>CM065926.1:24247773-24430273 GCA_033439105.1 Magallana nippona
CATGTGTTCACATAAATTAATGTGTATGCTTCGGTACATACAAGTTTTCTAGATTTAACTTCATTTATTTAAAGTTATAGAGACATTTTTTTTGCATAGCATATTTTAAGTGTGTTGATTTGAGCATTATTTTCAGATCCTGCAATGTAAGTTGGTCCATAATCCTTTGATAAAAAGTACAGTATTTGTTCTGATCTTGTGTATGTAAAAAGAAAAGTTCAACCCATGCCATTATCAATCTATAAAAATATCAACACTTATTTTAGATTTCATTAAAAAATCAATGATTCTTTCCAAATGTCTGGAAAATAAACACTTCAATTCTTATCTCAGAATCGATTTTGTACTATACAGGCCAATAAATTCAAGCGGGGTTTGCATACTTGGTATTCTAATTTTTAATCGTACAATTGCTAAACATTCTAATTTTTAATCGTACAATTGATGAACATTATATAAATAAAAGTAATAAGGAATCATTCTTTGAATATTATGAGGTGATAATTTCGGCCGGGGCATGATCAAATTTATCATAAAGCCCTTTGGGCTTTATTGGATTTGATCACGCCCCGACTGAAATTATCACCTCATAATACTCAAAGACAGATTCATTATTCCTTAAATAAATAGAACCAACATAATGTAATGCTTTGACTTCTTAAACTATGGCTATCATATTTTTCAAATCTCTCAATTTAATAAATTCCTTACTCGTTCAATGAATAAAATTTACATGTTTTAATTTACTGGAATAGATTTACGTGGACCATATGTAGTACTGATAGGCACTGTTGATTGACAAAGAAATGAATGTTCCAGTTTTTCTATTTGAAAGCAGTATATTGGAATTAAACAATTGTAAATGTATCACAACAACCCATAATTTGAGGGTATGGTCAAAGGTTCTCAAATCAATGGGGTCCAAATAACTAAGTTACAAACAACTAAAAAGAGCAAATGTTTTAAATCCACTGTTACTCTGAATTCAAATCATTGTGCATGTTCTAATGTACTATAGAAATAAAATTGATACATGTATATGATGAACCCTATGAGTCATTGTCCGTAAAGACTGATTAATGAAAAACAATTACACTGTATATACTGATCGAGCATGGAATTTAGGACCGATTGTTTTGCACATGAATTTATTCAAAATGCAGAAAAATTAATCAGCTAATAAATCAAAGCAAGCTTTGATTGATGATGATACATTTCTAAGATGTGGCATATTTATCACCAATTCAATGAGTTGCAAATTACCGGGTAAATGCATGTAGGGAATAAGTTAAATGTAGCTTTATTAAGCTATTCAGAAGCTTGATAAAGCTAATTATATGCAGATTTTCACAAAAATGTTTATTACATGTATAATAGACAAAAAAATCACAATTAACTGTCTGTACTACTCATATGTACACCATTGAACATTTAAAAAGTAACTTTAATTAAAGATAGTTTTAACATTGCAGCTTTTTAACACTTTTAAGAAAAAATTATATTTCCATTGTTTGGGTAATCTGTTCACCACTTGGTGTTCATTGAGGCATTGGATAAGAATGCTATTTTTTCTCATTGTGCTGATTTATTACCAATCAAATCTTGTTTACTAGGCCATTTAACTGACCTCCTTTATAGTTCATTCAAGAAGTACATGTAACTGTGAGGTCATTTAATTGCCCCAGAACACAACCATACATTATTTAGAGAAGTGAACAAGGATTTTTTGTTAGGTCTTACATGTACATGTAGCATGAGCATGATGAGCTGGGATGGGGTAAGATCACATCGAAGTAGAACAATGCAAACTGTGAAGTGCATTTTAACACTTGTCCCACTGCTGCCATTACGCACACATTATGAGTTGTATACATGTACAGACGTCTTTGTTAAAGCACCACTAACTTTAAATAAGTCTTAAAATGCATGTTAAGTGCTAAAAGCATTATGTTGATCCTTTTCTATGGGATGAAAACCATTAACAAGGTTAACCCGTTTCTGACAGGATGTAGCAATTTTTACATAAGAATTTCATTCGGAAGTACACTTCCCTACAGAGGTTATAATTAATTCATTCAGACGCATTTTGTTTTTTGTTTTTCATATATATATAAAAAAAATGCTAGAATTTTGGTACATCAAATTCTGATTCTATGTGTTGCCTGTGAAGATATCAGCACTCCACCTTCAGTACATTTATAAATGTGAATACTGTACTATATATAATTAAAACCGTTCATTTACAGAACATACAGATTTCTTACAGATATCGATGCATTAGCTTAAAAAACCCAGTACAGAACGTTTATTGTAGAATATTGTAAAAATATATGCTCTTGTTGACTGAAACAATCCTTATGTACTACCACAGCACATAAGATCTGTATAACACACGCCGCGGTTTTTCTAGAAAAAAATACATTGGACCAAAAGTCACTTTTAACACTAAGTGATGATTTTAAAAGCATGCGCGAGAAATTACTCTAATTTTTTTTGTTCGTAATGAAGGAATACTTTGGATGCTTATGAATACTAGTATTCACGACAGTAAATAGTTTGTATGCTTAATTTTATCTTTATGGAGTCTCCATTGCCTTTGTTAAATCGGGCGGGATATTGCTGCTTTATTTCTCTAGACATCATTTCAATTGTTTGTGTATATATAATTAAAGTCTATTGTTTGTTCTACTTGAGAAAATTAACCCTTAGAACTAACACAGAATACACAAGATATACACAAGAGGTGTCTCTTATTCCCAGGTGCACATCCAGGTTCCTAAAGGTGATGAAGGTTTTAGTACTGATACATGAATACCATAAGATAAGTCCATTAATTAAAAATATTATTCATATTATACATTCTCAAATATTATTTCCTCATCCTGGATAAATCATAATTCAAATAGTCAGATTCTAACTTTGTACATGTAGCAACGTAAAAGGCTGATTTGAGAGCAAACTCAGAATATATGTGCATCCATGCAAAATCATTCTTTCCAGAAGACAGAAATTTGTATTGCTTGTCTGGGTTTTTAAAAAAAAAAAATTCACACGATGAAAAGTGACACATGTAGGTTTAACTAATTTTGACCAAGTTTTCACAATAATAAAAATTGGTGTCTGTTGTAAAAAAAAAAATAAAAACTGATAGTGTTGTAAAAATGAGGGTTGTAATTTGGTTCTGTATATTTTAAGAATATATATACATATCTAGAAATTAAATATGCGACATCTACATGTACTTACACGTCTGATTCCTTCGCAGTTTCCTCTTCAAGTACAGGTGCGATGTAAACAGTCTGTGGTGTTACTGTACAATTACCGTGTACCTCATCATGGATGAATGAGTTCAGGTATACCACAAATACACAAGGGCTTCTCTTTCAGCCCCGTTATCAAAACAATAAGAGCTCCCGTTACGGAGACATGGGCCGGGGTGAAAGGTGTCAGCAAAGACAAATTCACACCTTGTTGAGAATAAGCACCCGACAGCATGGAGACCACAGACACGGGAAGGAAATACATCTATATATTGACATGCATGTATTTTAATTGAGGGTGGTACACAAATGTAAATAAAAAGTGAATCCCGCAGGTTGAAAAGGGGGGGGGGATCTTTTCTTTTGTTGTCTTTTGTTTGGACTAAACATGCCGGGGCGAAAAAGCATATCTTTTTTTCTAAAATTATTGTTCTCGCCGGCAAATTGCCAAGCACAATAAAAAATACAGCTGAAATTTTCAAGATTTTAAACGAAATCGACATTGATATTACAGTGTTATAATTCATAACAATGATATCTTAATGAGTTTGAATGGAATGATTTTTTGTCAAATTTTTATTAACTGCAAATCGTATGTCCATTGTGTGTCACAGTAAATTTAATTGAAGGTGTTTACTGAATATTAAAAAATAAGATTCACGGGCGCGTCTTTTAACCACAATGAACCACAATGAACCGCAATGAACCACAATGAACTGCAATGAACCACAATGATACCACAATGAACCACAATGAACTGATTTTAAGTGAATACATTCATTATATATTTGGTTTAACTACCTAAAAGTGTCATATATACAATTAACAGGTAATTGACGATGTACATGTGTACTAATTTGCATTCACATTGTTGGCAAATTCAAAGTTGCCATTCTATACTTATAGATAAATATAAACTGTATTATTTATAACTTAATTTGCTACGAAACATGATTTAATGACGATTCTGCTTGTTATCTTGAATAAAATAACTGATTTTTTTAAAATGTCATGAGACCGTACGTGTGATAAAATGATTTCAGACCAAAGTCGAAACTGAATTTGACTTGACGAATTTTAGCAATTTAAAGTCATTTTTTGTTCTTCTTTTAAAGTAGGACTGACAGACGAGCTGTGATTTCTTTTTTAATCGCGGAAAAGTCCATTAAAATGAGACTAAAGATGTGATTAGATGTCGTTGGATAAAAATTATATTCTATCATAAATATCATGAGAGATCTTACATATATTACTATGTAGTTTTGGTTATCGTTAATCTAACATGGAATATCGTTTTCTATGATCGTCTGATTATTGAACTAATTTTCTAATTGTGAGTTATAGAAATTATAGCGACATGTACAGAATTCTTATTTATAGATAAACGCACTTGCATTAGTTGTTAGTGGCTCAGGAAAAGCAGACGTTCTTAAATTGGAACGTTTTAGCATTTCTACATTGACCAGCGCACCACATATATCCACATAAAATTATAACGTTTTCGAAAAAATGTCGTGCTGTTTCGCAAATATTTTAACTATTCCGCAAATATTTTAGCATGAAAATTCCGCAAATATTATAATTCCTAAACTACAATTAAAATAGTGGTAAACGTGTAAAAACCCGAATATAGATAAAATATCACCCCGTTCCTAATTATTTTTGCTAAAGTATATTACGATCTTCGCTGTCGGTACATATGATCAGCTCGTTTATTTCAATTGACATTATTTTCCTGTACTTGATGCATGTATTTGAGAATTTAGAGGAGACGATGTTGTTTGGGATGGGGAGGGGGAAAGTGTATTGGATGGGGGCTGTAGTTGACAAAGGGGCAAGCTATCTGAAGTTCCTCCTGTAATCGCCCAATAATTTCACCGAAAAGCAATTAACCCTCTCCCAAGCCGTGTATTTAACGATATATGGTGCAATGTGTATTCTCGGGAGGGAGGGGTGGGTGGGATGGTGACAAAGAACGCAGTGGATGACAAAATTCAGTATAGTTATATGTATTTGACTATCTAACAAACTATTGATTGTTTCCTTATATATAGTGATAACGAGTATTTAAGTTTCTATAATATAAGGACAACACATTCAACTTATAGGAATACCTCACATATATGACTGTACTATCCATCTAAATATGGAAATGAAAAAAAACCCAGGTTTGCTGTATTTTTCAAGTTTCAAATGTCAGCAATGTGTGTCTGTATATAAACTGTAGTTAGGAAGTATTCTGTCGTTATTTACAAAGTACAGTGGTAACTTCAATTTAACAGAGAGAGAGAGAGAGAGAGAGAGAGAGAGAGAGAGAGAGAGAGAGGATATATCCCCAATTAACAACAAGGTGTATCGTATATCCCTTCCCCTCTCCAGTTTTGGATACAGCTAATACATATTGGGAGGCTTTATTACACCTTCCGTCATTTAACTGGCCCTGTATACACGAGAGCTACTGTTGGCGTGTATGCTAACAACAATACACAGGGGATGTCATAATTGAGATAGCGTAGTATACCTATAACTTCAATTTCACTGTCAATTTCCTTCCTTTCGATTCAATCTTTTACATACTCCCAAAATAGTAGGGGGGGGGGGGCATATTTTTTGAGATATATCATGGACATACGCGACGTTCCTCAGTTTTAGATAATTTTCCTTGACATAACATTTCTTCTTTATTTGCATTTAAACTTGTTCATGCCAAACAATTCAGAGTGCAAATTAGCAGGCCATTTTTTGGAGTTAGATATTTTGATTTTGTCTTTAAATAGCATGCAAAATTCAATTGAATGCTTATTGATAATGTAGTAGTATACATTTTCAACTGAAACTATATATTCAAATCAAATATATCAAATAACATGAAAATGTAAATTTGGAATTAAAGAAATCGAATTCTTCACATTACGGAGATAGGAAAAAGTTGAAAATATTGGATGCTAGGTCGCGTCTGCCCTTAAATTAAACTTTAATTAAATTTTATACCTTTATTTTATACATTTCACACAAGTTTCGGATTAACAGCTCAATTACTTTCTGAGAACAGTGTTAAGAATTAAGCATTAATTCTCTCTGTTTATTTATGTTTAAAAAAATTGATGTCCTATTGTGACCACACCCAAACCCCGGGGATCATGATTTTTACAGGGCTGAATGTGAGCTGTGAAAGGGTGATTTCACACAAGTTTCGGACTAACAGCTCAATTAGTTTCTGAGAACAGTGTTAAGCATTATTTCTCTCTGTTTATTTATGTTTAAAAAAATTGATCTCCTATTGTGACCACACCCAAAATTCATGAATCACGATTTTTACAGGTCTGAATGTGTGCTGTGAAAGGATGATTTCACACAAGTTTCGGATTAACAGCTTAATTAGTTTCTGAGAACAGTGTTAAGCATTATTTCTCTCTGTTTATTTATGTTTAAAAATATTGATGTCCTATTGTGACCACATCCAAACCCCGGGGATAACAATTTTTACAGGGCTGAATGTGTGCTGTGAAAGGATGATTTCACACAAGTTTCGGATTAACAGCTCAATTAGTTTCTGAGAACAGTGTTAAGCATTATTTCTCTCTGTTTATTTATGTTTAAAAATATTGATGTCCTATTGTGACCACATCCAAACCCCGGGGATAACAATTTTTACAGGGCTGAATGTGTGCTGTGAAAGGATGATTTCACACAAGTTTCGGATTAACAGCTCAATTAGTTTTTGAGTACAGTGTTAAGAATTATTTCTCTCTGCTTATTTACGTGTAAAAAAATTGATGTCCTATTGTGACCACACCCAAAACCAGGGGATCACAATTTTTACAGGGCTGAGTGTGTGCTGTAAAATGATGATTTCACACAAGTTTTGGATTAACAGCTCAATTAGTTTTTGAGAAAAGTGTTAAGCAGAATTTCTCTCTGTTTATTTACGTGTAAAAAAATTGATGTCCTATTGTCACCACACCCAAACCTCGGGGATCACGATTTATACAGGGCTGAATGTGTGCTTTTTAAGGGTGATTTCACACAAGTTTTGGATTAACAACTTAATTAGTTTCTGAGAACAGTGTTAAGCATTAAGCATTAATTCTCTCTGTTTATTTTTGTGTAAAAAAAAATTGATGTCCTATTGTGACCACACCCAAACCCCGGGGATCACGATTTTTACAGGGCTGAATGTGTGCTGTGAAAGGATGATTTCACACAAGTTTTGGATTAACAGCTCAATTAGTTTTTGAGAAAAGTGTTAAGCATTATTTCTCTCTGTTTATTTACGTGTAAAAAAATTGATGTCATATTGTGACCACACCCAAACCCCGGGGATCACAATTTTTACAAGGCTGAATGTGTGCTTTGAAAGGATGATTTCACACAAGTTTTGGATTTACAGCTTAATTAGTCTCTGAGAACAGTGTTAAGCATTATTTCTCTCTGTTTTTGTATGTGAAAAAAATTATGTCCTATTGTGACCACACCCAAACCCCCGGGGATCACAATTTTTACAAGGCTGAATGTGTGCTTTGAAAGGATGATTTCACACAAGTTTTGGATTAACATCTTAATTAGTCTCTGAGAACAGTGTTAAGCATTATTTCTCTCTGTTTATTTATGTTTAAAAATATTGATGTCCTATTGTGACCACACCCAAACCCCGGGGATAACAATTTTTACAGGGCTGAATGTGTGCTGTGAAAAGATGATTTCACACAAGTTTCGGATTAACAGCTCAATTAGTTTCTGAGAACAGTGTTAAGCATTAAGCATTAATTCTCTCTGTTCATTTTTATGTAAAAAAAAATTGATGTCCTATTGTGACCACACCCAAAATTCATGAATCACGTTTTTTACAGGGCTGAATGTGTGCTGTGAAAGGATGATTTCACACAAGTTTCGGATTAACAGCTCAATTAGTTTTTGAGTACAGTGTTAAGCATTATTTCTCTCTGTTTATTTATGTTTAAAAAAATTGATCTCCTATTGTGACCACACCCAAAATTCATGAATCACGATTTTTACAGGGCTGAATGTGTGCTGTGAAAGGATGATCCCACACAAGTTTCGGATTAACAGCTCAATTGGTTTTTGAGAACAGTGTTAAGCATTATTTTTCTCTGTTTATTTACGTGTAAAAAAATTGATGTCCTATTGTGACCACACCCAAACCCAGCGGATCACGATTTTTACAGGGCTGAATGTGTGCTGTAAAATGATGATTTCACACAAGTTTCGGATCAACAGCTCAATTAGTTTTTTTTAGAAAAGTGTTAAGTAGTATTTCTCTCTGTTTATTTACGTGTAAAAAAATTGATGTCATATTGTGACCACACCTAAACCCCATGGATCCTTATTTTAACAGGGCTGAATGTGTGCTGTGAAAGGATGATTTCACACAAGTTTCGGATTAACAGCTCAGTTAGTTTCTGAGAACAGTGTTAAGCATCATTTCTCTCTGTTTTTTTATGTTTAAAAAATTGATGTCCTATTGTGACCACACCCAAACCCCGGGGATCACGATTTTTACAGGGCTGAATGTGTGCTGTGAAAGGATGATTTCACACTTGTTTTGGATTAACAGCTCAGTTAGTTTTTGAGAACAGTGTTAAGCATTATTTCTATCTGTTTCTTTATGTGTAACAAATTGATGTCCTCTTGTGACCACACCCAAACCCCGGGGATCACGATTTTTACAGGGCTGAATGTGTGATGTGAAAGGATGATTTCACACAAGTTTTGGATTAACAGCTTAGTTAGTTTCTGAGAACAGTGTTAAGAATTATTTCTCTCTGTTTAGTTATGTGTTACAAATTGATGTCCTATTGTGACCACACCCAAACCCCTTGGATCCATATTGATAAAGGGCTGAATTTGTGCTGTGAAAGGATGATTCCACAAAAAATTCAGATTAACAGCTCAATTAGTTTTTGAGAACAGTGTTAAGCATTATTTCTCTCTGTTTATTTATGTGTAAAAAAAATTGATGTCCTATTGTGACCACACCTAAACTCCGGGGATCATGATTTTTACAGGGCTGAATGTGTGCTGTGAAAGGATGATTTTACACAAGTTTCGGATTAACAGCTCAATTAGTCTTTGAGTACAGTGTTAATCATTATTTCTCTCTGTTTATTTACGTGTAAAAAAAATTGATGTCGTATTGTGACCACACCCAAACCCCATAGATCCTTATTTTTACAGGGCTGAATGTGTGCTGTGAAAGGATGATTTCACACAAGTTTTGGATAAACAGCTCAGTTAGTTTCTGAGAACAGTGTTAAGCATCATTTCTCTTTGTTTTTTTATGTGAAAAAAATTATGTCCTATTGTGACCACACCCAAACCCCCGGGGATCACGATTTTTACAAAGCTGAATGTGTGCTTTGAAAGGATGATTTCACACAAGTTTTGGATTAACAGCTTAATTAGTCTCTGAGAACAGTGTTAAGCATTATTTCTCTCTGTTTATTTATGTTTAAAAATATTGATCTCCTATTGTGACCACACCCAAACCCCGGGGATAACAATTTTTACAGGGCTGAATGTGTGCTGTGAAAGGATGATTTCACACAAGATTCGGATTAACAGCTCAATTAGTTTTCTGAGAACAGTGTTAAGCATTAAGCATTAATTCTCTCTGTTTATTTTTGTGTAAAAAAAAATTGATGTCCTATTGTGACCACACCCAAACCCCGGGAATCACTATTTTTACAGGGCTGAATGTGTGCTGTGAAAGGGTGATTTCACACAAGTATCGGACTAACAGCTCAATTAGTTTCTGAGAACAGTGTTAAGCATTATTACTCTCTGTTAATTTATGTTTAAAAAAATTGATCTCCTATTGTGACCACACCCAAAATTCATGAATCACGATTTTTACAGGGCTGAATGTGTGCTGTGAAAGGATGATTTCACACAAGTTTTGGATTAACAGCTTAATTAGTTTCTGAGAACAGTGTTAAGCATTATTTCTCTCTGTTTATTTATGTTTAAAAATATTGATGTCCCATTGTGACCACACCCAAACCCCGGGGATAACAATTTTTACAGGGCTGAATGTGTGCTGTGAAAGGATGATTTCACACAAGTTTCGGATTAACAGCTCAATTAGTTTTTGAGTACAGTGTTAAGAATTATTTCTCTCTGTTTATTTACGTGTAAAAAAATTGATGTCCTATTGTGACCACACCCAAACCCCTAGGATCCTTATTTTTACAGGGCTGAATGTGTGCTGTGAAAGGATGATTTCACACAAGTTTTGGATTAACAGCTCAATTAGTTTTTGAGAACAGTGTTAAACATTATTTTTCTCTGTTTATTTATGTTTTAAAAAATTGATCTCCTATTGTGACCACACCCAAAATTCAGGAATCACGGTTTTTACAGGGCTGAATGTGTGCTGTGAAAAGATGATTTCACACAAGTTTTGGATTAACAGCTCAGTTAGTTTCTGAGAACAGTGTTAAGCATTATTTCTCTCTGTTTTTTTATGTGTAAGTAATTGATGTCCTATTGTGACCACACCCAAACCCCGGGGATCACGATTTTTACAGGGCTGAATGTGTGCTGTGAAAGGATGATTTCACACAAGTTTTGGATTAACAGCTTAGTTAGTTTCTGAGAACAGTGTTAAGCATTATTTCTCTCTGTTTAGTTATGTGTAACAAATTGATGTCCTTTTGTGACCACACCCAAACCCCGGGGATCCTTATTTATAAAGGGCTGAATGTGTGCTGTGAAAGGATGATTTCACAAAAGTTTCGGATTAACAGCTCAATTAATTTTTGAGTACAGTGTTAAGCATTATTTCTCTCTGTTTATTTACGTGTAAAAAAATTGATGTCCTATTGTGACCACACCCAAACCCCAGAGATCACGATTTTTACAGGGCTGAATGTGTGCTGTGAAAGGATGATTTCACACAAGTTTTGGATTAACAGCTCAGTTAGTTTCTGAGAACAGTGTTAAGCATCATTTCTCTTTGTTTTTTTATGTGAAAAAAATTATGTCCTATTGTGACCACACCCAAACCCCCGGGGATCACGATTTTTACAAAGCTGAATGTGTGCTTTGAAAGGATGATTTCACACAAGTTTTGGATTAACAGCTTAATTAGTCTCTGAGAACAGTGTTAAGCATTATTTCTCTCTGTTTATTTATGTTTAAAAATATTGATCTCCTATTGTGACCACACCCAAACCCCGGGGATAACAATTTTTACAGGGCTGAATGTGTGCTGTGAAAGGATGATTTCACACAAGATTCGGATTAACAGCTCAATTAGTTTTCTGAGAACAGTGTTAAGCATTAAGCATTAATTCTCTCTGTTTATTTTTGTGTAAAAAAAAAATTGATGTCCTATTGTGACCACACCCAAACCCCGGGAATCACTATTTTTACAGGGCTGAATGTGTGCTGTGAAAGGGTGATTTCACACAAGTTTCGGACTAACCGCTCAATTAGTTTCTGAGAACAGTGTTAAGCATTATTACTCTCTGTTAATTTATGTTTAAAAAAATTGATCTCCTATTGTGACCACACCCAAAATTCATGAATCACGATTTTTACAGGGCTGAATGTGTGCTGTGAAAGGATGATTACACACAAGTTTTGGATTAACAGCTTAATTAGTTTCTGAGAACAGTGTTAAGCATTATTTCTCTCTGTTTATTTATGTTTAAAAATATTGATGTCCCATTGTGACCACACCCAAACCCCGGGGATAACAATTTTTACAGGGCTGAATGTGTGCTGTGAAAGGATGATTTCACACAAGTTTCGGATTAACAGCTCAATTAGTTTTTGAGTACAGTGTTAAGAATTATTTCTCTCTGTTTATTTACGTGTAAAAAAATTGATGTCCTATTGTGACCACACCCAAACCCCTAGGATCCTTATTTTTACAGGGCTGAATGTGTGCTGTGAAAGGATGATTTCACACAAGTTTTGGATTAACAGCTCAATTAGTTTTTGAGAACAGTGTTAAACAATATTTTTCTCTGTTTATTTATGTTTAAAAAAATTGATCTCCTATTGTGACCACACCCAAAATTCAGGAATCACGATTTTTACAGGGCTGAATGTGTGCTGTGAAAAGATGATTTCACACAAGTTTCGGATTAACAGCTCAGTTAGTTTCTGAGAACAGTGTTAAGCATTATTTCTGTCTGTTTTTTTATGTGTAAGTAATTGATGTCCTATTGTGACCACACCCAAACCCCGGGGATCACGATTTTTACAGGGCTGAATGTGTGCTGTAAAAGGATGATTTCACACAAGTTTTGGATTAACAGCTTAGTTAGTTTCTGAGAACAGTGTTAAGCATTATTTCTCTCTGTTTAGTTATGTGTAACAAATTGATGTCCTATTGTGACCACACCCAAACCCCAGGGATCCTTATTTATAAAGGGCTGAATGTGTGCTGTGAAAGGATGATTTCACACAAGTTTCGGATTAACAGCTCAGTTAGTTTCTGAGAACAGTGTTAAGCATCATTTCTCTCTGTTTTTTTATGTTTAAAAAATTGATGTCCTATTGTGACCACACCCAAACCCCGGGGATCACGATTTTTACAGGGCTGAATGTGTGCTGTGAAAGGATGATTTCACACTTATTTTGGATTAACAGCTCAGTTAGTTTTTGAGAACAGTGTTAAGCATTATTTCTATCTGTTTCTTTATGTGTAACAAATTGATGTCCTCTTGTGACCACACCCAAACCCCGGGGATCACGATTTTTACAGGGCTGAATGTGTGATGTGAAAGGATGATTTCACACAAGTTTTGGATTAACAGCTTAGTTAGTTTCTGAGAACAGTGTTAAGAATTATTTCTCTCTGTTTAGTTATGTGTTACAAATTGATGTCCTATTGTGACCACACCCAAACCCCTTGGATCCATATTGATAAAGGGCTGAATTTGTGCTGTGAAAGGATGATTCCACAAAAAATTCAGATTAACAGCTCAATTAGTTTTTGAGAACAGTGTTAAGCATTATTTCTCTCTGTTTCTTTATGTGTAAAAAAAATTGATGTCCTATTGTGACCACACCTAAACTCCGGGGATCATGATTTTTACAGGGCTGAATGTGTGCTGTGAAAGGATGATTTTACACAAGTTTCGGATTAACAGCTCAATTAGTCTTTGAGTACAGTGTTAATCATTATTTCTCTCTGTTTATTTACGTGTAAAAAAAATTGATGTCGTATTGTGACCACACCCAAACCCCATAGATCCTTATTTTTACAGGGCTGAATGTGTGCTGTGAAAGGATGATTTCACACAAGTTTTGGATTAACAGCTCAGTTAGTTTCTGAGAACAGTGTTAAGCATCATTTCTCTTTGTTTTTTTATGTGAAAAAAATTATGTCCTATTGTGACCACACCCAAACCCCCGGGGATCACGATTTTTACAAAGCTGAATGTGTGCTTTGAAAGGATGATTTCACACAAGTTTTGGATTAACAGCTTAATTAGTCTCTGAGAACAGTGTTAAGCATTATTTCTCTCTGTTTATTTATGTTTAAAAATATTGATCTCCTATTGTGACCACACCCAAACCCCGGGGATAACAATTTTTACAGGGCTGAATGTGTGCTGTGAAAGGATGATTTCACACAAGTTTCGGATTAACAGCTCAATTAGTTTTCTGAGAACAGTGTTAAGCATTAAGCATTAATTCTCTCTGTTTATTTTTGTGTAAAAAAAAATTGATGTCCTATTGTGACCACACCCAAACCCCGGGAATCACTATTTTTACAGGGCTGAATGTGTGCTGTGAAAGGGTGATTTCACACAAGTATCGGACTAACAGCTCAATTAGTTTCTGAGAACAGTGTTAAGCATTATTACTCTCTGTTAATTTATGTTTAAAAAAATTGATCTCCTATTGTGACCACACCCAAAATTCATGAATCACGATTTTTACAGGTCTGAATGTGTGCTGTGAAAGGATGATTTCACACAAGTTTTGGATTAACAGCTTAATTAGTTTCTGAGAACAGTGTTAAGCATTATTTCTCTCTGTTTATTTATGTTTAAAAATATTGATGTCCCATTGTGACCACACCCAAACCCCGGGGATAACAATTTTTACAGGGCTGAATGTGTGCTGTGAAAGGATGATTTCACACAAGTTTCGGATTAACAGCTCAATTAGTTTTTGAGTACAGTGTTAAGAATTATTTCTCTCTGTTTATTTACGTGTAAAAAAATTGATGTCCTATTGTGACCACACCCAAACCCCTAGGATCCTTATTTTTACAGGGCTGAATGTGTGCTGTGAAAGGATGATTTCACACAAGTTTTGGATTAACAGCTCAATTAGTTTTTGAGAACAGTGTTAAACAATATTTTTCTCTGTTTATTTATGTTTAAAAAAATTGATCTCCTATTGTGACCACACCCAAAATTCAGGAATCACGATTTTTACAGGGCTGAATGTGTGCTGTGAAAAGATGATTTCACACAAGTTTCGGATTAACAGCTCAGTTAGTTTCTGAGAACAGTGTTAAGCATTATTTCTCTCTGTTTTTTTATGTGTAAGTAATTGATGTCCTATTGTGACCACACCCAAACCCCGGGGATCACGATTTTTACAGGGCTGAATGTGTGCTGTGAAAGGATGATTTCACACAGGTTTTGGATTAACAGCTTAGTTAGTTTCTGAGAACAGTGTTAAGCATTATTTCTCTCTGTTTAGTTATGTGTAACAAATTGATGTCCTATTGTGACCACACCCAAACCCCGGGGATCCTTATTTATAAAGGGCTGAATGTGTGCTGTGAAAGGATGATTTCACAAAAGTTTCGGATTAACAGCTCAATTAATTTTTGAGTACAGTGTTAAGCATTATTTCTCTCTGTTTATTTATGTTTAAAAAAATTGATGTCCTATTGTGACCACACCCAAACCCCTAGGATCCTTATTTTTACAGGGCTGAATGTGTGCTGTGAAAGGATGATTTCACACAAGTTTTGGATTAACAGCTCAGTTAGTTTCTGAGAACAGTGTTAAGCATCATTTCTCTTTGTTTTTTTATGTGAAAAAAATTATGTCCTATTGTGACCACACCCAAACCCCCGGGGATCACGATTTTTACAAAACTGAATGTGTGCTTTGAAAGGATGATTTCACACAAGTTTTGGATTAACAGCTTAATTAGTCTCTGAGAACAGTGTTAAGCATTATTTCTCTCTGTTTATTTATGTTTAAAAATATTGATCTCCTATTGTGACCACACCCAAACCCCGGGGATAACAATTTCTACAGGGCTGAATGTGTGCTGTGAAAGGATGATTTCACACAAGTTTCGGATTAACAGCTCAATTAGTTTTCTGAGAACAGTGTTAAGCATTAAGCATTAATTCTCTCTGTTTATTTTTGTGTAAAAAAAAAATTGATGTCCTATTGTGACCACACCCAAACCCCGGGAATCACTATTTTTACAGGGCTGAATGTGTGCTGTGAAAGGGTGATTTCACACAAGTTTCGGACTAACCGCTCAATAAGTTTCTGAGAACAGTGTTAAGCATTATTACTCTTTGTTAATTTATGTTTAAAAAAATTGATCTCCTATTGTGACCACACCCAAAATTCAGGAATCACGATTTTTACAGGGCTGAATGTGTGCTGTGAAAGGATGATTTCACACAAGTTTTGGATTAACAGCTTAATTAGTTTCTGAGAACAGTGTTAAGCATTATTTCTCTCTATTTATTTATGTTTAAAAATATTGATGTCCCATTGTGACCACACCCAAACCCCGGGGATAACAATTTTTACAGGGCTGAATGTGTGCTGTGAAAGGATGATTTCACACAAGTTTCGGATTAACAGCTCAATTAGTTTTTGAGTACAGTGTTAAGAATTATTTCTCTCTGTTAATTTACGTGTAAAAAAATTGATGTCCTATTGTGACCACACCCAAACCCCTAGGATCCTTATTTTTACAGGGCTGAATGTGTGCTGTAAAAGGATGATTTCACACAAGTTTTGGATTAACAGCTCAATTAGTTTTTGAGAACAGTGTTAAACATTATTTTTCTCTGTTTATTTATGTTTAAAAAAATTGATCTCCTATTGTGACCACACCCAAAATTCAGGAATCACGATTTTTACAGGGCTGAATGTGTGCTGTGAAAAGATGATTTCACACAAGTTTCGGATTAACAGCTCAATTAGTTTCTGAGAACAGTGTTAAGCATTATTTCTGTCTGTTTTTTTATGTGTAAGTAATTGATGTCCTATTGTGACCACACCCAAACCCCGGGGATCACGATTTTTACAGGGCTGAATGTGTGCTGTAAAAGGATGATTTCACACAAGTTTTGGATTAACAGCTTAGTTAGTTTCTGAGAACAGTGTTAAGCATTATTTCTCTCTGTTTAGTTATGTGTAACAAATTGATGTCCTATTGTGACCACACCCAAACCCCAGGGATCCTTATTTATAAAGGGCTGAATGTGTGCTGTGAAAGGATGATTTCACAAAAGTTTCGGATTAACAGCTCAATTAATTTTTGAGTACAGTGTTAAGCATTATTTCTCTCTGTTAATTTACGTGTAAAAAAATTGATGTCCTATTGTGACCACACCCAAACCCCAGAGATCACGATTTTTACAGGGCTGAATGTGTGCTGTGAAAGGATGATTCCACAAAAAATTCGCATTAACAGCTCAATTAGTTTTTGAGAACAGTGTTAAGCATTATTTCTATCTGTTTCTTTATGTGTAACAAATTGATGTCTTATTGTGTCCACACCCAAACCCCGGGGATCACGATTTATACAGGGCTTAATGTGTGCGGTGAAAGGATGATTTCACACAAGTTTCGGATTAACAGCTTAATTAGTTTCTGAGAACAGTGTTAAGCATTATTTCTCTCTGTTTATTTATGTTTAAAAATATTGATGTCCTATTGTGACCACATCCAAACCCCGGGGATAACAATTTTTACAGGGCTGAATGTGTGCTGTGAAAGGATGATTTCACACCAGTTTCGGATTAACAGCTCAATTAGTTTCTGAGAACAGTGTTAAGCATTATTTCTCTCTGTTTATTTATGTTTAAAAATATTGATGTCCTATTGTGACCACATCCAAACCCCGGGGATAACAATTTTTACAGGGCTGAATGTGTGCTGTGAAAGGATGATTTCATACATGTTTCGGATTAACAGCTCAATTAGTGTTTGAGTACAGTGTTAAGAATTATTTCTCTCTGCTTATTTACGTGTAAAAAAATTGATGTCCTATTGTGACCACACCCAAAACCAGGGGATCACGATTTTTACAGGGCTGAGTGTGTGCTGTAAAATGATGATTTCACACAAGTTTTGGATTAACAGCTCAATTAGTTTTTGAGAAAAGTGTTAAGCAGTATTTCTCTCTGTTTATTTACGTGTAAAAAAAATTGATGTCCTATTGTCACCACACCCAAACCTCGGGGATCACGATTTATACAGGGCTGAATGTGTGCTTTTTAAGGGTGATTTCACACAAGTTTTGGATTAACAACTTAATTAGTTTCTGAGAACAGTGTTAAGCATTAAGCATTAATTCTCTCTGTTTATTTTTGTGTAAAAAAAAAATTGATGTCCTATTGTGACCACACCCAAACCCCTAGGATCCTTATTTTTACAGGGCTGAATGTGTGCTGTGAAAGGATGATTTCACACAAGTTTTGGATTAACAGCTCAATTAGTTTTTGAGAAAAGTGTTAAGCAGTATTTCTCTCTGTTTATTTACGTGTAAAAAAATTGATGTCATATTGTGACCACACCCAAACCCCGGGGATCACAATTTTTACAAGGCTGAATGTGTGCTTTGAAAGGATGATTTCACACAAGTTTTGGATTTACAGCTTAATTAGTCTCTGAGAACAGTGTTAAGCATTATTTCTCTCTGTTTTTTTATGTGATAAAAATTATGTCCTATTGTGACCACACCCAAACCCCCGGGGATCACGATTTTTACAAGGCTGAATGTGTGCTTTGAAAGGATGATTTCACACAAGTTTTGGATTAACATCTTAATTAGTCTCTGAGAACAGTGTTAAGCATTATTTCTCTCTGTTTATTTATGTTTAAAAATATTGATCTCCTATTGTGACCACACCCAAACCCCGGGGATAACAATTTTTACAGGGCTGAATGTGTGCTGTGAAAGGATGATTTCACACAAGATTCGGATTAACAGCTCAATTAGTTTTCTGAGAACAGTGTTAAGCATTAAGCATTAATTCTCTCTGTTTATTTTTGTGTAAAAAAAAAATTGATGTCCTATTGTGACCACACCCAAACCCCGGGAATCACTATTTTTACAGGGCTGAATGTGTGCTGTGAAAGGGTGATTTCACACAAGTTTCGGACTAACCGCTCAATTAGTTTCTGAGAACAGTGTTAAGCATTATTACTCTCTGTTAATTTATGTTTAAAAAAATTGATCTCCTATTGTGACCACACCCAAAATTCATGAATCACGATTTTTACAGGGCTGAATGTGTGCTGTGAAAGGATGATTACACACAAGTTTTGGATTAACAGCTTAATTAGTTTCTGAGAACAGTGTTAAGCATTATTTCTCTCTGTTTATTTATGTTTAAAAATATTGATGTCCCATTGTGACCACACCCAAACCCCGGGGATAACAATTTTTACAGGGCTGAATGTGTGCTGTGAAAGGATGATTTCACACAAGTTTCGGATTAACAGCTCAATTAGTTTTTGAGTACAGTGTTAAGAATTATTTCTCTCTGTTTATTTACGTGTAAAAAAATTGATGTCCTATTGTGACCACACCCAAACCCCTAGGATCCTTATTTTTACAGGGCTGAATGTGTGCTGTGAAAGGATGATTTCACACAAGTTTTGGATTAACAGCTCAATTAGTTTTTGAGAACAGTGTTAAACAATATTTTTCTCTGTTTATTTATGTTTAAAAAAATTGATCTCCTATTGTGACCACACCCAAAATTCAGGAATCACGATTTTTACAGGGCTGAATGTGTGCTGTGAAAAGATGATTTCACACAAGTTTCGGATTAACAGCTCAGTTAGTTTCTGAGAACAGTGTTAAGCATTATTTCTGTCTGTTTTTTTATGTGTAAGTAATTGATGTCCTATTGTGACCACACCCAAACCCCGGGGATCACGATTTTTACAGGGCTGAATGTGTGCTGTAAAAGGATGATTTCACACAAGTTTTGGATTAACAGCTTAGTTAGTTTCTGAGAACAGTGTTAAGCATTATTTCTCTCTGTTTAGTTATGTGTAACAAATTGATGTCCTATTGTGACCACACCCAAACCCCAGGGATCCTTATTTATAAAGGGCTGAATGTGTGCTGTGAAAGGATGATTTCACACAAGTTTCGGATTAACAGCTCAGTTAGTTTCTGAGAACAGTGTTAAGCATCATTTCTCTCTGTTTTTTTATGTTTAAAAAATTGATGTCCTATTGTGACCACACCCAAACCCCGGGGATCACGATTTTTACAGGGCTGAATGTGTGCTGTGAAAGGATGATTTCACACTTATTTTGGATTAACAGCTCAGTTAGTTTTTGAGAACAGTGTTAAGCATTATTTCTATCTGTTTCTTTATGTGTAACAAATTGATGTCCTCTTGTGACCACACCCAAACCCCGGGGATCACGATTTTTACAGGGCTGAATGTGTGATGTGAAAGGATGATTTCACACAAGTTTTGGATTAACAGCTTAGTTAGTTTCTGAGAACAGTGTTAAGAATTATTTCTCTCTGTTTAGTTATGTGTTACAAATTGATGTCCTATTGTGACCACACCCAAACCCCTTGGATCCATATTGATAAAGGGCTGAATTTGTGCTGTGAAAGGATGATTCCACAAAAAATTCAGATTAACAGCTCAATTAGTTTTTGAGAACAGTGTTAAGCATTATTTCTCTCTGTTTCTTTATGTGTAAAAAAAATTGATGTCCTATTGTGACCACACCTAAACTCCGGGGATCATGATTTTTACAGGGCTGAATGTGTGCTGTGAAAGGATGATTTTACACAAGTTTCGGATTAACAGCTCAATTAGTCTTTGAGTACAGTGTTAATCATTATTTCTCTCTGTTTATTTACGTGTAAAAAAAATTGATGTCGTATTGTGACCACACCCAAACCCCATAGATCCTTATTTTTACAGGGCTGAATGTGTGCTGTGAAAGGATGATTTCACACAAGTTTTGGATTAACAGCTCAGTTAGTTTCTGAGAACAGTGTTAAGCATCATTTCTCTTTGTTTTTTTATGTGAAAAAAATTATGTCCTATTGTGACCACACCCAAACCCCCGGGGATCACGATTTTTACAAAGCTGAATGTGTGCTTTGAAAGGATGATTTCACACAAGTTTTGGATTAACAGCTTAATTAGTCTCTGAGAACAGTGTTAAGCATTATTTCTCTCTGTTTATTTATGTTTAAAAATATTGATCTCCTATTGTGACCACACCCAAACCCCGGGGATAACAATTTTTACAGGGCTGAATGTGTGCTGTGAAAGGATGATTTCACACAAGTTTCGGATTAACAGCTCAATTAGTTTTCTGAGAACAGTGTTAAGCATTAAGCATTAATTCTCTCTGTTTATTTTTGTGTAAAAAAAAATTGATGTCCTATTGTGACCACACCCAAACCCCGGGAATCACTATTTTTACAGGGCTGAATGTGTGCTGTGAAAGGGTGATTTCACACAAGTATCGGACTAACAGCTCAATTAGTTTCTGAGAACAGTGTTAAGCATTATTACTCTCTGTTAATTTATGTTTAAAAAAATTGATCTCCTATTGTGACCACACCCAAAATTCATGAATCACGATTTTTACAGGTCTGAATGTGTGCTGTGAAAGGATGATTTCACACAAGTTTTGGATTAACAGCTTAATTAGTTTCTGAGAACAGTGTTAAGCATTATTTCTCTCTGTTTATTTATGTTTAAAAATATTGATGTCCCATTGTGACCACACCCAAACCCCGGGGATAACAATTTTTACAGGGCTGAATGTGTGCTGTGAAAGGATGATTTCACACAAGTTTCGGATTAACAGCTCAATTAGTTTTTGAGTACAGTGTTAAGAATTATTTCTCTCTGTTTATTTACGTGTAAAAAAATTGATGTCCTATTGTGACCACACCCAAACCCCTAGGATCCTTATTTTTACAGGGCTGAATGTGTGCTGTGAAAGGATGATTTCACACAAGTTTTGGATTAACAGCTCAATTAGTTTTTGAGAACAGTGTTAAACAATATTTTTCTCTGTTTATTTATGTTTAAAAAAATTGATCTCCTATTGTGACCACACCCAAAATTCAGGAATCACGATTTTTACAGGGCTGAATGTGTGCTGTGAAAAGATGATTTCACACAAGTTTCGGATTAACAGCTCAGTTAGTTTCTGAGAACAGTGTTAAGCATTATTTCTCTCTGTTTTTTTATGTGTAAGTAATTGATGTCCTATTGTGACCACACCCAAACCCCGGGGATCACGATTTTTACAGGGCTGAATGTGTGCTGTGAAAGGATGATTTCACACAGGTTTTGGATTAACAGCTTAGTTAGTTTCTGAGAACAGTGTTAAGCATTATTTCTCTCTGTTTAGTTATGTGTAACAAATTGATGTCCTATTGTGACCACACCCAAACCCCGGGGATCCTTATTTATAAAGGGCTGAATGTGTGCTGTGAAAGGATGATTTCACAAAAGTTTCGGATTAACAGCTCAATTAATTTTTGAGTACAGTGTTAAGCATTATTTCTCTCTGTTTATTTATGTTTAAAAAAATTGATGTCCTATTGTGACCACACCCAAACCCCTAGGATCCTTATTTTTACAGGGCTGAATGTGTGCTGTGAAAGGATGATTTCACACAAGTTTTGGATTAACAGCTCAGTTAGTTTCTGAGAACAGTGTTAAGCATCATTTCTCTTTGTTTTTTTATGTGAAAAAAATTATGTCCTATTGTGACCACACCCAAACCCCCGGGGATCACGATTTTTACAAAACTGAATGTGTGCTTTGAAAGGATGATTTCACACAAGTTTTGGATTAACAGCTTAATTAGTCTCTGAGAACAGTGTTAAGCATTATTTCTCTCTGTTTATTTATGTTTAAAAATATTGATCTCCTATTGTGACCACACCCAAACCCCGGGGATAACAATTTCTACAGGGCTGAATGTGTGCTGTGAAAGGATGATTTCACACAAGTTTCGGATTAACAGCTCAATTAGTTTTCTGAGAACAGTGTTAAGCATTAAGCATTAATTCTCTCTGTTTATTTTTGTGTAAAAAAAAAATTGATGTCCTATTGTGACCACACCCAAACCCCGGGAATCACTATTTTTACAGGGCTGAATGTGTGCTGTGAAAGGGTGATTTCACACAAGTTTCGGACTAACCGCTCAATAAGTTTCTGAGAACAGTGTTAAGCATTATTACTCTTTGTTAATTTATGTTTAAAAAAATTGATCTCCTATTGTGACCACACCCAAAATTCAGGAATCACGATTTTTACAGGGCTGAATGTGTGCTGTGAAAGGATGATTTCACAC
The DNA here is from genome assembly GCA_033439105.1 of Magallana nippona. NCBI lineage: Eukaryota > Metazoa > Mollusca > Bivalvia > Ostreida > Ostreidae > Magallana > Magallana nippona. Next base: position 24,270,599 of record CM065926.1, read on the forward strand.
AAGTTTTGGATTAACAGCTTAATTAGTTTCTGAGAACAGTGTTAAGCATTATTTCTCTCTATTTATTTATGTTTAAAAATATTGATGTCCCATTGTGACCACACCCAAACCCCGGGGATAACAATTTTTACAGGGCTGAATGTGTGCTGTGAAAGGATGATTTCACACAAGTTTCGGATTAACAGCTCAATTAGTTTTTGAGTACAGTGTTAAGAATTATTTCTCTCTGTTAATTTACGTGTAAAAAAATTGATGTCCTATTGTGACCACACCCAAACCCCTAGGATCCTTATTTTTACAGGGCTGAATGTGTGCTGTAAAAGGATGATTTCACACAAGTTTTGGATTAACAGCTCAATTAGTTTTTGAGAACAGTGTTAAACATTATTTTTCTCTGTTTATTTATGTTTAAAAAAATTGATCTCCTATTGTGACCACACCCAAAATTCAGGAATCACGATTTTTACAGGGCTGAATGTGTGCTGTGAAAAGATGATTTCACACAAGTTTCGGATTAACAGCTCAATTAGTTTCTGAGAACAGTGTTAAGCATTATTTCTGTCTGTTTTTTTATGTGTAAGTAATTGATGTCCTATTGTGACCACACCCAAACCCCGGGGATCACGATTTTTACAGGGCTGAATGTGTGCTGTAAAAGGATGATTTCACACAAGTTTTGGATTAACAGCTTAGTTAGTTTCTGAGAACAGTGTTAAGCATTATTTCTCTCTGTTTAGTTATGTGTAACAAATTGATGTCCTATTGTGACCACACCCAAACCCCAGGGATCCTTATTTATAAAGGGCTGAATGTGTGCTGTGAAAGGATGATTTCACAAAAGTTTCGGATTAACAGCTCAATTAATTTTTGAGTACAGTGTTAAGCATTATTTCTCTCTGTTAATTTACGTGTAAAAAAATTGATGTCCTATTGTGACCACACCCAAACCCCAGAGATCACGATTTTTACAGGGCTGAATGTGTGCTGTGAAAGGATGATTCCACAAAAAATTCGCATTAACAGCTCAATTAGTTTTTGAGAACAGTGTTAAGCATTATTTCTATCTGTTTCTTTATGTGTAACAAATTGATGTCTTATTGTGTCCACACCCAAACCCCGGGGATCACGATTTATACAGGGCTTAATGTGTGCGGTGAAAGGATGATTTCACACAAGTTTCGGATTAACAGCTTAATTAGTTTCTGAGAACAGTGTTAAGCATTATTTCTCTCTGTTTATTTATGTTTAAAAATATTGATGTCCTATTGTGACCACATCCAAACCCCGGGGATAACAATTTTTACAGGGCTGAATGTGTGCTGTGAAAGGATGATTTCACACCAGTTTCGGATTAACAGCTCAATTAGTTTCTGAGAACAGTGTTAAGCATTATTTCTCTCTGTTTATTTATGTTTAAAAATATTGATGTCCTATTGTGACCACATCCAAACCCCGGGGATAACAATTTTTACAGGGCTGAATGTGTGCTGTGAAAGGATGATTTCATACATGTTTCGGATTAACAGCTCAATTAGTGTTTGAGTACAGTGTTAAGAATTATTTCTCTCTGCTTATTTACGTGTAAAAAAATTGATGTCCTATTGTGACCACACCCAAAACCAGGGGATCACGATTTTTACAGGGCTGAGTGTGTGCTGTAAAATGATGATTTCACACAAGTTTTGGATTAACAGCTCAATTAGTTTTTGAGAAAAGTGTTAAGCAGTATTTCTCTCTGTTTATTTACGTGTAAAAAAAATTGATGTCCTATTGTCACCACACCCAAACCTCGGGGATCACGATTTATACAGGGCTGAATGTGTGCTTTTTAAGGGTGATTTCACACAAGTTTTGGATTAACAACTTAATTAGTTTCTGAGAACAGTGTTAAGCATTAAGCATTAATTCTCTCTGTTTATTTTTGTGTAAAAAAAAAATTGATGTCCTATTGTGACCACACCCAAACCCCTAGGATCCTTATTTTTACAGGGCTGAATGTGTGCTGTGAAAGGATGATTTCACACAAGTTTTGGATTAACAGCTCAATTAGTTTTTGAGAAAAGTGTTAAGCAGTATTTCTCTCTGTTTATTTACGTGTAAAAAAATTGATGTCATATTGTGACCACACCCAAACCCCGGGGATCACAATTTTTACAAGGCTGAATGTGTGCTTTGAAAGGATGATTTCACACAAGTTTTGGATTTACAGCTTAATTAGTCTCTGAGAACAGTGTTAAGCATTATTTCTCTCTGTTTTTTTATGTGATAAAAATTATGTCCTATTGTGACCACACCCAAACCCCCGGGGATCACGATTTTTACAAGGCTGAATGTGTGCTTTGAAAGGATGATTTCACACAAGTTTTGGATTAACATCTTAATTAGTCTCTGAGAACAGTGTTAAGCATTATTTCTCTCTGTTTATTTATGTTTAAAAAAATTGATGTCCTATTGTGACCACACCCAAACCCCGGGAATCACGATTTTTACAGGGCTGAATGTGTGCTGTGAAAGAATAATTTCACACAAGTTTCGGATTAACAGCTCAATTAGTTTTTGAAAACAGTGTTAAGAATTATTTCTATCAGTTTATTTATGTTTTAAAAAATTGATCTCCTATTGTGACCACACCCAAACCCCAGGAATCACGATTCTTACAGGGCTGAATGTGTGCTGTGAAAGGATGATTTCACACAAGTCTCGGATTAACAGCTCAATTAGTTTTTGAGAACAGTGTTAAGCATTATTTTTCTCTGTTTTTTTATGTGTAAAAAAATTGATGTCCTATTGTGACCACACTCAAACCCCGGGGATCATGATTTTTAAAGAACTGAATGTGTGCTGTGAAATGATGATTTCACACAAGTTTCGGATTAACAGCTCAATTAGTTTTTGAGAACAGTGTTAAGCATTATTTCTCTCTGTTTATTTACCTGTAATAAAAAAATTGATATCCTATTGTGACCACACCCAAACCCCTGGGATCACGATTTTTACAGGGCTGAATGTGTGCTGTGAAACGATGATTTCACACAAGTTTCGGATTAACAGCTCAATTAGTTTTTGAGAACAGTGGGAAGCATTGTTTCTCTCTGTTCTTTTATGTGTAAAAAAAATTGATGTCCTATTGTAACCACACCCAAAACCCAGGAAACACGATTTTTACAGGGCTGAATGTGTGCTGTGAAATGATGATTTTACACAAGTTTTGGATTAACAGCTCAATTAGTTTTTAGTACAGTGTTAGGCATTATTTCTCTTTGTTTAGTCATGTGTATAAAAATTGATGTCCTATTGCAACCACACCCAAACCCCGGAGATCATGATTTTTTAAGAACTGAATGTGTGCTGTTAAAGGATGATTTCACACAAGTTTTGGATTAACACCTCAATTAGTTTCTGAGAACAGTGTTAAGCATTATTTTTCTCTATTTATTTATGTGTAACAAAATTGGTTACCTATTGTGACCACACCCAAACCCCTGGGATTACGATTTTTACAGGGCTGAATGTGTGCTGTGAAAGGATGATTTCACACAAGTTTCGGATTAACAGCTCAATTAGTTTTTGAGTACAGTGTTAGGCATTATTTCTCTCTGTTTATTTAAGTGTAAAAAAAAATGATGTCCTATTGTGACCACACCCAAACCCAGGGGATCACGATTTTTAAAGAACTGAATGTGTGCTGTGAAAGGATGATTTCACACATGTTTCGGATTAACAGCTCAATTAGTTTCTGAGAACAGTGTTAAGCATTATTTCTCTCTGTTTCTTTATGTGTAAAAAAAAATTGATGTCCTATTGTAACCACACCCAAACCCCTGGGATCACGATTTTTACAGGGCTGAATGTGTGCTGTGAAAGGATGATTTCACATAAGTTTCGGATTAACAGCTCAGTTAATTTCTGAGAACAGTGTAAAGCATTATTTCTCTCTGTTTTTTTATGTGTAAATAATTGATGTCCTATTGTGACCACACCCAAACCCCATGGATCCTTATTTTTACAGGGCCGAATTTGTGCTGTGAAAGGATGATTTCACACAAGTTTCGGATTAACAGCTTAATTAGTTTCTGAGAACAGTGTTATGCATTATTTCCCTGTGTTTCTTTATGTGTAAAAAAAATTGATGTCCTATTGTGACCACACCCCAACCCCAGGGATCACGATTTTTACAGAGCTAAATGTGTGCTGTGAAAGGAAGATTTCACACAAGTTTTGGACGAACAGCTCAATTAGTTTTTTAAAAAAGTGTTAAGCAGTATTTCTCTATGTTTATTTACGTGTAAAAAAAATGATGTCATATTGTGACCACACCCAAACCCCTTGGATCCTTATTTTTACAGGGCTGAATGTGTGCTGTGAAAGGATGATTACACACAAATTTCGGATTAACAGCTAAATTAGTTTCTGAGAACAGTGTTAAGCATTATTTCTCTCTGTTCTTTTACGTGTAAAAAAAATTGATGTCCTATTGTGACCACACCCAAACCCCTAGGATCCTTATTTTTACAGGGCTGAATGTGTGCTGTGAAAGGATGATTTCACACAAGTCTCGGATTACCAGCTCAGTTAGTTTCTGAGAACAGTGGTAAGCATCATTTCTCTCTGTTTTTTTATGTGTAAAAAATTGATGTCCTATTGTGACCACACCCAAACCCCGGGGATCATGATTTTTAAAGAACTGAATGTGTGCTGTGAAAGGATGATTCCACACAAGTTTCGGATTAACAGCTCAATTAGTTTTTGAGAACAGTGTTAAGCATTATTTCTCTCTGTTTATTTACCTGTAATAAAAAAATTGATATCCTATTGTGACCACACCCAAACCCAGGGGATCACGATTTTTACAGGGATGAATGTGTGCTGTGAAAGGATGATTTCACACAAGTTTCGGATTAACAGCTCAATTAGTTTTTGAGAACAGTGGGAAGCATTGTTTCTCTCTGTTCTTTTATGTGTAAAAAAAATTGATGTCCTATTGTAACCACACCCAAACCCCAGGAATCACGATTTTTACAGGGCTGAATGTGTGCTGTGAAATGATGATTTTACACAAGTTTTGGATTAACAGCTCAATTAGTTTTTGAGAACAGTGTTAAGCATTATTTCTCTCTGTTTATTTACCTGTATAAAAATTGATGTCCTATTGCAACCACACCCAAACCCCGGAGATCATGATTTTTCAAGAACTGAATGTATGCTGTTAAAGGATGATTCCACACAAGTTTTGGATTAACACCTCAATTAGTTTCTGAGAACAGTGTTAAGCATTATTTTTCTCTATTTATTTATGTGTAACAAAATTGATTACCTATTGTGACCACACCCAAACCCCTGGGATCACGATTTTTACAGGGCTGAATGTGTGCTGTGAAAGGATGATTTCACATAAGTTTCGGATTAACAGCTCAGTTAATTTCTGAGAACAGTGTAAAGCATTATTTCTCTCTGTTTTTTTATGTGTAAATAATTGATGTCCTATTGTGACCACACCCAAACCCCATGGATCCTTATTTTTACAGGGCTGAATTTGTGCTGTGAAAGGATGATTTCACACAAGTTTCGGATTAACAGCTTAATTAGTTTCTGAGAACAGTGTTATGCATTATTTCCCTGTGTTTCTTTATGTGTAAAAAAAATTGATGTCCTATTGTGACCACACCCCAACCCCAGGGATCACGATTTTTACAGAGCTAAATGTGTGCTGTGAAAGGAAGATTTCACACAAGTTTTGGATGAACAGCTCAATTAGTTTTTGAAAAAAAGTGTTAAGCAGTATTTCTCTATGTTTATTTACGTGTAAAAAAAATGATGTCATATTGTGACCACACCCAAACCCCTTGGATCCTTATTTTTACAGGGCTGAATGTGTGCTGTGAAAGGATGATTTCACACAAATTTCGGATTAACAGCTAAATTAGTTTCTGAGAACAGTGTTAAGCATTATTTCTCTCTGTTCTTTTATGTGTAAAAAAAAATTGATGTCCTATTGTAACCACACCCAAACCCCTAGGATCCTTATTTTTACAGGGCTGAATGTGTGCTGTGAAAGGATGATTTCACACAAGTTTCGGATTACCAGCTCAGTTAGTTTCTGAGAACAGTGGTAAGCATCATTTCTCTCTGTTTTTTTATGTGTAAAAAATTGATGTCCTATTGTGACCACACCCAAACCCTGGGGATCACGATTTTTACAGGGCTGATTGTGTGCTATGAAAGGATGATTCCACACAAGTTTCGGATTAACAGCTCAATTAGTTTTTGAGAACTGTGTTAAGCATTATTTTTCTCTGTTTATTTATGTGTAACAAAATTGAGGTCCTATTGTGACCACACCAAAACCCCCGGGACCACGATTTTTACAGGGCTGAATGTGTGCTGTGAAAGGATGATTCCACACAAGTTTCGGATTAACAGCTCAATTAGTTTTTGAGTACAGTGTTAAGCATTATTTCACTCTGTTTATTTATGTGTAAAAAAATTGATGTCGTATTGTGACCACACCCAAACCCCATGGATCCTTATTTTAACAGGGCTGAGTGTGTGCTGTGAAAGGATGATTTCACACAAGTTTTGGATTAACAGCTCAATTAGTTTCTGAGAACAGTGTTAAGCATTATTTCTCTCTGTTTTTTTATGTGTAAAATAAAATTGATGTTCTATTGTAACCACACCCAAACCCCTAGGATCCTTATTTTTACAGGGCTGAATGTGTGCTGTGAAACGATGATTTCACACAAGTTTCGGATTAACAGCTCAGTTAGTTTCTGAGAACAGTGTTAAGCATTATTTCTCTGTTTTTTTATGTGTAAATAATTGATGTCCTATTGTGACCACACCCAAACCCCGGGGATCACGATTTTTACATGGCTGAATATCTGCTGTGAAAGGATGATTTCACACAAGTTTCGGATTAACAGCTCAGTTAGTTTCTGAGAACAGTGTTAAGCATTATTTCTCTCTTTTTAGTTATGTGTAACAAATTGATGTCCTATTGTGACCACACCCAAACCCCTTGGATCCTTATTTATAAAGGGCTGAATGTGTGCTGTGAAAGGATGATTTCACATAAGTTCCGGATTAACAGCTTAATTTGTTTCTGAGAACAGTGTCAAGCATTTTTTCTCTCTGTTTATTTATGTTTGAAAATATTGATGTCCTATTGTGACCACACCCAAACCCAGGGGATCACGATTTTTACAGGGCTGAATGTGTGCTGTGAAAGGATGATTTCACACAAATTTCGGATTAACAGCTCAATTAGTTTCTGAGAACAGTGTTAAGCATTAAGCATTAATTCTCTCTGTTTATTTTGTGTAAAAAAAAATTGATGTCCTATTGTGACCACACCCAAACCCCGGGAATCACGATTTTTACAGGGCCAAATGTGTGCTGTGAAAGGATAATTTCACACAAGTTTCGGATTAACAGCTCAATTAGTTTCTGAGAACAGTGTTAAGAATTATTTCTCTCTGTTTATTTATGTTTTAAAAAATTGATCTCCTATTGTGACCACACCGAAACCCCAGGAATCACGATTTTTACAGGGCTGAATGTGTGCTGTGAAAGGATGATTCCACACATGTTTCGGATTAACAGCTCAATTAGTTTTTGAGAACAGTGTTAAGCATTATTTTTCTCTGTTTTTTTACGTGTAACAAAATTGATGTCCTATTGTTACCACACCCAAACCCCCGGGATCACGATTTTTACAGGGTTGAATGTGTGCTGTGAAATGATGATTTTACACAAGTTTCGGATTAACAGCTCAATTAGTTTTTGAGTACAGTGTTCAGCATTATTTCTCTTTGTTTAGTTATGTGTATAAAAATTGATGTCCTATTGCGACCACACCCAAACCCCGGAGATCATGATTTTTAAAGAACTGAATGTGTGCTGTGAAAGGATGATTTCACAAAAGTTTCGGATTAACAGCTCAATTAGTTTTTGAGTACAGTGTTAGGCATTATTTCTCTCTGTTTATTTACGTGTAAAAAAAAATGATGTCCTATTGTGACCACACCCAAACCCAGGGGATCACGATTTTTAAAGAACTGAATGTGTGCTGTGAAAGGATGATTTCACACATGTTTCGGAATAACAGCTCAATTAGTTTCTGAGAACAGTGTTAAGCATTATTTCTCTCTGTTTCTTTATGTGTAAAAAAAATTGATGTCCTATTGTAACCACACCCAAACCCCTAGGATCCTTATTTTTACAGGGATGAATGTGCGCTGTGAAAGGATGATTTCACACAAGTTTCGGATTATCAGCTCACTTAGTTTCTGAGAACAGTGGTAAGCATCATTTCTCTCTGTTTTTTTATGTGTAAAAAATTGATGTCCTATTGTGACCACACCCAAACCCCGGGGATCACGATTTTTACAGGGCTGATTGCGTGCTGTGAAAGGATGATTTCACACATGTTTTTGGATTAACAGCTCAGTTAGTTTCTGAGAACAGTGTTAAGCATTATTTCTATCTGTTTCTTTATGTGTAACAAATTGATGTCCTCTTGTGACCACACCCAAACCCCGGGGATCACGATTTATACAGGGCTGAATGTGTGCTGTGAAAGGATGATTTCACACAAGTTTCAGATTAACAGCTTAATTAGTTTCTGAGAACAGTGTTAAGCATTATTTCTCTCTGTTTATTTATGTTTAAAAATATTGATCTCCGATTTCTACAGGGCTGAATGTGTGCTGTGAAAGGATGATTTCACACAAGTTTCGGATTAACAGTTCAATTAGTTTTTGAGAACAGTGTGAAGCATTATTTCTCTCTGTTTATTTATGTTTTTAAAAATTGATCTCTTATTGTGACCACACCCAAGCCCCAGGAATCACGATTTTTACAGTGCTGAATGTGTGCTATGAAATGATGATTCCACACAAGTTTCGGATTAACAGCTCAATTAGTTTTTGAGAACTGTGTTAAGCATTATTTTTCTCTGTTTATTTATGTGTAACAAAATTGATGTCCTATTGTGACCACACCAAAACCCCCGGGATCACGATTTTTACAGGGCTGAATGTGTGCTGTGAAAGGATGATTCCACACAAGTTTCGGATTAACTGCTCAATTAGTTTTTGAGTACAGTGTTAAGCATTATTTCTCTCTGTTTATTTATGTGTAAAAAAAAATTGATGTCGTATTGTGACTACACCCAAACCCCATGGATCCTTATTTTAACAGGGCTGAGTGTGTGCTGTGAAAGGATGATTTCACACAAGTTTTGGATTAACAGCTCAATTAGTTTCTGAGAACAGTGTTAAGCATTATTTCTCTCTGTTTTTTTATGTGTAAAAAAAAATTGATGTCCTATTGTAACCACATCCAAACCCCTAGGATCCTTATTTTTACAGGGCTGAATGTGTGCTGTGAAAGGATGATTTCACACAAGTTTCGGATTAACAGCTCAGTTAGTTTCTGAGAACAGTGTTAAGCATTATTTCTGTTTTTTTATGTGTAAATAATTGATGTCCTATTGTGACCACACCCAAACCCCTGGGATCACAATTTTTACAGGGCTGAATGTGTTCTGTGAAAGGATGATTTCACACAAATTTCGGATTAACAGCTCAATTAGTTTCTGAGAACAGTGTTAAGCATTAAGCATTAATTCTCTCTGTTTATTTTGTGTAAAAAAAAAATTGATGTCCTATTGTGACCACACCGAAACCCCAGGGATCACGATTTTTACAGGGTTGAATGTGTGCTGTGAAAGGATGATTCCACACAAGTTTCGGATTAACAGCTCAATTAGTTTTTGAGTACAGTGTTAAGCATTATTTCTCTCTGTTTATTTATGTTTTAAAAATTTGATCTCCTATTGTGACCACACCGAAACCCCAGGAATCACGATTTATACATGGCTGAATGTGTGCTGTGAAAGGATGATTCCACACAAGTTTCGGATTAACAGCTCAGTTAGTTTTTGAGAACAGTGTTAAGCTTTATTTTTCTCTGTTTTTTTATGTGTAACAAAATTGATGTCCTATTGTGACCACACCCAAACCCCCAGGATCACGATTTTTACAGGGCTGAATGTGTGCTGTGAAATGATGATTTTACACAAGTTTCGGATTAACAGCTCAATTAGTTTTTGAGTACAGTGTTAAGCATTATTTCTCTTTGTTTAGTTATGTGTATAAAAATTGATGTCCTATTGCGACCACACCCAAACCCCGGGGATCATGATTTTTAAAGAACTGAATGCGTGCTGTGAAAGGATGATTCCACACAAGTTTCGGATTAACAGCTCAATTAGTTTTTGAGAACAGTCTTAAGCATTATTTCTCTCTGTTTATTTACGTGTAATAAAAAAATTGATATCCTATTGTGACCACACCCAAACCCAGGGGATCACGATTTTTACAGGGCTGAATGTGTGCTGTGAAAGGATGATTTCACACAAGTTTCGGATTAACAGCTTAATTAGTTTTTGAGAACAGTGGGAAGCATTATTTCTCTCTGTTCTTTTATGTGTAAAAAAAATTGATGTCCTATTGTAACCACACCCAAACCCCAGGAATCACGATTTTTACAGGGCTGAATGTGTGCTGTGAAATGATGATTTTACACAAGTTTTGGATTAACAGCTCAATTAGTTTTTGAGTACAGTGTTAAGCATTATTTCTCTTTGTTTAGTTATGTGTATAAAAATTGATGTCCTATTGCAACCACACCCAAACCCTGGAGATCATGATTTTTTTAAGAACTGAATGTATGCTGTGAAAGGATGATTCCACACAAGTTTTGGATTAACAGCTCAATTAGTTTCTGAGAACAGTGTTAAGCATTATTTTCCTCTATTAATTTATGTGTAACAAAATTGATTACCTATTGTGACCACACCCAAACCCCTGGGATCACGATTTCTACAGGGCTGAATGTGTGCTGAGAAAGGATGATTTCACATAAGTTTCGGATTAACAGCTCAGTTAGTTTCTGAGAACAGTGTTAAGCATTATTTCTCTCTGTTTTTTTATGTGTAAATAATTGATGTCCTATTGTGACCACACCCAAACCCCATGGATCCTTATTTTTACAGGGCTGAATGTGTGCTGTGAAAGGATGATTTCACACAAGTTTCGGATTAACAGCTTAATTAGTTTCTGAGAACAGTGTTATGCATTATTTCCCTGTGTTTCTTTATGTGTAAAAAAAATTGATGTCCTATTGTGACCACACCCCAACCCCAGGGATCACGATTTTTACAGAGCTAAATGTGTGCTGTGAAAGGAAGATTTCACACAAGTTTTGGACGAACAGCTCAATTAGTTTTTTAAAAAAGTGTTAAGCAGTATTTCTCTATGTTTATTTACGTGTAAAAAAAATGATGTCATATTGTGACCACACCCAAACCCCTTGGATCCTTATTTTTACAGGGCTGAATGTGTGCTGTGAAAGGATGATTACACACAAATTTCGGATTAACAGCTAAATTAGTTTCTGAGAACAGTGTTAAGCATTATTTCTCTCTGTTCTTTTACGTGTAAAAAAAATTGATGTCCTATTGTGACCACACCCAAACCCCTAGGATCCTTATTTTTACAGGGCTGAATGTGTGCTGTGAAAGGATGATTTCACACAAGTCTCGGATTACCAGCTCAGTTAGTTTCTGAGAACAGTGGTAAGCATCATTTCTCTCTGTTTTTTTATGTGTAAAAAATTGATGTCCTATTGTGACCACACCCAAACCCCGGGGATCATGATTTTTAAAGAACTGAATGTGTGCTGTGAAAGGATGATTCCACACAAGTTTCGGATTAACAGCTCAATTAGTTTTTGAGAACAGTGTTAAGCATTATTTCTCTCTGTTTATTTACCTGTAATAAAAAAATTGATATCCTATTGTGACCACACCCAAACCCAGGGGATCACGATTTTTACAGGGATGAATGTGTGCTGTGAAAGGATGATTTCACACAAGTTTCGGATTAACAGCTCAATTAGTTTTTGAGAACAGTGGGAAGCATTGTTTCTCTCTGTTCTTTTATGTGTAAAAAAAATTGATGTCCTATTGTAACCACACCCAAACCCCAGGAATCACGATTTTTACAGGGCTGAATGTGTGCTGTGAAATGATGATTTTACACAAGTTTTGGATTAACAGCTCAATTAGTTTTTGAGAACAGTGTTAAGCATTATTTCTCTCTGTTTATTTACCTGTATAAAAATTGATGTCCTATTGCAACCACACCCAAACCCCGGAGATCATGATTTTTCAAGAACTGAATGTATGCTGTTAAAGGATGATTCCACACAAGTTTTGGATTAACACCTCAATTAGTTTCTGAGAACAGTGTTAAGCATTATTTTTCTCTATTTATTTATGTGTAACAAAATTGATTACCTATTGTGACCACACCCAAACCCCTGGGATCACGATTTTTACAGGGCTGAATGTGTGCTGTGAAAGGATGATTTCACATAAGTTTCGGATTAACAGCTCAGTTAATTTCTGAGAACAGTGTAAAGCATTATTTCTCTCTGTTTTTTTATGTGTAAATAATTGATGTCCTATTGTGACCACACCCAAACCCCATGGATCCTTATTTTTACAGGGCTGAATTTGTGCTGTGAAAGGATGATTTCACACAAGTTTCGGATTAACAGCTTAATTAGTTTCTGAGAACAGTGTTATGCATTATTTCCCTGTGTTTCTTTATGTGTAAAAAAAATTGATGTCCTATTGTGACCACACCCCAACCCCAGGGATCACGATTTTTACAGAGCTAAATGTGTGCTGTGAAAGGAAGATTTCACACAAGTTTTGGATGAACAGCTCAATTAGTTTTTGAAAAAAAGTGTTAAGCAGTATTTCTCTATGTTTATTTACGTGTAAAAAAAATGATGTCATATTGTGACCACACCCAAACCCCTTGGATCCTTATTTTTACAGGGCTGAATGTGTGCTGTGAAAGGATGATTTCACACAAATTTCGGATTAACAGCTAAATTAGTTTCTGAGAACAGTGTTAAGCATTATTTCTCTCTGTTCTTTTATGTGTAAAAAAAAATTGATGTCCTATTGTAACCACACCCAAACCCCTAGGATCCTTATTTTTACAGGGCTGAATGTGTGCTGTGAAAGGATGATTTCACACAAGTTTCGGATTACCAGCTCAGTTAGTTTCTGAGAACAGTGGTAAGCATCATTTCTCTCTGTTTTTTTATGTGTAAAAAATTGATGTCCTATTGTGACCACACCCAAACCCTGGGGATCACGATTTTTACAGGGCTGATTGTGTGCTATGAAAGGATGATTCCACACAAGTTTCGGATTAACAGCTCAATTAGTTTTTGAGAACTGTGTTAAGCATTATTTTTCTCTGTTTATTTATGTGTAACAAAATTGAGGTCCTATTGTGACCACACCAAAACCCCCGGGACCACGATTTTTACAGGGCTGAATGTGTGCTGTGAAAGGATGATTCCACACAAGTTTCGGATTAACAGCTCAATTAGTTTTTGAGTACAGTGTTAAGCATTATTTCACTCTGTTTATTTATGTGTAAAAAAATTGATGTCGTATTGTGACCACACCCAAACCCCATGGATCCTTATTTTAACAGGGCTGAGTGTGTGCTGTGAAAGGATGATTTCACACAAGTTTTGGATTAACAGCTCAATTAGTTTCTGAGAACAGTGTTAAGCATTATTTCTCTCTGTTTTTTTATGTGTAAAATAAAATTGATGTTCTATTGTAACCACACCCAAACCCCTAGGATCCTTATTTTTACAGGGCTGAATGTGTGCTGTGAAACGATGATTTCACACAAGTTTCGGATTAACAGCTCAGTTAGTTTCTGAGAACAGTGTTAAGCATTATTTCTCTGTTTTTTTATGTGTAAATAATTGATGTCCTATTGTGACCACACCCAAACCCCGGGGATCACGATTTTTACATGGCTGAATATCTGCTGTGAAAGGATGATTTCACACAAGTTTCGGATTAACAGCTCAGTTAGTTTCTGAGAACAGTGTTAAGCATTATTTCTCTCTTTTTAGTTATGTGTAACAAATTGATGTCCTATTGTGACCACACCCAAACCCCTTGGATCCTTATTTATAAAGGGCTGAATGTGTGCTGTGAAAGGATGATTTCACATAAGTTCCGGATTAACAGCTTAATTTGTTTCTGAGAACAGTGTCAAGCATTTTTTCTCTCTGTTTATTTATGTTTGAAAATATTGATGTCCTATTGTGACCACACCCAAACCCAGGGGATCACGATTTTTACAGGGCTGAATGTGTGCTGTGAAAGGATGATTTCACACAAATTTCGGATTAACAGCTCAATTAGTTTCTGAGAACAGTGTTAAGCATTAAGCATTAATTCTCTCTGTTTATTTTGTGTAAAAAAAAATTGATGTCCTATTGTGACCACACCCAAACCCCGGGAATCACGATTTTTACAGGGCCAAATGTGTGCTGTGAAAGGATAATTTCACACAAGTTTCGGATTAACAGCTCAATTAGTTTCTGAGAACAGTGTTAAGAATTATTTCTCTCTGTTTATTTATGTTTTAAAAAATTGATCTCCTATTGTGACCACACCGAAACCCCAGGAATCACGATTTTTACAGGGCTGAATGTGTGCTGTGAAAGGATGATTCCACACATGTTTCGGATTAACAGCTCAATTAGTTTTTGAGAACAGTGTTAAGCATTATTTTTCTCTGTTTTTTTACGTGTAACAAAATTGATGTCCTATTGTTACCACACCCAAACCCCCGGGATCACGATTTTTACAGGGTTGAATGTGTGCTGTGAAATGATGATTTTACACAAGTTTCGGATTAACAGCTCAATTAGTTTTTGAGTACAGTGTTCAGCATTATTTCTCTTTGTTTAGTTATGTGTATAAAAATTGATGTCCTATTGCGACCACACCCAAACCCCGGAGATCATGATTTTTAAAGAACTGAATGTGTGCTGTGAAAGGATGATTTCACAAAAGTTTCGGATTAACAGCTCAATTAGTTTTTGAGTACAGTGTTAGGCATTATTTCTCTCTGTTTATTTACGTGTAAAAAAAAATGATGTCCTATTGTGACCACACCCAAACCCAGGGGATCACGATTTTTAAAGAACTGAATGTGTGCTGTGAAAGGATGATTTCACACATGTTTCGGAATAACAGCTCAATTAGTTTCTGAGAACAGTGTTAAGCATTATTTCTCTCTGTTTCTTTATGTGTAAAAAAAATTGATGTCCTATTGTAACCACACCCAAACCCCTAGGATCCTTATTTTTACAGGGATGAATGTGCGCTGTGAAAGGATGATTTCACACAAGTTTCGGATTATCAGCTCACTTAGTTTCTGAGAACAGTGGTAAGCATCATTTCTCTCTGTTTTTTTATGTGTAAAAAATTGATGTCCTATTGTGACCACACCCAAACCCCGGGGATCACGATTTTTACAGGGCTGATTGCGTGCTGTGAAAGGATGATTTCACACATGTTTTTGGATTAACAGCTCAGTTAGTTTCTGAGAACAGTGTTAAGCATTATTTCTATCTGTTTCTTTATGTGTAACAAATTGATGTCCTCTTGTGACCACACCCAAACCCCGGGGATCACGATTTATACAGGGCTGAATGTGTGCTGTGAAAGGATGATTTCACACAAGTTTCAGATTAACAGCTTAATTAGTTTCTGAGAACAGTGTTAAGCATTATTTCTCTCTGTTTATTTATGTTTAAAAATATTGATCTCCGATTTCTACAGGGCTGAATGTGTGCTGTGAAAGGATGATTTCACACAAGTTTCGGATTAACAGTTCAATTAGTTTTTGAGAACAGTGTGAAGCATTATTTCTCTCTGTTTATTTATGTTTTTAAAAATTGATCTCTTATTGTGACCACACCCAAGCCCCAGGAATCACGATTTTTACAGTGCTGAATGTGTGCTATGAAATGATGATTCCACACAAGTTTCGGATTAACAGCTCAATTAGTTTTTGAGAACTGTGTTAAGCATTATTTTTCTCTGTTTATTTATGTGTAACAAAATTGATGTCCTATTGTGACCACACCAAAACCCCCGGGATCACGATTTTTACAGGGCTGAATGTGTGCTGTGAAAGGATGATTCCACACAAGTTTCGGATTAACTGCTCAATTAGTTTTTGAGTACAGTGTTAAGCATTATTTCTCTCTGTTTATTTATGTGTAAAAAAAAATTGATGTCGTATTGTGACTACACCCAAACCCCATGGATCCTTATTTTAACAGGGCTGAGTGTGTGCTGTGAAAGGATGATTTCACACAAGTTTTGGATTAACAGCTCAATTAGTTTCTGAGAACAGTGTTAAGCATTATTTCTCTCTGTTTTTTTATGTGTAAAAAAAAATTGATGTCCTATTGTAACCACATCCAAACCCCTAGGATCCTTATTTTTACAGGGCTGAATGTGTGCTGTGAAAGGATGATTTCACACAAGTTTCGGATTAACAGCTCAGTTAGTTTCTGAGAACAGTGTTAAGCATTATTTCTGTTTTTTTATGTGTAAATAATTGATGTCCTATTGTGACCACACCCAAACCCCTGGGATCACAATTTTTACAGGGCTGAATGTGTTCTGTGAAAGGATGATTTCACACAAATTTCGGATTAACAGCTCAATTAGTTTCTGAGAACAGTGTTAAGCATTAAGCATTAATTCTCTCTGTTTATTTTGTGTAAAAAAAAAATTGATGTCCTATTGTGACCACACCGAAACCCCAGGGATCACGATTTTTACAGGGTTGAATGTGTGCTGTGAAAGGATGATTCCACACAAGTTTCGGATTAACAGCTCAATTAGTTTTTGAGTACAGTGTTAAGCATTATTTCTCTCTGTTTATTTATGTTTTAAAAATTTGATCTCCTATTGTGACCACACCGAAACCCCAGGAATCACGATTTATACATGGCTGAATGTGTGCTGTGAAAGGATGATTCCACACAAGTTTCGGATTAACAGCTCAGTTAGTTTTTGAGAACAGTGTTAAGCTTTATTTTTCTCTGTTTTTTTATGTGTAACAAAATTGATGTCCTATTGTGACCACACCCAAACCCCCAGGATCACGATTTTTACAGGGCTGAATGTGTGCTGTGAAATGATGATTTTACACAAGTTTCGGATTAACAGCTCAATTAGTTTTTGAGTACAGTGTTAAGCATTATTTCTCTTTGTTTAGTTATGTGTATAAAAATTGATGTCCTATTGCGACCACACCCAAACCCCGGGGATCATGATTTTTAAAGAACTGAATGCGTGCTGTGAAAGGATGATTCCACACAAGTTTCGGATTAACAGCTCAATTAGTTTTTGAGAACAGTCTTAAGCATTATTTCTCTCTGTTTATTTACGTGTAATAAAAAAATTGATATCCTATTGTGACCACACCCAAACCCAGGGGATCACGATTTTTACAGGGCTGAATGTGTGCTGTGAAAGGATGATTTCACACAAGTTTCGGATTAACAGCTTAATTAGTTTTTGAGAACAGTGGGAAGCATTATTTCTCTCTGTTCTTTTATGTGTAAAAAAAATTGATGTCCTATTGTAACCACACCCAAACCCCAGGAATCACGATTTTTACAGGGCTGAATGTGTGCTGTGAAATGATGATTTTACACAAGTTTTGGATTAACAGCTCAATTAGTTTTTGAGTACAGTGTTAAGCATTATTTCTCTTTGTTTAGTTATGTGTATAAAAATTGATGTCCTATTGCAACCACACCCAAACCCTGGAGATCATGATTTTTTTAAGAACTGAATGTATGCTGTGAAAGGATGATTCCACACAAGTTTTGGATTAACAGCTCAATTAGTTTCTGAGAACAGTGTTAAGCATTATTTTCCTCTATTAATTTATGTGTAACAAAATTGATTACCTATTGTGACCACACCCAAACCCCTGGGATCACGATTTCTACAGGGCTGAATGTGTGCTGAGAAAGGATGATTTCACATAAGTTTCGGATTAACAGCTCAGTTAGTTTCTGAGAACAGTGTTAAGCATTATTTCTCTCTGTTTTTTTATGTGTAAATAATTGATGTCCTATTGTGACCACACCCAAACCCCATGGATCCTTATTTTTACAGGGCTGAATGTGTGCTGTGAAAGGATGATTTCACACAAGTTTCGGATTAACAGCTTAATTAGTTTCTGAGAACAGTGTTATGCATTATTTCCCTGTGTTTCTTTATGTGTAAAAAAAATTGATGTCCTATTGTGACCACACCCAAACCCCAGGGATCACGATTTTTACAGGGCTAAATGTGTGCTGTGAAAGGAAGATTTCACACAAGTTTTGGATGAACAGCTCAATTAGTTTTTTAAAAAAGTGTTAAGCAGTATTTCTCTATGTTTATTTACGTGTAAAAAAAATGATGTCATATTGTGACCACACCCAATCCCCTTGGATCCTTATATTTACAGGGCTGAATGTGTGCTGTGAAAGGATGATTTCACACAAATTTCGGATTTACAGCTCAATTAGTTTCTGAGAACAGTGTTAAGCATTATTTCTCTCTGTTCTTTTATGTGTAAAAAAAATTGATGTCCTATTGTGACCACACCCAAACACCGGGGATCACGATTTTTACAGGGCTGATTGTGTGCTGTGAAAGGATGATTTCACACATGTTTTGGATTAACAGCTCAGTTAGTTTCTGAGAACAGTGTTAAGCATTATTTCTATCTGTTTATTTATGTGTAACAAATTGATCTCCTCTTGTGACCACACCCAAACCCCGGGGATCACGATTTATACAGGGCTGAATGTGTGCTGTGAAAGGATGATTTCACACAAGTTTCAGATTAACAGCTTAATTAGTTTCTGAGAACAGTGTTAAGCATTATTTCTCTCTGTTTATTTATGTTTAAAAAAATTGATCTCCTATTGTGACCACACCCAAAATTCAGGAATCACGATTTATACAGGGCTGAATGTGTGCTGTGAAAGGATGATTCCACACAAGTTTCGGATTAACAGCTGAGTTAGTTTCTGAGAACAGTGTTAAGCATTATTTTTCTCTGTTTATTTATGTGTAAAAAAAATTGATGTCCTATTGTGACCACACCCAAACCCCAGGGATCACGATTTTTACAGGGCTGAATGTGTGCTGTGGAAGGATGATTCCAAACAAATTTCGGATTAACATCTCAATTTGTTTTTGAGTACAGTGTTAAGCATTATTTCTCTCTGTTTCTTTATGTGTAAAAAAAATTGATGTCCCATTGTGACTACACCCAAACCCCGGGGATCACGATTTTTACAGGGCTGAATGTGTGCTGTAAAAGAATGATTTCACACAAGTTTCGGATTCACAGCTCAATTACTTTTTGAGAAAAGTGTTAAGCAGAATTTCTCTGTTTATTTACGTGTAAAAAAAATTGATCTCCTATTGTGACCACACCCAAACCCCAGGAATCACGATTTTTACAGGGCTGAATGTGTTCTATGAAAGGATGATTTCACAAAAGTTTCGGATTAACAGCTCAATTAGTTTTTGAGAACAGTGTTAAGCATTATTTTTCTCTGTTTATTTATGTGTAACAAAATTGATGTCCTATTGTGACCACACCCAAACCCCCGGGATCACGATTTTTACAGGGCTGAATGTGTGCTGTGAAAGGATGATTCCACACGAGTTTCGGATTAACAGCTCAATTAGTTTTTGAGTACAGTGTTAAGCATTATTTCTCTCTGTTTATTTACGTGTAAAAAAATTGATGTCCTATTGTGACCACACCCAAACCCCCGGGATCACGATTTTTACAGGGCTGAATGTGTGCTGTGAAATGATGATTTCACGCAAGTTTCTGATTAACAGCTCAATTAGTTTTTTATAAAAGTGTTAAGCAGTATTTCTCTCCGTTTATTTACGTGTAAAAAAATTGACGTCATATTATGACCACACCTAAACCCCATGGATCCTTAATTTAACAGGGCTGAATGTGTGCTGTGAAAGGATGATTTCACACAAGTTTCGGATTAACAGCTCAGTTAGTTTCTGAGAACAGTGTTAAGCATCATTTCTCTCTGTTTTTTTATGTGTAAAAAATTGATGTCCTATTGTGACCACACCCAAACACTGGGAATCACGATTTTTACAGGGCTGAATGTGTGCTGTGAAAGGATGATTTCACACATGTTTTGGATTAACAGCTCAGTCAGTTTCTGAGAACAGTGTTAAGCATTATTTCTATCTGTTTATTTATGTGTAACAAATTGATGTCCTATTGTGACCACACCCAAACCCCGGGGAACACGATTTATACAGGGCTTAATGTGTGCTGTGAAAGGATGATTTCACACAAGTTTCAGATTAACAGCTTAATTAGTTTCTGAGAACAGTGTTAAGCATTATTTCTCTCTGTTTATTTATGTTTAAAAATATTGATGTCCTATTGTGACCACACCCAAACCCCATGGATCCTTATTTTTACAGGGCTGAAATTGTGCTGTGAAAGGATGATTTCACACAAGTTTCGGATTAACAGCTTAATTAGTTTCTGAGAACAGTGTAATGCATTATTTCCCTGTGTTTCTTTATGTGTAAAAAACATTGATGTCCTATTGTGACCACACCCAAACCCCAGGGATCACGATTTTTACAGGGCTAAATGTGTGCTGTGAAAGGATGATTTCACACAAGTTTTGGATGAACAGCTCAATTAGTTTTTTAAAAAAGTGTTAAGCAGTATTTCTCTATGTTTATTTACGTGTAAAAAAAATGATGTCATATTGTGACCACACCCAAACCCATTGGATCCTTATTTTAACAGGGCTGAATGTGTGCTGTGAAAGGATGATTTCACAAAAATTTCGGATTAACAGCTCAATTAGTTTCTGAGAACAGTGTTAAGCATTATTTCTCTCTGTTCTTTTATGTGTAAAAAAAATTGATGTCCTATTGTAACCACACCCAAACCCCTAGGATCCTTATTTTTACAGGGCTGAATGTGAGCTGTGAAAGGATGATTTCACACAAGTTTCGGATTAACAGCTCAGTTAGTTTCTGAGAACAGTGTTAAGCATTATTTTTATCTATTTATTTATGTGTAACAAAATTGATGTCCTATTGTGACCACACCCAAACCCCCAAAATCACGATTTTTACCGGGCTGAATGTGTTCTGTGAAAGGATGATTTAACACAAGTTTTGGATTAACAGCTTAATTAGTTTTTGAGAACAGTGTGAAGCATTATTTCTCTCTGTTTATTTATGTTTTAAAAAATTGATCTCCTATTGTGACCACACCCAAACCCCAGGAATCACGATTTTTACAGGGCTGAATGTGTGCTATGAAAGGATGATTCCACACAAGTTGCGGATTAACAGCTCAATTAGTTTTTGAGAACAGTGTTAAGCATTATTTTTCTCTTTTTATTTATGTGTAACAAAATTGATGTCCTATTGTGACCACACCCAAACCCCCGGGATCACGATTTTTACAGGGCTGAATGTGTGCTGTGAAAGGATGATTTTACACAAGTTTCGGATTAACAGCTCAATTAGTTTTTGATTACAGTGTTAAGCATTATTTCTCTCTGTTTATTTACGTGTAAAAAAATTGATGTCGTATTGTGACCACACCCAAACCCCATGGATCCTTATTTTAACAGGGCTGAATGTGTGCTGTGAAAGGATGATTTCACACAAGTTTCGGATTAACAGCTCAATTAGTTTCTGAGAACAGTGTTAAGCATTATTTCTCTCTGTTTAGTTATGTGCATAAAAATTGATGTCCTATTGTGACCACACCCAAACCCCAGAAATCACGATTTTTACAGGGCTGAGTGTGTGCTATGAAAGGATGATTCCACACAAGTTTCGGATTAACAGCTCAATTAGTTTCTGAGAACAGTGTTAAGCATTATTTCTCTCTTTTTATTTATGTGTAACAAAATTGATGTCCTATTGTGACCACACCCAAACCCCCGGGATCACGATTTTTACAGGGCTGAATGTGTGCTGTGAAAGGATGATTTTACACAAGTTTCGGATTAACAGCTCAATTAGTTTTTGAGAACAGTGTTAAGCATTTTTTCTCTCTGTTTATTTATGTTTAAAAAAAATTGATGTCCCATTGTGACCACACCCAAACCCCCGGGATCACGATTTTTACAGGGCTGAATGTGTTCTGTGAAAGGATGATTTCACACAAGTTTCGGATTAACAGCTCAATTAGTTTTTGAGTACAGTGTGAAGCATTATTTCTCTCTGTTTATTTATGTTTTAAAAAATTGATGTCCTATTGTGACCACACTCAAACCCCAGAAATCACGATTTTGACAGGGCTGAGTTTGTGCTATGAAAGGATGATTCCACACAAGTTTCGGATTAACAGCTCAATTAGTTTCTGAGAACAGTGTTAAGCATTATTTCTCTCTTTTTATTTATGTGTAACAAAATTGATGTCCTATTGTGACCACACCCAAACCCCCGGGATCACGATTTTTACAGGGCTGAATGTGTTCTGTGAAAGGATGATTTTACACAAGTTTCGGATTAACAGCTCAATTAGTTTTTGAGAACAGTGTTAAGCATTTTTTCTCTCTGTTTATTTATGTTTAAAAAAATTGATCTCCTATTGTGACCACACCCAAAATTCAGGAATGACAATTTTTATAGGGCTGAATGTGTGCTGTGAAAGGATGATTTCACACAAGTTTCGGATTAACAGCTCAATTAGTTTCTGAGAACAGTGTTAAGCATTATTTTTCTCTATTTATTTATGTGTAACAAAATTGATGTCCTATTGTGACCACACCCAAACCCCGGGGATCACGATTTTTACAGGGCTGATTGTGTGCTGTGAAAGGATGATTTCACACAAGTTTCGGATTAACAGATCAATTAGTTTCTGAGAACAGTGTTAAGCATTATTTTTCTCTATTTATATATGTGTAACAAAATTGATGTCCTATTGTGACCACACCCAAACCCCCGGGATCACGATTTTTACAGGGCTGAATGTGTGCTGTGAAAGGATGATTTCACACAAGTTTCGGATTAACAGCTCAATTAGTTTCTGAGAACAGTGTTAAGCATTATTTTTCTCTATTTATTTATGTGTAACAAAATTGATGTCCTATTGTGACCACACCCAAACCCCCGGGATCACGATTTTTACAGGGCTGAATGTGTTCTGTGAAAGGATGATTTCACACAAGTTTCGGATTAACAGCTCAATTAGTTTTTGAGTACAGTGTGAAGCATTATTTCTCTCTGTTTATTTATGTTTTAAAAAATTGATCTCCTATTGTGACCACACCCAAACCCCAGGAATCACGATTTTTACAGGGCTGAGTGTGTGCTATGAAAGGATGATTCCACACAAGTTTCGGATTAACAGCTCAATTAGTTTCTGAGAACAGTGTTAAGCATTATTTCTCTCTTTTTATTTATGTGTAACAAAATTGATGTCCTATTGTGACCACACCCAAACCCCCGGGATCACGATTTTTACAGGGCTGAATGTGTGCTGTGAAAGGATGATTTTACACAAGTTTCGGATTATCAGCTCAATTAGTTTTTGAGAACAGTGTTAAGCATTTTTTCTCTCTGTTTATTTATGTTTAAAAAAATTGATCTCCTATTGTGACCACACCCAAAATTCAGGAATGACAATTTTTATAAGGCTGAATGTGTGCTGTGAAAGGATGATTTCACACAAGTTTCGGATTAACAGCTCAATTAGTTTCTGAGAACAGTGTTAAGCATTATTTTTCTCTATTTATTTATGTGTAACAAAATTGATGTCCTATTGTGACCACACCCAAACCCCCGGGATCACGATTTTTACAGGGCTGAATGTGTTCTGTGAAAGGATGATTTTACACAAGTTTCGGATTAACAGCTTAATTAGTTTTTGAGAACAGTGTGAAGCATTATTTCTCTCTGTTTATTTATGTTTTAAAAAATTGATCTCCTATTGTGACCACACCCAAACCCCAGGAATCACAATTTTTACAGGGCTGAATGTGTGCTATGAAAGGATGAATCCACAGAAGTTTCGGATTAACAGCTCAATTAGTTTTTGAGAACAGTGTTAAGCATTATTTTTCTCTTTTTATTTATGTGTAACAAAATTGATGTCCTATTGTGAC
Organism: Magallana nippona; assembly: GCA_033439105.1. NCBI lineage: Eukaryota > Metazoa > Mollusca > Bivalvia > Ostreida > Ostreidae > Magallana > Magallana nippona. Next base: position 24,294,725 of record CM065926.1, read on the forward strand.
CACACCCAAACCCCCGGGATCACGATTTTTACAGGGCTGAATGTGTGCTGTGAAAGGATGATTTTACACAAGTTTCGGATTAACAGCTCAATTAGTTTTTGAGTACAGTGTTAAGCATTATTTCTCTCTGTTTATTTACGTGTAAAAAAATTGATGTCGTATTGTGACCACACCCAAACCCCATGGATCCTTATTTTAACAGGGCTGAATGTGTGCTGTGAAAGGATGATTTCACACAAGTTTCGGATTAACAGCTCAATTAGTTTCTGAGAACAGTGTTAAGCATTATTTCTCTCTGTTTAGTTATGTGCATAAAAATTGATGTCCTATCGCGACCACACCCAAACCCCGGGGATCATGATTTTTTAAGAACTGAATGTGTGCTGTGAAAGGATGATTTCACACAAGTTTTGGATTAACAGCTTAGTTAGTTTCTGAGAACAGTGTTAAGCATTATTTCTCTCTGTTTAGTTATTTGTAACAAATTGATGTCCTATTGTGACCACACCTAAACCCCTTGGATCCTTATTTATAAAGGGCTGAATGTGTGCTGTGAAAGGATGATTTCACACAAGTTTCGGATTAACAGCTCAATTAGTTTTTGAGAACAGTGTTAAGCATTATTTCTCTCTGATAATTTATGTTTAAAAAAATTGATCTCCTATTGTGACCACACCCAAAATTCAGGAATCACGATTTTTACAGGGCTGAATGTGTGCTATGAAAGGATGATTCCACACAAGTTTCGGATTAACAGCTCAATTAGTTTCTGAGAATAGTGTTATGCATTATGTCTCACTATTTATTTCTGTGTAAAAATTCAATCTCCTGTTGTGACTACACCAAATCCCCGGGGATGATGAATTTAACATGTTTGAATCTATGTTACATTAAAAGTTTAAAATCAAAGATTTCTAAACTTATCTATAACAATCTTTGTTATAGATAAGTTTAGAAATCTTTGATTTTAAACTTTTAATGTAACAGGTTATAGATTTAAAATTCACAAGCTGCTATGAGAACTTAAGTTTAAGAATTTTCTTTTAGTTAGATTAATTACGCAATATAGTTTGTAGAAAAAAAAATAGCCAAACAAACAAATGGAGATGCTTTCATGTGACAAAAATGTTAATCCTCTTGACACTATCCTTTGATATCTACTTAACTTAATCTCCAGGCAAATTAAATAATTGTTGGACAATAGAAGTGCGAAATTATCTTAACAGCTATATGTGTGAATGTTTATTTTTCTGGCATGTCATTACAATCTCTTTGTAATCGAAAAAGTGCGATGTCAAAAAAAAAAAAGTAAGAGAGAATGGTTTAAGATCTGGAAGAGTACGGTTGGGCTAACTGTGCTGGAACCCCGCACGTTAGCATAGAGTGTTATGTTGGGCTAACTGTGCTGGAACCCCGCACGTTAGCGTAGAGAGTTTTATGTTAGACTAACTGTGCTGGAACCCCGCACGTTAGTGGAATGTGTATGAAATCGGACTGTGCTGGATTTCCGCACGTTAGTGTCGATTAAGTGTACAGAATTTTATCGGACTGTCCGTGCTGGAATCTCCGCACATTATTAAGTTGTTATCTCGGAACTCCGAGAATCGGTTTTCATTGGAATACCATGTACCGTTATTTCATCAACTTAAATACAATTTGTTGAACTTTTGTTTCGTGTTGGGGTTTTTATTCAGCGTATACTTGAGCGAGTGTAACGAATTGAGCTTCCCCCTGAATTCACCATATGAATTTTAAGAACTTTTACATTACAATTTACAGTTACAATACAAATCAAATACAATATACGTTCGTGAAAGTTGGGTAGTATTTTAGTAGAAAGCCGAGTGGCATCCTACCGGGCCAACCACAACTTCACCTAAAACTTTACGAATAACAACTTTACAATTAAAATCATCTTGGTGAAATCTATACTATGAAAGGATGATTTCACACAAGTTTTGGATTAACAGGTCAAATAGTTTCTGAGAGCAGTGGTATGCAGTATTTCTCTCTATTTGTTTCTGTGTATAAATTCAGTCTCTTATTGTGACCAAATCCAATCCCCAAGGATCATGATTTTTATATGTTTGAATCTATAGTTTGAAAGCATACTAAAACATGGGTCATTAAGATGAATAATGAATCAATTCAATATAATATCAGAAACTAGTTTTGATTTTTAAATACAACTATATTGCGTATCAGTCTTCTTTACATCGGCCGCTCGCTGAATTCGATCACTGATCGACGCTTTGTGAATCGTCAGCATCAAAGCCACCGATACACCCATGCGTGTGAATGCTCTAATTATGTTGTAGGTTGATAAACGATGAATATCTTTCAGATACTTTATTCAAATTATTCTACACAAATATATTGTATAGTAAATATATATTCTAGATAAAGTGCGAAATCAAATTTAAATCTTTCATTGCTTTAGCGTGTTATTAAACAAATAAACTCTCTCTCTCTCTCTCTCTCTCTCTCTCTCTCTCTCTCTCTCTCTCAATTTATGTTTACATTATATCAGGGCTTCGGTCATTTCTCAGATTAACCCAAACTGTACAGTGGTTGTGCGGATATTCCTCAAAAGTAGTATTCATCGAAACTTAACGAAAGACGATTTGATTCCGTACGATAAGCAGAACGTAGAAAAGGAGATAATTAAAATATTGCTGAAACAACCCATTTTTACAACCCTTGGATTTTCTCCAAAAGATTTTTTCATCAGACTTTAAAATTCGGATATTCTTAATGTCATATGCATGGTTAAAAAAAGCAATTGTTGTGCACATGTGGAATATTTTCTCTTTTGACTGCTTTTCGTCACAGTTGAAGACACGGTTTTTTACAACTTTTTTTGACAATGCCACAGCATCACTTCAAATAGTATTTTTGAAGCAGAATATGATGTGCAGAGATTGATTTCTGAATTTTTGAATGCATAATACACAATTTGTTTAAAAATTGTATCGTGTTATGTACAAATCTGCCTTTCAACAACCTCCACAAATCCAAAGCGTATGGATGAATTTAAAATATTTACATCCACCAAGTAAAATGTTCTCTATTTCTTACGGAAATTGATTGTACATGTAATTCATAGCTCTGTAGAAACTGACAGGATTGAAATTTACATGCTCCATTTATCGATTGGTCGAAACCTTAGCAACCTAAGAAAAATCACGGACTGCACGAAATAATCATGATGCTGGCAGACTCGAATTCACATTTAATACGACTTGGCTATTTCTTTTATTTAACGTACTGATGTACAGTAACAATAATTTAGTTAATTTTACTTAATCTTTACGATCAATTCATTCATTTTTTAAAGGGAAAGATATAAATTTAAACAATAAAATACGTTCTTTGATGATTTATGCGAGTTTTGATGGTAGCTACAGTGGGTACAAAGGATACACTTGGATATATCAGAGGCTACAACTATTAGAAAGTGATACAAGGGCTTAATAGTCTATATTTTGTTTTAAGTTAAAAAATTAAACAAATGAGCTGATGGAAAGGGTACAGTGGGTACAATGGGTACACTTAGATACATGAGAGGTTACAACTGTATTAGAAAGTGATACCAGGGTTTAATAGTCTATATTTTGTTCTAAGTAAACTATCAAACAAATGAGATGATTGAAAGGGTGCAGTGGGTACAAAGGGTACACTTGGATATAGGATAGGTTACAACTCTATTAGAAAGTTATACAGGGGTTTAGAAGTCTTTTTGTTATGTTTTTAGTTATAAAATCAGATAGAGAAGAGTACACTCAAAACACTTTCATTTACACTTTCTACACTACATATATACTTAGCTGTCAGGGTTGCAGACAACACAATGCCATACAGAGTCTCCATTCAGCAAAACATACTCTTTGTTGGTCATGCTGGTACATTTCCTATGATACCATTTCCCGCAGGAATCACACCCAATCCAATGCAAGTATTTACTTCCCACTCTCTTGCATTTGAAGCACGTTTCAGTCTGAAAGTAAAAATGTTGTTGAAATCATAAGTTCTGGCACACCTTTGTCAAAATTAAAAAAATAAAACATATTTACAACTAATACTCCCAATTGGTTATACTTTACAATTTGATAAATATGTTACCTCTGAATGGGATTTCCTAACAGGAAATGGTAGGCATGGAGACGGCTTGGCACTGGATGTTGGGACTCCTGTAATATATGATAATATAGTTAATTAATGTTAGTAAAATTATGTAAAGAAACAAAATTTGCAATATGAATTGCATACATATGTGCATTTTATGCATATGTGAAGAATATGTCATAGCATATGTCAAAGAGCACACCATAGATTTATTTTCTAAATAATTTTGTGTATAATAGTATACCATCACAAGCTGTTGGAACCACTGGGGGGTTTTCTTCTCCCTCTATCTCCTGCACAGATGATGGAGTTGGGAGGGCTGAAATAGATTTTTGATGTGTTTTTAATCTACTTCTTTGCAAATAATCTAGAGATATGTCATGCTAAGGAAATTAAATTGTAGAATGTACCTGCAGGTGTGTCTGGTACAGACGGGATAGTTACCTCCATCTCCTCATCAGTCTGTGGTGTGGGTGGAATTAAAGCTAAAATGAATTAGTATATGTTAAAAGCTATCTTTATATGAACTGTTGAGTGCAATGTTACTAAATTTTCATCCAATTTTATCATTCAATAATGAGCCTAAAATTAAAGTTGACAATTTAAGGGTTTGAAATTGCATGGTACCTGCAGTTGACTTTGGTGAAGTTGGAAGAGGACCCAGGTCCATCTGTTCCTCTGCTGGAGGAGCTGGTTAAGCTGTTGGTGTTGTAATTATTTGTTCAAATTAATACAATGTTATTTAACATGTGACAATGATTTAAGCTAACTCTATTTACTTTGAGGATCCATGATTTACAGATGTTTGTATGAAATTTTATTTCTTCGATGACAATAAAGTTTTCCACTGAAATTGATGATTTTAGGGTTATTTTATCTGCATTAGAAATTGCAGAAGTTGGAAGGGGACCCATGTCCATCTGTTCCTCTGCCGGAAGAGCTGGTGGAGCTGTTAGAGCTGTAATGATTTGATCAAATTAATACAATGTTATTTAACATGTTAATACTTAAATAACTATTCAATATTTGAATTAATTAATGAGATATCCCTACACACGAAAAATATACTACTTTAATAGTTAACAAAGTATTAACAAGGCTCATATCCTGGTGAACATGTTGTGTATATCTTTAACATTTAGCTTATTATTTCCCATTAGCTTAGGTACAATCTTATAGAAAGGCAATTAAAATTAATTGTTATTTTTCTACCTTCTTTTAATATGGCTGATGCCAAAGTCTCCCACTGCTCACTTGATAGAATTTTTTTCGGCAGGAAGACACACTTCTTAGGCGTGGTCTATTTTCACCCCGACTTTCACCACTTCTTTCCTCACTTTCCTCACTTTGACTTGGTCCGCCCTGACTGCAACAAATGAGTTGGACACAATTGTTGCAACCTGCTCCTTGTGCTAAAATTGAATAACAAAAACATTTAACTAAACATTAAGAAACTATTCCTGCTTTTTGTTCACACTAAAAGGTATATATGCATTAGTATATATGTATACCTACATGTATGTTATTTCATTTCCATATAAAGCTTGAACTTTTTGTAAATTTTTTGGCTTTGTTTGAAATTTCATACTTGCAAGTTGCAGACTCTGAGAATGTCTGCAAAAGCTGAATCCACCAAGGTCAGGTTTTCAGCTCTGGTGACGTCTTGGCAAGCAGGTGTCAGGGTCTCCTGATAATAAGGTACCAGGACATCTTTGATGTAGACCAGGACGGCATCCATCAGATCATTCCGCTGAGCTGCATTCAAAACATAAAACAATTTTAAAAAATAATAAGAAAACTGTTATACATGTATTACTATGGACACTATTAATTTTAATGAGAAATAAGCAAATTATTATACCATCCTCGCCATGACTATTGGCAGGGCAATGCCTTCCAGGATCCTGATGTCCATCCTTAGAACGGACTTCAGGTTCTCCACCTCCTTGTTGATGTCAGCAGCCCTCACCGAGTTAAGACCTGACAGGACCACTGGGAGGGCAGAAGAGGCTTCCCTGGCAGCATCCTCAAGTCTTTTTGCATCGCCTGTCTTCTTCTGGTGTTTCGTCTTGTCGATCTTAATGACAAGCAATCTGCTGAAATATCTAAAGGAAATATGCAAACATTACGTTAAGGAGGCTGGGTGGTCAACAAATTAACCATCAGATCTGCCTTAAACTTTGACATATATGATATTGTTGGCCATAAGCTATTATTAATTTTAGTAATTAAAAGTTAAAATACAAATATTTTAACTTTAGAATTTAAGCATTTCAATATATTTTTATACAGAGATCTTTGTCTTAAGGTAGTAATTATAGCCGAAAAATAGTTATAACCATAAAGCCCTCATTGAATAAATTAAGCCTTTGTTATTGTTTGATTTTATTTCTCATTCGATCATTCTTACTTGTAAGCAGCACTCATGTCGAAGTTGGCCTTGACCAAACAACTAGTAAGTGGCTTCCTCGTCTCGTCGTTTGCCTTCCCTCTGACCTTGAAAATGGACATTAAATTAATATAGATTAAATCTTTGCATAATTATTGATAGATATTTTTAAATTCAATATTTGATGTTGAATAGGATACAGCTGAAACATAAAAATTATTGGTTGGTATACGTGCTGAATACATGTTTAGGTAAATCACAATTGATATATAAAAGAGTTTTACAATGCTATACAAATTACTCACTGCTTCATTGCCAAGATCAATGGCTAACTGTGACACCTCATCACTGGATGTTTGGTCATCCCACACGAATGGAAGGCTGCTGGTGGTCAGCCAAGAGGTAACAAAGGCCAAAGTACATCTAGAGGGAATAGGAAAAATATAATTACTTTGGAATCATCATTGATCGTGGGGGACCAATGTTTGTGGCTTTCGTGGGTAACCCTTGCCCACGAATTTACATCCCCACGAACCTATACACAATCATTTGTTTGATATTTATTAAATTTATCCCGATTACACTAGCAACGAAATTACATCCCCACAAACCAGGAAAATTTTGGCTACCCACGAACTTTGACCCCCACGAATAAAAATGATTCCACAGTATATATTTACTACAAAACAACAATAGTATTTCCATAAAACTGTTTTATCATTATAAACCTTGAAAGCTTCGATTCCTTCAAATCATTTCAGTTTTAACTCACAGTATTTTTAGGGATATGAATTCTAAACAACTATTTACCTTGAAGCAATGTGCAGCACACTGCAACCCGTCAGCCAAGCTGCACACTGTGCAATGAGAGTCTTGCCTGCGGTTGGAGGACCATATAACAGTGGGAGGTTGAAATGGCGCAGTTCCTCAATCCACTTCGAATACAAGTTCAGACCGTACATGGCACTCCATGCGAGAATCGCTGGACCAATGCAATGTTCTCGTTGAGGATTCCCTCCGCCTTCTCAAGGTAGTGTTGCAGGGCAATGGATCCAGCGAGTACCTGGATATGGCGTGCCAAATCCAGCTTTGGGCCCCTCAACTGGCACAGGTCTCCTCTCAGCCATATCAAAGGACAGTCCATTGGATGAATCTGAAAATATTGTCATAGTTACACAATGTTGCTATACTTTATTTAAACCCACTTTGATGAGTTCATACTTGTAGTGTATGGTACAAAATATGGAAACCTATCATTTCCTGTAACATTACAAGTGCAAATATGATTATTCTTTATAAATGTACAAAAATAATTTTATCTTCATAAAAATTGTTAATTACCAAAGATCCTGTTGTCAGACCAATGATTTGTGTTGGACTCAAAAATATCAGGGATGTGCCGTCCTGCAGACCTGCGTTGGCAATCGTCCTCCTTCTGTATGTGACTGACTGCGCTCTTGTCCTTACTTCTGAAGCCAGATTTGAAACAATGTGCAGGAGTTCTGTCCGCTTGAAATGGCAGAGAAGGGTGCCAATCCTGAAGGTTCTGTTCAGGGCTGTCTGGAAATCCTTTGGGTTGTGAAGGTCCCCTGCCTTGAAGAAAGCTTCCCTGAAAATTATCAAAATTACCATTATTATTTCCGATGATGTTGAGAATAAGATGGTCATGATTTAATGAGCACTGTTAGAGGGGGAAACATACATATGAAAAAATGTTAGGTTTTGTGGTATAGTTTTATGATTAGCTCTGGTTTTACAATTTTGTAATTCATTAATATTCATTATTTTAAATGGTTAATGTGGGATATCCAACTTAGCAAAAATTCTGAAAATTATACAAGGGGTTGGTTCTGGCTAGGCGGGAATGGTGCACAGGTAAGGGGAGGGAGAGAACAAAGAAATTAATTACAGGTGACCTATAGTCTGTTTTAGTCTGTCTATTTTAGAATATTCAGAGGAAGATTTTTTCTCTATCTGAAGTTAATTTTTATTAACCCTTTTTTGTTCTAACCTGATATGTTTTACTTTACCTTTAATTATTTTGACTTTTTCTTCATTAGACTTTTGAATATTTTTTTCAATAATGTATACATTTTTCCATGATGTTTTAGGTCTATCAATAAATAAGATTTTCTTTTAAAACATACTTAGAAAATGTTTGTACTCTCCCCCTCCCCCCCCCCCCCCCCCCCCCAAGCATGATTTTCTGGTATTCTCTAAATGTCTATGACTCCTACAATCTGGAAGGGATTAGCATTAACTTATTCTGCTCTACTAAACAGTTAATGGTTTAGCACCACAAAACTTGTTAGATTGAAGTCAACCATATAATCCAACTAAACAATGCCTATAATTTTAGGTCTAAGGGCATTTATTTCTATCTGCCACTATATAATGTCTCACATTTTAAATATTTATCAATTTTTTAGTCAAAATTTAAACAACAAACTATACCCAAAGCTCACAAACCCTACAGTTTTGGCAAAAGGATATATTATTTTATGTCAATAACGGAATAAATCTTGTAATTTAAATGCTCACTTATTGAAGGATTTTTTAATTGATGAGAGTCAATTTCAAACAGTGGAACTGAATCTGAAGGAAATATGCATTTATTTTAATGTCCATTACATTACTCAGCCAATTGATTAATTTTTGTTAATAAGCAAATTAATGATCTAATTTAGTGTACCTTTTCATTTTAACTACATATATTCTTATCATATACACAGGCAACCTCGCCACATATGATTCACATATGTGAATCATATGTGGATCATATGATTTGTTTCATATGAAATCATAAAAAAGGGCATCATATGTGAATCATATGTGACAAATCGTATGATCCACATATGTATATTTCATATGATTTACATATGATGCCACTTTCATATGATTCTCAGATTTTCATATGAGAATCATATGAAAGTGGCATCATATGTAAATCATATGAAATATACATATGTGTTTTTTTCACATTTATCAAAAGAAAAGTATAGACTTGTGCACATAGAAAATAAGGTATTTCTGCTTTAGATAAAATTTATCAAAATATTGCTGAAGTTTGAAGATACATACATATTTTTCTACAGATCCATCCCCAAAATGTCTTGTTTTCCATACAAAGAAATAACTTAATTATTTTACACAGTGCACATAATCTAATTATTCAAAGAATATAGAAAAACAAGTTATTAGCATTTGTCGATACATGTATTCTCCTTCAAAATACAAATTATTGGACATTTGATTTCATAAATGTATAAGTACAGTCATGTATACCAATGAAAGTCATATGATGAGTAAATATACCAAATAACATTAAAGTGTATATTACAAAATTGAAAATTGAACACATGCAATGACCAGCGCTGGTTTAGAAATCTCTGAACTGAACTGGAGAATTTCATATTTTTAGTCCTGTTCTCTTGTTTATCTGCTTGCTGTCCATGGTCAGGGAATGAAATAATGGTCAGAATCTTCTTAGAATAAATATCTATTACATTCTTCGGTATCTCCTTGGTTGCAGACTAAGTTTTCGTTGGAATATATGGTCCTTTCAAAATGATGAAAAAAAAAATTCAAAAAACAATAGACTAAGTGTAATTTATAATATACAATATTCCATAAATCTTTAAATCAACTTCATTACAAATTTACTTTTAATTCATAAAAATAAGCATAATATTAATTCTATCAAATAGAAATTATCCAGCAGAAACGCAGTTACAATATCTAAATGTATATCAAATAACAGACCGCCTTCTGGCGGCCCGTAATAAATGAAAACAAAGCAATTCACCTGAAAGATACTAGACTTCATTCGTTCTTTTTAATGACCTTTGCAAAACAGTGCTCATGATCTTGAATCTCTCAATAACTCTTGAATTTATTTGGAACTGAATGAAAAAAAATTTAAATTTTTGATAGCAGCCATAAAATGCTTACCTTAAACAAAAGGCTGGACCAATGAATCCCTCAGAATAAGTCCCTTTTATTCTTTAGAATGTAGTGCATATGATTTTTTTTTTGGCAATTTACTAAAAAGAAATGATTAAACAATTACTCAACATAATGGTACCTATAGGCAGAACTATTCTTCAGTTAAAAGTAAATTTAAAAATCAACACACATAATATTTTCAAAATATATCTCAAAGTATTCACATTAAAAATAATACAATGTTACTGGTACTTTAAAATACAAGTAGTGCTTTGAATTACCATGAATGAAATGTTATATGAACATGTAATGCAATTTACAGTTATCATAAAGTTGACAAATATGCTACCTTTGAACTCCTTTGATACCCAGAATTTGTGTATACTTTAGTATATATCTTTGTGTGCAATTTTACTCAGTTGAAACATGCTTTCTGATGAGCACTCAGCAATCAAAAACCCTAAAAATAAAATTTTCAATAAGCCAAACAATAAGTATATCTTATAGAGTGACCATTTTTATAACCAAAAATAGTAAAATTGTGGTCAATATTAAACAAATATCTATATTGAAATGAGGATGCACTACTGAATATTTTTACTGACACTGTGTGAATATCATTAGTCAGAAATACATTGGTTATAAATAGGATGTATAAATTCATAAAGGAAAAATATCAATTAATAAATGTACTTGAAATACATATCATATTTACATAGCAGAATATTTACCTGACTATACAATATCTCTATGAGTTGGGATGATTTCTGTTGATCAATCATTCATCCTATATACTCTTATCAATTTTAATCCTGTGAGGTTTGCTTTTTTTCTTGTCCATAACAATAGTCTTTTGTGTTGTGAGCGTCTTCAATTGGGCTTTGTTACTGCTGATTTTCTCTGCTTTGTTTTCTTTTAAAACAAACATAATGTGTTATGCACAAACAATTCTATAACTGTCTGTAGCTAAACGGGAAAATTCGGACTGACATTTCGTTATTTACCATGCATCAGAGTTTCCGTGTTTCAGAGAAGGTTTGAGGCAATTGAAGCGACGACAAGAATAATAATTTGCTTGAAGAATGTTATGGTATTACATGTACATGTAGCTCCACGTCATTTTAACCCGAATTTTCCCTTAGGTAGTTGATCATTTTTCTCTACTTCCACTTTTGATATGTTTTGTTTATATTTTAACTGTAACATATATCTATCAAAGATATGAATTGCACATTGGACTAACATCTTAATCATTTTTGTGCTATAATATTACGCTATTAAAATATAGGCCTATGGCCCAACGTGTGTACCGATCTCCTCACATACATATTATCAGTACGGTGAGTGAATACAAAATTAATGAGGACCAGATTGAATAAAGACGATGTTGTGCAAAATAAAATTAAAATTAATGAATAAAGATAGGATAATGACAATCTTACCTATAAAAATCACTCTCATTCCATCTTCTGCTTCTGGTGACGTAAAATGTGACGTAAATGACAAGACGAATTTCAAACCGATTCCGGTTCAATTCCCGGAATGAAATTCTATTTTTTTTTTTAAATTAATCTTATTTTATGATTACTTATTCGCTCCAAAAAGGATAAATGTGTAAACGTAAAACTATGTATCATTTAATTCTTACACGCATGTCTGCCAAAACACATGAACTATTTTAGCTGTGTCATTATTGTACAATATTTACATTATCAACTGTCTTTGTTTGTGATAACATTACGAATCAATTTTGAACCCTATAGCCTAATAATTTCATAAAAGATGAGCGACACAAAATGGGTGGGTCTTATAGCATAACCGAAAAACGGTATTGGCTGCGCCGCGTAGTAATACATAGCATGTGCTACATGAAAAAATAGTGCTTTTAAAATGTTGTTTTTAAAGTGCAGAAATTGAAAATGATATAAATATAAGTAATAAGGAATCATTTTTTGAATATTATGAGGTGATAATTTTGGTCGGAGCATGGTCAAATCTATCATAAAGCCCTTCGGGCTTTATTGGATTTAAACGCGCCCCGACCGAGAATATCACCTCATAATACTCAAAGAATGATTCCTCATTCCTCAGTTAATTAAAGCCATAAATAGGACATATACAACGTTATGTAGTACAGTGTTTTAAACATAAATTCATGTTGCTCAAATTTGATTATATTAATAATATGTAAATTAACTAATTCTTTGAAAAACACTAAAAAAATATTATGAAATTATTTACATGGGTTTCTTTCATATGATTCTCATGTGTTATACATATGATCATCATATGAAGAAATTTTCATATGTGTGTCATATGTATATTGCTTCATATTATCTATATGACTGATCATATGATTCTCATATGATCATTCACATATGATACTCATATGATTCGATATACATATGATACACATATGTTTCTCATATGATTCTCATATGAAAAGCAATACATATGAGAATTATATGTGGCGAAATATACAGTATACTGTTGTTTGAATTATATGGGATCATTCTTACATGGTATACATGAACAATTATTTTCACCAAATATTGACAATTTTTTCAATGATTCAGTATCAATCGGTGAACTCACATTTTTTGGAATTTATAAATATTACACAACCTATTTGATAATTAGATCATTTGATTAATATTTAATCGTTTATTAAATATAGTTTGTTGTGGAGAAATGAATCTTAATGATTTACTTGATCTCTTATCCATGAAAAATAATTACATTTGATTTCCCTTGAATAGAATAATTAATGATTCTAAATATCTTGAAAACTGCATAAGACTAATTAATGTAAAAGAATTCATTACTTAAAAAAGATAGCAATAAATAATTCAAATTGATTTCACTACAATTTGTACATTATGAAATGCTCAGTGGATACAGCATGAGAAATACGCCTTTAAATGTGGAGACTCTTATTCTGATGCTTACCTTAAAGCTTAACTTTGTCAGCACTTACCTTCACTGAAGTCTTCAAATGATTGATACAATGATTGTCAATTCATGCGCGGATCTAGAGGGGGGGTCGGGGGGGTCCGGACCCCCCCTGGAATTTTCAAAGAAAAAAATACAATAAAACAATTTATAAGAAAAATGACTCGATTGTTATGTTATAGATATTTCTGAATTAACTTTTTTTTGTATTGTAATCAAATCTTATTATTGCGTGATTAGAATCAAAATCACAAATGTTATTCGGGTTTCGAAACGAATTTAAAAAGGTACGATTTGTTTAATGTCCTATTACGAGTCATTGACGTCACAATCTTGTCATAATGCTAATGCATCGTCATTAACTAAGTCATCGGCTGTATTATAGCTCTGCTTCAGACTCAGTGTGACAGGCTGTCTCTCGAATTCTGTTATTCGGTAACTGATTCCAATTATTTGAATAATAGTTCTCTCAAAATAATCTTGATTATCATTTCCTTCCATGTTTAACGCTTGCTTGTAGTTTAGTTATAGATGAAAATATATCATGGGTGAAAGGGATTTTGATCTTTTGCAAGCCACCTTGCTGAAAGCAGCAGCAAAAGGCTGGCAAGCCTTGCAGTTCGATGTATCTTTGAGATACACAAGTTTGAAGAAAGACTACACCTATGATCTGAGTAAAATGAGGTCCGATGTATTGCCCAGAGACGGTAATGTGGACAACATTGCCGAAGCGATTTATCCAGCAGATGGCCCAGAAAATATTTGTCCTTTGAAAGTGTATGGGGATGGCAATTGCTTCTATAGGGCCCTCTCTAAAGCCATTTTTGGTTATGAAGGGAGACATACTGAACTTCGAGTCATGACTGTATTAGAACTGGTAAAAAATACGAGAAAATATGCGTCACAGGCAACTTACGACAAGATGTGTTCTAATCCTCCAAGTGTGCAATATGTTGTGGAGACGTCAGTATCGGACAGATCACTTGTTCCGGGGAATTTTCTCAAGTCTATTCAGAATGAAACTCTAAGTTCAATCAAATCAGGGGAATATTGTTCTTTAATTCATTTCTTCGCAGTGGCAAATGCTCTGAATCATCCAATATATAGCATCTACCCAACAATACAAAATGTTGCTGTAAACAGACATTATTTTCATCAAGAAATAAGGCCATTATCAGATGAAAAGGTACGTCAAGGTTCCCCCATCTACATCATGTGGTCACACACTGAAAATAGCAATCCAATCAATTGGTCACCAAATCATTTTGTTGTTTGTTTCTCAGTTTTACCTACAGATGTCCAAACCAATGAAATGAAGGAGCCTGCTCCTAAAAAGTCAAAACTTTGTATTGACTTAGATGATACCCCGGAGATCACCTTGGGCTCACAAAATGATAAAGCAAATAAAAAATCTGATGACAATGAATTTATTCAGACAACAGAAGATGAAATTGATAAAGATAAAACATCTATTGACGATTCAGGTTTTTCTGATCTTGGTAAAATTGTCACAGGTGCAATAAAGTTGAACACAATGTCCTCAGCTGAAAAGATAAGTTATATTCAGAATCAGCCCTTGCCAGACGATATCGCCAAGTTAAAAACAGGTCGTGCTCAAACAACGAATACAGGTGAACTAAAGAAGACTTTATCATTTCAATCTTCTTGGATGAATCAGTTTCCATGGTTGACCTTTAGCAAACTGTTAAATGGCGGTCTATGCAAGTTTTGTGTCATGTTCCCTCAATCAGATGTCCAACATCAAAATGCGTTTGTTACGCAACCTTTTACTGCGTATAAAAAAGCCCTTGGAAAAACATCTGCCCTTTTAAAGCATCAAAATTCAGAACACCACAAGAATGCCAAATCTGTTTATCACACAACCAAGATGACATCCGAAGTGCCATCTTCGTCTCTTCCGTATAAACTAAATCAGCAAAATCAGACACAGTATCAGCACAACATTAGGTTGCTTGAGAAAATAGTAGATGCGGTCATTCTGTGTGGGAAACAAAATATTCCTCTGCGAGGACACAGAGATGATAGTACAAGTGATTCTTCAAATAAAGGTAATTTCCTGGCAATATTACAGCTGTTGGCAAAGCATGATGAGCAGCTCATGTCTCATCTACAAACAGCAAAAAAGAATGCCTTATACACCAGCAAAACCATTCAAAATGAGGTTATCCAACTCATAGGAAATCACATCACAGGTAAAATTTTGAAGGGTCTACAAGGGAGGGGTTTTTATTCCATCATAGCCGATGAGGTAACAGACAAATATGCTAACAAAGAAGTTTTAGTCTTGTGCCTCAGATTTCTAGATACTAGAGAAAACCCTGCCACCATTAAGGAGGAATTCCTTGACTTTTCAAATATAGGCAGAACTACAGGGGAAGCAATTGCTGATAAACTCATTGAAATCCTCCGCTCGCTTGCAATTCCAATTGAGAACATGCGATGGCAAGCATACGATGGTGCAGCAGCAATGGCATCGGAAAAACGGGGGTGTCAGGGACGAATGAAGTCTCTAAACCAATTAGCTTTGTTTACACATTGTCGGAGTCATGTGTTGAATCTGAGCGTTGCTTCAGCCTGCAAATTACCTCTTGTAAGGAATATGATAGATGTCCTTAATTCAGTGTTTATTTTCTATGACAGTTCCCCCAAAAGACAAGGGTTTTTTGAGAATATTATAGAAAATGACGGGTCAGTAGATTTTTCCAAAAAGAAACTAGTAGGACTCTGTAAGACTAGGTGGGTTGAACGTCATATCTGCTTTGATGTGTTTTACACTATGTACAAGTTCGTCATCAAATGTCTTCAGCACATTATCAATCAAAACCTTGATGAAAGTACCAGTGAAGACTGGTCTTGGGATAGACAAACTAAAGTGACAGCACAGGGACTTTTGGCTTCGTTGACGTCCTTCTCTGTGTTGATAACATTTGTGTTTGTAAGGTACGTCCTAGACACAATAAAACCTTTAACTCTCAAACTTCAGAAGAGAGATATTGACATTTTCACTGCAAGTAAGCTAATCGAGGAACACGTTGATAGAATCAAAGAAATTCGTACAGCGGTAGATACGGAATTTGAGTCTTGCTTTGAAGACGCCAAACAAATTGCAGATGACCTTGATATAGTGATTAAAATTCCAAGGGTTTGCTCAAAGCAACAACACAGGGAAAATGTCTCCACAACTAATCCCAAAGATTATTATAGATCTGTCGTGGCCATTCCATTTCTGGACTTTCTTCTCAGTGAATTAAATTCAAGGTTTCAGAAAGAAGATCTGGTGGCATATTCAATATGCACTTTGTTGCCTATCAATATGACAAATCTCTCACAAGAGGAATTGTCCAAACTTGCCTCAGAACTTACATTTTGGGAGAGCGACCTACCTTGTCTTTCTGTAAAGGACTTGGAGAAGGAACTTGCAGATTGGAAAAGATATTGTGTTAACATGAGGAAAGAAACCTCAGAAAAGCTCTGTAATTTGATCTTTCTTTTCAACTTTGTCGATGGGGACGTTTTTCCGAACGTAAAAATTCTTCTGCACATTGGATGTGTGTTACCTATCACAACATGTGAGGCTGAAAGATCCTTTTCTGGATTAAGACGCATCAAAAGTTATATGCGCAGTACTATGCAAGAGGACAGATTAACTGGGCTAGCACTAATGCATCTTCATCATTCATTAGAGATTGACCAAAAGGAAATAGTACAATCATTTATCAGGCAAGGGAAACGAAGATTATTTCAGTCAAGTCTTTTTAGCTAAATGACGCTTACAACCAAAAAAAAAGTTCCGTACGTGATGGAGTGGTCATCTAGGGCGTTTCGTTCTTGAGTTGAAAAATAAAAGGGTGAACATTTTATATATTGGGTTTGGTTTTCTGAAAAGGTTCGACCCCCCCTGGAAAAAAATTCTGGATCCGCGCCTGCAATTATCCCTCTTTTATAAGGTGTTTGGTGGAAGGGTGGTTTTTTTTGTTTTGTTTTGTTTTTTGTTTTTTGTTGTTTTTTTTTTTTTGGGGGGGGGGGGGGGGCTTCAATGTTTGTTTGTTCTCAACCATTATTTTGGAGGGGGGGGGGGGGGCAGACCCCAATGTTTGTTTCCTGTCAACCATCATTTTGGAAGTGTTGGGGAAGGGGGGGGGGGGGAGACCCCAATGTTTGTTTACTGTCGACCCCAATTTTTGAAGCATGCAACTTAGGTTTTGATTGTTGTAAAAACAATGGTGATTGTTGTTTTTTGAAGGTACAGATTGACAGGACAGGGTGACCTACATGGCACATAACATGCTAGTATACTATATATAGTATGTGTCTGGTTTTGGCTTCTTTTGTTTATTCCTATGTCAGATGAAAATAATGTCGTTACTGATGCACAATTTTGTTTTAAATCTAAATATGGAACAAGTGATGCAATGTTTGCTCTACACACTTTAATTACTTCATCGTTGGCAAATAACAGACTTTACTGTGCCTTTATTGACTTCAAAAAAGCATTTGACTCTGTTGATAGGTCTAAACTTTGGATGAAATTGTCAAAAATTGGTATCCAAGGAAAACTACTACGTGTTATAAAAGGGTTATATAAAAATGTTAAAGCATGTGTGACTTCTGATGGATTTTTGAGTGATTTTTTTCAACAGCAATCTTGGTTTAATGCAAGGTGAAGTACTTTCACCTATTCTATTCAATTTGTATGTTAATGATTTTGAAATTATTTTTTTTAATTCTGGATGTGTACCATTTGAAATTTCATCACTGAATCTTTTCCTTCTTATGTACGCTGATGACAAGGTGATTTTTTCAGAGACAATTGCTGGTCTTCAATCTCTTTTGGATCAATTAACATATTATTGTACCACATGGAAATAACACATTAAAGTTGACAAGTCAAAGATTATTGTTTTTAGAAAAGGTGGAAGGGTAAAAGAATGTGAAAAATGGTATATTTATGATAAAACACTTGAAATTGTAGATCAGTTTGCATATCTAGGCATTATTTTTTACTACAATAATAAATTCTCTAGAGCTGAGAAACAATTTGCTGAGCAAGGTAGAAAGGCATTATTTGTATTGAAAAAAATATTAGAAACATGTATTTTAATCATAATACTTTGCTATCATTGTTTGATTGTTTTGTTGGCAACTATGCCTCTGAGGTATGGGGTTCACTCAAAGCACCTAATATTGAGAGACTTCATCTTGATTTCTTTAAACATATCTTGGGTGTTAAAAAGTTAACTTGTAATGTAGCAGTTTATTCTGATTTAGGATGCTTTCCTCTGCTGTTCCAAAGAATGTTTAACATAGTTAAGTTCTGGAAAAAAAATTCTGTATCGTAATAATTGTATTATTCAACATTGCTATTATACACTATATGACTGTGTCGAAAAACATAATGCAAAAAAAACTGGTTGTCTCATGTTAAAGATTTTTTATGCAATCTGGGTATGTTTGAATTGTGGGAAAAACAAAAAATAACAGCTGCAGATCTCATTGTTGTCAAACAACGTATATTTGACCAAGCTACACAGGATATTTTTTCTCAACTAGATAGTTCTAGTAAATGTTCTTTTTTCGAATACTTAATTGCAACCCATAATTTACAATTTTATTTAAGGAAACCCATTCCAGTCAAATATCAAAAGTGTATTTCAAGATTCAGGTTGTCTTCGCATCAGTTAGCAATAGAAACAGGTCAATTTTATCATATTGAAAGACACAATAGAAATTGTTTTCTATGTTCAAATTTTATTGAAGACGAATTACATTTTATTTTAATATGTCCTATATACGAAGGCTATCGCAAAAAATACATTAAGCCTTATTATTGGAAAAAGCCTTCAATGTCTAAACTTTTGCAGCTTTTTAATGTTGAAAATGTAAAAGAACTATGTAACTATGAAAAATAAAGCTCTACACACACATTACTGAAGACATTTCCATTTCAATGGATTCAGAATGCTCTGCATTTTGATAAAAAAAAAATGAACAGAATTCAGCTTGAATGAAATCAATATTTAAACATTATATATTACCATGCTCTTTTGAATATGTTTCTCAGAAAAAATATGGCTGTTAATATCATCATGATCAAGTGTTGAACAAATTGCTAACCTTTTTTTCACATTAAAAAAGTACCTTCATTTAGGTTTAGAGCTTCATTTTATTGTTTAAAATATTCATAACAAAAAAAAAAGCAAGTCCAATTTTGTAACATAAAAGGGATTTTTAATCAAATCACTTGTTTAAACACATATTAATATTCAACATGTACAGTATACATGAATCAGTCACTTTCCACATCTGATGTAACACTCCAATATGGAATCAACAGTTAAGTCACAATGCTGTACACTTAGATATAAGGCATTAATTGTCACCATGAATGCACTATTTATGACAGTTTTGATAAAAGCTTAGAACTGATTCCTGGGAGGACAGGTTCCTTGCCTTTCCTTTGGCATTTTGCTGTGTAAGCGTTTCTGCGTTTGATGTTCCTATGAATGAAGAATAGGTGATGTGTCTGTGACATGGAATTGGCAATTTTCTTGAATCAGGAAAACCAAGAGAATGTTTGCTCTGCAACCATGGTGTTGTAACCTGGAGGAAGGGCTTCATCGGCACTGTACACTTCCTTACACTTCGAATTTTTGTGGTCCGCCAAATGTAGTCTATCAATAATTTTCCTGATGTTTCTCCACATCATGTGCAATGGGTGAGGCAAGGGGAGGTCCTCTTTAGCAGCTTTCAGTGAATCAAGTTGACACATATTGTCATAACACAAGATGTAGTTTTCCATCGCTTCTTCGAGATCCTCTTCTGGAACATCTTTCAACTCTAAGTACATGAGGCATACAACCTGCATGAATATCTGGGAAGGACTCTCAGACCTGAAAAAAAAATAATTATAATTCTTGAATCTTCATTCCTAGTATATTTTAGTCCTGGTCCCACAGTCACCAAAATTTTAAAGTCGCTCAACTTTGTTTCCACTTAAAATTTTATATGAAAATGTAAAAATTTGAGGTCAAATACTCATGCCTCAATTTTGAGCATTGACGTAAGGGATGTTGGTAATGGTGGGACCTGTTGTTTTTGGGTTATTTTCTTTAACTTATACATATGATATATCAAGTTGAACAAATAATAATATTGGTTAATAGATTTGAGATTAAGGTGTTGTCCTGAACCAAAACAAGTTTCATTTTTGACAACTATATACTGTTTTGTGTGCACGCAGTATTCATATTAATAACATTTTCTATCCATCATAATTGTTCATTATTGGAGGATAGATGTTTTACCGAAAAACAGAATCTTAGGTTGCTGTGATATAAACAATCGATATATAACTACACATTTGAATAATATGGTGAATATGACTAGGATCTAATAATAAAAAAAATGACAGGAATGTTTAAGACTGTTTGCTAATATATTTTTAGAAGCAATCTATTTTCTCACTTGAAAATTGGGTCAAAGTAAGTAATGTGTCCTCCACCGGTTACACAAAGAAAATGTCCTCTGGACCTCTGGTGAAGTCTTGCTTTCTCCCCAGTTTCCTTGCTGCATGTTTCAGCAGTCTGCGCATTGTCATTCCATGAACTCGCACTCATATTTGCAACTATTTCATTTGTTCCTAAAAAATAAATTTGATATTTTTGTTTTGGAAAAAACCTCTATTCTATATACATATTAAGAGCCAAGACTAATTTTTCTAAACTATATAATGTATCAGGTGATAAAATCCTGGCATTGGGTTTTGTCTCTTAAAAAAAAAACATATCTTCATAAAAACTTGAACAGAAGTTGTCTATTACAATAGTATTGTTCTTAGTATTCATTGTTCAATGGCATTGATAAAAAGAAAAATAGACAAATTCACACATTTTTGCAAGATTATTAAAACAAGAGGCCCATGGGGCCACATCCCTCACCTGAGCAACAATGGCTTTATACATGTATGGGCGTTCAAAGGATATTGTGCC
Source organism: Magallana nippona (assembly GCA_033439105.1). Lineage (NCBI taxonomy): Eukaryota > Metazoa > Mollusca > Bivalvia > Ostreida > Ostreidae > Magallana > Magallana nippona. The sequence continues at coordinate 24,316,145 of CM065926.1, forward strand.
ATATGGCCCCTCGGTAGAATAACAAAAAATAAATACCGTAAAGTATCCGAATTTTACACTTATTTTTGCATATACTTATCTTTCACATTGTACCTTTATGAAATACCATTTTTACCGCAAGAAGATCCTATGCAAGATATTAAACTAAATTTTTGATAGGGGTACACTGTGAATTTCGAATTCCCTTCATTTTAGTTCTGCCCCCCCCCCCCCCCCCCCCCACACTTTATAAAGTGATCAAAATATATGAGCATATAGGTACATTTTCTTCTTCAACTACTTACTATACTAGCTGGCCCAAGATATCCTGGATTCACATTTTGCTTAATTACTCGATATTTATAAATACCTCAGGGTTCAAACATGTTTATTCAAAAGTATGAAAAATTTCCAAGATTTCTCCGTTGAAACGCCCCCTTTAGCTTATCAGGTTTCAATACACAGCTTAAAAATGTGATGTTTACGGGGATTTTGTATTGCAGCAGACCCGGATGATAACGTTGAAAAATTGCGCGAGGTATTTCGAGTGACTTCCGAATGGAGAAAAGATGTAAACATTCCCCATTATAAATCTTCGTAAGAAATCTGTTTTCGTTCCTGTGAATTTTTCCGAGTGAAAAATGATAATGTGTCAATTAAGATATATTGGAAATTTCCCCTTTCATCGATTTGAATTGCACTTCTTTCACAGATATGTGTATTTTTATTAATTAATAATTCAAGAGGTCATTTTAACAAAACATGTTGCATTATTCAACCATTACGTAGAGATCGTACCGAATTAAATGTACCAAAAGTAGTGCATCAGATTTTTCTCATTTGCACAGGTACATGTAAACAATTAGCTGTCTGATTTACCGAAGTCTATATTTGATTCGATACGTAAGAATTCCAAAATACAGGCGATAGTTCCCCCTCAAGTTAAAAAGAAACGAAACGAAAATCAAAAAAAGCTAAAACCACCGTCAGAAGTGAAAATGTCAACGCACTGAAATATTTAACCTCAATTTACTTCACAAAAACGGCACAAACATATTTTGGATGTTTCAAATATTCCCTTCGCACGTAAACTGTTGCATAACAAGCAAATTCATCTTTGTCAGTTTGACCCGTTCATCACGCGTCCAACATGGCTGCTTCTAACAAACTAGACTGGTCCTCTGTCTCTAACCTGGTTTTCGATATATGAAATATCGAGCCCGAAGTTAAACTGATTGACCCCCTATTCTCTCTGTCTTATTATTATTTTCGTAAATTACTCAAATTTGAAACAGAATTAGCCCATAATTTTTGCAATTTATATTTTCCTTTCCATAAGGATTATTTATGCTAAATTACGTTGAATTTGAATCAGTAGTTCTTGAGAAGAAGATTTTTAAAAATGCACCCCCATTTTTCTACAGTTTCGAAGTTTTCTCCGCTTTGAATAAAGATCAGTCTTCCATTTCTGCAATTTATATTCATCTTACCATAAGGAAGCTTTGTGCCAAATTTGGTTGAAATTGGCCTGGTGATTTAGAGAAGAAGTTCAAAATGTGAAAGTTTACAGACAGACGGACGAACGGACGGACAGACGGACAGACGGACAAAATTTGATCAGAATAGCTCACTTGAGCTTTCAGCTCAGGTGAGCTAAAAATTATGTTAATACTGCATAAGGCTTTTATTGTCTAGTCTGCACTCAGTATTGGTTTGCTATGTTTACATTTGGTTACCTTGGTAATTCAAAGCTGATGATCTCAGTGCCTTCCCTGTGGAATCACTTTCATATCACTGGGATGCAAATTCCAACAACTTTTCATCAACCTTTTTGATGTCACTGGCAGACTTTGGGTGAACTGCAATAAACAATACAAGATTTTAAGTGCTATTATACAATGAAGACTTTTTACTATTGGAGCATTTATCATTTTCATTGAAAATGCTTTTAAACTTGAACTTATTTTGTTCACGTGTATAAAATACAAGGATACATGACAATTTTTTTTTGTTACATTATTTGCAGTTTCACCAACATTAAAATACAATTACCTGCACATCCCAGGAATTTTGGAAAATCAATTTCCATGGGCACAGCAATGTAATGACACATGCAAACTTTCCAACAACTGTCTATAACGCAGAGATTGCTGCAACCTTTGCTTTTACATAAAGGCGAGCAGTCTTCTTCCTTGTGTTCATAAGTTCTCTTTTCCGCAGACAGTCAATTTCTGTCATCACATCTTCCCTTGTCCTGGTCTTACTGAGGAAAATATGCTGAAGTTCACGCTCTTGTATTTCGTTTTCAAGTTCCCCTGTGAAGTACACTGCTGCAGCATTTTTCCTTGTCATATTAACTTGGAGACAGCTATCCTCTTCAGGATCTATAAAATTAATTTTGAAATTCTGTAACTATTTGGATTGTAATGATTCAGATTCCTAAAGCACTAACCACTATGAAACAATTTGATGCTGAGGGTGTTAAATTGATTCTGTCTAATAAACAATCAATTGTAATAAGTTGTCTCACATTCTGCCCTAATTTGGGGGTTTATTTCCAAGCAACTTCCTTCTCAGATTTCAATGGATCTTTTTCAAGTGAATAACCTAATTATGTTTCCTCATGTTGAGATGATTTATAATCATGTTACATGTTTTGTATATACCTTGTCTTGTATGGAGAAGGCGTATATATAGGCAATGCCTAAGTTAGAGTACTGCTTAGTTAAATCTAGCAAATTGAATGTAAAACCAATTTAACTAGAAACCATGCATTGTTATGTGAGGAAAAAAATTCACATAATTTACCTTTAAGAATGTTATATTTATCATATTTTTATACTGCAAAACCACCTAACCATCTTATAAGTTTTGTACATGCATGTAAATATTATTTCAGTATTATGCTGTAAAAGTTACATACATCTTTAAAAGTTGCACTAAAGGGAGATAACCCATACAATCTATATATTTAGTACATGTAGTGCATCATGAGTGCATTTCTTACCATGACATGACTGGGATTCAGTGATTGATTTTGTCATTACACAATCAGCAATGATTAGATCATCTATGTTGTCATGTTGGTGCCTGAAATTAGAAATATCATTGTTGTATAAAGTTTAAGTACCCACCACAGATTTTACGTTTTCCTTAATAGATGTACTAAACGTACCTAAATGTACCTTTTGTTCATATTTACTGAATCAAATTTTTAAAAATCATATTATTTTCCCTAGCTCCCACATTGCTTTATTTTTTGCCTATTGGACTTCTATACATTTATGCTTCATGCATGCTTTCTTCATTATCAAGCAATTTTTGCTGATTAGAAAAACTATTACAGGTACAATCCGTATAGTAATTAAGCCACATGACTTACACCCAATTAAAATAAGAATTATAAACCCACAAGTCTCAAAATGCAAAATTTAATATCATACAATTCTAAATACCTAGATTCATGCACAAAGGAACTCGTACAAGTCTCTGCTCCAAAACACTCTGTTGCTAGCACTTTTCCACCGGCTGGCACTTGGTAGCGAATAAAATGCTTTCCCTTGATTTGGCACAGGGTATCCATCCACATGGTAGTACATTTCGCAGGATTTGCATTTCAAAATGCCTCTTTGGCCTGGAATGGGTCCACTTAAGGTGTAAAGGGTAACTGCAACTCTGGCAAAGGAATATGAAGTCTCGATCTTCACACTGCAGACATTCGGTCACTGGGGGGTTAATGAATGCTAAATATGGTTCCTTGTGAAGCCAGGAAGCTTGCCACAATAATGATGAAATGTCTGCTGGATTGTCTTTGTGGAAGGTGGTCAGATTTGGGCAACACTGAAGAATTCACACGAAGTGCAACACAGTTTCTGGCTTTGTTGATGCGAAGAGTGGGGAAGCCTGGCAAATGTTCCTAATGATCAATTCCTGTCTGGATAATTCTCTGGCACATGGTTGATGATTGCACAGAGGGTAGCCAATTGAGCAAGGGATAGGCACATGGACAAAACATTTACAGTGTCCTCCTCATTCTCCAAGGGTAGAATGTGTATAGTTGTTCTTTTGCGTCCATTTTCAATCAATGGATGTTTGCCATGAGTTTGTCCGCTTCCTCTTTTTGGTTGATCAGCACCTCGATTCTCTTGGAAGGTGTGTCTGGGTCTTTGCCTAAACGTCTTCTGGTCTTTGAAGGAGTTCTTTCAGGGTGCGCTGTTTCCGAGGGGTATCTAAATAGAAACAATAAAAGGTGTATTATTAGTACAAAATGTTATGAGTTTATATATATATATATATATATATATATATATATATATATATATATATATACATATTTTCTTTCACCAGACTACAATTTTTGCTAATGAGGCTAACAATGAAAATACATTATTTTGATACCTTTAAAGGTCATAGGAGACAATATTTTAATAAATTTTGTTATGGCTGAAAATAAACTTGTTTTCTATAACTGAAAATTATTATATAAATATTATAATAAAATTCGCAAGGTAACTGGCACTACAGCCCATCAAAAGTTGGCTTCGTGCAAAAGAACCATAAGAGTATGATGACTTATCTCCCTTGGTTGATGACGTCACAAGAGACCACTTTGACGCGATATAGTGGATTGTTTATCCAAACGACCGTAGCGTTCTCTATCTAGTTTGTTTGAGATATTCATCAAAATGGTTCCGTGTGTGGCTTACAACTGCAATGTTAGAAGACAGAGGGTGTTTCGATGTACTTATTCCCAAAGGATCCAAAATTCAGGACGATTTAGGTGCGAGATGTATAGGGATACAGAGACGGCTTCGCAGTTACCGATTATTCGAAGCTGTGTGCCAAATATTTCACGCCTGATCAGTTTAAAATACATCTCGCTTTAGCTAAAAAGTGTGGTTATAAGAAGCTGGATCTTCGACTAGATGCCATACCAACTCTGTTTGACATACATGTACCCGTAAATCCGAGAAAAACCAGAGTACCTCAACAGCTACAGTACTTCAAGCGGAGGGCGATCTCTAGGTACGTTGTCAAAACAAATGCGAAACGAAAATATTCAATTAAAAAAACGAGAGAAAAACAAAGTATTGTTAGCAATTACACCTCACCCACCAGCTCTCTTGTACATAAAGCCATTTTAAAAGAAATGAAAAATTAAATAGTTGTTTTTCAATGACCTATTTATTAAATTTAGGCGATATGGCAGATATAGGAGATGAGTCTAATGACAGGAATGACCATGATGGCAACGCAACCCGTTCTACATCAGATACATTAGATTGCACATAGCACATTGCATTTGTCTATTTACCGGCAATGATAAAATTGTATTTGACAAAGATTCAGCATTATGTTTCAATAGGTTATGATAACATTTTAGACCCAATTTATTATGATTACCAATACTTTTTTCTTCATAGGACATACCTTGCAGCTCTACATTTTAATGAAAATGTCACCATGCCACAAAGTAGAACAAATGAAGGAGAGAAGCAATATTGTGTCTTGTATTGTAAAGGTCGACTTGGAGAGGGAGTTGCAAAGGAACTTTTAGTGAGTTTCATGTTTGTATATAAATATCTTAAGAAAAATTCTTCAATATACACATGTAAAAGTATATATTGTAAAATTTATGTTCTCTACAATACAGATTATATGTCTGATCTGATGGATGCTGTAGAGAGTCTGCATTCTGTCAATGACAGTTACGTGAAAGCCAGGGAACGAAGCTACCTAAACATGTGACCATCCAAAAGCACATCACCCATTTCAATGATGACATTGATAGGTGTGTTAATTATTTGTAATCTGAAGAAAAAATTCTGAATATTTTGCAATACACTCTTTAAATGTGTCATAATCACTCAGTTTATTAATTTGAATAATAACAAGATGCCATTTTCAACTAGACTTAGTTTTAATGTGTTATTTATCAATGTTTTTCCCCAGGGTAGTGAAACCCACAATACTGTTGGCTGGGAAACTGTTTCCTGATGGCCGTCACAACACATGCCGGCAGGATCCTCCTGTGCCGTCAAAGACATCTCCAAATAAACCTGGCACACCGCAAGGTGTCGATACAGCCTGATAATAAAATGCACAACTTTAAATCCAATGTTAAAATAAATTATTGATGAGGGAGGTTATTTCCCAAAGAAATTTGTAACATTATTTTGTGTTTATTACTTTCTTTGTGCATGTTACAAGAACTTACTCATGAACTGGCTCATTATCCTCAAAGGGTCCATTGTCTTGAATGTACTCATAAGACAATGCCAAGACATGATGGTTCAGATAGTTTACAATAAAACTTTCATGCTAGGTAATGCACTGTAATTTCTCTTGATGTACTTTCCTAGCAATATTGGGTATTCCCAGGCAGAATTTGCACTCTCTGGATATTTTCCTAATAAGATAAATAAGATAACAAGTCACACATTAATATAAAATTATAGTTGATTATAAAGGTAAAATCTTTTTCATAAATAAATTTAAATACTGGAGTTTTGGCAGAAAAGAAAGGAATGTTTATATTTATGAAATACAGTACTACTGCACACTCATGTTCGAAAATTTTGTCTCCCAAGGGACGTTCGAGGCCAAATTTTATTATGTGATTTCCAGAATGTCCCTGACCCACCCCCTTTTTCTATATGTCTAGATCCGCGCATGTAGTACATACTTTATTTGTCATCATACACACGTATGTATATAGTGATACAAACAGAAATTTATGTCGTTACAATTTGACCAATCTGTAGTGTATAACTGAAAAATCACGTGATAGACTCGGAAGAAAGAATTAACATCTTTATTTTTTCCAATGTGTGACGAGGAAATTCTAACCTTGTGGTGAAAAATATTGAGTATGGGACATAATGGCTAAGCCTGTGCATATACCGGTATTAACATTTCGTGCTTTGTTCTTACGTCATGGGAAATAGAAATTCTCTAAAATGTTAACAAAGGTGACATTGTGATTGTTTACCAGTCAGTGTTATAGGCCGAAATGGAACCGGTGCATCTTCATGATCCTGTTCCTCAACGCCGTCTTTTTTCAATGAAAATTCACCCCTCCGAATCGCATTTGCATTAAAAACAGGTTCAAACTTATACCCCTGGACAATAAATTATGGACCCTCGTCCGAAAACGCTTCCATCATCAATTTATTTTCGCCGTTTACATACCTTTTGTTTTGACTCTGTGTTTCACAAATTGAAAGTGGTCTCTTGTGACGTCATAAATTCGGAAATTCAAGAACGATAATCACGATGCGATTTTCTTTCGCTGGCAACTTTGGTCTTTTATTTCTTACAGTAAATGCTCAAAAAAAATTGTTCCATATTTTTTATGAATACTCTATGGTACAAAGTTAATATTTATTAGGAAAAAAACTACTGTTAAAATCCGTCTCCTATGACCTTTAATAATCGGATTGTAAATTGAAAAATGTATGTGAAAATAAATTTATTCTAACTTTTATGTTAAATGGTAGTGCAAACCATTTAAACTGTAAAGAAATTCGTTATATTTTAAATTTCCTGATTATTAACCTCTACGGGACTCAAAATCAGTTCGCTATATCCGTTAATTCGTTATATCCGAATTCGTTATAACCGTAAATGTTTGCAAAGATAAATTTTTCCGGGGACTCAAAAAAACTTCGCTATATCCGAAATTTCGCTATATCGGTGTTCGCACTAAACGAGTTTTACTGTAATATATTCTTAACTACTGTGTGAAATGTACAGATGGAGTAAAACAAAGGGGAATCTATCAATTTTTTTATTTTCACTATATCTAAATGACCTTGAGGAATTAATGCAAAAAATGTCAGGAGATTGTTAAAGAATGTCTAAATAAAAATATTAAGAAACACCTTTATCTTAATATAAATTGTTTGTTTCATAATTATATTTGAATGACATGTACGTACCATTATATCTTATTGTTTAAGAAAATCAAGAAAGAAAATTTTCAGTATTTACTCTATTTTTTCTCTAGATAATTATAAAAGTGGCATCTAAAGGTCAGTAGTGAAAAACTTAAGTAGCAATATTTAAGGAGGTAAAAACAATTAATAGCTATTCTGCTTTTGAATGTTCATAAATTGAGGTAGACTTAATGATCATCATTACAATTTGTAAACTGTTAAATCAGATCATTTTAGGTAACTATATGCAAACTCACACATTCCAATGAAATCCTTATTTTTATATAGGTATATTTTCAATTATATCTTTGTTTACCTCTCGATCGACACTGTTTTATTTTCCTTTTTTCTTTGGTAATGTGTGTTAATAAGTGGCATATAAGCCAGATGCACTCCAGGGTGTAAAATTCATACTAAATATTACTGTTGATATTCCATTTGAAATTGTATACATGTCTCTATAAATAAATAAACTAGTGTATTAATACTTATTAAGTTACTTAATTTACAACAATCAAATCCAAATGTTTAAAAATTTGAAACACACTCAATTAATGTTAATGTCTGTAAATAATTATATATACTAGCTATCATTGAGAGAGTTATCTCTCTTGGTTAACTTGTAACAACCTCCTCCATGCATTTATCAATTTTTAATATAAGTTCTCATCTTAATTATATATTTAACCTCTGTGTCAGACAAAGGTAAATTTTGACCAGGTGGTATGAATTATTAGGTATGGTCTCAGGACATGGAGTGGAAAATTATCCATAACCTTACCTTTCACAATTTAATTTTACAAAAATAAAGCTGTAAGCTTCAATGGCAAAATTAAAATAGTAAACTCAGAAATGTGTACCCTTTGTCACAGAGAAGAGAAAACTATAGGACATATACTGTGGGATTGTGATCAATCACTTGGTTTCAGAAACTCTTGAATATGTTACATATTAATCTTAATAGAAGAATTAAAAATTCAACTACTATAATATATGCATATTACATTTACCAAAACTTAATAATAGCATGGATATCCTAAAATGTCATTTTGTTTTGGTTTAAACTCTATTTTTACACAGCAAAGTGTACTGATCGAGAAACAGTTATTATAGTATTTCTTCGGCAATGTCATCTTCAACACAGTCTTCCATGAAACACAGAACTAATTAAATTCTTTTTTATAAAAATGGTGAAATTGATAATTTTGAAATTTACACATTAAAACACTTGGAATCTAGTTTTTACTAGAATCTAGCTCTCTCTCTTTCTCTCTCTCAATTCTCTAAAAGAAAATTAGCAATTCTGTGACTATATTTCTGAATTATATGAAAAGGGTAATTAATGTCATATGTCTGCAGAATGTGTGAAATAGAAATAAAAAAGTTATATATTTTGAACATATTGTCCATATATATTTTCTCTATATATTTTTAATTCAGTTATAAGAATATATAAAAGTTCATTGTCATTCTCAAATGATTTAATTTCATCATGTAGATTGTGTTTAAGTTCCATATTGGAAGTCAGATGCAAATAATTTGATGAATAAATATACCTCATTCATATTTGTTTTACCTAATACAAAAGTACTTTATTACTTAGAATCTAATGCAGTAGAATATTATAAATAACAACAAAAAAATGTCTATTACATGTAGCAGCAAACAATTATAAGTAAAATTTAAAATTTTTATCTACAACTTAAATTGCGAAATCTTTCCAATTACACATAACATTAGAGCTAATAAACTGTTTTGATTAGAACTTTAATCTAATTTTGATATAAGTGCTATTATTCTTCAAAAGACTAAGAACATGTCATTCCAATATATTGTATGTTACTGCACATGTGTATATTAAATAATATAATTATATATGTTGAAACCAAATGTTTTATTTAAATTTAGGAGAGTTGCATATCTGTTACCTAATTCATTTAAATTTCAGTACACTATTCTTTGAATTAAATTAATCTATATACATAACTTTATAAATCTAAATATAATATGATCATAAATAAAATGAAGTACACAAGCAAGGAAAATTAGTTAGTGGAGCATAATTTCATCTTTTCCACAAAAATCAATTTTTGATGATTATAATTGCTTGTAAAATTAATAATAAAAACTAGAAAACGTTATTTTTTACAAATAATATATTTTGATTGGAAAATCATTACAAAATGTAGGCTATATGACTTTAAAAATAAGGATTTCCATAATATTAAGCAATATTATTTATCGGATAATCTCTTTTAAACTATTCAATCATTTTGATCATTACTGATCAATTACATTATATATTAATATGTAAATGGTGTGATTTTGGACTGAGCGCAGATTTAACAATGCAGTTTGAATTTTCTGTAGAACAAAATTTATTTGAAATGCACATGGTAGGATTCGCCTATCTACTCAAATCATAAGCCCAAGTTAAACTAAACATCTCGTGCTCAGTCTTCATTATGACGTCATGTTTCATACGTAAAACGTAAACATTTTGTCTTCGGAAAACACCGAAGAAAGGTTCTTGATTCTGAGAATTTTTTATTTCTTCTTTCAATGCTTATAATTTTCCCAAGTTGATGAATTGAATTTTTTCTAGTTTATTCAGTCTCTAATTAAGATCGGTGCCTTGATGTTAATGATTTTATTTTCCATCTAATAATTTGATAAGACATAAGTGACACTAGTCGTATTTCTTGATTAAAGAACAGGTAGCATCAGGGACGTATATACGTCCCAGTTAGCATTCAGTAGCAACTATCATCTAAGACAGAGGACAGGTAGGCTAGATCATTATTGACAGGTATCTAGTGGGAGTTTACTTGACTTTCTATTAGCCAATGGGAATCGATCATTACGTAACCTTTGTAACCTTTTTACCCTCTCTAACCTTTGTAACCTTTGTACCCTCTCTACCCTGGTGACCTATAGTATCTTGGGTAATTTGCTACTTTCATTTTCCAATGGTTTTGTATTGTACCCTTTTTGTAACCCCTTTCTCCTTAATAATATAGGAGGTGTACCCTAGGGTACAAAAGTATCACCTCAAAATATAGTCCTAATTTCTTGTCATATACATGACTTTAAAATCGTCAACTGTGGATCCGCTTCATTTACTAAAATTTATGTGACCAAGAAGCTCAGGTCTTGGCGATTACAAAGTTCAAATATTTCAGTTCAAATTCCGGAATTGTCCATTTTAGGACTTATTTTTGTTGATTATTAATCAACTAATGCAAGTAGGAAAAAAAAATCCCGATAGGCACAACTAAGTTACTTAGACTGCATATAATATCTAAAACAATAGAATTAAGTTCTCAACAATCCCATTTACCTGTATCACAAAAATTTGAGCCCATAACTTTAGTACTAGTAGACCATATGGTATAGATATACTTTATTGGCCAATATGCTTTAAAGTTATCCCATTTTTGCCGTTTGATCAGTGCACTTCTTCCACAATATTGATGATGTTGAGATTGTTCGAAACATAGTATGACACGTACATAGCCCATCAACTTACAATTTTTAGAAAGAATTGCAATCACGTGACACTCAAAATCAATGTCCAAAACAACTTGGTTTGTTTATATGTGTAATTCCAGATGAGTTTTAACAACTTGTAAACTGATACATGTAGGTGATGACTTGCAATGCATAAAACCTCCCCGTATGAATCAACTTTCATGTACTTCTTCTTAATTCCGTTTTCATAATCAAAAAGTTAAACATCTTTTTCGGGTCATCGTGACATTTAAAAAAAATATTTACATTCTACAATGTTTTTCCATTAAATTCTGTACGTGATCTTTAAATGCAACCGAATCACTGCGTATGAATTTACATGTAATTTACATATGTAGTTCCCAAACATTGATTTCTATGTTGTCAGTTAAAAAATATATTTCAAACATGTTGTTAAAACACCACATTTTACAATTATTCAACAATAGAGCTGATTCTATTGTTATGTAGCAGGAATGTGTTCAATTGACGTAATAAACTCCCTATTTGTCCCTATTTTTGCTTACAATGATATTTAGAAGTTTGTAGCTTATATACTTACTTCCGTTGATACTATAAATAGGTTCGTTTCGAAATAGAGATCGATAATAATCCTTCACACGTGTTCGATCATCATATGGAAATGTCCAGCTTTTGTTTATACTTTTCTATTGGTTAATATACCGGAAGTAACCTTTTTCGGATGGTGCTAAATACAGTCAAAGGTCATACCCTTATAGTCTATTCACTAGATTTAACGTTATATTTTTCTGTTGTCATGGTTTGCTATATAAAGCCCTGAAATTCATAGTTTCTTGGGGGGCTTGTTAAGCATTAATTTGCTGTAAGTTTCTTACTTCTTTAACATGGTTTATTAGATATTTAACAGGTTGCACCCGATAGGAAAATAGTTTGATCATTTTGTCGTCGTCATTTGCACCTGTTAAATTATTTTCGGCCCTTAAACTAAAAGATAGGTGTTATGTTTTATTTAAAGAAATTTTGTATTTTACCCCAGGATTTCCCCCGGCTAGGTGGGCTAGCGTTCCCGTACGCTAGGATGGGGGGTGATTTTTTTATGGTGATTTTTGATAGGGATTTTTGATAGCGACATATGATTTTTTTTATGCTCGGCAGGAATTGACAATTGTTATCATTATTTTGTTTTGTTATTTTCTATAAAATCGTGAATAAATATTGTTGTTTGTTGAAGCTGGTGTTTTGTTTTTTTATATTCAATACATGCATGCTACAAGTAAATGATCTTTGCCCAAAGTTACAAACACAGCACTTACAGTTGCATTAGCGGATACTAGTTTTACCCAACTCTATGGTTATAGATGGGTTTCACCTGATGCACATAATTGTGTTTTGATAAGCAGAATAGGATTTATTAACATGCATAAACATTTCTTTTGTGGTGATCAGCTAAAGGAATTCAGGTTGTGCTCTAATTGGATTATCATTATGATGTTGACCAATATATAGGTATGTACACGTATAATATGAACTATTAATAGCATGATATTATGAGACACCGGCCGGTATACATAAGTATTACTTTCACAATCACATGCTATAGTAAGTGATCTGATCCTTTGCCAGCATAAACTTATTATCGTTAACATTCCTATTGCATTTGTACTGTTTAGTATGTCATTTTAATTGCAAAAGTTCTTTTTTCATTTGTCAAACTTACACTATTGAGTTGACCCCATATTGACAGGATTTGTAGATTAGATACATTTCTAATGAGAATGAAGGCAGCTCTTAATATTTTCTTTAATGTCCGACGACATGTTCCTTAATTTTATATATTAACTTTTTCCAGTTATTGATTTACTACTTTTTTCAGACAAGCTTTCTTGCAAAAAATTAGGATACCTTACCAGGCATTTGTGCAAGATACTAGATTATGCAATTTCCTGTATAACCTTATTGAAAATTCACTTGCTGATCAATATAAAGATTTTTGGCATATATATATATTGAAAGGGGCATAATCTAATAAAAAATTTTAAACCAATTTCAGCGAAAATCCAATTATTTTTATTGGAACTCTTTACTACGAGGACTCTGAAATAGGAAATGATAAAATATTTTAATAACTGTTGAGATCCTCACCCCTAAACCATATTCACTCTTGCTATATACTTGTGTCATTGTGCATCAATTAAATGGTATATAGGTAATTCCCCCTTTAAGACACCCTGACTTTCCAGAACTGGAAATAATCAAGTATATTATTAGTTATCCAGGTTCAATCAAGGGTGTTAGGGGATTTACCCCGGGTTGTATTCCATATACCCTGAGGCCGAAGGTACGGGGGATTTACTATGGGTTGTATTCCATACACCCTGAGGCCTTCGGCCTCAGGGTGTATGGAGTACAACCCGGGGTAAATCCCCATACACCCTTGATTGGACCTGGATAACAAATTCATTTTGTATGTAAACCAAATAAATCCGTTTTCATGTCCAATCAAGGGTGTATTACACTTTCAAGACATATCATTTACGCATTACATGCATTATGACGTCACGTTTTCTACGCATTTTATGCATTGTGACGTCACGGTTTTTTCACCCGGCTCAAGTCGGGTGTACGGAAATTTACAACTGGCTCATCAGTCAATCAAATCTCATGTTACAAGCAACATAGGAAATAATGTATCTTATTCATATGTAGATCGAGTTTGACCCATCCCGATGTGGGTAATTCCTATAACTCCGATGATGATCCTGCTTTATTTTGGAGACTTTATAAATGCCCGGATGACATATAACATCATGTTTATTTTAAAGATTAAATAGCAATTTTCAAAATCTTGATGCACATCTAGAGAAAAATACCAATCAAGAAATGATTTTTCTACAAGTTTAAATTGAATATAAGTTATTGATCCCTATCACTATAGGAGAAAATAAATCTTCTGATCATATCACAATAGATCATTTGACTATTATGTGAAGTGTAAATGTTATCTTTTTTTTTTAAGGTGGTATGGGACATCTTTTGATATTAAATAATGTAGATTAAAGTACATTAAAATACTTTCGCCGGTTTCAAATTTTCAAAACTTAAGTATTGTGCACAGGTCTACAGGAAATCCCCAATCATATTCCAAGAGATGATTTGGATTCTGCGTAAAATGTACCGGTACATGTAGGAGTTCTGGGAAGCAGGTTTTTGTGTAAAATAATGTCATTTTTTAGCCACTAATTGGCCCCTATGGTTAAATGGAAATTTCTAAAACCTAGTTACGATTCAACATAGCATGAAGTGTAAGAGCAGTATGAAAAAGAAAAATGTGACAGATGGACTCGCGGAACAGGATAACAACAATATACCCAAACTTTCTTTAGAAAGTGAAGGTATGATAATAACTTATATAATTATGCTGGAGGATGAAGCTGATGAACTTGAAGTACAGGTGCATCTCTGGGTTGCTGAGATAAGAGACACAGCACTTTAGCTGTCCAGGCTTAGGAACAGGATAACAACTATATACCCGAACTTTCTATGAAAGTGAAGGTATGATAATAACTTAGATAATTATGCTGGAGGATGAAGCCGATGAACTTGAAGTACAGGTGCATCCCTGGGTTGCTGAGATAAGAGACACAGCGCTTTACCCGTCCAGGCTTCTCCATATCCTCATGGTAATTGAAATAACTCTGGAAGGCTGGCCAGTGGTGCAGCAAATGATTCACACACTTCTCCAAGCTGAGACATCTGGTGTGCAGTGTTTCAGAATCTTGATTGGCTTGGTGTCCGTGAATTTCAGAAACTCCTTGTATTTTTCTTTCCTGTTTGAACTGCGATGGAAATGGAAGAACAC
The DNA here is from genome assembly GCA_033439105.1 of Magallana nippona. Classification (NCBI taxonomy): domain Eukaryota; kingdom Metazoa; phylum Mollusca; class Bivalvia; order Ostreida; family Ostreidae; genus Magallana; species Magallana nippona. Next base: position 24,331,412 of record CM065926.1, read on the forward strand.
TTCAACCAGGAGGTCTTCAACAGGTAGGGCCAGGGTCTTCACTCCAGCAACAGAACAAAGATTTGCCAGATGACACACACAACCAAATTCAAACACAGAAGGAGTCTTCTCCTTAATCCTAGTGACCTCTGAGTTGTTCTTGCCAGTCAGTAATAGAATGCAGTTGTCGGACATGAAGGAGAGGAGGTTGGGTCGTGGGATGTTGTTGTTGATGAACACCTGTTGTGTTTGCTGCAGTGCTGATGTTGCTAATGGGCATGGCAAGGAAGCTGGTTCGCGATCTGTCGGTGAAATATTGCAGTCCTATTATGGCCGAGGACTTGTCGCAATTTCCGTCTTGGCTCTCATCATTGGCTAGGGAGAAGGAGTGGGACTACAAATGTTCCACGACTTCTTGATGTAGGGATGGTGCAAGGTAACGCTTGACAATCTGTTGTCTTGTTGCGACCACAGGCAAACTTGGAGGCGATCTTGCTGTCACGGAACATGGCCTTGCAGAGTCTGGTGCAGCAGTGTTATCACAAAGACAATGAAAAATGTAAATATATGACCTTCATCTCCTCTCTCTCAAAATAGCGAATCATTATGTAGCTTTCCGAAAATAGTAGATATACATGTACTTTCAAAGAATGATGCTTTAATTATCCCTCAATTAAATAAATAAATACATATATAATGTATATGCCATACATCTAAAACCGGTTAACAGAGTTTTCCCCTCTTAATTCATGATTATAATTATCATTCCTGTATCATTATTGAGAGGGAAAGAGGGCGATAGAGATTTTTACAATATATTTTTCAGCTTCACAGAGAGAGAGAGAGAGAGAGAGAGAGAGATTAACAGGATATTTCTCTGCTTCATTAAGATATTTAACCTGATTTACTGATTTAAATTAATGCTCTTGAGTTTTTCTTATTGAAGTCAGTGTGTAAAATTAAATGGAACTTCTTACCAGAACTCATAGTACCATTAGTTGAAATAAAAACCTCCACAAAAATTTGATTGCAAAAAGATTTTGTAAGAACAATTTGTCAAACAAATGTTTGTGGGGGCAACCTACAAATAATCCAAGCAAAGCATGGCAAAAATTTAAACATTGCAATGTTTAAACTTTGAGAACAATGAATTTTAGCGCAAAACTGAATAATGTCTACACATTATATAAAAATTAATGTAACAATTCCTTAAAGCTGAAAATACTATCTTATTTCTAGAATAGAATAGAATTTCTAGGAAAACATTATATTACTCAATTCTTCCGATTGCTGTACTCCATCGTTGGCCCCCCCTTTCTCTTTACATCATTGAGCTCTCGCCGTCTTCTTCAGATGTTGCAACCACTGGGCAGCACCAAAGCTCCTCCGTATGGTAGAAATTGCAAAAAAAAATGAAAATTTATATTAGTCAGAAGCCTTTTTTCATAGAAGTAGTAGGGATAAAGATGGCTGGTTCTTCTCTGACTACTCAATCCATCTCCTGCCACTGATGATGCTGACCATGTGTTCTTCTTTCCTGCATTTTATCCCACCGACACTACTGCATTGAATATCCCTATATAGAAGATTCCAAAAGACTCCCTGACACGGTAATGCCATGGAATCTAATGGAATCTCCAGGGAATTCAAGCTGTAGCTTGGGTAACAGACCAGCGTTTCTGGAGGTAAAAGATGGTGGCAGTAAAAGAAGAGAAGACAGAGTGTCGCAAGGAAAGGGAAGAGATTGAGGAAGGAGGCAAAGAGTGCAGAAATGGAATGAGGTGGGGTTAGGCTGATGGTGGTTAGGAAGGGAAAAGCAAGGACCCACCAGCTGAACTACAATGAGGGACAAGAGAAATGATTACTATATCAACTTCTCCAGGACCGACGCTAAAGTTTTCCTCCATTGGCTGTATGTGTTTTCTAAGATGCAGGCTTCACATTTTAGTAGGAAATCATGCATGCCAAATTCACAAATATGAGCTAAACATAGTTTCACGAAATGTTCACAGACTGAAAACTTAAAGTTAAAACTATTAGCTAAAACTTTTGACAACTATATGAAGTATATGTCTATATGAAACTATATTTATCGCAAATCTCACTTGAAGGTATACACTACAGCTGTTATAGCATTGCATTGAGTGACAACACTTTCCAATCGATGTGTATTACAATTGTGATTTGCAACAAAGATTCTGATTGGCACATTTTTATGGACTTATCTATTTATCAAATGTTGACAACATTATGCCAAACACATGGAAACAATCATCGGAGAAAGAAAACTATAATAAAGTTGTACTTGCAAGTTAAAAATTACAGAGTTATTGGAGAACAAACAGGTTGATGTGAATGTACAGGTGTAAATGAGAGAACTCTCAGCCAACCATCTGCCCCCTCCCCAATTACTTTTAATTTAAGCTATGACGTCCTTCTACTTTTCTTTAACTGCATCATAAGAATGATAAGAATGGTGCGATGGTTGGCCAACCATCTCTCTCTCCCCCCCCCCCCCCCCCCCCCCCCCCCCCCATCAATTACTTTAAAGCGATGCTGCCCTTTATGAAAGGTGCAATGGTTGGCGAGGAGTTCTCTCATTTACACCTGTACGTTCACATCACCCTGTTTGTTCTCCAATAACTCTGTAATTTTTAACTTGCAAGTACATGTACAACTTTATTGTAGTTTTCTTTCTCCGATGTTTGTCTCCACGTGTTCAGCATAATGTTGTCAACATTTGATAAATAGGTAAGTCTATAAAAATGCGCCAATCAGAATCTTTGTTGCAAACCACAACTGTAATACACATCGATTAGAAAGTGTTGTCACTCAATGCAATGCTATAACAGCTGTAGTGTATACCTTCAAGTGAGATTTGCGATAACGATAAATTTATGTAAACGCAGTGAGTTAGTTTCATGATTTTAATTTGACATAAGAAAAATAAAAGAGGAATAAATAAAAAGGAAATACCGGTAATAAAAAAAACATATCCATTGTTTTCTGTGGGAAGCATAATGTAACATAGATTATATACATGAATACCATATAGTTTACAGATAATGGGATGTAGATATCGACTACATCATTATACATGTATATGGTAAACTCTAGTTTTCAGTCCATAAATTGTTTACACTCTGTTGATAAACATAACTTTTTAACTATGAAACTGTGTTTAGCTCATTTTTGTGAATTTGATGCAGACAACATAGCACTTATTCATAATTTGATAGGGACATGTATAAATTGTGTGCTCCTGGTGAGCAATACAGCCCCTTGTGCTTCCTATAATGTATGAGTCATAAAAAACTATTAAAATAAATTGATAAAACACTATAATAAATGGTTCCTTAATTAAAATGTTGATTATAAGTCCTTCCCGACTCCTGTAAGTAGATCATTACAGAAAAAAAGTCTCAAACATCTTAATGATAGCTAGCTTGCATGAATATTAAAATTTTCACTCTCTTATTTAAACTAGCTTGTTCATAAATCAAACTGGTCACTGCCATCATCATATAACACTAATTATTTTTTAATTGGAAATCCTCTGAGACAAGAATGAAGCAAACTAAAATAAAGCTATCATTGATATTATTACTTGCTTTTTTAAGCATGCCTCCATATTTTCATATTTTCAAAATAACCTTGCCCAACCGCGAACCTGCTTGATTAAATTTTTCTTGACAGCACTTTGACATGTTTGTAATTCTACATATAAGTAGAATTATAATTTAACAGCTTTAAATATGATATTTAACCTGAAAAATTTGGGGGTGTAGTTTGTGAATAGAACATTGATGCAAACTAAGAACATGAAGCAGTGGCTGCCTGAATTAAGAAAGGGGCCGGAATCGGGTTCAAATTCTTGCACGGACCCATTTAGAGATACATTCCTCTCATCAACAGGGAGGTAGTTGTTTGCAAAATTATATTACAAGACAACTTTTATCAAAAATATGTAGTATAATTATAATAAATCCATTTTGGCTGGTGAGTTGGCATACTGAGAGATACATTGATTATTTTATGTAATCGAGGTAACAATTTGATTATCTTAGAAGGCTTTAATTTGTTTAGCTTGTTTATGCCATAAAATATTTTTGCCATACCTATATATGTTCAATATATATAACCATTATACAGAACTCATTTCCATTTAGCAATATATTTATGCTATGATAGCCACTACACAGATTAACTTCTTTGGCATTTACATCATGATTCACCATTTTATGGAACTGATCTATCAGATCTAAGTACATCATAACCATATTAATTATACAGATCTGATAAACATTTAGCAATTACATGTATTTTTATCTTAACCAATACCTAGAATTGATTGACATTTTGCATATTTGCACTATCATTATTTATATAATATATAAAACCTAGCTATTACAGTTGTTTAATTCCCTTTCAAAGCATTAAATTTGCATTTGTAAGCAAGTAATTTAATTATAGTGACATATGTGCATATTTCTGTACGATTGTGCCGTATAATACAAATTTTAATTTAATTAATATTAGGCACCCGGCTAATTTGACCTATAGGTCACCTTTGATTGAATAAGCAATTATAGTTCATCACGGATTAACCAAGCTTGTGTATAAATTATATTGGGGTTGTGATACATGTTCAATTATATCATGTTATATCATTATGGCAAATATCAATAACTTAATAAATTATCTATAAAGATATTTTCTACGAATTCGATATGCATTTTAAAATGAATTTTAATATTACTGTCTAGATTTACAGCTCGTCAGTTATATAACAGAGAGTCAAACACGGTGTTAAGTTCATTTATATGAACTGACTCAATATGATGAGCCATACATTACGAGTTAGATTATTAAAATAAATTAAGATCAAGGTAAGAAATTTGTATAATAACAAGTGACATTGCTCTGACCTTTTTCCCTTGCTTTCATGGTATATATATGAATGAAGTTTGGTGAAAATATATCTTGGGTCAATTTACTTTGAAATTAAGGTATTCAAAATGCAAAACAAGGATTAATATATTGCTAAATCAATTTTCTCTAGATTTAAGGTTAAAAAAGACAAATCAAGGAACATAACTGTCGGTCAAAATGAAGGTCATTGTAAAAACAACATGACACAGTTGAAGTGTTCACATCAATACATGAATTCCTAAGAAGTTTGAAAAGCTATATTTGAATTAATATATCTGTCAGTCTCTTTGTTTATCCCTCGCTTCATTCCCAGATCATAACTTTCTGAGGAGGAAATATTAAAGACCTAAATTTAAAATTAAGGGGGAAATATCAATGTATAAGGATATAATTCAAGTAGATATAGTAGTATATGATATTACATTACACATCACAGTCTATCAGACTATATATGAATTTTTCGCTGGATCATGACTCGATCATAGAAACAAGATGACTACAATACTGTAAGGCCACCTTACAGGCAACATATACATCAGGTAACAACAGAACTATCAGGTCAGCGGCCTGCCGTCCAATTATTTCTGTTTCCTTCAATTTATAAATTGAATGAATTCTTATTTAAGATTATGAAGGGGACATAAAATAAGACGCATCACAAGTATTGGATCAAGCATACCTGATTCCTTTATTTACCACCCATAAATCATGTAAATGTTGAATACTGGACTAAAAGAATCTGTCAAACACTATAATTCAAGTACAATTCACAAGAAATTGTTAACAGACAGATTGGATGATTCCATCCAAATAGCTATCAAGAACCATCAATACAACAGTCTAACCATTATGTAACTGTGGTCATTTTTCCTGTATCAAAGTATGGAGGGGGGGGGGGGGGGGGGGGGTTTACTTAAGCTTTTGTGTCTTCACACTTTTTTGTCAACCATTAATTTCTTAAACTTATAACTACACTCTCCACTTTAAAAAAAAAAACTGGGGAGAGTTTGAAAAAATGATCTGGTCCCAGCATCATGAAGCTGTTTTACACTTAAGCCATAAGATAATATGCACATTTTGAGCATCAGTTTTGTTTTAATTTAATTATTGATATTAAGTGTTTGGCAATTGACAGAAATTTTGACTATCATATGTCTTTAATCTTTCATGATCATGGGACCTTAAGACAACATTGAAATTAGTTCAAATTTTCAGGCATCTTCTGACACTAGAAGCCTCTACGAAAATTGTACATAAATATTATAAATATAAAGAAAGAAATTGAAGAAAGTCTGCACACAGAGATAAAGAAAGATAAAGAAAGAAAATATATTTAACTTCTGTGGATTAGAGAAACTGTGTGCAGAGAGAAAGAGAGAAATATTTTTTTCTTAACTCCGACTACACTTTCTTTACCATATGTGTCAATTAGTTTTTCTAATACAATGTTGTAAATGGTTGGGTTTTTTTTTTTGTTTTTTTTTTTTTTCTTTTCTTTTTTTTTTTCTTTTTTTTTTCATTTTTTTCTTTTTTTCTTTTTTTTCATTTTTTTCTTTTTTTTTTTTTTTTTTCATTTTTTCTCTTTTTTTTTTTTTTTTTTTCTTCATTTTTTTCTCTTTTTTTTCTTCATTTTTTTTTTTTTTTTTTTTCATTTTTTTTTTTTTTTTAATAATGTTGAAAAGAACATTCCAGGTTTAGACCTAGCTTCAATGACTTGACAAATGCATCTCATTGCAAATTCATTTGAAGGAGAGGGAGGTGTCCGGACATAGATATCCCTCCCTCTCGATCCATAAACGAAAAACCAGGCTTAGTTATAAGGCTTTGATCTGATGTCTTTGAAATATGATGATATTCAATAGGATGATATTCAATAGGATGATATTGTGCTTCGTACAATGGTCTTAGGGAAGCTTGGCATAAAAGCAAATTTAAGGAGACAAATAATGACTTGGACCTAAATTGAAGAAAGATGTAATTATTTTTGCAGAATAAACATAAATGAGGCTAAAAGATCTTGATTGATGATCGACTAAATATTTTAGATTTATAGGCGTTATATTGAATGTAGAGATTAACCATCAAAGGAATTAATGTACAGCCGATCTGTCTATAGATATATTTTTAGAATTGATGTATATAATCATCAATTATGAATACATATGTATCATTTTTCCAATCCACAAGCACTAGAAATAAATCCAAGGCATGGGTTCCATATATGGCTATTGTGCCATTTGATAACAAGTCAAATTATTGACTTTTATTTAAGATGGCAATTATGCCATTTGATAACCAGTTAAATTATTTACTTTTTTGGGGACAAAGAAAAGAGGTTTGCAGCTGGTTCAATTGCTTGTCAGGGACGCCCTTTTCTGACATACTTACGTGCTTAGAAAAGAGGTTTGCAGCCGGTTCAATTGCTTGCTAGGGACACTCTTTTCCGTCATACTTACCCGCTACATGCCCTTTAAATTGCCTTTTTTAAGTAGTGCTTTAAAATGATGATTCAGAAGTAAAACAGAACTGTACATATTTTTTGCTAATTATTTACTTTGATTTTTTTATTCATAATTTAATAATATATCATTACATCCTTAAAACAAGCTGTTCAGTTTTTAGTTTTTTTTTTTTAAATTTAATACAAGTCGATCATCAATCATTAATAATCTTTATGCTAGGCCATTTATTTTTGTTTACTTATTTACATCACATATTGATATATTTAACAGATATTTATCAATGATATGTTGGGGGAGGGGGTTCAAGAAGAAAATGAGAGATAGAAAAAGATAGTCTAGATTAAAAGAGAGAGAGAGAGAGAGAGAGAGAGAGAGGGAGAGAGAGAGAGGGGAGGAAAGAGTATTATCACTATGAAGAATACTATGTAAATAATAGGTTCAATTTAATCCAGCGGGCTTTTATCTTATCCTTTTCACCATTTTATAAGAAATATAATTATGTGTAGCAAAGAAGAGTTTCAAAATAGCCATAAACAACACTATTCTTAGAATAAAGAATTTCTTTGTAACATATGAAGATCCATCTCATTCTCTAAATAATACTCAAAGCCTAGCAAAAAAAGACTACCAATTTCCACTCTGACCTGACAGTACCAAGTGTTTACCAGGACAGCCAATGGACAGCTTCCAGACTGCCATGCCTGTATGGGGGCCTAACACATTACTATCAGGCGAGTGGAGCCTGGCCTCAGGAATCTAAGTATATCAAAAACATTAATAAAAAAGACATGATGATTTGAATACATATTTTAAAAAAACTAGAAAAATAGGTATGGCAACATTTTTCTTAAATATAAAGAGATAAACAGATATTGTCAATATTATGACATAGGTAAAAAATCTTGACAAAAAAGTGTGACTGTGACAAACAAAACTGAGAGCTCGTGTTGAGAAAACAGCGTAAAGCCTGGGAATTAATTGGAGGACAAATAAATGCAGATTGGCAAACATATAGGATGATTCAAATATATGTGTCAGATACATTAGCCTTTTATATCATTGTGACCACAGTACATGTATTATAGTAGGCAGACAGATAGAATGATTCCAATATATGGGATAATTACTTAAGCCTTTTATAGTTTGTGATCACAGTACATGTATTATACATGTAATAGGCAGACAGACGGAATGATTCCAATATATGGAATAATTACATAAGCCTTTTATAGTCTGTGACCAACAGTACATGTATTATAGTAGGCAGACAGATAGGATGATTCAAATATATGTGATATATCATGTGACCACAGTACATGTATTATAATAATCAGACAGGATGGTTCCAATATTTGCTTTGCGTCAGGCACTATTTTGTCCCTTGGGGGCTAATATAATCAATGTTGTCCTCAATCTCAGTCCATATTTGTCTAATATTTGTCTTATATGTGACCACAGTATTATATGATATTTGTGTAACAAACATTATAAGGGCAATTTTTCTTTTTGAGAAGTAATATAAAGTCGCGCAGTCACAAGGGTATGGAATGAGAATAAACTACATAGCGAGACCGACAAGATATTTGAAATTCTCTATATAGCCTGATATTTTTATATTTATTTTTAAAGATCGATTCAATTCAATGAACACAGAAATAGGACACCCACAAAAAGACCCAAAAAGATGATCGAAAATAGAATAGGGAACAAACAAATGGACATGCAGACACAGACAAAAATTCCCATACAGCATGTCAAACTTTAAAGAAATGTTCATATTAACGAGAACACTTCAAATGCGCCACATATCGGAACTTTGACTTTCTCTTTGACATTGACCTGATGGATCATGTGAAGATGTAATTATTATGATGTAATTATGTAACGGAAGATGTAATTATTATGATATTAAGAATAGAGATGGGTATAGATATGTATATATATATATACATATAGGTGAACCTATTGAGATGCCTTTTTGTTCTGGTGAGTGTAGAAAATTAGATTCATAATTTATTACGTTGTCCTTTGTATAATGATTACATATAGTACCTTTTTGAAGATACTGGATTAATTTTAATCAATTACCATAGAATGGTCAGATGCAGATGCACTCTATATAATACTTATTTCAAATTATCCTTGACAGGTTGCAAAATACTTATATATATATTCATCTTTTATGCACAGATTAGTCATTATTGTTCAGGAAATGAACGATTATATAATATCATTAACTGTTAAATCAAAATAAGGGATGTATGACGGCTGTTTTTGGGCAACCACATTTTTGTCATTTAAAAGTGGTTTATATAATTATACATATATATTGTATACCGAAATATTTAATTCCGCATCTAACTAGAGTGCTTTTGAAGGTTTTCCCTAAGATTAAACTCAACTTTGACTGTATCAAAGGGTCGCGGAAAGTATGCAAGGCCCAGCGTAAAATTTGTCCAAACTTTGTTTGACGTACAAGAATGTATATACACACGTATGTCACATACTATAAATAAATAGACTACTACTACTATAATCTTACTTTAATTCAAAATGTTGATCATATTTGAGCAGAATGGGAAAATGTTAGAAGTTAAGAAATACTCAAGACTTAAGTCCATTCATTATTAGAAATAGATCTGCATAGTGGGTTATCATTATTTTAAATTTTTTTAACAATTTTTTTTCTTAAAATTTATATTTACTTGTTAGTACTATTAGCATTAGTTTTTTTTATCAGGAAAATTATTGAATGACACATTTAAAATCATGATTTTTAAATAAAGGCCTGTTCAATACCAATTATGACAACTCTCAAACTCTAAATGAATAATAGCATAAATATACTACACATTTTAAATATAAGCTGTCTTGCAATTTAATCTGCAAACAATTTCATCCTTGCTAATGAGAAGAATGCATCTCTAAACAACTGTATGTAAAATTCTAAACTCAAATTTTGGCAACTTTTTTTTAAATCCAGTCAGTGACAGCTATACATTAGCTTGCCTCTGCAAAAATGGGAATAAATAGATATAATTCCTATTCAGTGAAACTAGGCCACAACTTAATTACAGGAGTTTTTAAAGAAAAGTTAAAAGCTTGTTGTAAATAAAAATTTTTAAAAACTGGATTAAAAATATACATGTTTGTATATACAAATAAAATACATTATAAGAAAATATTAGCACTTAGTCTAGCTTTGTTGTCTGCATATGCTCTTACTAGTGTCCTTTACAAAAATTTACATTATTGGGAATCAAAATTTGTACATGACAATTGTCATGTACAAATTTTGATTCCCAATAATCTAAATTTGTATATGACACTAGAATACTTAGTTAGCTCTTAAAGCCTGCTTCTTAGTGTACACACACAGCGTTTGGAGGAAACAGTAGCATTGGTCTTAGAGAAGCTTCCCTTGCCCCTCAATGTAGTTCAGCCGGATGGTCCCAACTTTCCCCTTCCTAACCACTAACAGCCTAACCTCACCTCATTCCATTCCTGCACTCTTTGCTTCCTTCCTTCCCTTCCCTTCCTTGTGACATTCCATCTTCCCTTCCTTCGTTGCTGCCTTCTTCCACCTCCAAGAAAGCCAATCTGCTACCCAGTGAGAACAAATGGAGGAAGAAAGAGCACATGGTCAGCTTCATCGGTAACAGAAGATGAACTGAGTAGCCAGGGAATGGGAGAGGGTGAGGAGGAGGGAGAATATAATATAGAAAAAAACATACTGACCAAATATAGCTGGAATCCAACGTTGAGGATGGCGATGTTGAACTGCGTCGACTTCAACCCATGGCTGCTGGTCTTCTTCTTGGACTTCATCCTGTCGGCTTCATATTCAGATGCTCCAGCTGCTGCCACCAGAGGAGTATTAAATATTCACCGGTAAATAGAAATTGAGAATAGATTAGAACACTAATTTAAGACATGTTTAAGAGACAAAATTCAAAACACCATGATCCCCATTTAGTCGCCTCTTACGAACAAGCAAGGGGGTGCTGAGGACTTATTCTTTGATACCCACCCCAGTCCTCAGGGGTGGGGTAGCAGGAATCCAACGTTGAGGATGGCGATGTTGATCCGCGTCGACTTCAACCCATGGCTGCTGGTCTTCTTCTTGGACTTCATCCTGTCGGCTTCATATTCAGATGCTCCAGCTGCTGCCACCAGAGGAGTATTAAATATTCACCGGTAAATAGAAATTGAGAATAGATTAGAACACTAATTTAAGACATGTTTTAAAGACAAAATTCAAAACACCATGATCCCCATTTAGTCGCCTCTTACGAACAAGCAAGGGGGTGCTGAGGACTTATTCTTTGATACCCACCCCAGTCCCCAGGGGTGGGGTAGCTGGAATCCAACGTTGAGGATGGCGATGTTGATCCGCGTCGACTTCAACCAATGGCTGCTGGTCTTCTTCTTGGACTTCATCCTGTCGGCTTCATATTCAGATGCTCCAGCTGCTGCCACCAGAGGAGTATTAAATATTCACCGGTAAATAGAAATTGAGAATAGATTAGAACACTAATTTAAGACATGTTTAAGAGACTTCTAGAGAAGATTACAAAATTCAAAACACCATGATCCCCATTTAGTCGCCTCTTACGAACACGCAAGGGGGTGCTGAGGACTTATTCTTTGATACCCACCCCAGTCCTCAGGGGTGGGGTAGCTGGAATCCAACGTTGAGGATGGCGATGTTGATCTGCGTCGACCTCAACCCATGGCTGCTGCTTTTCTTAGCTCCCCTTAAGACTTCATCCTGATGGCTTCATATTCAAATGCTGCACGACAGCAGCAGCATTTGAATATTTACCGGAAAGTAGAAATTGAGAATAGGTTAAAACATGAAATTTAAACCAAGTTAACAGGGGGTGATTACTACTAGCCCTAACCTAAATTCTACTTCACTAAACAGAAGCCAGTGAATAGAATTCCCTAAACAAGATTGGAGGAGGGTGGGGCAGGGGCCGGAGGGGGGGGGGGGGGGGGGGGGGGGGGAGGGGAAAAGGAAATGTTGTAAAGAAAAAACATACTGACCAAAAATATCTTGAATCCAACATTGAGGATGGCGATGTTGATCCGTGTCAACTTCAACCCATGGCTGCTGCTCTTCTTGGCTCTTCTTAGACTTCATCTCGACGGCTTCATATTCAAATGCTTCACGTCTGCTGCCACGGGGGCAGCATAGTATATTTACCGAAAAAGGAAAAAATATATAGAAAAAATATACTGACCAAAAATAGCTGCCGTCCAACATTGAGAATGGCTGCAATATTGTTTCAGGTTAGATAACTTTCTGTAATAAATGAAGACAGGATCATTTTACATGTACAGCTGATGTTACAATGATTTTTTGCACCTTACAGCAAGTTAGGTAAAATGACGTAACTGTGTCTTGTGACATGTGTCCATTGAGTATTGCAGCAGATGAGTAAACTATACCCAGACAATGCTTTGAAAACATATGTATTTTCCTTAAACAATGAAAATGAAACATTTTATTTTGAGGGAAAACAGAAAGCTAAGTAGTGTAAGACTTGTAGCTTCAATAATACGTGTAACTCCAGTTCACAGTGAAAAACATGTATCAAATGAAAACAAGAGATGCATGTTTGTGAAACACTTATGCCCCCCTCCCTTGGACATACATTATAGGTTGCACAAGCCTTTATTACGCACAGTATACAATATGTGCAGCATACATGGAAATGAAATTGACATTATGAACTTTAAAAAAAATAGGGGTCATCTACAGGTACTGATACTATCTGAGATGCATCAACCTATCAAGTATGACATGTCTAAGCTAAATATTTGTAGAATTATAGGTTGCACAAATCTCCTACATCACATCTTTGATAAAATCATGTTTTTCATGATATATCAGTAATTAATTTGTTCAACCTATGCAGAGATAAAGAACGGAAAGCAAATAATTGAAATTGTTCTACGTCCAAGGGGCATAACTCTGTCAAATATTGCTGGATTGTAACCCAACTGTAAGTTGACCTAGATATTTTAATGATAAATCTGCATACCAAATTTTATTTCATTATTTGCAACCTATGTGAAGAAAATGAAAGGAAACTGCAAATAATTGGAATTTTCCTAAGTCCAAGGGGCATAACTCTGTCAACAGCTGCTCGATCGTACCCAAACATTGTTTGACCTAGCTATTCTTATGATAAATCTGCATACCAGATTTCAATTCAGTATGTGGAACCTCTGCAAAGAAAATGAACAGAAACTGCAAATAATTGGAATTGAAGTCCAAGGGGCCTGTCAAAAATTGGTCAATGTACCCAAAATCGAACTTGACCTAGACATTCTTAAGATATATCTGAATACCAAATTTCATTTCAGTATGTGCAACCTCTGTGAAGAAAATGAACAGAAACTATTGGTGGACCAACCGACCAACAAACTGACGTATAGCAGCAAAACAATATGCCCTACCTTCTTCCAAATCAAGCATAATAATTGTGAAATTACAGCAAAGATGATGTATCTTACAGACGGACATAAACTCAGGCGACAAATAATCCCAGGCGGAGCTCTCCTCAGCAATACCAAAAACCAGTCATACAAATTAGACACAATACATTCATGTATCTTTGTTAAAAATGAAAAGCAAAATTTCACAAAAACACTCTAGATATTGTAATGGTAATTCCATATCATGAATAGTTTGCAATAAACCTGATATATTTCTGTAGTCAGTAAGTAAGAAACGTAATCATTGTTTTGTTTTCCCGAGGCTTTGCCTTGCCATTTATGAGACTGATCAACCTGATATATTTCATTGGTCAGTCAGTAACAAACCTAATATGTAATAATTTACCTACCTATATGATATGAGTTTTGTCAGCTACTACTATGAAATTTTACTTTTGATTTAAAACAGACAAAAAGTGGCAAGGAAGTGACAACCTATATTTATACTATGTAGTTCATGAAGAGGCCCAGGGGCCATATTGCTCACCTGCGCAGCAAATTGAATACCAAAGTGGCATAACTCTGATCCAAACTGCTTTAAATCAAAAGGATGACTGCGCTTAACACCATATTTTGGGTCCTATTGTTACATTTATTCCTCTCAATTTTACTGCAACTCATTTGTTATACAGTTTGGTCAATTTACAATAGAAATTTGTTGTCACAATGTTGTTGTCAATTGTTGTCACAATGATTTTAAACTTCGCTGCAATGAAATAATCCGTTGTTTTCTTACGCTTACTTCTCTGCAAATATCTTGAATTTAGACTTGTCTGCCCTTGATTGAGACTCGTAAATATGCATAGAGGGTTGATCTAATATTGTAACGAGTGGTCTAAAATTAGAATAGCGGTACTATAATTGAACATTCTCTCTCCTCTCTCTCTCTCTTTCTCTCTCTCTCTCTGCATGTTGCCACTTTTAAAAGGTTTCAAAACAAGATATATATCATATAATACCTTAACCTCATCTAGCATCCAAAACCTATGGCTCTGATTCAGCATTCAAGCCTGTCAGGTGCATCAGTATCATAAGACGCACCATCCCTGCAAGTTTGGTGAAGTTAGGACCAGTAATAACTAAGATATAATCATCAAAGGGCACCTGCTCCAAAAACTTTAACCAGCTCTAAAAACCTTAACCTCCTCCAGCATCCGAAACCTATGGCTCAGATTCAGAATTCAAGCCTCTCTGGTGCAGCACTACATAGGACACACCATCAATGCAAGTTTGGTGAAGTTAGGACCAGTAGTAACTTAGAAATTGCTATCAAAGGGCACCTGCTCCAAAAACTTTAACCTGCTCCAAAAACCTTAACCTCCTCCAGTATCTGAAATTCATGGCCCAGATTCAGCATCCAAGTCTTTCAAGTCCATAAGTAGGTCCAGATGCATCATCCATGCAAGTTTGTGAAGATAGGACAAGTAATAACTTAGATACAGGACCTGGAACAAAAACTTTACCCAGGTCCGGACGCCGACGCCAAGGGTGGAGCATAAGCTCCCCCCGACTTCGTCTTGGTGGGCTAAAAAAGCTACATAAACATACTCCAATTAAATGAATAATACTAATAAGCTATGTAGGTAATTCAAGATATACCTAGCTAAATCTAGTGCTTGTAATGGACCTATCCGAATACATCCTCGATTCACAATTTGCTTAATTACTCAATATTTATAAATACCTTAGGGTTCAAATGATGCCCATTCAAAAGTGTGTAAAAATTCTAAGATTTTTCTTTTGAAACGCCCCCTCTAGCTAGTATCAGGTTTCAATACACTGCTAAAAAGTATGATGTCTACGGGGATTTTGGATTAATTGCAACATTCACTGAAAGTTCCCATATGATAACATTGAAATATTGTGAGAGGTATTCCGAGTGACATCCTAATGAATGGAGAAAAGATGTCAACATTTGCCGTTATAAATCTCCGTATATATGAAATATTTTTTCAATGAATTTTTTAGGGTAATACTTGGTACAAACTTCAACACCAAATTTCATATTTAATACCAACTAAATTCTCTCTCTTTCTCTCTCTCTCTCTCTCTCTCTCTCTCTCTCTCTCTCTCTCTCTCTCTCTCTCTTCTATGCCTTAATACTATTGCAGAGCACAAGATTCCTCTCTCTCTCTCTCTCTCTCTCTCTCTCTCTCTCTCTCTCTCTCTCTCTCTCTCTCTCTGTGTCTCTCTCTCAACAACCATCATCAGAATTGTTACCATCTATGGATCTAGAAAGTAACATATTCGTTGTTTATCATTTAATTTAATATTATAGCACAAGTCTATATATGATATACAGAGGAGTGGGGGGAGGCATTTCTGAGAAATATTTAAGGTCCATGGCGTTTTAATATAACACTGTCCACGATCCTGGGAAGCACATCTACTTTTTCTCGTAATTTTTACTTCGCTCACAATATTTTTGATACCATATCATAAATGTCATATTCTATAGCTGTCCATAAACAAAATCACGTGACTTAGTTAAGGCGGTTTATTCAAAACTTTTGTCAAGAGCACAAAGTTGTTGTTTTAAAACATGTGTGCAATTTAACTTAAAAGTTTGAATGTTTTCTTATCTTCTTCTTAAGGAGTTTTATAAAGTCTAAAAATGGCCAGGACCAGTCAGCCCTCTTAAACACTTTTAATTTCTCTAAAAACTATACTAAAAAACTCATAATCGTGGCAATGCTTCTAACCTTGAAGAGTCTATGTTTGCGGTTTTCCATGGCAGGAGTCCTCATCACGTTGCACAGCAGGACAGGTTCACTCAACGACACTAAAAACGCCTGAATAATGCTCACGGGCACCCCTTGTCATTTCGATTACGTGGGTTTTCCTTTACCTTACCTCATCGTTATAGTCCGTTTCTAAATAATCGTTATAGTCGTAGTATTGCATAGGCGTCGGAAGCGGGGGTGGGGGTGGGGCTTAGGGGGCTTTAAACCCCCCCCCCTTTTTTTTTTGCAAAGTTAGACAATCATAAAAGTAATCCTTTTTTTTTTCGCTTGTCAAGTTTTCTGATAAGTCTAGCCCCCCCCCCCCCCTCCCCAACACACACACACTCTTCCAATTTGCTCCCGACGCCACTGTACTGTGTCACCAATTTTCTTAATTTTGAACACCTCCCCCCTCCCAAGTTTTACGGGCAGCTTAATAGTAAATGGAAAGTTCAAATATAGATATAAAGAGAGGGGCGTAGAAGGCGTTTATTGATATCCCCCAGATGGAGCAATGAAGACGAACGATTTTCATAAGAAGTTATAAATCATAATATTATATCTTAACATATATACATTGTTTATGGTGTGAGTTTAGGTGGTATGGGACATTCAACATTCCATATAATTACGTACTTCCGATCGAAAGAAACAATAAAATCAAATTTGCATGAACGTTTTCTCTCGGCAAATGTTTATCTATTCTAACAGCGTTGCGTAATAGGTTAGAGCGTTTATTAATCTGTAAATCATTCGAATCCCGGTGGAGCTGTTATAACGTTTACCTTTCCAAAAATTTTCATTACAAAATTTTTGGTTAAATATTGTAAAATTGTGGGTTGGGGGCCCAGGGGGCGTAGCCCCCGGAAGCTCCTGGATTCCAGAGATTTTGTAGGGTAAAAATGAAGTCTTCATATTTAGACTTTTGTGATATTTCTTCTCGTGATTATACTCAAAAGCAATGAAATTATTTACAAGTTTTAAAGGTTTGTAGATTTACGACCTACAGTAACCCATCAAAGTCCTCTGCCTTGCAGAAATATAAGACACATTTCCTTTTATTTGAATTGGGGTCCAGGGGGCGAAGCCCCCGGAAGCTCCTGTATTCTACAGATTTGCAGGGTAAAAATGAAGTCTATGTAGACTTTTGTGATACCGGTATTTCTTCTCGTGGCTATATTAAAAGTAATAAAATTATTGTCTCTTTTTCAAGGTTTGTAGATTTAAGACATTCAGTAATCCCATCAAAACAATCTGCCTTGCAGAAACAATTTCTTTTATTTTTTTTTTTTCCTACGAATGGCTGAAAATTAATCAGTTTTAAAATATCAAGTTCAATGAGACAATGTAATGAAGTTTTAAAAAAAAGATAACCAACCCAGCTTGTATTATGATAAACATGGAAACTTAAATCACAAACTACCTGTAGTATGTAAGTATAACCAATTACTTAAAGGTGGGTGACTGGTCACATTTGAACCCAAGGAGAGCGTAACTAAAATGGGTTTTTTATGTACGTTACACCATTGAACCCACGGGTTTTCTTCATACTGCACCATTGAAACCAGTCTAATGTAGAGAAGTCCCATGAGTTTCCATAAAGTTCATAATTTAGACTCGCAAGTTGTACATTTTCTTTGCCAGAAGGAATATGATTTAACTTTACTTTGACAATTTTAGGGGGGAGGGGCGCCGGGTGCGCCCCCCCCCCCCCCTTGAATCCGCCACTGGATGGTAACCTAACAACAAAACTTTATGATAAACGTGATGACTTCAATTTTTCTATAGTCAACTTTCCTTACTTATGAAGCAATATACCTTCATCACCTGCATATGGTGTTTTTGTCTCTCAGTTAATTCTATACGCAAGGGCATGCTCTTCGTATAAACAGTTTCTAAGGCGAGGCAAGCTACTGATAAGTTGATAAAACAGGACTATATCAACAGTCTCGTTTGAAGTCATATTTTCGTAAGTTCTATGGTTGATACAACGACCTTGTCAGCAAATACAATCTTCCACTGCGTCGCATGCTGACTGACGTTTTTCATAGTAATTGTTAGACCATAATTAATCACCTAATTGTCTAAGGACTTTTCTGGTTTTTTTCCCGATTACGACAAAGAGCACACGGCGCGTGTGACCGGTCAGCAGAGGATGACCACTCCTCCTAGGCACCTGATCCTACCTCTATCTTTGTAGAGGTCCGTGTTGGTCTGCTTTGAATTTGTATTTCGTTTTATAGATTTTTGAGATGGTTGACAGTTTGTTATTGTCATTTTTCATTTTACACCATTTATTCCTCTGTATGACTAAAGTTAACAATATAAGGAATTGAATTGTGTATTACGTATATGTTTGAACAGAGACATAAATAATTAAATATGTTATTTATGTCTCTGGTTTGAATCATTAAAATATATATTTCTCAATAAATGAACGACAATTAAAAATCTTATTGTTTATGTACTTCGATTTATTGTTTACATTGGTTTCAGAGCGATTAATAAATCGTAAAAACTCTTTTCTTCTAAAATAAACTATTTGAATTTTTTTTATTCATAAATTGTGCTTTTTTACTTGTTAATTTTTTTTAAGAAATAAGGTATCATTTTTGGATGTATATCGGGATATAAATACGGGTTGGTCACGTGATCAAATTAAAGATTTGATCACGTACCAACCCGTATTTATATCCAAAAATGATACCGTACTTCTTATATTTACATTTGTTGCAAATTATGACGATAACTTTGCTCCATACTTCCTTTTTTGTGATGATCTAGAAAGCCGCTTCGATAAACATGACGTAACAGAAAATAGTTCAACAATGTTGCAAATATTTGTCTAAATTTGGTAATCTTAATAAATAAATATGACACTAATTTTAACAAGACAACACTTTTTTATTATAATAAAATGAAACAGTAAAGAAAATTCAATTGTACAATTGAAAAAACGATTGAAGCTTGGCGGATTAGTGCCACTTCCGTCGAAGTCACAGAGCGGTTGGAAATTTGAAAACAAAGCGATTGAAAGCCGAGTTAGAGTCTACTGAGGCCTTTTCAGATGAAATTCTATCGCAGAATCAGATTGAAGAGCGTGATGATTTTCCTCGGTCATTTTAGAGACAAGGTATTCTAATTTCTTTTACGGAACAAAACGGACAGAGAAGCAGAAGGAGTCAAATTTGACCATGACTGGACTAAACACGAAAGGTCTGTGATATTGCGTTTGTGATTTTGATCCCGAAACTTAGTCAGAAATGAACTATAACTGATTTAACTACATGTACTTTGACAAATTGCGATTGTAATTTTCAAGAACGCTTTGTTACTTACGATGTCGATCCATAATTAACATTATCTTGCGTGAATCGTAAGCTACATGTATGATCATTTATCCCCGCAATTAATGTTATATATAGCAAAAAGAATTAATGAATAAAACTTCTTATTAAAAAATGCAGATAAGTTTTTTCTTTATGTATAAATCATGTTTTCATTACGATATAGGTGTGTTTTAGCGCAAGTCGGTAAGTAGAAAGTAAGTAGAAAAAGTAGTGACCTACATGTAGATTATTCTTGCGCTACTATGACCACTTGACCCAGACTGCTGTTATGTTACGTAAGGGAAAACATTTGCAAGTGTAAATATCATAGCATTGAATCATGATTTTTTGAAAGATACAGTCTCATAACTGCAGCGGTGTGTGCATACAAATTGAGTAACGCTCGTTAGCGCGTTATGAAAATTTGTATGCACACATCGCTGCAGTTATGAGACTGTATCTTTCAAAAAATCATGATTTAGTGCTTATATTTACATTTTTTTTTAACTTCTTGCCTTATGTGCAAATGTGATTTATACCTTAAAATTCCTATCTTATCCTAAGGGTAAGTTCATATTAATGGAACAGCCACAAGCGTGAACTTTGATTTTCGCTTGTGGCGTTGCATTTTGCAGCGTTCAGTGTTTGTGACGTCATAATAAAACTTGTCATTTTAACCTTTGAGTACCCTGTGTGTATTACAGTGTTATAATTGCCGTAGCTTTCAACACACTTTACATGCAAAAAAATATGTGGAATGTAAATATAAATATTTGTAAGTAGATCTACAACTTATTCGCGAAAATATAACGTAATCGGAAACGGTCTCGCGTTACATGTAAATATCGTGAGATCAGAGCATCTGTTCATCTGCCCCTGTGACACACGTTGCTCTGATGTTGAATTATTCTGTCATGTCAGGTACACAGATAGTCCGAAATACCTGACGTTTTTCCTGTCTGTTTTTACCTGTTTACCGATTTTGATATTTTACATGCCATGCCAGAAATGACATGTAAAATATATCAAAATCAGTAAAAAAAAAAGTAAGGAAAACGTCAGGTATTTCGGACTAGTCCACAGAATTCAGCCACTTTTTTTTGGCTGATTAAAAACGAGACACCACTACCCCCTCCCCTTTTTTTATTTCCGTTTAGAGAGAAGATGGGTGACAGGTATATTGTTTGACTGGTGTCTAACTATCTATGAGCTTTTAAACTTTGGTTGTGATGTAAAGCCACATTCATAGATGGGATTTGATTAAGGTATCTCATTCCTCAATGTTATTATATCAAATATTACTTTAGAAGTATATCATTGAAATCTGTAGACAAAACTTACTTAAAAATGCAAAGAAAAAGGGGGTCAGTTTTCATCCCTCTGAGTTAAGGCCCATTTAATTTGACCTTTTTGCACCTAAAATACAATTTCAGCTTGATTAGCATTTCTTGCCAGTATTTTTAACTAAGCAAAATTATTTCATCAAATATTATTTTCAAATATGCACAATGATCAGACTGAACAGAAAGATTATGAAAAAAATTTGTATGAAGCTGCATAAATTTTTTCGTGACCTTTTTGCACTTAAAAAATACAATTTCTTTGATAGTTACAACTTGATTTTAAATAAGAACTTTTTGAATATCAAGAATTTTATAATATTTATCCAGTTTGCCAAGATATGTATTCAGTGTTATTTTGACATAAAATATAGGGGTCAGTGTTGTCAAATTTTAGATAGAGGGCTTCAAAGGGAAAATTCTTGCAAAATTTGGCTTTAAAATTTTCAGACTTTTTCTAAACATGATTTTATGCTAAAAGTCTATCACACTCACACAATTTATTTTGTACATGTCACACAGAACCCATAGAATATGTAACAAACCTGTCAAATTGTCATGAGGAAAACTTTTTCTTCAAATTAACTAAAATTATTTTTAATCAATATTTATAGAAAGAGGTTGAGTAGATGAAATTTATGAATGTCTTGGTTAATAGAAAAAGTTCATAACATATAAG
Source organism: Magallana nippona (assembly GCA_033439105.1). NCBI lineage: Eukaryota > Metazoa > Mollusca > Bivalvia > Ostreida > Ostreidae > Magallana > Magallana nippona. The sequence goes on from CM065926.1 coordinate 24,353,363, forward strand.
TAAAGCTATCAAATTCTTCTTTTAATCCGATGGCATGTCTCAATTTACTTTTCGGAGTAAGTTTTATGTAACATTACATCAACTATTTACCTTCTATCAGGGTTGTCTATGTCTTTTATGTTTTGTCATCTATTGCTCTTGTAAGTACAATGTAATTAATCTGTTAGGTAAATTGTATATGTGAAAAAGTTAATGAACAAGGATTTTATTAGATAGCTTTTGTGTGCGGATTAAGAAAAATTTTAAGTCCAAGTTCTATCACCTTAATACATTGTCAAACTGTTATGTAATCGATTAACCATCATCATGCGCTTTTCGTATGAACACATGTGTGCTGGTGACTTTTACACCCCTAAACAAAAGAGTAATTTAAAGAAAGAATTTCATTGGTCAGTTTTTTTACAAAATCGCATTTTTGCCAAACAGGGTATGCGTCCCCGTGTCGGTCACTTTTCCATACTGAATAAAACCACATGGACGTAAAACGTCAATAATCTTCATTTTTCATCTCTATACAGGACATCTCCTTATCATTCGATAAGAAGCGCCTTTGGCCAAAAATAGAAGGGAAGATCACTGGTGGAAGATTCTACGGTTCATCCCAGCACCTCTCACAACAGCGAGTATTCCCCAACTAAGCTTGTTTATTCCATCTGAGAGCCATGCCAGCTTCAAGCACTCCATCCAACACATCAGTCAACAACCGTGTAACCAAGGAAAAGTTTGAAGAGGCTGTTGCGGAATTAAACTCCAACATTCAATCCAAGGAGAGACAACTCCAAGCTAAAAACCAACAGTTGCAGAAAAGGAATGAGTATATCCTGCAACTCGAGGCAATTAAAAAGGGCAGAAGCTACTGCAAGCAACTTTGGGGACAACGAATAACCAGAACACATTCAAATAGTGAATGTTGAGGATGAAAATGGCAGATATCCTCCTCCTCCTCCACCACCTCCAGCCAAACCTGCAATACCACGAGGAACTTATATTTCCAAGAATCCCTGCGCCACAACTCCCAAAGTTTGATGGTAGAGGATCAGCATCAGAATGGTGGATGTCATTCATGGCTTTTATTTCCTTTACCAACATCCCTACAGTGAGAGCCATCCAGATGTTGCATTTTTACTTTACTAGGATTTCCTTACAATGGTTCACATTCTTGGATCCCGTAAAGAAAACATCCCTGGAAGTCTTTAAACAGGCCTTTTTCAGTCGGTTTAAGCCATCCTCACCCATCAACAAAGACCTCCTTAGGATACAACAGCAACCATGATAAGGCATGGAAGAATACTTCTACCGAGTGAGAAAATTGGCCACTGATTCCACCATGGATGAATCGGCAGTGATGGAGTTAGCCAAGGAAAACCAGTGGGTCATCTGTGTGGCAAGATAGGACCATGCAAACTGAGTGACAGGTCCTTTTACTGTATAAAAACCATGCTTCCAGATGAGGTAGAGTATTAAAATTGATATATTTTTGGGTTATGAATTAATGTATACAGATTTTATCAGCATGAAGCTTAATTTTTTTTATTTTTTTTGAAAAACTGAAACAAATGCCAAATTAGAACATTCTCTAATGCAAGTGATACATACATTTCAGATAATTGAAGAATATACATATCTGCTTGCGCAATCAGAGGAGGTAACTGTTACTGTTTTTTTATTAAAATTTTGATGCATTCACAATTTTTGGTAGCTGACAATAACTTGACTGTAAGAAAGGACAGCAATCGTAGGTTATTGCATATGTTGCATAGAACCAGAGTATGCTCTGTCCCAAGATATTTATGCAATCGATGTATGTTATTAATTAATAAACATTGTTTTGATTGATTTTTAAAAATATTATCAGATTTGTTGATGTTGTAGTTTTTCAGTATCTTTAATTCGTCCTTATATAGGCATTTCATATGCTTTATTCACCCATCTACTTTGATATGTTTTATAGAGCAAGCATGTGTATCATGTCAATTGCACACTCATGAATGCAATATTCAATGGAAATGCTGAACTGCACATTTACCTTGCTGAGGTAAGAAAATTTAATACACAAGATAACTTATATAATTTGAAAAAAGAAATTTGGAATATGTATCATATGACACTCAGCAATAGATGTTATTGTTTAATGGTGTACATTATAAATGCTAAAATTTATGTAAATAATCAAGATATGTTGAAATGTTTGTTTACTCCAAGTGTTGTACTTAGTTGCTTAGTTGAGCTGCTTTTTTTCTTGTTTGTTTGGTATTGATAATTTTTTATATACTATTCTCTGTCAAGGTAAGAAAATTTAAAACAATATACTTTTCAAATCTGTCCTATTTTTTATTGTAGGTGACAAAGTTGGATGACTTTGATGTGATATGTGGAGCAGTAAATGAAGGATCCTGTCTGCCTTGTTGAGGGTTATATTCATCATTACTTTGAATTCATTCAATGCTTTTATAAATGGCATGTAGAGGGATTTATTAAGAATTTAAATATACACGTAGCAGAAATTGTTAGGTTTTTCTGTAAATTCAAAAAGTATTTAAAGAGATTTTCAAATGGAAACATTGATTGGTTGTTTGAAATTTCACAATTAAGGTACTATACTGGTATACATGTACTAAATGTAAATAGGAAAGATAATATGGCTCATACTTGAAGATAGATAATCAATATGACCAAAAACACATAAAAGGATATCCTGGTATTTTTTGCTCTGCTTTAAGCGTAATATTACATGGATACAGTGAGGAGCAATATATAAGTAAAAGCTAAGATAACATTTAAAAAATTTTATGCCTGCTTTCAATATCACAAGAATATGTTGTAGTACATCTTACCAAAGGATCAAATCTTATACTACCTTAATCCACTTGGAGAATCATTTCACCGATTACAGCGAATTGAAGAAAAGTGGAAGTAAGTTCCTTTTTTTGTTTATCATACAATTTAAGATATATATAAGAAAAAATTCATGTAAAAGATCAAATAACTTTCATGAAGGGTCAGTCTTTGTAATAGGATGTTTTTTTCAACAATTTCCAACTTTATAAAACTTTATAACATATATATTGCAAATTTTTCCTGTTGTTGGTTCCAGTTCCTTGAATGTATGCTTGCCGGGGAGGAGAACTTGGATATTGATATTTCGGGAAGAATATTAGACACAAGAAAGTCCATCGGACAAGTTCTTTTAAAGAACAGTGGTAAATGATGACCCTAAAGAATAATGTTAATCCATGTAAAAGTGGTTATTTACGCTGGTGGTTAAGTACGCATTTTCTATGGTCAAACAATATGTGTGGGTATTAGATACGCTGATGCATGATCTACCACTCTAAAATTTTGATTTTTTTTTACCATACACGCGGGGGTATTTTACACGGTTATAAGCTTTTACACGGTTATAAGCTTACCGCATAACTAGTAAACTTCCCCCACGGGTAAATAACCACTTTTACAGTAACATAATGCTGCTAGTACATAACATAAATTAACTTAAAAAACTACAACTAACTGCTAATGAATTTATTGAGATTAAGCTCTAAGGACTTTCATTGCTTATAAGTTATAAGTGCATTTAATGAATGTTACTTTAGGAAATATGATTAGGGCAGTAGTTGAATTCAATGCAAATTAACATACTAATACCTCTCATCTTTTTTCACAGATGATTTAGAACAGTACTGCAGATATTGTTATACAAAGGAGTCTGAAGAAAGAGGGACACTGGTATTCTAAAAAATAAAAATGTTAATGGTCCTCCACACCCTCTGAAAAAGTTTTTCATACAAATCCGATTTTTTTTTTTAATATTCTTTACAGATGAGAAATTCAATCATGCATTTGACTTGAAAATAACGGAAATAATGTTCAATTTTGCGGAGATCAACTTTTAAAAATGTATTGATATTCATAAAAACAAAAGTTCCTGCTATATTCGAACTCAAGACCTGCAGGTTATTATACCAAAGTTATACCTATTGTGCTACAGAGGTAGATACCCAATATTGGTGACGTAAACAGTTTCACAATGAGTTGAAATCACCATGTTATGACAAGTAAAAGTCATGGGGTGTCGAGGACCCTTTATGTTCACCAACCAATATACATCGAAATTCTGAATGTAAATTTTTTTTATTCAAATGTATGTGCATTTTGTTCGAATACTAGTAAAAATAAGATTAAACCAATGCAATCATTTGTAACAAATCAATATATATATATTAAGAATGTCAATTTTGCTCAGTTTGCTTAGTCAATTAAACGGGGGCAATAGTCGGGTACTCGTCGATGTAATTGAAACTGTATGTCCTGTTCAAATCAAAATATGCTACTGTCACATACATCTTAACTTAAACTAAAAAAACATTTAAAAGCTTCTGATAATATGTACTAAATGTATTTGATTTGAAATGAATTGGAAGGTGTTTTATCTTAAGGTCAGACGACACGTTCCTCGTGCATCTTTTTTGTATCTCCTCGTAATAAAGAGTTCCAATAAAGTAATCTGGATTATTATTATTTATTATCATTTCTAAAATGATTATAATTTTAAAAATATATATTATGTATGCAAAAATATTTTATTTCAGCAATTCAAGTGTATTTTCAATAAGATTATAAAGGAAATTGCATACTCTAGTATCTTGCACAAATGCCTGGTAGGGTACCCTGATTTTTTGCAAGAAAGCTTGTCAAAGTAGTAGTAAATAACAAATTCCTGGAAAAAAGTTATATAAAATTGAGGAGCATGTCATCTGACCTTAATATCTATTAGCAAATGTCTAAGCTTTTTTCTTTTTCTTGTGACGCTTACACATACTTGAGCTCCATATACTAGTACATGTAGTATCATCTTGGGCAAATATGACCTATTCCATGTTTGGTCATTTTCCCATGTCTAATCAACAATTACAAAAACAAACGATTCGAGCTTATTATTGGTATGATTGAATTGATTATACAAACATCTAACCCAATAAATAACTGATTAGAGGAAAGGGTTTGTTTTTATCAAGAACATGTCTACCTAAGTACTAGCTTCTATTCAAAACAATAATTTGATATACAAAATCACCAGGTACACAGATGGAACAGTGTCTTACGGATCAAAAATGCCTAGTAAAGGAAACTGTTATTTTCATTCCTAGTCCATAAACTGATGCCTTAAAAAAAATAAAATGATTTCTTTTTTTTCACATTATAACGAGTAATCGACTAAGAAAATTTTAGTCGAGATCTGTGTGACCGAGCGATAGTTGAATACTCCAGTACTCGTTGACATCCCTAATATATATATATATATGTGTGTGTATGTGTATATATTTTAAGCTTTCTTTTTTAGGTTTGCTGTAGGCAATGCACTGGATCCAAATACTTCTATGTCAAATGTGAATGTTCCTTGCATCCTGCTGCTACAAGAAATAATGGCCAGAACAATGTATTTTTATTCTATTTGAGCATGTATAAACTGTTATTATTATATACTATAGTGTATGATAATCATTATATACTAGCATAATTTTTTTCGAGTGATAAAAAAAGATTTACTTACTTGTATTCAATATCATGTTTCAGTGTAAGTCCATGCAGTCATAAAAGGGCAAATTTTATAATGGAGTATGTAGTTCTGTAATAGAAATGTATAATGCAATGCTGATTGTTTTGACATTTATTTCAGTCCAGTATGGAATACCAGTGTAGAAAAAATCCCACTAAGGTAATTAAGTACATGTATAATAAATATACTAGTAGTTAGGTTGTTTACAGTATATATATTTACAAAGTTGTGCAATAATTAAGGACATGCATGTATCAGATAAATTATAGCATCTCTTTATTTTACTCTGCGATTGCCTTCAAGAAAAAAAAGAAAAGTTCATATATATATATATATATATATATATATATATATATATATATATATATATATATATATATTCTGACTTAAAGGTCTTATGCAAGGAAATAGCCAATCAAATTGAATTTAGTAAATTGTAGTTCCATAATTATATCTAGAGACAATTTCTTTTCTTTCTTCCTTTTTTGGCACCTTATTTTAGGCCTACAGTATTGAATTTTGACTCATTTGCTAGGAAAATTATTACTTTAATGGAATTGTCACACTGAATTAAATGGAACTATATTTTAGATGTGCATGATGCAACTTCCTGGCCATGGATGGTGTTGAGTCTGTTTGTCAACACCCACGTGTAATTGGGGGTAGGTATGTTTACTATCAACTATCTCTCTTAGAAGCTGCATAAGGCGTTATTTTTCTGATCTCAAATTTTTCTTGAAGCATTTAACTATAATTCCTCTTCATGAATAATATGCTGAGAGTAAAGTTAATTAATTAAACCTATATAGTAACATATAGTGAAATTGTTTCCTTGTGTGAGACCTTAAGAGAAACATGCAAGTAACTTTTATTTCGACTGCATTTTTTCTAATTTCAGGAGGTGTCTCCCTTGTTAAAGATCAACTATGGTGGATAAACAATGCGGGATGCTGTTTTGTCATCAACGGTGAAATTTGACACCTGTATACTCGTATTTCTACCAATCGTCATGTCCTATTTGTTGTGTACACCAGACAGGTAAGAAAATCAAGATAATTGTTTGAAATAATTTTAATGAGATAAACAATGAAGAATAGAACATATTTACATGTCCAGAGTCCCTTGTATAAGCAAATGTCACATTTTACACATGCATATCATTCACACATCACCATACATTCAGTGCACATTAAAACATAGCAATCATTAGATGTAATAAAATCAAAAATAAAATGCAAACATTTCATATATATTAACTACATACTACACACACACCCCACCCCCCGCGCGTGCAGACACCCCCCTCCCTCACATGATAAGTATAATACAAACATTTCATATATGTTAACTACATACTACCCCCCCCCCCCCCCCCTTTTTTCATACTTAACTACTTCCTGTTTAATTTTGGATCTGTTCGTGATTTACTATAAGTGTCTTTAGACCTTTTATCGTAGAGTTGGTATGTTTTAGATCTGTAGAATTTTCTTTGAAATTTATATTTTAACAGTTTTTGTTTCATTTTAAAGTAATTTTGCCTATTTTGCTGTTGTTTTAGATGATGGAACACTTTACTTTCTTTTACAACAGGTGCCCCTACAGATTTACAAAGTTCCAATGTTGAATTTCCATGACCCCGATTGAGTGAGTGCACAACTTTATGTTTTCTACTTTCAAAATTTCTACTATTGTAATACATTTTGGATTTGATTTTAAATATGCCCTATTCACAGATTCAGATTTTTGCATACAAGTATGATATTTAATTCTTTCAAGATTATTAGGTCCCAAAGTCAAATTTATACAGTCTCAACAAGCATCTGTCTTCTGTCATGCTTAATTCAAAGTCACTAGGCAACGCTGAAGAGTTCCATTTGTTGTTTTTCAGTCCGCGACAGGAAAAGGAATGAAGTTGGCAGGACTTGCTGCACTGTCCTTGGTAGCAGCTGATGATTGAACCGACAGCAGTCGACATGGCTTGTTTCATCAAAGGTAAGTCTCCAGAGTAGTGTTTGTAACAGTTTTCGTACTCGGTCCTGCATCTTAGCTTCAGGTCCAGGGCAAATCTTCTCTGCATGGATTCCCTCATGGCTTTAGTTCTTCCAGGAAACATGTGACTGCTGAATGGAGCCTTAGCAGTCTGTTTTCTCTGAGAGTCAAAGAAGTGGCGCAGGTCTTTAAGGTTTTCAATGACATGCCCTTGCTTTTCAGATGCCCCAGAAGCAGCAGCACTATCTCCGTCACTGGTGAAATGGAAAATGATGAGTGGACGGTCATCACTTTGCAGCTCACTGATGCATTCCGCAGCCCATCTCTTTTCATCTTTAATGGTGGTCTCTGGAGGTATGGTTGCAGTGCAGTCTTCATGTCCTGGGCAGGTAACTTCCTTTCCCTTGGCTCTCAGATGGGTGCCTTTCTTGCAAAGTTTATTGCCACAAAACACTGCCACAACATTCTACATCTTAAAGTGTATGTCACTTGTGTGGTAGCTTGGAATGGTGTTTTCCTGATGGCACTGAAGGTGGCATTGTTATACCGAGCATTTCCTTCTGCTCTTATAGGTGTATTGGCAAGTCCGCATTTCTCGTTAAGGTCTTGAATGTCCTGCCTTATTTTCTTCATGCTGTTTTTGTTCACATCAGTAATGATTTTGCCTACTTTATTGCAGGTCTGTTGAATGTTGGTGGCTGATGCTGGTTAGATGTTGGCGCCAAGAAGCATACCATGCATACCCTCTGTTGTAAGGCTGGTACCCAAGTGACCTATAACCATGGCCACATTAAGCTGAGCAGCTCTTCATCCTCTTCCAAATCGACTAACTTCCTCGTATAGATTTTCACGGTGACTGGTGTAGTGGCACTTCTTACATCGAATGGAGGGGATCCATGCCAGGCCTCGCTTTTCCTCCCCATGCTGGCTTCAGTCCAGTGAACCGTCACAATCCGGGACTTTCTGTGAGTGCTCTTTAAATGCATGATTCCATAGTTTAGCAGTTTTTAGCTCACCTGAGCTGAAAGCTCAAGTGAGCTTTTCTGATCACATTTTGTCTGTCGTCTGTCTGTCTGTCAGTCTGTCTGTAAATTTTTCACATTTTCAACATCTTCGCAAGAACCACTTGGCCAATTTCAACCAAACTTGGCATAAAGTACCCTAAAATAAGGACCACGCCCTTTAACAAAGGGAGATAATTAGAAATTATTGAAAATGTTTGAGATATTTTCAAAAATCTTCTTCTCAAGAACCATTAGTGCATGAAAGCTGAAACTTATGTGGAAGCATACTCAGGTAGTGTTAATTCAAAGTTGCGAAAATCATGACCCCAGGGGCTAGGGTGGGGCCACAATGGGTGGTTGAATTTTTACAAGGAATATATATAAAGTAAATCTTAAAAAATCTTCTACTCAGAAAGCAATCATCCAGGAAAGCTGAAACTTACGTTGAAGCATCCTCATGTAGTGTAGATTAAAAGTTTTGAAAATCATGACCCCCGGGGGTAGGGTGGGGCCACAATGGGGGATCGAATTTTTACATAGGAATATTTAGATTAAATCTTTAAAAATCTTCTTCTCATAATCCAATCAGCCAGGAAAGCTGAAACTTGTGTGGAAGCATCCTCAGGCCCCGCCGCCACCAAAAAATTACTATACTCAGCCTCAATTCTCAACTCAAGTGTTGAGAACGGCCTCAACTGAGAAATTTCTCAAATCGCCGCCACCAACTACATTGAGTATGTACTCAGTAGAGTAGGATTTTTTGAAGTTCTCAACTCTACTGAGTACATACTCAGTCATTTTTTTCAATGATTTAAGCGGTTTCATGAATGTAGAAAATAAACAACAATATTACGAAAACTGTTTGTTACGTATTAAATCATATCGTCTGCTTTGTTTACCTCTCGGAAAAAACATGGAGACTGTAGAGGCTCCGGCAGAAAAAAATTCAATGAAAAAAGGGGGCATTAATTGGACATCAGAGGAGGAAATTCTTCTGATAGAAGAGGTTTTAAAGTTTGAGGACACTTTTTTGGAAAAATGAGAGGTTCGGGGGTAAAAGGCAAACATGGACAAATGAAAGGGTCCACTTGGACGTCCATTGCAGAAACCCTCAATTCGTAAGAATTATTGCTGTAGAATATACACTTAATTAACAATCTTAACTGTTTGTTTACAAACCTTACCTTTACCTCGAATTGTTGCTTTGTTTTCATATTAAGTCATCTCCCCTGAATGTTGTATCGGTAATGGGTCATTTCGACTCAAGACTGTTTCGCAACGTACCGATCGGATTGATACTTTTCTTTGTGCGTGTTGTAAACGATAATGAAGTTGTTTTTAAAAGCAAATAACCATACCTGAGAATCTGCCGAAATGGTTAAAGGTTTAAAGTGTTGCTGTACCAATAGTAAATTTCAAGTAGAGCTGCGATTCATAAATGTCATAAGTCACTCCCAAATCACCTGCATGATACATTATATGGCTATAATTCAGAATACTTTCCTGCGAAAAATAATAAAAGCGATGTTATTGCAGGAACTACAGAAATGACCGGGACAGTGAAACGGTAAAAAAAAAATTCAACAACATTAAACAGCGAGGTATTTTTGAAAATTGTTGATAAAAAGTTAAGTTTCAAGTTGTTGTTTTATTTCTGCATTTATATTGTTCGTTCTAATTGCGAAGTTTTTTTTATTTGCTATAGACACGTTTCCCGTCTTAGATATAATATACGACGGTTGTTCGGAAAATATTGAGACATTTACTTTTACTCTCTGGGGAAAAAAAGATAAATCATTGAAATTTTACCAGAAAGTAATTCAGGATGTCTTTTATGAACGTAAAATTTGGAAGTTAATGACATCATTTGTTCATTCCTGGTAAGCTAACAAACTTGCCTACATCCAATGACCCGGAGCATCCACAAACTCATCGCAACGTCTTTTTAAGGAAGACCCAGCCTTTTAGAAATTTGTGACAAACCAAACTTTTTTTTATTTGAACAGTTAAAACAACTTATGAACTTACTAAAACTGCCAAAATATTTATACATTTGCACATTTATTTTCCTACAGTGAGCTTCAGCTCACATGGTCCAAAAGTTCAACAGCCGAATTTTAACACAACAAAGCATGGTTTCATAATTCATTAAATTATCACCAAAATACATCACGTTAGGTTATATTTAAGAAAATGTATTGATATTCAATGAATTTTTAAAAAAAGTCTTATTGATTTTCTGCAGGAAATATTTAAAAAAATTACATTTATTCTTCACACGACCTTCCAAAAATTCACAAAAATGCATATATTTTTTAAATTTCTAAAAAATTATACAGTTTACGCACTATTTTTATTAAACGTTTTTTAAGAGTATTTTAAACACCGAGTTTGTGCATGCGCCGGGTACCTCGATCACCGACTTGTTTATGTACCATCGTAAACATTTATTAATTATTTTGTAATGTTACTTTGCTGAATTATTCGTTTAGGTTTCTTCAATGTTTATGCCTATTTTCACTAAAATTCGTCACTTAGAAAGAGAAATATTTGTGTTGTCTCAATAATTTCCGAGCAACACTTTTATTACTATTATATTTACATCTACGAAGATAAAAAAGGAATCAATCTGTAAAAACTGACTCAAATTAAATATACAAAATATCGTATTTTTTCCTTTTAAATAAATAAAATAAAAGGATCACACTGTTGTTAATTGATAAGGGTTTTAAGAAATATAAACTAATTGACGTAGGTAAAGAAAAAATCGATATGCTTCGAAGGCCTAAGACAGGAGGAGGTCCGGCCCCTCCTTTAACAGCATCGGAGGACGCACTGATGCAGGCATTTGACGGACGGCCACAGATTTGCGGCCTGCCGGACGGCATCGACACTGACGCCAATGACGGTAATACATGTATGAACAATAAACTTACACTTTTAAAATCATCTCATTACTTCACATTTACTCATATTCAATTTTTTTTATAAAATCACAGGTACTAATATACTAAAAAACTAATAATAAAAATGTAAATCTAGTAATAACAGAAACGGCAAAGGATGTGGAATCTATTGCATCGGCTTCAGGGACAACATCGGCCACTTCGTCAGCATCTGCTAGTACTTCTAAATCATCGGCCTCCACAACATCTTCTTTATCGGATCGACCAATTGCTTCAAAAAAGTCAAAAAGAAAACAAATAAAGGATGTGTTGGAAGAAGAAGAGTTAGAAAATTTAAGATTGGATAACAAGAGAATTAAGGTCGAAATTGAAAAATTGATAATTGAAAAACAAAAACTAGAAGCAGAGAAAGAGCTTATTGAAGTAAAGAAAGCATATATGGTTCGTCAGTTTGAGGAGCGATATCCTCATTCCATTGTATATACCAGTACAAGTAATACATGTGTTAGTAATGAACTATAAATGTATATGACATACTAAAAGAAAAAAAAACAGATCACATGTACCCTTGGCTAGCAAAGGTGTTATTAAAGAGTTTTGTATTACAAGATGCTTAATAAACCTTTCCGTACGATATAGAATATAGTATGTTATGACAACAATTGATTACAGCAAAGGAAACTTTTTGTCCAATAATTAGATCAGTTGTGGATTTCCAATTAGATTTCCTTGAATATTTACTATTCAATATAACAGGGCAACACATTGATTCAATGACTAAATTGCGGGCAAAGTTTTATGTAAATTTTTATCTCAGAGACTTTATTTTATTAATATTATATAGTACCATACTTTTGCTGGATTAATTAAGACAAATTAAAGCAAAGATAGTTGAATTTGGATTTTGTTTCTTTAATTACTTTTTTCAATATAGTTGCCAAACAGATGGATACTGTTTATCTGAAATAGGAATCGACACGGACGCAGTCGACGGTAGTTAATTCTTAAACAAAAATACACTCAGAAATTGCCTCATCAGTTGATGTTTACTTGCATTGTAAAATTTCCATAATCCAATTAAAATTAAACTGTAAATGACTTCTTCATGAATAATACAGTCTCAACTCTGTATGTAGTATGCGAGTTGAGTCTAAACATATTCAGAGAGAGAGAGAGAGAGAGAGTGAGATACTTGTTCAAACATCTGGAGCAGGACTGTGTCTAAGTGAAATATGTATCCACGATATGGTTTCTCATGTTGACACCATCACCAGCTACGATGTTGTTCTCGTTTCCACCGCGAAGTTGAACTTGATCTTGTGTAGAATCTACGATGTCACCCCTGTCTATACCAATATTGTGCAAGATTGCACAGGCAATGACATATTTTGTCGCTTGGTTTGGATCTGTCCTGTTTAGAATTATTGACCACACTATTTATAATTCCGAAAATGTGCATTTTTCGCAAAATATAATTAATATTAATTCATGAAATATATATTTAACCGTATGAATCATTTATATGAAACAAAGATGGTGTATTTGGATGTTTAATGCAGACTTTCGTATACCTAAGCACTCCTTGGAGACAAGAAAATCTGCGTTTCAGAATTCCAAAGGTTTGTTCTACCATCACCCTAGTTTTACAGAGGGATGCATTGAACCTCTGCTGAGGGGCAGTGGACGGGTTTAGAAAAGGTGTCATTAGGTACCTTTTACAAGGGTAACCTGAATCCCCCCAAAAGAAATCCACTATGAACGCCTGTTCGAATGAAATATAAAATTATTAAATCATGCATATAGCTTTTGAATTAACTATTCTGCATTTGCATGTATCTTTGTTATATATTTTCTTAGCCTAATACCATTCTCAAACTGCTGACTCAAAGCCGATTCCCGCCACATCCGACTATCGTGCACGCTCCCGGGCCATTTTGCGGAAATACTTCTAATTTTATATTTGGCATCGCATACGGCCTGCAAACAAAAACTAACATTGTTCAAAACTACACCTATTCTACTGTTATTCCTTCTTCATGGTGTATGGTGTACTAGTAATTTGTTTTATATATTGACTCTACGCTTAATTTACATTAATGAGAATAAAAACTCAATTGTCTTTGTACATATATTTGCATGTATAATACATGTATCAACGGGAAAAGCTCGTATATGTAAAATATTTTTCACTTGGGAGTATACCTGTACATTCAATGAGTGGAAGCCTTTACGGTTGACGAAATCTGGTTCATTCTCACTAGGAGCAATAATTCTAATGAATGTGCCGTCAATGCACCCCAAAACATTGGGAAATCCTACATAAGAAAAATTAAATAAAGTAAGACAGGTGTTTGATTAAGGGCCCATACACGTGATAAGAAATCCACAAGATGGAATATAATGGACCCTCCTCCAAGCAACCTTTAGGATGTAAAGGATGAGGGTCATTTTATGTAATGAGTCTGAGGCTCAAGAGGGTATCATGTAGCATTATCTCCGAGTGCAGCGAGGCGTAACTCAATTCAAAGAGGCTTAAAAAATGACCTGTGTGACGTAAACACACCTGTGGTCAGTGGTGTATAAAGCACAGCTCCACGTGCCGAAATCATTCTTGAAAGCTTGTTTGTGACAACCAAAAATATTAACTGGGAGGGTAATTTCCCTCAAAATTTTATCAATACGGGTTGGGTACATGATACCCTCTTGAGCCTCAGGCTCATTACATAGAATGACCCTCATCCTTTACATCCTAAAGGATGCTTGGAGGAGGGTCCATTCTATTACATATCGCCTTTCGGCTCTACGAGGGTATCATGTAGCATGTTTAAAGAGTTGGTCACAAACAAAAAATTAAGAATGGAGACATTATTCCAAAATATTCAATAATTTTTTCAACAAATTCAATATAAAATTCAATAAAAACTCAAAAGAAACCACATTTTATTCAATATCAGAATTATTATAATGAGTAATTCTTTATTACAATCTTAATTAATTTCGTCAACAATGTAAAACATCACACTATCATCAAACAGTCAATTGTTCATCCATTTAACACTGAATTCGCAAAATGTCCATCATTATCACATCCAGCTATATGCACTTCCTTGTTATAAAATTTAAAGAATGTCTTTGAAGAGGACCAATTTGCTGCATCCATTATTTCTTTTATCGATACACCTGATGAATAAGCCACCGAAGCGGAAGTTCCACGGAAAGAATGTGCAGTAAAGTTCCTGATTCCTGACAGTTCTAGCACATTTTTCAGCCATCTTGCTAACGTACATGTTGAAACAGGATTAAATGTTTTGTAGGAAACAAATAATGTAGATGATTTTCTAGTTGTTTCTGGTTCTTTTTAGATATTCATGTAGTGTGGAAACAACACAGAGTTTGTTATCAGAAAATTTATGTAAAACAACTCTATGTACAGGAGTTCCAGGTTTACATGTCTTCAATAGCTTCTGAATTTGAAAAATAACCTTATCGGCAAACACCGACATATACCTTAAATCAAGAGCCAAAAGTGTCTGGGCCCTGGAAGCTGTTGTAAGCGCAATAAGAGCTATTAATTTAAAAGTTAACAAACGTAAAGATATTTCATGTACTGGTATTAAATTGCGCAAAAAATTCAAAACTGTTGATACATCCCAGGATGTTTTAACTTTGGGTCGACTTGGATTCAAATTAAAATATCCTTTCATTAACTTTGGAAGTAATAATGGTTCCTTAACCCATAAAACACCAAAATATGGTAAAGTGTTAATCAACATTGATTTATGAGTATTCACAACAGAATATGAAACTTTATTACTCATCAAAGAAATCAAAAACTTTACAACTATTTCCTCAGAGGCTGAAAAGGGATTGGTTTTCCATTTAGAACACCAAAGTATCCATTTTTGCCAGCAATGCTGATATTGTTTGTTTGTGGCCGGACGTAAGGAAGCAAGGATGATGTCACTATCGAATCTTGCCAATCCTTTGTCATAGAGGGATCTCCTGATACAAGACAGGCGGTTAGAGTTATCTTGCGGAGTGGATGTACCTCTCCTGAGTGTGGCATCACTAAGAGATCCTTGTGTCGAGGAATTCTAATAGGAATAGAAATCAAAACAGACATTAGTTGTGGAAACCAAGTTTGAGTTTTCCATAACGGAGCAATAATTATTGCCTGTCTAACTCTATCTTCTAAAATTTTATTAATTATCCTGCCAATTAATTTAAAAGGCGGAAAAATATATGGACATAAGTTTGACCAAGATAAAGTGAAAGCATCAATATGATATGCATCAGGATCAAAAGTCCAGGAAACAAACTTTCTCATCTGTCTATTTATACGAGAAGCAAAAAGATCTATGTCTGGATTAAAAAACTGTTTACAAATTCTCAAGAAAATATCATGTTTTAACATCCATTCTGTAGAATCAGTAAATTGTCTAGAAAGTAAATCAGCATATATATTTTCAGATCCGGGTAAATATTGGGCAGAAATGAAGATTTCTCTTTTTATACACCAATTCCAGATTTTTACTGAAAGATCATTAAGTTGTTTTGAATGCATGCCACCCATTGCGTTAATGTAAGAAACCACCGATGTATTGTCCGTTTTGAAACAAATATGTATTGAACTGTATTCTTTAAAAAATGATTTTAGTGCAAAATACACAGCCATTAATTCTAAAATATTGATATGATATGATGATTCAGAATATGTCCATCTACCTCCTGTCATTTTGTTTTCAAATCTAGCACCCCAACCTTGCAAGGATGCATCAGTTTCAACCCAAAAATCAATTGGTCTTGATCTAATATTTTTTCCATTTAGAGATTGTATATTTCTACACCACCATTTTATCTCATTAATACTTTCAACAGAACAAGTCATGAAAGAATTATAATCATAATTTTTCAATTTTAGATTTTGATCTTTATCTCTTTCTAAAGTCCTGTAATGCAAGGTCCTTCGAAAACTCCATTACAAGCATGGACCAATAAACCTATCAATGAAGCCAATTGCCTGATTTGAATCTTTGGATTAGACAAAATAAATTGACCTTGTCTTAAAATCTTTTCAACTTTCTCATCTGTCAAAAAAACTTTAAATTCAACTGAATCAATTATAACTCCAAAGAAAACAATTCTCTGTGAAGGAATGGTTATAGATTTTTTATCATTTATTGTGAAGCCAAGATTGTTTAATTCTGACATAACTAGGTTTGTTTGTTCTTGACATGTAGAAAATGTTTGATTCATGATTAGGAAATCATCAATATAATAACAACATCTTATGCCATTTTCCCTAAAAAATGCATACACAGGTTTCAATATCTTTGTAAATATTCTCGGACATGATGTTAATCCAAAAGGTAAGACTACAAATCTGTAAAATTTTCCATTCCAAGAAAAAGTTAGAAACTTCTTGTAGTCTGGGTGAACACTGACACTAAAATATGCATCCTTTAAATCAACTGAAGTAAGATAATCATTTTCCTGAATCAGTTCTAAAGCATATGTCAAATTTTCCTGTTTAAAATGATAATATTCTACAAATTCATTTAAATATTTCAGGTTTATGATTGGTCTTAGTTTACCATCTTTTTTCGGTACAAGGAAAATATTTGAAATAAAAGCATCCGAAATATCTTTTACCTCTTCAATTGCACCTTTATCAACCAACTGTTTTACTTCTTTCGATACCATTTCAGATTCTGCTGCGTTAAATTGAATTTGTTTTGGAAAGAATTTTTGAAAAGGTTGTTGAAAAAATTCAATTTTATAACCTTGTTCAATTATATTTAATATCCATTTGTCATTTGTAAATTTTTTCCAGTAAGGTTTATTAAGTTTTCTCACCTTTACTTGCTGTAATTGTACTGCTTTTTCATTGCATTTCTGTACTGGAATTGTCCCCTTTGACCTCTGCCTCTCTGGGAAGGGTATGATGAATACTGGCGGTTTTTGCCTCTGTATTGGTTTTGGATGGGTTGATACCCTTGGTTTGACATGTAGTTTTTTGTCTGAGTAGCATTTTTAGATTTTGTGTCATAATTTGATTTCATTCCAATTGGTTGCTTAGTAATATCACCCATTTCTTTAAGTTTGGAGACACAATTGTCTCCAAACAAATGTTCAGTAACCGGGATTTCAGAGGAAGCAATTTTGCGATACCGAAAATTCAAAACATTTTTGATTTCATTTCTTCTTTTCATAGAGACATTGTAAAAGGCATTGCCAAGCATACTTATAGAATGAGCCAACATCTTTTTGCATATTTGAGGCTCAAATTCTTTTTTATTTACAAGCATATCAGCCATCTGTACTAAAGGAATCATACCTGTGGCTAGAGATTTTTGAACTACTTGTAAAGTGAGGTCATCTGAATGGGCTTGCTTGCTCATTGCATCCCATATTTCCTTATTAACTCGGGGAGCTTTCAATAAATTACAGTTTTCTGGTCTGTCATATTTTTTCTCTAAATTAACCATGCTCTCTTTGCTACTTTTAATAGAGATTGCTGCATTTACAGCTTTTCCAAGTGCCTCATTTACTTTTGGACCAGTTTTTTCATTCGCATTTAATTGTGGGATATCCCAGTCATTGTTATCAATTGTTATCTGAATTGATTCATCATTCAAAATCCCCTTAAAACTTTCTTGAGGGTCAACACCTTCAATAGAAGGAGAAACTTGATCATTCAAATAAGAGAAATCAAAATCAAAATCATCAGGGGTTTCATCAAAAGTTTGTCGTGAGTCATAATCAGGTATGTTTACCAAATTTTTCAGCGGTCTATTTGGTATAGTTTGTGTAAAATTACCGGGAGAATTATTACCCGAAGTGCGCACCGTAGATTCGGTGGACCGCATGCCATTTTCATTGCACGTATTACGTGCCATAGTATGAGATGTACTACCCAACTGTTTTACAGTATCTGTAAGAGAGGAAATGGATTGCAAGATTTTATCTATCCCTAGTTGATTTTTGAGTTCGTTGACATTAAACTCTTGAATACAGTCAGACTGAGTTTTGGACTTTTTAGATTGTTTTGTCACCCGTGGTGGCGGTGCACTTGCACTTGCCGAACATGAGGTCTGCGTTTTGCGTTTCATTCCTCTAGTTCTTTTATTTGTTGCCACTGTACTTGTGTCCTCCGTAACACTTCGTGTCCGGGGTTTATCGCCAAACAATTCGTCTATATCAGAATAATTTTCATGGTCGCTTCCCAAGAATGACAGGACATCGTCCTGGTTTTCCGTCATTACAGTTAAGTACACAACTTTATATTAACTTACCTTATATCAGTATAAAATTAAATAAGGCAGCTGTTTTATAGCAGAAATAAAACAAGAAGCTTGAACAACGTTCTAAGTTTTACTACACACCGCTATAAGATGTTCACCTGTTGTACAGGTATAAACACACGCCGCTCAGAGAAAAAGAATGATTTTGGCACGTGGAGCTGTGCTTTATATACCACTGACCACAGGTGTGTTTACGTCACACAGGTCATTTTTTAAGCCTCTTTGAATTGAGTTACGCCTCGCTGCACTCGGAGATAATGCTACATGATACCCTCGTAGAGCCGAAAGGCGATATGTAATAGAATGATTTTTAAGGCATCTGTAAACCATCGTTTTTATTTTTCATGCACTTATCAAGTACTTTGTAAGTTACTATAAATGTAATAAGTATTAAACACATTTACATTGATTTAAAGTTAACATCTTGAGCTTGTGATTCTTTATACCATATATTAATTTTTACATTTACTTGTTAACTTTCTGAAGACTGCCTTTATAAAATAGTTACTTGGTTTTTTTTTTTTTTATTATGAAAGAGGGGAGTGTGTATATATGGGAATAAAATCACTTGTTTATAAAGAACATTATTATTAGTGCTTGTAATTTCGTGACATGCATGTGTTTGACCAAATTTTGATAGATACGAAATCTATTATTGATAGCAGTACTTTGATGTTCATTGTAGAGTTATCTGTTCATTGCCAGTTGTCTTTCTTTATTATCAAAAGAGAAAGTACACTTCAGACGAGCATTGGGGACGAAATATAACTAATTATATGTGTGAAATGATGCATTTTATACCTGCTACTGCTAGAAATTGTTGTTTAATTTCTCTGGCGCAGTTACCCGTTGGAAAAGTGATGGAGTTTTTCAACAGATTAGTAATAATGGAATCTGAAACAGAACGGCAACATCTTCCAGTTGTTGTCTCTGATACTCCAATGCTGTCCCCTACCAGTCTGTGGTATGCCCCGGTTGCCAGAAACCTAAGGCAGGTAAGTAGCTGTAGAATGGGTGGTAAGGCACAGTTCTTGGCAGTGTTGTGTACAATTGATGGGGCAATAGAGTCTAAAATGTACTGAATGGTTGCGGGACGGAACCTATATCTGTCAAAAATTTCATCATCTGAATACTCCTCTAGAGGATTTAACCTGTCTCGGATGACTCTTCTTGAAATTTGAACCTCGTCTAACATTTGCCGACGTCGGCATCGCATATGTCGTCTGTGGGCGGCCATTTTTATTGCTTGAGTATTTACTTGAGATAGGTATCTAGCTATCTCAAATATTTTGAGTACGTACTCAAAATTTTTATTTGAGCACGTACTCAAATATTTGGTGGTGGTGATTTGAGGCTGAGAATAGGGAGTTGAGTATTTTCTCAGAGTTGAGGCTGAGTTTTGTACTCAACTATGTTTGATGGCGGCGGGGCCTGGTAGTGTAAATTCAAAGCTGCGAAAATCATGACCCCAGGGGCTAGGGTGGGGCCACAATGGGTGGTTGAATTTTTGCATAGGAATATATAGAGTAAATCTTAAAAAATCTTCTACTCAGAAAGCAATCAGCCAGGATAGCTGAAACTTATGTGGGTGCATCCTCAAGTAGTGTAGATTCAAAGTTCCTGAAACTTATGTGGAAGCATCTTCAGATAAAGTAGATTAAAAGTTGCGAAAATCATGATCCCTGGGGATAGAGTGGAGCCACATTGGGGGTCAAATTTTTACATAGGATTATATATAGAGTAAATCTTTAAAAATCTTCTCAGAAAGCAATCAGCCAGGATAGCTGAAACTTATGTGGGTGCATCCTCAGGTAGAGTAGATTCAAAGTTGTGAAAATCATGACTCCAGGGAGTTGAATGTGGCCACAATGGGGGGGGGGGGGGGGGGGGGGGCAAATTTTTCAAAAATCTTCTTCTCAAAAACAATTTGGCCAGAAAAGCTGTAACTTGTGTGGAAGCATCCTAAGGTAGGGTAGACTCAAGTTTGTTCAAATCATGATCCCTGGGAGTAGGGTGGGGCCACAATGTTGGAAGGGGCAATTTTTACATTGGAAAAATTTGAATTATTCTTGTAAACTGGTTTTACTCAAAAATGCAAGCATCTTGACATATTATTGATTCTCTAATTGCTTAGAACTTGGACAATTTTTGTGCTTCACCAGGGGCTTAAAGTTTGATGTAGGTTTATAGATATTACTTAAGATCTTCTTGAGAACTGTAGTACTGATTATGTGATATGACTTTAAAATCATCCTGTTCAAAAGTGGCCCAATGTTCAACATGATAATATCTGAAGAAAAATAATGAAAATCTTTTTATATCTTTATTCTACTACATAGTCCAGATATTTTGTATATGACTCCATAGATCTGATTTCATTATGGCTATTGTTCCTCGGGTGAGCGATGTTGCCCATGGGCCTCTTGTTTCTTGATGGAGTACTTTGTAAAGTTTGGAATTGGTGACACTGCTTCAATGTAGGAGTCTACTGGCTGCAATTCACTCAGCCCTGGTCGCAAAATCTTCATCTCACTGCTTCTTCGCTCTGCATTGCTAACTGTGAACATTCCATTCTTCTATTACTGTACAATGTCCTGAAACTCTTCTTTACTTAGCCTTCTTATAGGACATAGACACTGGACTGGGCTTGCTAAGAGAAACTCCATCTTTGATGACTGATGGAAAAGCCTCATCACCCCCCATTGCTTAAGAACCCCTTATCTTAATCACTTGCCATTAATCAGTGACCACTGTTATCAAAGCTCCAAGGTACATTATTGAAGACCCTTCTGGCACCATTTTTTCCAGTCTCTGACTTTGTCTTAAAATTAAAATGAACAATTATTTGCTAATAAATTCTAAAATTTAAGTCAACTTCCTGTTTCTTAGTTGATTAATGCCTATTAATTAGAGTTGAATTTTTTTTAAAGTGCATACACATAAACTCTAGCATATCAGGTTTCATTTCATCTAAAATTCTTTTCTCAACAACTCGCTGATTTTATTGAGTTTTGAAATTATGTACTGTAGATGAATTTTAACAGAAATTTACTCCAGTATTCAGCAGGACTGGGTTGCACGAACGTCAGTTAAATTAACTCTTAGTTAAAACCGTAACTAGCTGTTAATTTTTTAATGGCAAGTTACATAACTAAGAGTTAATTTTCGGTTGCTAGAAGTATTGTTAAGTGTCTATTAGCTAACTATGATTTAACAGAGCGAACTTAGTTAACTCGTCGTTAAAGCCGTCTGCACGCGCGTTTACCCCACCGTCTGAAAGTGACAATGGCAACTAAGCGAGAAAGAAGCAGTAATTGGTCATGTCAGAAATCAGCATTTTGACAGAGTTTTTTTTTTAGAAAAATGAAGATGTACTGAAGGCGAAGCAAAGCAACTTGATTACAAATTCACGCAAGAATGCAAAATGGGCAGAGGTGACAGAAATTATTAATGCAGTGGGTGTTCAGCGGCGCACGGTTGACCAGGTGAAATTCAAGTGGGGCAACCTACAGCAAAGTGCCAAGAAAAGTTTCAGCGCTGCGCGGAAGCAGTCAAAACTCACTGGCGGAGGCCCTCCACTAAAGCCCCCAACCGCGGCCGAAGAGAAAATCATCGATATGATGAAAGATCGTCCGAATTTCAGCGGCATTGTTGGGGGCTTCGAGTCCTCAATGCCCGTCACGACAGGTATGACACAATGTGTATTTTGACAGATAAATCAATAAATTATTACAAATACTTGAAATAAAACAATTATTAATTTTACTTGAAATTCAATGGATCATGGAACTATCGTTTGTTTACATTGTCGTCTGACAAACACCACAAGAATTGATGACGTCAATTTTGGGTACACATTGAAATTATAGGGCATGCCTCGAATGCAGAAAATTAGGCTTAAAACTTCAAAATAATGTTGTGATATATACATACACCATAACTTACCTAGAATTAAGTACTTTACAAGGGGGATACTTATACACTGTAAAATATTTCTTTCACCACAATGGTTATTTCAAAGCTATCGTGTCCATATTCGCTTGTCTGTGCAAAAACAGAGTACATATATACAGTATGTATAACAAACAATAGCATTATAGCATTATCTTTGGTTTGTAGCCTAATTTAAAGTTCGGATTTAACAATCCAACATATCTTAATTAAATCACATAGAAAACTATTATACATACTATACATACATTACTATCATACATACGAAAGTTGATACATCACGGATCATTCAATTTCATTTAAAACCATCTGGGTTAGCCCCCCTACTTCATTTACTTATATGACGTCAATATTGGAGTGCAGAATGGGTTTTTTTTTAAATCACAACATCACAAAAACACGACAAGCCAGTATACCTCTAATGAAGGTATATATCAGAAATATACATGTATTGAAAAGTTTCATGTATTTCTGAAAACACTTCAATTGCTTCAGGGGAAGTACAAACCTATACCCTGTAGTTGCTACACAGTCCAGATAAGCCGAGTCATACAGCAGATATAACAACCCCTCCCCCAGACCCAACATGAACTGTGAAAATTTTAAAATCACTTACAGGCTCGTACACTAAACTTAAAAATAAAATGTTTTATATTTTGTAAAATTAAGGTTTTTTCTGAATATATTATTTACAGTTTTTTCTTTGAGATCATAAGTAGAGCGTTAAAGCCGGAAAATTAAGTGTGCGTTTGTGGGATAAGGAGGGAGGTGGGGTAATCTTTCAAAAAGAAACCCCGAAAAATACATATGTGACAGTGTGATTGTTAATGAGTAGTATATTCATCTCTCAAGGTCGTAAAATAGCAGCATAGGATAAAGCTTTTATATAGTCGATGAATCTTCAAAGTTGTGGCATTACTCTATATAATAAATTACTAAATTTCTTCCTGTAGTGGTTTCAAAAGATTCTGAGTTAGATGCTACCTCTTCCTCCGTGGAATATGAAGAAAGTACGCAGGCAACTGAAACCGAAGCTGTTGAAGCTGTTCCTGAAATAGAAAGTTCCGAGCGTATTTCACCAATTTTTAAGGCGTCGAGCTAATGCTCGGCAGCCTTCTAGTGATCGTCTGGATTGGCAATCGTCCAAAATTCACGCGCTGCACCGCCTTTTAAATGCGCATTATTAAGAAATAAGTTCCTAAAAGTATTAAACGTATTACAAGATTTTTTTCCATTTATTCAACTAAATTGTGTACAAAAAACCCAACTTTGCCTCCCTGGTGATTGACAACTCATTGCATAAGAATAAATTTGCTTAATCAAGAAATGGCGGATGAATACAATCAGGCCTAAGTGTAAAGATTCACTAGATATTATTTTAGTTTATCGCTTACATTTTAATTGGAGACAGTGCCCGATAGAAATAACATTTTAGATGTAAATTTATTTGTTATCGGGCACGGTCTCCAAAATAAATGTAAGCGATAAACGTATCTAGTAATTTCGTTGCAAAAAATAAACTCGATAATGCAGTTAGTTTGGTCGAGCATTTTAGATAGCACGTGTTGTGGATTTGTTTGTAAACAACCATACCATAGGAAATCTTGTTTCAAACGGGAATTGAAATAAATAAATGTATGTTTTATTATTATAATTAGGGACACACTGTTAATGTATTCAAATTATGAACCTGTGAAAGTTGTTCAAAGACTGTTTGAAGCAGAAAGAAACAAATTATTTTTGAACTTTGGAATTTCTTCGATTTTTGCAATTATGATGAGTTATTGTATTAAAAAAGCACCACTACCTATTTTATAAGAAAATATACTGATTTTTGTTTTTAAAGCAGCAGAAAACATAATTCATATACTTTCTATTCTAAGTCTAATATCATTTGATATGACTATTAGTACAGAAATTCAAATTATTGGTATCATTCTATATAAAAGAAAAAAATGTCAGCTCGACCCCTTTGTGGCCGTTCCGGCCTTTGATTTTTATTTACTATTTTTTATTTCACATTATTGGAATTGTTTTTGTTGAAAAAATATATTGTTTGGCATAAAGGATCAAACAGTTTTTCACTAATTGATTGTGAAAGATGAATTATGCGTACTTGACAAAATCAAACCCCTTATGTAAAATACATATAAATGATTATACAGTGTATAGTTGATGGAAACAAATGATTTTTTAATGTTTTGATCTATTGCTATTTTATTCCATGTACGATTTTTTTTAAAAATACAATTATTTTTAGTGTTTGCGTCATATATCTTTTTTCTTTTTGCATTGAATAGCAAATCCAATCAAATTGTAATACTTCCCCCTATGCACAGTGTGGACAAGGAATCGGAGTTTGGGACCCAGGCTTGCACTTTAAATGAACCATCAGTATCGGAATCTCAACCAAAAAAACGGAAGAAAACTTCGATAGATGAGTTGCAAAAAATGCAGTATGAGGTAACAAAATAAATCAAATTCTCGCGTAAAATATTAAAGGAATCAACAATTCTGTTGGTGGATTCAAAGAATATCAGAATGGTTTACTACACTGATAAATACCAGCATGTTTTATGCGTATGATCTCTCCTGAATTGGGATCTTTTCATATTTGCAGATTATTTACTTATTGATAAAATAAATTGTTTTTTAATCCCTTTGCTGATACTAAATAAAATCCTTTTCGATCGCTTTAACTTATATAGCAAGTTAGAAACGCTGAAGTAGATTGAAAATACACTTCCTAACTACAGTTTCAATCCAATGTTTTCTCAGACGTCCGCGTCAATTTGTCCCTGCCCATTTCAAATGATTTGACTGTAGCCAGTGAAATTGACGTAAGCTGTATATTTCCAATCTTACCAGCTAATGTTCAACGGTCTTAAACTTTGCTTTATTTATTTCAGGTTTTATGTTGTCAAAAGACACACATCGGGCTCAAGAATGTGAAGATCCAGAAGGACATTGAGCGGTCAGAACTGGAAACTGAAAACTTAAAGCTGCGGAATGCCAAGTTGACCCATAAAATTGAGCTCTTAAAACAAAATCTTGCACAAAATGAAAATGCCTTGCTTGCATTGCAAGCTTTATCTGATGAGTTAAAAATTATGAATTAATAAAGTACACAGGGCATTTAAATTTATTTGTTTGTTGGTTTCTATTATTTTTTTGTTACGTTAGAAATATGTTGTTATAAAGTTCCTGACTGCCCTGCCATCCTCGGGTCCTTGATAATTTAACTGGCCAGCGGCATTATCCTGTTGATGATTCCCATCATCCATCTCTTCTTTTAAACTCAAAGCAATGCTGTGTAGAATTGCACAAGCGCCAATGACTCTACACACTTTTGTGGGTTTCATTCTAATTTCACTGTGCAACACATGAAACCTCCGTTTCCACCAACCAAACACCCTCTCGATCGTGTTGCGTGTGCGACAATGGGCCGAGTTATAGCCCTCCTGAGAGGGGTTTGATGGATGAAGATACGGCGTCAACAGAAATCTGGAACAGGCATACCCGCTGTCACCTAGCAAATACCCATCGTCTACACCTCGATGATGATTTTCAAGGTATGCGCTGACTTCTGACGCCCGAAAAATGTGGCTGTCGTGCGTACTGCCAGGCCAGTGGGCATCAACATTAATGAATTTCCCTAAAGGAGAAAATACACAATCTAATATCTTTCAAAATCATAATTTATACTGACTTTCTCCATATGATTTTTTTTCTTTAAAAAAGTTAAGAACTAAGCTTCAGCAATGAGTGGAAATGTATACTTGTCTAGTAGCAGAATTTAAACTGTTTAAGGAAATTACTATTCTGCATACATCTTGTTGCCTTTAATTCAATTAGAACTTTATTTATGACAAAATGAATATAAATTCCATGCACTGTACACCCTAATTAAGACACCGTCATGAGAGCAGATTGCTTGCATATTTATGGAGTGCCAGCCTTTCCTGTTCACGTAAGTTGGTTTGTCGTCTGATGTTGCTTGTATTCTCACATGGGTACCATCGATACACCCAAAGACTCCCGGGAATCCATCACGCAAATAGAAGCTCTCCTTTGATTTTTTAATTTCCTCTTGCGTAGGCCATTTTAAAAATTGGTCTTTCTTGGTAAGTAGTGCATTTGTAACGTTTTCCACAGCTCTGCTTACCGTACTTTTATCATAGCCCATGGTGTCCCCTATCACTTCCATAAAACCCCCAGAAGCAAAGAAACGAAGTGCAAGCATTACCTGTAAAATGACCACGGTAATATTTTTTCACACAGAATAAAAAATATGTTGCCGTTCCTATGTTATTGGGAAAAAACTTGAACAATTCCAAAATTTAAGAACGGTGTGTTAATTTTCCGCACATTACATTGTTAGCTAAATAATACCAATCATATCTTAAATTTTTAGTCAGATCTGACGCATGGTTAATTTGTTGACCATCCAGCCTCCTTAACATTTCATCACATAGTGTGTACATTTTATTTCTTCCGTTTCGTACTCAACTAAAGCAAATTGAATGCAATACTATAGTTGATAAACATTCATAAGGATATCAATTAATAACAAATATTACACAACATGATTCATATGGGTTTTTCCGTTTATAGCTCGGAATTTTTGTCTGATAAGCCCGATATTCAGCCTAGTTTTCATATTAGAAAAAATACCGGTAAGCGTAGTTATTCATACATCTAAGAAACTACTTGCCATGCGAAATTACATATCGTCGAATTTTGGGTAAATACTTATCAATGCAATCACCTCCCATCAGTACTTCATTACTTTGATTTTTTATGATCGGCATAACAATTATGTACATACACATTACTTATCACGTCTTTTTATACCAATATTTTCTACAACTTTTTTTCCAGGAAATGTTTTTAGATTTTAAAATATTGCAAAAACATTATATATATAGTAAAAATGCACAGGCACCTGGCGTTATATATTTTTGTAATAATAAAAATAGAAACCCTCTATCTATCAGGTAAAGGGGATTTTCTACCTGATAGTTACAGGGAATAGTAATTTTGAGAAAATATATAAATGTAGGATCCTGTGTAAAATAAAGGGCACTTAATCTATGACGTCAATGTAAAAATGACGTCATATTCGAGGTTCGTTTATAAAAAAAAAATGTAAAACAAAATAAGCTACATACATGCATATGTATCAAATAATTGTTTTATACACATGTACTCTACACATATTGTATTACTTGAAGTTCTCTAAAACAATTTTCAAGACATACAGTTTGTACTTTTTTAATTCAACATGAGAGAGAGAGAGAGGGGGGTATTTCGTAAACGTATAATTATTTATCCGTGAAATAAAAATAAAATAAAATGGATTTACCCGTATGACATACCTGCATTTCTACGGAGACAGACTGACTTCTTTTAGTAGCCCTTTGTAGGTCATCACGCAGCAGGTTTGCGATAGATAGAATTGATTCTCGTTTGAAACGAAACCTGGATCAGATTTGATCGTCACTCAAATCATTCATCTCTATTCTCTGTCTGTATACTCTCTCTTTTCTTCCAGCAAACAAATTACCAAACAACAACAGGTTCGCCATTTTGATTTTAATGTTTAGTTAAATATTTAATGTACCTAGGTAACCTGAGTTAAATCTGTAAGTTAAATTAGATAATTGACTAAGCATTAACAGCTTGTTAAATTTAGAGCAACCCATTTAACTCGCCGTTAATTTTAACGTCACGTTAACGTCAAGTTAACGGCTAGTTAAATTTAACTGACGTTCATGCAACTGGATCAAGACTGTTAAAAAAAGTTATTTCCTACGTTTTAATCCCTTAGGGACAAAAGTAGATTTTCATACCCTAGCATATGAAAGATTGATAACTACTAGACATTTTTTTTTCAAATTTCATTTAATTTCATGAATTTTTAGTTGTCTTAAAGGTCTTATTGCAAGGAAATAGCCAATCAAATTGAATTTAGTGAATTGTAGTTCCATAATTATATATAGAGACAATTTCTTTTCTTTCTTCCTTTTTTGGCACCTTATTTTAGGCCTACTGTATTGAATTTTGACTCATTTGCTAGGAAAATTATTACTCTAGTGGAATTGTCACACTGAATTAAATAGAACTATTTTTTAGATGCGCATGATGCAACTTCCTGAATGGTGTTGAGTCAACCTGTGAAACCCACATGTATTTGGAGGTAGGTATGTTTACTATCAATTTTCTCTCTTAGAAGCCGCATAAGGCCTTATTTTTCTGATCTCAAATTTTTCTTGAAGCATTTAACTATAATTCCACTTTTATGAATAATATGCTGAGAGTATAGTTAATCAATTAACTTAATTAAAGCTATATAGTAACATATAGTGAAATTAATTCCTTGTGTGATACCTTAAGAGGAAGGTATAAAAAGTTTATGCAAGCTCGAGTTTATGTTTAAAAAAAAAAAAGAACTGTTTTTTAATATTGATTTGAAAACTTCAATTTTTACGTTTACATGTAATTTTACCTTTTGACATCACTGAGAGTGGGTTTTGATGTGATTTAGAATTAAATGCACTCAATGGGAAAACTTTTTCTCATAAATAGAAACTTAATTTACATTTAAAGTGGCTAAACCTTAATTGAACCAGTTTCTTAAATCAGCAGAACATTACTTGATTATGATATATAGTAAGATGTATATACATGTGAGTCAATTAAGAAATAAACAGCAATGTTAAAAAGTTCACTGGGATATGAAGTTGGTTAGTCATGTGATCAAATCCTGTGAAGCCCAAAGGGCTTCTCAGAAGATTTGATAATGTACCAACCAACTTCATATCCCGTTAAACTTTTAACGTTGATGTTTATTACTTATATTTACGTTTGTGAATGGCAAATCGTCCAGAATCATTAATATAACGATGTTTTTACATTTACAATATTGCAACCATCAAACAATAAGTGCGTGCGATTATCATTGTGACGTCATGAAAAAGAGAACACACAGAACTGAATGTTTTTGCTATCCTGTACGTTCATATATGGAAGCATATTTGCAAATGTAAATATATAGGCACAAAATATGCAATTTTGGAGAAAAAGTAATGATTTTCATTATGTAAATATGAACAAAAACTCTGTACTGTGAGATATCTTTCAGTTCACAAGCCCAAATCACTGAGCTATGAAGATATTCAACCAAATAAAATGATGCAAACAATTTAGCAAAACATTTAAATTGCCACCTTGTGATGTACTGTGTTAAAAAGTATGTATTTATGTAGTGAAGTACCTGAAATGAATCTTTACATAAAGATCTCAAAAATGTTAGCTGTTGATATTTAGCATGCAGCTGGCAAATAAATGCATTCAGTGATATTTTCTTCCCTTTCCTTCATCAATTCTATTATTGCTTGATTTTATTGAGTTATCAATTAATCAATTGTAAAGAAACTTGGCATCCTTATAATTTACCATTTTGTATGCCCTTGTCTATTATTAAAAGTGCATGCATTACACGTACAAAGTTGTGAAATTTCACTAAAGAACATGAAAAATAAATTCCTGTGATGATTTAATGTATATTACTTCCTAAATTTTTAATCAGATCTCTGAAATGAAATTTGTCATTTAGATATACATGTACCTCAAGTCAACAGTCAAGAAACTTGCCGGATACTACATCTCCAGAACAGTCATTGGACCACAGTCTTTCATGGCTTTATGACAGTGTGTATGCTTACGTTTGTATATTGAATTGTTGTATATATATAATTTCAGATAAAAGTTTCATCCATAATGAAGTTAAAAGATGCTTTGTATATTTTGAAGATGTCAATCCGCACTGTTTAATATTTTATCTACAAGGATCTTACACATGGTACATGGGTTTTCATTTTAGACTGAACAGTGTAAAAGACTTGTCAATGCATTATGTCAATTAAGTCCAGGAAGGGACTTCATGAAAGGAGCTCCAACAGTCTCAGGCCACAAGATATCAGTGTTGGTATGTATAATAAGTCGGGTAGAATTTTCCAAAGTTATGCTGATCATTATCCATCTACACTGTCTATTATTAAATATCTATGAATTAAATTTCAGTTTGAGAATCACATCAAGGCAAAGCTTACAGAGGTTATTAGATTGAAAGATGGAAGATCAAGGTGAATAGAATGTGAAATTACGATCAAGAGTTTCATGATTAATTATTGAAAAAAATTGCCATGTAAATTAACTCTCATACTTAAAAAATTTTGTCCAAACTTAATTTATTCAATGAGCCAATACAAATTTTGCTAATTTGCTTTTATACCTATATGAATATGTATTGAAATATATGTTAAGTGAGATTTGTTGTACCAATCTCTTCCATCCATGCAAAATACTAATACTGAGCTAGGTTTTGCTTTATATATGTCAAAAATTTGTTTTTTATATAAAGCAAGAGATTCTCTTTTGTTTTGTTTGTTCAAATCTACAATACCATTTTTGGCAAAATGATTTTTTTCCAATGTAATTGAAAGCAAGATGATGAATTGGTATTGTTATGTAATTGCAAGCTGTTATGAACCACATTGGAGACATGTCAGATGGATTAAAAGGCAGCCACTAAATGAGCATGTAGAGATGAGGAATTCTGAAAAGGGAATTTAGGAAAGACAAACTTTTTGGAAAGGTATCGTGTTAAATCATAAGAATTTGTGTGTTCTCTCTCTCTCTCTCTCTCCTCTCTCTCTCACTCTCTCTCTCTCTCTCTCTTGTTCAACTTTGAATACAAACTGTGATTATATTTTAAATATATATTTAACTTTTTTTTCATACAGGGTTGGAAAGAATTATATGCATTGGTTTTGGAAGAGTTTGGAGTCTTCAAGCCAAGATCAATAATGTAAGTTTTCTAATGCACATGGTAAATGTGTTTGACAAACTATTGAAAAAGAAGTGTGCTGCAATTACAGAATCCCTTTGATTAAATCTAGTAGTACTCAATCATTCAAATCAAATGAAGGATTTTCAAATAAAAAGCATCAAAATTAGTTTTAATTATGTTATTAAAGGGGCGTGATCATGGTTTTTGTCAAAATTTATTTTTCCATTTTTAATGCTTACAATGCTTCAATAATGCATTGCTATTAGTCAATCAAACTTTGATCTGTGTTTACACAACAGAGAATTGTAAGCTCTGTATCTTGCTTATAACTTTACAACTGACACTCTAATTTTTGTTGATCATTAGATGTGCATTACTATAAAAAAAAAAATCCAAATCAACCAAAATCGCGACCATGCCCCTTGAAGCTTTATTGAAATATAGACACTTTGTTTGCTTGAAGAAACCAATCGTCTGTTATTTTATGTACAGTAATACATGTAATTACACTCTAACGTTAGTTTCTATATTAATTAATTACTTACCATAAGCTTTTGAATTTATTTTTGGTATCACATTGGAATGAAAGAGATATATGTTTATATATGCATGTGTAACGAGTGGTTGCCCAATTTAATCAATCAACAGGAACCGATTCCAGCTTTAACCATTTATTATAAGTTTCAACAATAATACATTTATGCAGGTAACAAATAACAGTGCTTACTGTTCAGATCTTTTCCAAGATAATACAACAAACTTCCTCTTCTGTATATTATAACCAAAATGTGTACACCGTCGGGCTACACCAAACATTTATTAATAATATAATGTACATGTATATTAATTTACATAGAATTATGCTGATAAAATATATATCAGCCAATGTACATAACTGCATCAGTAATTATATTCAATTACTGAAATATTAATTTATACATATTAAATAAAGAAGTCAACCGCCATACTCGCCCCTTCCCAAGACCTAATGTACTATGTACATTAATCTTAATTACCAATTCAAACATTAAATGTACACACAATAAAGAACTGAACAAGTATCAATATTAGATACATAAGAGTACAGTTAAATACTGACATGTCATAATAAGCAAACAGACATTTTCAAATATAATAGCATACAGCATGTCAATAGATACGAAAATGTCAAAGCACACAGTAAACAATATGAAACTGATTTAAGTTTACAATTAAAGTTAATGAAATTAAGCACATCTATAAAATTATTGTCTCACGTTCACTGTTCGGGGAAAAGTTCCTCTTGCTCAAATAGTTCAGTAATTTTCCTCTTCAGTGCACGGTTTTTGCACTCCAATTCACAGAGGGACTATCCAGGTCGCTGTATTCGTTCCAAGCGCTCCTTGGCTAACAGGCGCACATGAGCAATTCTGTCAGTCTGGTTACTCAGTTTTATAATATACATCTGGAGTGAGTCCTCACTTGAAGGTATGGGCGATATAGCAAAATCGTCGTCACAAAAAGAATAGGTCTGCGTAGATTTGGACTGTGGTTTTTGTAAATAATCTTCCAAGGAAATTTTCTTCAAGTCAGTCCGCGTTGATACAGTTGTAAGTTCCGTGGTAGAGAGAGAAGAATCTGCCATCAAAGAAGAAGGTTCCAATGGCAAAGAAGACGGGTCCAATGAGGAAGAAGACGGGTCCAACAAGGAAGAAGACGGCTCCAACGTGGAAGAAGACAGCTCCAACAAGGAAGAAGATGGGTCCAACGAGGAAGAAGACTGCTCCAACAAGGAAAAAGACGGCTGTGACGAGGAAGAAGATGGCTCCAACTAGGAAGAAGACTGCTCCAACAAGGAAAATGACGGCTGTGACGAGTAAGAAGACGGCTCCAACGAGGAAGAAGACAGCTCCAACAAGGAAGAAGACGGGTCCAACGAGGAAGAAGACAGCTCCAACAAGGAAAAAGACGGCTGTGACGAGGAAGAAGATGGCTCCAACTAGGAAGAAGACTGCTCCAACAAGGAAAATGACGGCCTGTGACGAGTAAGAAGACGGCTCCAACGAGGAAGAAGACTGCTCCAACAAGGAAAATGACGGCTGTGACGAGTAAGAAGACGGCTCCAACGAGGTAGAAGACAGCTTCAACAAGGAAGAAGACGGCTCCAACGAGGAAGAAGACAGCTCCAATGAGGAAGAAGACTGCTCCAATGAAGAAATAGACGGCTCAGTCACCGGGGGAAGAATGATTACAGTAGGGTTTTGTAGGGTTTGACAAGATATATCTAACTCTAAAATTTGAATGCTCTAACATAAAACTTTAGCAAGATATTGCGTTTCATTCAAGTTTTAGTAATTTCCTTGTCAAAACCGGAAGTACTGGAACCAGAAGTCCAAAACCTTGCATACGCTTGTCATTATACCCGCACTTTCTAAAGAAAGTTCGGGTATATTGTTGTTACCCTGTTCCGTCTGTCCGTCCGTCTGTCCGTCCGTCCGTCTGTCACGTTTTACTTTCTCAAACTGCTCTTACATCTTATAAACCAGCAAACTGAACTCTTGGAGTATGATTTGGGGTGTCATGTTGTTTTGTAAACAGGTTTCTAAAATTCTCTGGTAGTCCTGGGGGTCAAATAATGGGTAAAAAATGACGTTTTTTGACAAAAAACCTTCTTCCTCGAACTCCTTTTACATTTTCAACAGTAGACAAATCATATCTTGGAATATGTTTTTGGGTGTCCTATAGATGCGCAATAAGGTTTCGGAAATTTCAATATTGTCCTGGGGTTCATTAAATGGCTGAAAAATGACGTTTTTTTACAAAAAGTCTGGTTTCAAAAAACGTCAATTTCTTTTTGCAGTAACCTAATGATCTAATAGGATATGCTTCAGGGTGTCATGTTGACGTGTAATCATGTTTCAGAATTTTTGTTTTTATCACGGGGGTCTGTGGGCATCAAAAAATGACGTTTTTTTGCCAAAAAAATATGGTTCCCAGAACTCTTCTTACAATTTATGCAGTAGCTGTGTCATCTCTTGAGATATGATAGGGACTGTCCTATAGATGTGCAATAAGGTTTTAAAAATTTAAATTTCATTCAGGGAGTCAAATAGTAGCAGAAAATTGACGTTTATCACTCCTAAAAAAACCTACTTCCCAGAACTCCTCTCATGATTTAATGAATAGCCACATCATATCTTGGGATATGATAGGGGCTGTCATATAGTCATGCAATAAGGTTTTAAAAATTTAAATTTCATCCAGGGAGTCAAATAGTAGCTGAAAATTGACGTTTATCACTCCTGAAAAAACCTACTTCCCAGAACTCCTCTCATGATTTAATGAATAGCCACATCATTTATAGGGATATAACAGGGGCTGAGCTATAGATATGCAATAAGGTTTTAGAAATATAAATTTGATTCTGAGGGTCAATGCTATCTGCAAAATGATGTTCCGTCCCATAAAAAACCTAATTCCTGGACCTCCTCTTATCTCTTGTGATTGAAATAACGTACCATAAGATGCATAAGGAGGAAGAATATATATGCTTTAGGGGTGGGGATCACAAGCATTTTTTTTCAAGTTATTTGATCATTTTTGATTTTGGGAGGGTGGGGTGGGGTTAAGGTGACCCCCAGAGGCCATGACCTACTAATACCACAAAAAGATTTGCCTTGACATGGTCATGGTTGAAAAAACAAAAATATATATGGTTTAGGAGTGGGGATTTTGATGATTTTGAGGATATTTTAAAAATATTTAACTATTCATGTTTTCGGGGGGTGGGGAGATTCAGAGTCTCTTCTCACATTTTTACAGTAGCAAAATCATTTCTTGATTGGTATTTTTCTGTATGATGTCAGATGTACATAAAGAGATTTTGGAAATTGCTTTTTAATCTTAAAGATAAACAAAATGTTATATGTAATTGTAGAAATTGTAAAGTCAGTCAAAAAAAAACTAGAGCTTGCTGTAAAAAACAAAGCAGGGTCAACATTGGGCTAGGGCTAGGAATTACACTACATATGAATAAGATAGATTAATACTTGATTAGTTCCAACTCTGGAAAGTCACTGGTCATCTCAAAGGGGGCATAACCTATATACATGTACCAATTGATGTGCAATGACACAAGGATGAAGAATAAATATGGTCTAGGGTGGGGATCTCAACAGTTATTAAAATGTATTATAATTTCCTATTTCAGAGGAGGGGGGGGTGTTTAAAAACAACTCCAGGGGGTGGGGGGAATAACCCAAGGGGCAGGGGCCAATTTGTCTTAAATGTATCTAATGTATCTTGACATGATCAACAGAAATGGACAGAATGATCACTATAGGGCATCTGCAGAGTGGGGCCTTAAATAGTTACAACATCAATCTATTGATAATATGTTATACATGTATTTAGAAATGTCTTTATTTTCAAAATGATTAACAAATTAATCAGTCAAAATGAGTTATAAATAACCGATTGGCAATTCTGCAATTTATTGCATGATCCCTAATAAAATATCACATGTATTTTTTTATATATAATTATACATGTATGTTAACAATCAGGATTTAAATGCACAAATTTTCATGAGTCATAAATCTTGACATACCACATATCTCTTGACAAAAAAGAATAAGCAATTTAAAATAAAAGAAAATTAGTCATTAACTCTTTTTCTATTACTGGTGTATGATGATGGGGTAGGGGGTATAATGGGGAAAAAAAAGCTGCAGCATGCCTTCATTCTCACTAGAAATGTATATCTAATCCACACATCCTGGGGATGGGGAATGGTTAAGGCCCCTTCCCCTTCCTCCCTATTATAACTCATATAAACATGATATTTAATACCCAAATTTAATACAAAATAGGGTCAATATGGAGTCAACTCAATAGTGTAAGTCTGACAAATTAAAAAAAATAAAAAAATTCTGCAATTAAAATGACAGAAACTGTAGATAAGCTTATTTAAATAAAGATGATGATACAGTATGCTGGCAAAGGGAGATCACATTTTAGAAAGTGAAAGTAAAACTTAACTGTTTTGTATACCGGTGTCTCATAATATTGCGCTACTACATGTATTATACTTACCTATATTGGTCAACATCATAATGATAATCCAATTAGCACAATATGAATTCCTTTAGCTGATCACCACAAAAGAAATGTTTATTCGTGTTAATTAATCCTATTCTGCATATCGAAAACACACATGCATGTACACCATGTGATACTCATCAAACCAATGAGCTGGGTTAAACTGGTACCCGCTAATGCAACCTGTAGACCTGTGTTGTGTACGTAACTTCAGACAAAGATCATTTAATTGTAACATATTGCATGTATTTTCATAACTTTATTCTTTAAAACCCCTTGCTCAATTTTATTAGGTAATTAACCATGTAAAGCACAATATTCAGCTTTAAGGTGGTATGGGACACCCACATATTGTGATGTACTCCTTATTGAACGAAACATTAAATAAAGTGTATAAAATATAATATTTTCCCCCAAAATAATGTTACCTAACAGTTAGGCCTAAGAAAAAAAATGGTGTGTTTAGGGTAACAATGATGAAAAAATTAGGTTAGGTAGGTAGGGATTTTTTTTTATTTTATCATATTTTTTTCTGCATGAGGGCACAAATACAAATATAAAATCCTAAGAATGTTTGTTTGTGTCATATCTAAAAACGGGTTTTTAATGGAAATAATATGAAGATCACAAACAGATGCAAACAGTTCAACCCCAAATTGTACATAAAGGCAATATGTGTATTATTGGATGTGAACTCATCATTTATGAAAATTATAATTTTTAAAAAGTACCGGAAATTGCATGTGGCCTTCTTTTTGACTAAAACTGGTACAAGAGAGTGTTATTTAGAAGCTAACACTTGGTGCGGGTATTACTGTCTAATGACAGCATCTAGTTAGGAATTGCTATAAGTCTGTACAATTAATATTTCAATATCTCTTACCGTTTTCAAAAAGTCCTTGACGAAACTTTGTCGAGAATAATAATAATAAAAAAAACCAATAGGTCTTTTCGACCAAAGTCAAAAAGCCCTAATAAAGGAAAGCAGTTTTTGGTTTACACTAGACCTGTTTTTGTCTTCAACAAAAAGAAAGAGTGCTCGTCGACTTGTATGACAGTCCTACTACTAAAAGAAAAAATTAAGATATGGGGGTTTGAACCC
This sequence comes from Magallana nippona, assembly GCA_033439105.1. NCBI lineage: Eukaryota > Metazoa > Mollusca > Bivalvia > Ostreida > Ostreidae > Magallana > Magallana nippona. Next base: position 24,391,109 of record CM065926.1, read on the forward strand.
GCGACCCTTAGCTTTGAATACCCAGTACGCAAACCATTTGGCCACGGCGACTCTTAAAAGGTGGGTGTCAAAAATCCTATAGACTGTCAATTGAGTAAATGTGATGTGACGCAATACAATACACACCTGCGTGGCTTAGATCCGCCGTGTTTTACATTGTGAAAAGTGTTAATACAAGATTGAGATGTGTAGTGAATGGATAGGTGTTACGTGACTGGTTGAAATGACATCGTTTTACTTAAGAAAAATCAGTGCTGATATAAACAATGTGGCCGGATAGTGTTGGCTAAGAAACATGCCAGATCAAATTCTTGTCGCGAGCGGCCAATTTAAGATGTTGGAAGGCCACGTTGGATTTACTGATGCACATTCTCCTGCTGTTTTGAATTGCATGTGGTCAGACACCGATTCTTTACCGTGCATGTGTGGATTACAAGAATGGAAAGTCTGAAATGAATTAAGGTCAGTCATGTATTTCAGCCTAGTCGGGGAAAAAAAAGGAAGAGAGAGAAAAAAAAAACCGAGCTGAGAGAAAATGTTAACAAAATTCAAATAAAATCGGGGTCTAGGAAGGAAGAGTTATCCTTCGTAGAACTTCATAAAGTATTGTCACAGGTTGCTAATAAAAATGCAAACAGATTTTCATTGTAAATTGAGCATGAATTTATTAGATACAAATGTCGAAGTGTTGAATTTTCGTTTCTCAGGATGATGGTTTGATGCCGCATAAGTTGATTATTTTCTTCAGTACCTACCATTTTGTTTAAAATTTGGCTGTTAATAATCTTCTAAGGAAATTTTCTTCAATTCAGTCAGCGTTGATACAGTTGTAAGTTGCATCGTAGAGAGAAAAGGATCTGCCATCAAAGAAGAAGGTTCCAACGGCAAAGAAGACAGGTCCAACAAGGAAGAAGACTGCTCCAACGAGGAAAAAGATGGCTGTGACGAGGAACAAGATGGCTCCAATGAGGAAGAAGATGGCTCCAACGAAGAAATAGATGGCTCAGTCACCGGGGGAGGAATGACCACAGTCCCGGGAGCAACATTCACCATCAAGGGGAATCCAGACAGGGAAGGAACACCGGCTGTCTGTTTCATGCGGCGACTTGTCCAACCCTGGACTGGGTTTTCTAGGCTGACACAGAACACAGTAGTAAGGGACAGTTTCGGATAAAGTACCCGTCAATATTTTTGTAAAATTGAGAGTTGCTGTACTTGAAGGGTTATGAGTATTGCTAAAATTCATGGAATGATTTTTGGGAGTTGATTTTAATCGACTCTCCTATGCAGTTACTCTGGTAAACCGGAAGTAAAACAGTGATTGGACCGAAGCACAAATCATCACCCTGACAAAACGTAGTACTTGAAAATAATTGATGTAATGTATTCAGCAGCATTGTTTTTCAAGGAAATGTATTCATAAATACCTTAAATATAGTCAGATTTTAAATGGTACGAACAGTTTAGATATTTTTTTTGTAGTCGTTTGTATTCCTACACCAGAGTTCGATTACAGAATAAGCGTTTGGAATAAAGGACAGACTATCTAATCTAAAGATAGAACCAGTACTGGAGTAGACTAGACTTTATTATCATTTGTTTGTTAAAATTTGCCTTTACACTTTCCCAGAAATATTTCGATTACTGATACATAATGCATCATAGCATTTGATGGTGTTATATTACACAACGTAATTCATATGGGGTTTTCCGTTTACAGCTCAGAATTCTTGTCCAAGAATTCATACATGTATTAGAAAAAAATATCTGTGTGTTTATTTAAATAGAGCTAAGAAACTACTTGCGATTCGAAATAACATATTGTTGATATCAAAATAAATAATAATCAATAAAATCAACTCCCGTCAGTACTTCAGTACTTTGATTGATGATTATTATCAGTTAGACTGGGATGTCTCTTGTTGAAATTGGTATGCAACATGTAGGCCCCTAATGTTAAGTACATGGGAATCAGAAGTAAAGTTGCGGCTATGACTGTTGTGTTGACTTTGCCCTGTGAAATTGCAAGTTACAGACGGGAGGTAAAATAGCGCGAAAAGTAGGTGAATGGGACATAGTAAACTATACACTGTTACGTTTCTGACATGTGATGGTGCAACATGCACATGGTACCCTCTGCAGGGAATAAGCTGGGGGAGGTCTAAAAAAGCTGAAAAATCATGAAAAATGGGCAAAATATGAAGGGTCAAAATCTCAGAAAAACCAGCATGTAGAAAATTTTACAGGTTCTGACTAGCAATTTTCCTCAGAAATTGGTGATTGACCTTATAAGGAGTGAATTTATGGTATTTGTGCTGAATGGGAACTAAGGAAATTCTAGTTACTGAGTTCCAAAGACACACATCCCCTGGCTACAATGAATTGAATCAAAAAAACTATCCCGTGCTGCAGACTACATGGTATTTTCAGATTTCTCATTTAACTGTAATTTTGAGTGGATATTGTACCAAAAGTAGTATATTTTGTGAAAATGGATGATTTTTTTGGTTATAGATGTCATTTTTTTGTCATCTTAAATGTGTACAATCGCCACCACTAGAGTAAATTGGCTTAGAAAGTAGGTATATATTTCCTATCCTGATGACAATTAATAGGCTTAAGTTAATTACTGAGATAAGAATAGATACTTTAAAACAGTTTTAATCAATTGGATCATTATACCCGCACTTTCTAAAGAAAGTTTGGGTATATTGTTGTTACCCTGTTCTGTCTGTCCGTCCGTCCGTCTGTCAAGTTTTACTTTCTCAAACTGCTCTTACATCTTATAAACCAGCAAACTGAACTCTTGGAGTATGATTTGGGGTGTCATGTTGTGTTGTAAAAAAGTTTCAAAAATTTTCTGGTAGTCCTGGGGGTCAAATAATTGGTAAAAAAATGACATTTTTTGACGAAAAACCTTCTTCCTCGAACTCCTTTTACATTTTCAACAGTAGACAAATCATCTCTTGGAATATGTTTTGGGGTGTCTTATAGATGCGCAATAAGGTCTCGGAAATTTCAATTTTGTCCTGGGGGTCATTAAATGGCTGAAAAATGACGTTTTTTTACAAAAAGTCTGGTTTCAAAAAACGTCTATTTCTTTTTGCAGTAGCCTAATGATCTTCTAGAATATGGTTCCGGGTGTCATGTTGATGTGTAATCATGTTTCAGAATTTTTGTTTTTATCACGTGGGTCTGTGGTCATAAAAAAATGACGTTTTTTTGCCAAAAAAATATGGTTCCCAGAACTCTTCTTGCAATTTATGCAGTAGCTTTGTCATCTCTTGAGATATGATAGGGGCTGTCCTATAGGTGTGCAGTAAGGTTTTAAAAATTTAAATTTCATCCAGGGAGTCAAATAGTAGCAGAAAACTGACGTTTATCACTCCTAAAAAAAACCTACTTCCCAGAACTCTTCTCACGATTTAATGAATAGCCATATCATATCTCGGGGTATGATAGGGGATGTCCTTTAGTTGTGCAATAAGGTTTTAAAAATTTAAATTTCATCCAGGGAGTCAAATAGTAGCTGAAAATTGACGTTTATCACTCCTAAAAAAAACCTACTTCCCAGAACTCCTCTCATGATTTAATGAATAGCCACATCATCTATAGGGATATAACAGGGGCTGAGCCATAGATATGCAATAAGGTTTTAGAAATATAAATTTGATTCTGAGGGTCAATACTATCTGCAAAATGATGTTCCGTCCCATAAAAAAACCTTATTCCTGGACCTCCTCTTATGTCTTGTGATTGAAATAACGTACCATAAGATGCATAAGGAGGAAGAATATATAAAATTATGCTTTAGGGGTATAAATTGTAACGTCAGTCAACAAAAACCTAGAGCTTGCTGTAAAAAACAAAGCAGGGTCAACATTGGGCTAGGGCTAGGAATTCCACTACATATAAATAAGATAGGTTACTTGATTAGTTCCAACTCTGGAAAGTCACTGGGCATCTCAAAGGGGGCATAACCTATATACATGTACCAATTGATGTGCAATGACACAAGGAGGAAGAATAAATACGGTCTAGGGGTGCGGATCTCAACAGTTATTAAAATGTATTATAATTTCCTATTTAGAGGAGGGGGGTGTTTAAAAACAACTCTGGGGGGTGGGGGAATGACCCAAGGGGCAGGGACCAATTTGTCTTAAATGTATATTGACATGATCAGCAGAATTGGACAGAATGATCATTATAGGGCATCTGCAGAGTGGGGCCCTAAATAGTTACAAAATCAATCTACAAAAAATATTTATATGTTATTCATGTATTTAGAAATGTCTTTATTTTCAAAATGATTAACAACTTAATCAGTCAAAATGAGTTATAAATAACCAATTGGCAATTCTGCAATTGATTATAAGATCCCTAGTATAAAATCACATGTATTTTTTTATATATAATTATACATGTATGTTAACAATCAGGATTAAAATGCACAAATTTTCATGAGTCATAAATCTTGACATACCACACATCTCTTGACAAAAAAGAATAAGCAATTTAAAATAAAAGAAAATTAGTCATTAACTCTTTTTCTATTACTGGTGTATGATGATGGGGTAGGGGGTATAATGGGGAAAAAAAGCTGCAGCATGCCTTCATTCTCACTAGAAATGTATATCTAATCCACACATCTTGGGGATGTGGAACGGTTAAGGCCCCTTCCCCTTCCTCCCTATTATAACTCATATAAACATGATATTTAATACCCAAATTTAATACAAAATAGGGTCAATATGGAGACAACTCAATAGTGTAAGTCTGACAAATGAAAAAATAAAAAAGTTCTGCAATTAAAATGACAGAAACTGTAGATAAGCTTATTTAAATGAAGATGATGATACAGTATGCTGGCAAAGGGAGATCACATTTTAGAAAGTGAAAGTAAAACTTAACTGTTTTGTATACCGGTGTCTCATAATATTGCGCAACTACATGTATTATACTTACCTATATTAGTCAACATCATAATGATAATCCAATTAGCACAATACGAATTCCTTTAGCTGATCACCACAAAAGAAACGTTTATTCATGTTAATTAATCCTATTCTGCATATCAAGAAAACATATGCATGTACACCACGTGAAACCCATCTAACCAAAGAGCTGGGTAAAACTAGTACCCGATGCAACCTGTACACCTGTGTTGTGTACATAACTTAAGACAAAGTTCATTTAATTGTAACATATTGCATGTGGCCTTCTTTTTGACTAAAACTAGTACAAAAGAGTGTTATTTAGAGGCAAACACTTGGTGCGGGTATTACTGTCTAATGACAGCATCTAGTTAAATTTATAAATTTGCAGCAATTTTGCTCTTTGGTTTTATGAAATAACATTAAGCAACCTGACTTATGTAACCCAATTTTTTTAAAACAGCATATTTTTCTTTCAAATAAAGCTCACATGTAAACAAATACAGTTATCAAAGTATACAATATGTCAAAAAAATCAAGTTTTTGCTCCTTCCTGTCCAAAAGTGATATTTTAGATGTATTTACATAATTAAAAAAAACATCCCCTCTTTCCAATTGTCTCCATTACCATTACATGTAGGATATGTAAATGTACATTTGACTTTGAAATAACATCTGCTATGATAATTGCTTTTGAAATGAACAAGAAACAACATATTTTTACCCTTTTATTGTATATATGCATAAAAAATGTAGAAAAACATCTAAAATTTTAACATTTTTCATGGAATTCTCATCGGTTTCCATGCAGCTACCCAGGTGTGTTAGAATTTCATTTTAATTAAAGGCAGGCATCACAACTGTAGGTTTTTCTGTTTTAGCAAAGTTAAAAGAAGACTAGAATCCAGAATAGATAAGATATTCACTAAATATGATTATAAGCTTACTTTTTCATGAAAACAAGAAATCACATGTAGGGCGGCATGTCGCAAGTTTCATAATATTAGGTAAAAGATTTCAAACTAATGCTATTTATGAAAATCAAAAGATAGGGGGAGGGTATACATGTAAGGGTATTTCTAAGTGATATGATGCTTTTATTATGATAATATCATGTAGATGTATGTAGTATTGAAGAGGCTGAACAATAATTGACCTTTTAAAGATTAGGAAAAGATGCTTTACTTAAGGAGAGCCATATGAATCTATGTTAAATAGAGGAAAGTGGAAATGGTGGGTTCACTTAAATGGACATATTTTTCTTAAACCTCAATGGAATTGACAATATGTGGTTTACTTTTTCTCAGAATTGCACAGGCTTTCTAATTCTAAGACAAAATGACTTTTCATAGAATGTTAGGGTAAGTTAAATTATGCCCACAAAATCAAAATTTCCATGTATAAATAGCAGTACATACTTTAGGTGTTACTGATTTTCACTAAACTGGGAAGTAGTGGGAAATACAAATTTAAAATCTTTATTTGTTTAATTTGTTTAATGTAGAATAGGTGTTTAAGAAATCAGATATTAAGAGTAAGCATAAAAACATACTGTATGTGTTACAAACAACAATAAAATAATCAAACATGATGTTTTAATAAATAATTGATACTTAAGTCTTACATGTAAAAACAAATTTCAAAGGTGTATGAATGAACCATGTTTAATGTATTCAAGTAGATGCCCAATGCATTACTGGCTAGTCAAAACTTGTTAAAACCAAAGACAATGATAAAATGCCATAGCTAACATGGTAAACTATTGTCTACATCCAAACAGGTTTGATTAAGACTAAGTATGAAGTACTAGTATGTAGTTGTACTTTATTTTCAAGTATTAACTGGGAATCCCGTCTTTTTGCCAATCCTGGGTTAAACCCTTGATGTGCATATAAAAAATATCAAAATAATTGTCAAATCATGTTTTTTGGGAGTAGGGTGAGGCCACATCGGGGGGGTCAAATTATTTCAAAAACTAAAATGTTATGATGTATGGTATTACCTATATGCAAACATCATGACATACTGTTGATTCTTTTTTGGTTAGACTGTGGCCCTTTGACAATTCTTTGGCCCCATAAGGGGTTCAAAGTTTGATAATTAGGTTTATGTGTTTAAAATTTTCGCAATTTACTGTCGATGAAGCTTAATATTTCCTAAGAATATATTCATTTAACACATATATACCCCTTTCTCCAACAGGATTAAGGGGATTAATAAGTTAATTAATAAGGGGAGGAATTTTAAATGACAGTTATTTAATTTTTACTTATAAATGTATTTAGGTACGTGCCAAACAACATGCTTTTTGTTGTGACAGCTGTGAGAGATTGCAGCACTGCTTGTGTGAAACCGGTATTTCCAGTTTCTTGTATCGGGCCACAGTGCAAGGAGATGGTATTGTTTCTTGGTACTGCAGGGAATGCACCCAACCAACCTTTCTGCCAGAGGATAGTTCTTTGGAACAGTCCATTGATCCACCACATCTTGAGTCTACCCGGATAGAGGTATATATCTTTCATTAAAAATAATATGTGTGATGATAATTTTAAGGAATTATTATATGATATATTAAACTTATCAGCTAGCAAATTAATTTTGAGAATTAAATGTTCATTTAGAAAATTTCACATTTATTCAATTTGCAGGCTCCATTTGCTGTTCATGCTGTTCTATGCTGTTCATCAGGTAACTACAGAGTTCATGGATGTTGATGAGGAACCTGTACCTGAACATGACCCTGAGCCAGAGCCAGCCAGACACGTATATGAACAGGACACCATCATTGATGAAGAGGTATATAGTTAATCTAAAAATATACTGCCTTATAATTATACCCCTCTTAAACAAAGTTTGGGGGTATATAGGAATCATCTTGTCCGTCCTTCCGTCTGTTTGTCTGTGCAAAATTCGCATCTGGTCCATATCTTTCTTATGGAAAAACATTGGAAGTTCTTACTTCACACAAAGATTGCATATGACCTGAGGGTGTGTCATGACCTTGACTCAAGGTCATTTGGGCAAGGTCAAGGTCACTGGCAGGGAAAGTGCAAAATTTGTGTTCCATATCTTTCTTATGGAGAAACATTGGAAGTTCTTACTTCACTCAAAGATTGCTTATGACTTAAGGGTGTGTCATGATCTTGACCCAAGAAAAAAGTGCAAAATTCATGTCTGGTCCATATCTTCCTTATGACAAAAATTCGGGCAGGGTTCAAAGTTTAACATATGTAGGAAAATGTTTAAAAATCTTCTTCTCAAGCACTACAATGCAACAGTTTGGGATATTATTATGCATACATCCTTGGCTATTGTTGATTCTAAATTGGTAAAACTGTGACCCCCGGACTAATACTGGGGCCCCAAAAGGGGTCAAAGTTTAATATAGAAATATATAGGTAACTTGTTTAAAAATCTTTTTCTCGAGAACTACAATGCTACAATATGTGAGATTACTATGCATACAACCTTGGATAATGTAGATTCGATACTGGGGACCCAAGATGGGTTCAAAGTTTAATGTAGAAGCATATATGTAAAATGTTTGAAAATCTTCTTCTCGAGGACTAAAATGCTTCAATTTGTCAGATTACTACGAAAGCATCTTCAAATAGTGTAGATTCTAAATTATAAAAGCCATGGCCCTCGATCTAATACTGGGGGCCCAAGAGGGGTTCAAATTTAACATAGAAATATAGAGGGAAAAGGTTTAAAAATCTTCTTCTAGAGAACTACTGTGCTTCAATTTGTGAGATTACTATGCAAGCATCCTTAAATAATGTAGATTCTAAATTAAGAAAGCTGCATCTTCGCTAGCCAAGGGTTTACGATCCACTCTGCTCCTCTACAACCCTTGGCAGATTTAGCCGACAAAATCAAACTTGCGCAACGGAATCTGATTGGCTGTGAAGACAGGCGATCACAGGGAATCTACTAATTGCCAATGTAGTATGTTGTGTATTTATAAAAATTATAAATACAATCATTAGTACAGTTTTTACGCGATTAATAAATACAATACGATATATAATTACAAATATATGGGTTTTCTTGATAATTCTTATTCTTTCTTTTTTCACACAACCTTTTCTTCTAAACCTCTTAGATGAAAAACTTGTAATTTAGCTGCTCCAATGTAACTCAATTGCTAGACGGCATTGTGCTGTTTCTGTAAACATTGGATAAATCTGCCAAGGGTTGTAGAGGAGCAGAGTGGATCGTAAACCCATGGCTAGCGAAGATGTAAAGCTGTGACCACTGGACTAATACTGGGGCCCCAAGAGGGGTTCAAAGTTTAACATAGAAATATATATGGAAAATGTTTTAAAAAGTTTTCTCGGGAACTATAATGCTACAGTTTGTAAGATTACTATGCAAGGATCCTCAAATAGTGTAAATTCTAAATTTTTAAAGCCAACCATGGGCCTCTTGTTAATTTTAGAGCGGGAGAACAAGTCCTCCACCATGTGGGTCTGCAGTGTTAGTTCTAAGAAGATGCGCTGTCCAGCCACCATTCTGCAGACCAGAGGTGATTTCCAGATGGGGCAGGTCCAGCATATCCATCCTCCTGATCCTAGGCTCCCTTTGCGCATGAAGGTGTCAGCAGAGGTAAACTTGTAAACTACAATACCACTTTTTAAAACTAAATTGTTTTGTGATAAGTAATATTTAGATATATGTGTTTTTAAAAGTAAACATGTATAATTACCGGTATTAAAAATTAGGAAGTAATAAATAACTATGATAACTAATGTATATTATATTTACATCCACAGGCTAAGTCTCTGGCATCATCTGATGATTTCAGACCAGCCATGGCTATCGTTGAGGATGTTGTGATGCGGATGACCCCTGAGGAAGAGAGGTTCCTTGCCCCAAAGATGGACCTGCTGAAGAGATCAACAAACAAACCTCCATTGCAGCAAAGTACGCCCGACAGAGCCCAGAGATATCAACTTTGAGGTAATCTATTTATATTTCTTCTTTTATAGCTGTCTGAAAAACTTGGAACTGGTCATACTATGCAACAATAATTTTCATATATTATTATTCATTTTAAATTCTGAATACTTAATAAACTACCATATATAGGTGCATCATATGTTTGAAATACATGACATAGTAATTTCTGCAACTAGTATTAGTTTTGATGTATTTTGCAGCTGGACCATGGATTCATCTGTTCAGATGAATTCTTGGTGAAGGACATCCAAGGAGAGGGGTTTCTACACATCGTGTTTGCCACCAGCTACCAACTTGATCTCCTAGCAGAGACCAAGGTTTGGTACATGGATGGTACGTTTAAGGTAATGAAGTGAATTATATGTTCATATTTAATCTCTATAAATTAATCTCTTCTTCTTATGAGCTATATTTATAAAATAAATATAATAAAAATATTTACTATTATTCTTATAAATGTCATACTTTATATCAATGAATATCTTTTCTTTGTGTGTGCTAAAATGTGATAAAGTATGTACTATATCCATGTTATATTGCAGATTGTACCGGACTTCCTGAAGCCATGGGGACAATTGCTGTCACTCCATGGTTTCATCAGAAGAGATGGAAAAGAACAACAATTTCCACTGGCATTCGCACTGATGTCATCAAGGCAGGAGTCGAATTATCTTAAGGTAGATTTTTTTCTATTAATTTTATGATACTGGTATGGTGTACATGTACAGGTAAATATCAGTATCTTGAACATGGGATATCTCGAATACCCCACTTATGTCGAAGTCGGCCGCCGGTCCCAGCTGTTTTCTCTATATATATGATTTTAAAAACTCCTGATATCTCGAATACAGTTATCTCGAATACCCCGCTTATGTCGAAGTAGTTTTACAGTCCCAACAACATATTTTACCTGGGTTATCTCGAAGTGAAGTCAATTTTCCGGTCTACTTATCACACACCGCATGTCGTTTCCTTGTTATTCCCGCCCGTGGCAATTCACACCTTTTTTAAGGCTGTTTGTGGATAAACTCCATGCTTAGCCAGTGCAGGTATCTGTGACATGGTAATTGTTATAACAGCTAACAAATAATACAAACATGATCCGAGCCGAAATTCACCAGGTGCTGTATTTCTTCAGAACAGTCTAATTCACATCTCCAAACGAAGCTGCATTGCATGTTGGGTACTTTCTTTTAAAGTTATCAATGTAAAGTCATAAAAATACTGTAAACTGCTATTAAACAAGTAAAAAAACGAAGGTTTGTATAAAGATACTCCAGACGACATGCTTACAAATCGGACTGTTTTTACCTTCTTTCACTGTGGTCACTAGAGAGTTTCAAAAGGCGACAACTCTTTTAGCCAAAACCAAGACTTTCAAAGTTTTCATATGCATTTCTTTTTCTTAATACACAAAACACATATCCAAAATGATAATAAATAAAGTATGTTTACTTTTAAATTATTGCTAAAATTTTATAAACTTATCTTGGGATATTTCATAAACTGACACTGAAGTGTTGATTGTTTAGTCTGTTTGCTATGGGTTAGACCTGAAATAAATATTTCGCCCATAACCCCTAAGATGTGTCTCAACCAAAAAAAAATTCATACATAATAAATCTCATATACACTTTTGATTTTTCATATAAGTTTCATTAAATTTGGTGACATTCATTTGAACCCAATCCGAGGTCCTTACAGAGAATGACTCTTAAATATGTATATTAAAAAAAAACAGGAAAATAATCAAATTTCAAAGCTGGAATATTTGGAATTTTTCTGTACTAAAAAGAAGTTTATGGCTATTTAGAAATATATCTGAAAATTTAATTAAGGTAAATAGGTAGATCTGATGGGTACACTTTGTTGATCATGCACACAGCCTCCTTAATTTGATTCGTATTTTTTATATTTTGAAAAGTAGTTTTAAATTCCAGTGTGATTATTTCCTCATAAAGCTCAATATCTTATAGATGCAACTTAAAATTTAAGTTGAAAATTGCTAATTAATAAGAGATCTAGACAATTGTAAAAACAGAAGAATCATCTGTTGCATACAATTTCCAGTATTAGAAAAAATTTGACGCATTCATATAATACATGTCAAATTTCGGAAAAAAAGAATCATATGTGTAATGCAGGTGGACACACAAAATAGTTCAAGGAATAAACATTCTCTAAATGACTCATATAAATAAGTTTTCGTTTCAGATTTGACGGTCTTAAATGTATTTCATGGTATTAATTCTTGGTACTTTCTTACCACATGAATAAAAAATAAGTATAAATTCTCTACAAGAAGATTAACACAAAAAACATGAAATCTATATATTAAAATGTCTGAATTCATTCAAGAATAGAGAAGGGGTTTTATTTTTGTTTTTGATTTCCTTAAAATACATTTCACATATCTAAGACTTCGGAAAAAAAATACTTGTACATTTCTAGCAGTATCCTTGACGCTGTTGTATGATATTTTGAAATACCAGTTTAATGTGAGTTCTGAAACTCGACTGATATGTATGCTGTGCTTATCCGAGTATGAGGTTCTGTCCTAAGAAAACTTTGAATAAAGAAAAAATCAATTTAAAAATCGCGCCCCATGCGGTTAATGATAGGGGTATAACTCCAAGAAAAATTTCCTGTACAAAGTTTCTTGACATTGAATAATTAATTTCAGAGGATAATAGCTACCAAAACAAAATAAATATTTCAACAGTATATTTCATAATGACCAAACTGGTATTTGGAAAATGTACGAAAAAATGGAAAAATGAATTTACCTGTAAATATGCACATTTACACAATCTCTTAAAATTTTGCCTTAAGAGTTGTGCAGACAATACGTTTCGTACTTTATCTACATATATATCTTTAATGATCAAAATTCTTAGTTCAAAAGGACCGAAATTCCCAGAAATTAAAGGAATAAAATTTTCTGTAGATATGCACAGCACATGGTGTTCCTAATTTACTACCAAGTTTAAACACATGGTGTTTCAGTTTACTACCAAGTTTAATGAAATTCTGTGCAGCGGTTTTAGAGGAGTTGCCCTGTCCAAAACAAAAACAACAAAAAACGAGACTGACTCAAAAACATTATACCCAACTTGCTGCGTGGGATTTAATTATGATTTAAATATACTCATTCAATCTCATTAGCCATAAAGCAGGTAAAATTTACCAATCATAATAAATTATGCCGACAAGAGTTATCTTTCTTAATATTGGCATTGAATCAAATGATCTGACACTGTTGCTTGTTTCCACTTTCCAGACACCATCAAGACTATCCAGAGAGTGGGTATAGTGGCGGGGCTGTTTCTTGGTCTGAGTTTTGTAGCTGGCATTATTTTTCTCGTGCTCAACTTCCTGAAGAAGCTCACCAAACCTATCTGCTTTGCAACAGTCTCTGCACCCGCTCTGTCTTTCGTTTCAAGTAAGTGGGCAACTTTGTTTTGTTTTCATTTTTCAACACTGTAAACACATTTCGAGAAGAAGGAACGTTAATAAGGTTCACACCCCTCTCTTTACTTATTCAGTAAAAAAAAAACCCTCAAATTCAGAATTACGCAACAGAAATCGCCTATAATTGATGAAAATGAAGGGCTTGATACACAGTGCCACTAATCCTTTTTTAGACTGTATATCAATCTTAAGAGTAGAGAAAATCATAAAATGCACTAAAGATCAGATTAAACCATATTGTTCTTATTTTTTTTTGACTCGATGAAAATTTCAAAAAGGTCCATTAGAATGATCATTCATGCTAGCAATGAACATGGTACAGTTTTGTTCAATATTTGCCCTAAAATTCAAAAGGTGTTTAAATCTCATGAAAATTTAATACACATATACTATCTTGAACACATATATGTATTTAAAGTTCTCAAACTTTAATCATGTTATCAAAAAAGTATATTGACTCCAACATTTTGTCAAAAAAGTATATTGACTCAAACATTTTGTCACATTTCTATAATGTAGTAAAAAAGGATGAAAAATGGCACTTTTTATCGTAGTTTTTGAAAAAGGAAAATGTGTCGCCTACAGCGAAATTAATATATTTTATGTGATATCACATTATAAAGTTTTAATTTCATCGTGGGCGACGGCCAGGAACATAGTTTTCTATTAAATAAACTACTGAAGAATTTCTGTCTTCTGCTCAGTTTTAAGAAAAATACGGGAAAATGCACCATTTAGGACGTCACAATTACCTTTGTGAAGGTCAAGTTTGTTAACTATTTATAGATTCTTACTTTTAAGGTATTCTTGAATAAATAAATGTTAGTAATAAATTTAAATTTGAAATTTTAAAAATCACAGGTCAAAATATTACTTAAACTGTACCTAGTTCTTTATTTCTGACTATTAAAAAGTTCTTTTTCTATTTTTCATTCCAGCAATCATGATTGTAGCAGCTCTTATAGTTTTGGATGGCCAACTTTTAGCTGGAATGAGTATGGGATCAACTGCCACCATTGGCATCGTCTCCCTTGTACTCGCCTTTCTTGCCACAGTGGCATATTCTGTGGCAGCTGCCTTCATCATCAAGCGTGCCTTAGTGGCTTCCCAAGTTCTCCCAAGTTTAAACAGCAAACAGTCTACCAGTAAAAAGGCTGAGGAAAATGGTAGCAAGGAGCTAGAAAAGAAGCAACCTAGTAATGCAACTCCCTGATGAAGAATTCACATCTGTTTCCGTATCCATGATGAAATTTACATTTACAACAAATTTATTTTAAGAATTCTCCCCTTTATCTCTCCACACCTGTTTTGAAGTTTGTGCAATATAAAACAAAGAACATTTTTGTAGTGAACAAACATGATTTATATTTTTAATCCATGATGAAAATAAGAGAAAATACACATTAAATGATATTTTGTTTGTTCATTGTTTCACTTCCACTCTATCAGTTTGTTTCCATGGCTGAAGCATCCACACCTGTACAAAAAAAGAGTAAATACTTTAACTGTTCAGTCTCACAGCTTGTTAACTTCTTTAAGGTGGTATAGGACACCTGTCAATATTAATGTGGACAAAAGTACATTATCAAAATACTTTCACCTGTTTATAAAGATATGTTTCAAAATTTTTTTGGATAGGTAAAAACAAGAAAAGCCCCAGCCGGATTCGAACTCGTGACTTACAGATTCGTAGTTAGCACTCTAACACCATTGCACTGCATTATTAGGTAACAAATTGGGAAAGAAAAAAAAATACTAAATTATACGCGATTTTATTATTTTGATAGAAAGTACCTCACAATATGGAGGTGTCCCACACCACTTTAAGCACAGCAGCTAGTAATACAAAATATAAGATCAAGTTTTTTTGATAAAAAACTTTGAATCAAAATGCAGCAGAAACCTGTTCAGAATTACAAGAGCTGCTGTTTACATAGGCACATGGCATGGAATTTCAAAATGTCCATAAAAAGTGGGGGCCAGTTTGTTTAAAATGTAACGGTGAATCTACGAAAAATGTTGGTTTCAAAAACAAAAACCCCTCCCTGTTACCATGTTAATTTTACCCATTACAATCATACCTCTTTTTCTCGTCATTAACCAAACTAATGGAAAGGGCAAAACTGACTTTACTTCTTAATTACGTGTACGAGAATAGAGAGTTCATTTTTTTTCAGCTACATGTCTGATAGAGAGAGACTTAATTCATATTTTTTTGTCAATTTTGTAAAATAAATTACCATCAAAATCAGTGTATTAGGAGTCTACAATCAGAAAACAACGAAAGAAGTAACGATATCAGAAAACAATTTAAACCTTACACATTCAAACTTCTGATGATTAAAATTTTGAATGCATTTCTTTTTAGTTGCTGTTTTGATATATAAACATTGTTCATAATCAATCATTCAATTGGTTCAAATTTTATGGTCACAATATTTTTGAATGGATTGATCCCCAAAAATACATGAGTACCCATTTTTCATAAAATTAAAGTTTTCACATTTTCACAAACTTGTTTTACCTAGTTCATTGAACATAAATTCCTGCTGGTATTCATTTAAGAACTGCGTGGATCGAGATTTGTCCAAGAAAAAAGAGTAAACATGATTAATATCATCCACATCAACTTCTGTACCCTAGAAAGAAACAAAACAAAGAGGTTCTTGACAATTGAATTACTTGGAGGAGCATCAAATGCATGGCAAAAAGGGAAACTTCATCAAATTGATAGGAACATCTCCAGCTCATATATGATTTTAAACACTTTTTGCTCTTGAAGATATATATAATATATATAGATATAGATATAGATATATATATATATATATAGACAAACACACACAGTAAAACATGCTTATAACGAAGTGCCAGTGAAGGGCGATTCTACTTTGTTATAAGCATAATTCGTTATATCTGCTAAGTTTACAACATATAATAAGGACACAGGGAATGAAAATCACTTCGCTGTCAGCATCAATTCACTATAAGCGTGTTCGCTATAACCGTGTTTTACTGTATATATACTTCAATAATTATTGGCTTGCATGCCAATAGTATCCCTATATAGAAAAATGTATCTTTTTAAATAAAAAGCTGTTAAATTACTTTAATCAAGAAGTTTCTCTAAATTCTTCTAAAAGAAGCCGATTTTGTTTCTTTGTTAGTATAACTTGTTGAATCCCCATGTTGCGCTTTTCTGCATGTTTTCCAAATCAGGCAAAATTTTTTAGTCCCTTGACATTTTTCTTTCATTTAATGTTTAATAGATGTTGATTTCCTTTCATTTAATGTTTAATCAATGAGGATTCCTGCTCTGATCTGATAAAAGTTTTGCTGAGCATAATACAACCAAATTATTTTCCCCTCTAAATTTTCTGGCCAAAAGAGAGTACATGTAATAATAGTAAGTATTTTACAACAATTCCTAGTGAATTCAGCAGATCATGGAATATATTTCTATACAGTTGAGAGATTTGAACAGACATTGTTGACCATCACTTTTCCAGCTAAAGCCCCTCTCAAACATAGTTCCTAGCGGGACCTACCTTCCGTTTTCTGGACACAAGGTTGGCTGTGGTGATGAGCTGTATGGCATATCCGAGAGAGGTTTCATTCCAATCCGGGTCAACACAATCAGGGCCTCATCACTCATCTCTACATTCTCCTCTTCACACCTGTGACACATAAAATAATCCACTCAATTTTGAATTTGTACATAAATTCAGATATAAAATTATTCTGGATAAGAAAAAAATCATGCACATAATTTTTTTATTCACTTTCAAATTGTTTGGCAGACTTTTCATTGAAATGATGTTTAAAAATATTTATATGAATGTATTTTTTTAATTGTGCGATTCAAAAAATGCATTCATATAATTTTTTATTGCATTTTAATCACCCTCCATACTTCTCTAAAAACACATAAATAGAAGCCAGGAATGTCCAAGATTAGTGAGTTGAGCCCCGTTTTAGTAATATTATCCATACACGTGAGTTTGAGCCCTGTTTTAGCAATACCACCCATACAGAGTGAGTTTGAGCCCTGTTTCAGCAATATCATCCAAACAGAGCGAGTTTGAACCCTGTGAGTACCTGATGGTGAGGATCTGTTTGATTTCCTTTTCCTGGTACGGGGTAGTGGAGATGATCAGCAGTCGGTCCAGAAGTTCTATGGGAATTCCATGGGGACTCTGGTACTGTGTGCCTCGGATACTGAAAGCAATCATCTCAATGTTTTATATCCTGTTTCACTCCTGGTAGTTATACATCTGTTTAATCATGACTATAAAAACTGCATACATGTATATATTTGTTGATTTATATTCAACTATCTGAGATTTATATCTGCACCTACATGTAAATAAAGTTTACAAACAGGAAATCAGCTCAAAGTGCCCTGCTCTAAAATGCTTTTTGTTACTATATGAATGAGAACATTTTTTTTTATTTTGAAAATGCAACTCAAACTTACAGACTCGTATGTTGAACAGAAAGTTTTTAGTGAAAAAATGAATAAAGAGATATACAACTACATATTCCCTGAGACGCAGTTGAAAATCACGAACTTGTATGTTAAACAGAAAGCTGACTCTTTCAACAATCAATTATTCCATGTCCATCATCATTTGTCAAATCAAGAGAATTTCGCGCTTTCTGTCTAGAACTCTGTGCACTGAGTGCTCTACCTGGTGATTCCTCTGTTGGTGGCCATTATCAGAATGGGAGCCATGTCCAACTCCAGAGCTCGGTTCAGGAAGGAGAAACATTCAATGTCAAGCATGTGCACCTCATCAATAAATAACACCTACAACAGGAAAAACTCATCAGTTTGTTGGTCTGATATTCAGCAATAGTTTTTTCTTTTAATATTTCTATTCTTTAATAAGAATCCACTCAAATCTTTCACATTTAACAATTTTTGTTTTGCAGTTTTACAAGCTAGCCCAACTCCATTGAAGATCATGTTTTATAATCTGGTCCTCTCTTTGATCTGAGTCTGCCCAATACTTTCCTGGAGAATGACCCTGTCTGTATGTGTGTCTTACCCTGGGGACAATCTCCGCCTTTCCCTCCTCCCTCCACTCCGCCACCTTGGAGTTAATTTGCTCTCGTACCTCGCCCTTGATTTCTCCTGTGTCACCTGAAATAAACAACCACCAAAAATTGAGGTATTGTAAGTTTAATTTAAGTACATTTTTAAAAAAGAGATTTTCTTCTTAATCAAATAATGTAATAAAATGATCAGTTGATCACCAATTAAAAGTATAATCCTGTCAAACAAACTAATAGAAAAGACAATTTTCACAAATAATGTAAAACATTTCACCTCTAAACTTTGTTTTCAGTTCCTGAGAACAGGGCCAGGAATCCCTGTGTGCGACTGTTGATGACGACTATTTCATGTAACGTCACTGTGTGTACAACTTCTTTCCTCTTCTGTAATTCTCCTTCTGGGCACAGAACAAACTTGGTCTGAAATTTTACACAAAACTACCCATATCAACTGAATTATCCAATATCATTTATCTTTATTTTTCAAATTATCCACTATCTCATGAAGTTTTCATTTTCATTTTTTCATCCAAGCAAATCCAGAATGAAAGTGAGTTCTCATTATACCACTCTGAACCTTCATAATCCAAATCAGTATTTTATATATCATACATCACAATCATTGTACAACACATATATAAACAATTGCCAAGCAGTTTACAATACCTGGACTCCCATTGCATCATAATTGCGAGCTCTTGTGAAGGATCTGCCCAGCTTTGTAATTTTTCCTGTGGCTTTTCAATGGTGATTATGTCCCTGAAATCAGTTTAAAGCAAAATTTAAACTCTCAAAATCTTTATTCATTTCTTCTGAATTTTCTAGCAGTTGATAGAATCATAGTACACTCGGATCTAAGGCTACTACAGGTACTTCTATTGCAATAGAGACATCCATGTATTCTTTCCATAATATTTACTAGAGAGCAAAACTGAACTAAATTGATTGGGAAATATAGGTTCATATGAATCTATCAATCAAAGTACATGTACATGTACTATGATTTTGCATAGGTCCAAAAGATATTTTAACAGCAATGATTTCTGTACAACTGCATGACTTAATGTAAAAAAGATATCTGTGAGCCAATGCTCACTACATGTAGTAATACCCCTGCTCTGATTTGAATATGTAAAATAAGCAAAGTCGACATTTAAAAGGAAGTAAGCATCCAATTGGTACAAAAATAGATTCCTCGATATGGCGTGCTGAAATAAATAGTGTGTTAAAATTTCAAGCATCTGCGATAAATAGTTGCTGAGTAATCTTTGACAAATATTTGTTTGAAAATTTTGTCTAAAAATAAACAGTCATCATTTAACAGGAATCTGAAGTCCAATTGGTACAAAAATATATCCCACAATATGGCATACCTAAGCAAATAGTGTGTTAAAATTTCAAGCATCTGCGATAAATAGTTGCTGAGAAATCTTTAACGAAAATTTGTTTGAAAATTGAGGCTAAACATAAACAACATTTAACAGGAAGTTTACCTCCGATTGTTACTTTAAACTCACAAAGAATCACACTGTCAAATACATTGATTTGAACAAACATTTTCATCTGTTTTTCTATTTTGAATTCATTTGGAAATTTAGAATCAAATGAGTGTTATATCCATGGGCAAATTTATTATCTCTTGAGGAAGAAAAAGTTAATTTAGATTTTGTGAGTTTGTCCTGATTTCTACACTTGATTTGATTTCCCTTTAGATTTTCTACTGTTTATTAGTATCTTCAGCTTGCAGTTTCTGGCTGCCGTTTTCTGGCTAAACAACTTACCGTTCCTGTGGCTGGTCTGTCTATCTGGATTTCTACAACCTCTCCTTCAATGATCTCTGTTTCTTCTCTACAAAAGAATGCATACTGTTCTGTTAGTTGCCTATTTACACATTGCAACATATTTCACTAGAAAACGTAAGGAAAAGTTACTTGGGCATATGATAAGGTCTCGTGCCCATTGGATGGAGGAAGGCGAAAAACCTTCAAAATATTTTTGCCATTTGGAATCTAGGAATTACTTAAACAAAACTATAAAAAAAATTGAAGTCGATGGTATTGGAATGATATATGAACAAGGGGAAATACTAGATTATGTTAAGAAGTACTATGAAAATTTATATGCAAGTGCGGACACAAATTTAGTAAAGATTGATTTAGATAATATTATTTTTAATTACAATTCACCTAAGTTAGAAAGTAATTTGTCAAATGGTCTAGAAGAAGTTTTTTTAGAAACAGAGGTATTAAATGTCATAAAACATATGAAGAACAACAAATCTCCTGGAAGTGATGGGTACACTGCTGAATTTTTTAAATTTTTTTGGAAAGATATTAAAAATTTTATTGTACGAGCCATTAACTGTATATTTTTGAAGAAAGAACTCCCCATCTCACAGAGACTTGGAATTATTTCATGTTTGCCTAAAGGTGATAAACCCAGACAGTTTTTAAAAAACTGGCGACCAATTACTCTTTTAAATGTTTTGTATAAGATTATTTCAGGGTGTGTTAGTTTTAGAGTCAAGAAAGTTTTAGATTATTTAATATCAGACACACAGTCTGGATTTATGAAGGGAAGGTACATTGGGGAGAACACTAGATTTATATATGACCTGTTATCCTACACTGAGTTTAAAAACGTACCGGGTCTTTTAGTATTGATAGATTTTGAAAAGGCTTTTGATTCTATGTCGTGGTCATTCATATACCAAGTCCTTAGATATTTTGGCTTTGGAGAGAATATCATTCAGTGGATTAAGATCTTAAATACAAACTTTCATGCTGCTATTTTACAATGTGGCCATCTATCACAACAGTTTGTCGTACAAAGGGGATGCAGGCAAGGAGACCCTGTCGCTCCATATTTATTCATCATGTGTGCAGAAATCTTAGCAATAATGATTAAACAAAACAAAGACATTAAAGGTATTTTTATTAATGACATTGAACATAAGATATCACAATATGCAGATGACACTTCACTAGTCCTTGATGGTTCACCCAAGTCCCTTTTTGCAGCTCTAGAAACCATAGAATTTTTTACTAGTTTTTCTGGTCTTAAAATAAATACGTCTAAGACAAAAATTATTTGGATTGGATCAAAAAAATTTTCAAATCAGGTTTATCATCACACAAGATGGAAATTGGATTGGGGGTCAACAACATTTAACCTTTTAGGAATTCAGTTTTCGGTAGATCTTCATAATATTGTCGATATGAATTATAATTTACAAATTCCAAAAATTATAGCTCTGGTTGAGCAATGGAAACGACGAATTCTTACTCCCATTGGTAGAATTACTGTTATTAAAAGTTTGCTTATTCCAAAACTAAATCATTTATTCATTTCACTACCAAATCCAAAGAAAGAAACAATTTCATACCTTAATAAAACTATTTTTGAATTTTTGTGGAAATCTAAGATTGACAAAGTTAAGAGGTCCGTCATTACACAGGACCATTCGTCAGGAGGGTTGAAAATGGTTGATATTAACAATTTCATAACATCTCTTAAGTGTTCATGGATAAAAAGGCTTACAAAATCACACAAACCATGGATGGATTTTTTTTTTACCATTTGTGGAAATGATTTTTTACAGAAATTGTTTGATTTTGGTGATAGTTTTGTAATTGAATGTTTACACAATGTAAACAATGATTTTTGGAAAGATGTGTTAAATTCATGGTTATGTTTTATTACTATCTATAATGATCACTCAAAGGCAAAAGATGACTTTTTAAATATTCCAGTGTGGTACAACTCAAACATACACATAGCTAATAAATATGTTTTCATAAAAGCCTGGTACAAGAACGGTGTAAAGGTCATACAAGATTTTTATGATGAAAATTGTAATTTTTTAGGTATTGATGAATTTAAATGTAAATACAATCTCAATGATATATGTACAATGCAATACAATAGTGTTAAAACAGCAATTTTTAAGTTTTTTAAAATGTCTAACATAGACAGGACTTCTGCTAAAAGAAATCCTAATCCATGTATACCATTTTTTTTCCAAACAATTATACTCTATGAAAAGAGCACAAAAATTATTTACAATGTTTTGAATGAAAAGGTGGTTGTTCCAATTGCTGTAACCAAATGGAAAACAGATCTAATGGATTATAATGTTGAAGATCTTACTGTATATGACATTTTTAAGATTTGTTTTAAAACTACCAAAGACTCTTCTGCACAATGGCTTCAATTTAGAATTTTACACAAAATTCTTCCAGTTGGATACTACCTTAAAAAAATTAATATCAAAACTACTGACAGATGTGGGTTTTGTAAAAATAATGTGGAAACGATAATACATGTTTTTATTTCTTGTGAGAAAATACATACCCTGTGGAGTGAACTTAGTTTTTATATTTACAGAAAGACATCTGAAAGAGTTGGATTTAATATGTTTAATATTATTCTTGGTCAACTTCCGTTATCGTTTCATAACAAAGTCATTAATTTTATAATTCTTTATATGAAACAATATATATTTTGTTGTCTTATGTCAAATAGGATTCCATGCTTGGTTGGTTTCCTTTGTCACTTAAAACTAAAATACAATATTGAAAGATATGCTGCAATACAAAATTGTAAATTACAATATTTTGAAAAATTATGGGACAGTTGGAAAGGCATCTTTGATGCTGACATCTGATATATTTTCATTATGATTATTTTTTCTATTTCTTTTTTGTTACTTAAACTTTTTTTCCGCATAGGCAAGTAACCACTAAATAATACATTTAGTTTATTCATCTTAAAGTGTGTGTGTACGTGTGTGTGTGACTGAATGTGACTGTTCTGTATGTCTGTTCTTTGAAAAAGAAATAAATTATAAAAAAAAAAAAAAAAAAAAGAAAATGTGAGGAAGTTGTTGGGTTATTGACTTCAATCAATTATTCATGTAGATCTTACAGACTTAAAGAAATAATCTCATAATACAAAACAATCTTTTGTTATTCTAGGGGTGATGGGATGGTAAAGGATATGAGAGAAAACAGTTCAAATTACTTTATTCCAACTCCAATGGATTTCCTGAAGGCTTGTGTCAGAGCTTCTGTCTTGCTCATTTCCAGTGAGAAAATTTCACTTCCAGCTATGCTGGTAAAAGCTGTGTCTGTTCCTAAAGCCTGAGCCATTCCTGCAAATGTTCAAGTGTAAAGTCAGACGCTTCATTATAATCTAAGATTTGACCATTTCTAATACATCTTATACATCTTACTTGTATTCAAAGAATTTACGACAATGACAACATCAATTCACCTGAATAGTCAATTACCGGTAACCAAGCCCAAAATGATGATTTAACTAAACCTACCAAATCTCTAATATTTATCCATGTGAATTTTGTTATTAAATAAGACACTACTTGCACATATTTTTTTGAACATGGATGAAGCAATGCAATGGTGATACAGTGAATAGCAGCCCTGACAATGGTCAATAAATCTAATTCAAGAAGTTGCAAAGCTAGTGTGCGAGTTGATGCCCTTTCATTGCAAAAAGAGTTGATAGAAATGTAGATTAAATACAAAATTAAGAAAAAAAGAAGTTTGCTTCTTTATGGATTTCAGTGACTCATAAATGTGTTGCTGAGCTTGGTGTGCATTTTGTGGGCTGATGTTATAATAATTCTTCTTAAATGACAGTTACCCATAGCGATGGCAGTTTTCCCTGTCCCGGGATGTCCTGCTATTAGAACTGCTCGGCCTGCAATTTTTCCTTCCTGTAATTAAGAATACAAAAACTGTAATTGTAATAGTTTAAAATTTTGTACATAAACTTGAAGATAGATATGGAACTTTTTTTTTTCAACATTTAATTCATCATGTTCATTGTTCAAGAATAGCAGCCTTAACATGACCCACTGACCTTAATCATCTCCAATATGACCCCTGCTGCCCGCCGGGCTTCTGTCTGGCCCACCATGCCCTGTGAAACATTTCTGAAACATTAGGGACCAAAACTAATCTCAATTTCTGTCCATACATTGGCATACAAGTGAAATATTCTTGACATAAATTGATTTTCTTATTAAAAAAAAAATAAGCCGAACTCTTTAATTCATGTTTTGTTTTAAAAAATGCAAATTAACATTTAGGATAAGGGAGTAAAAAGTTAAGATACATGTACTTCATGCTGAGAAATTATCCAGAGATCTGCGATGTATATACTACATGTAGCTGGTATTATCCAATATATGCATAAATTACTTCAGACTACAGACAATAAGACCTAAAAATAATATACATGTATATTATGTAGAATAAAAATAAAAAAAAAATTGAGCTAAAATCTGTCCTAAGATTTTTTGCATTCATAAAGGGTTTGTGATCTGCAGGAGTGGCGCGGATCAGAACCCCTTGGCTAGCGAAGATGAAATATCTAAGGGTTCTTGAAAACAATATTTATTTACATACCAGAATGAAAATTTGTTTACAAGTTTTTGTATTAATTTTGAATTTCCTGCCCCCCTCTCTCTCTCTTGTTTGGCTAAAGAAAGCGGCTGTTAAATAAAAATCTATGGAGATTCGCATTGCAATTGTTATAAAAAATCAAAAAGGTCTGAATGATAGCACTTGATATATTGTGTGAGGTCTGTTCCAAAAGACTTCCAAATGGAAAAAAGATAAATCTCCATAATAAATCAGTTTTATCGGTCAAAATGTGATGGAAACAGTAACCTGTGACAGATTTTAGTCTTGTATACCAGGGCTTGAACAAATTTAACAAGGACCGTTGGGCTGGCCAATGCTCTTGGGCCAACAATAAGATTAGAGTCCAAACAAAACAAACAATCTATGAGATGACAGGCTAGAGATGATGAAACGGCATCTTCTGATCTATACTCTGTCCCAAGATATCCTGGATTCACATTTTGCTTAATTACTCGATATCTATAAATACCCCAGGGTTCAAACGATGTTCATTCAAAAGTATGAAAAATTTCCAAGATATTTCCGTTGAAACGCCCCCTCTAGCTGGTCATGTTTCAATACACGGCTAAAAAATGTAATGTCTACGGGGATTTTGTATTGAAGCAGACCCGGTGATAACGTTGAAAAATTGCGCGAGGTATTCCGAGTGACTTCCGAATGGAGAAAAGATGTAAACATTCACCATTATGAATCTCCGTAGGAAATCTGTTTTCGTTCCTGTGAACTTTTATGAGTGAAAAATGATAATGTGTCAATGAAGATATCTTGGAAATTTTCTCTTTCATCGATTTCAATTGCACTTCTTTCACAGGTATGTGTATTTTTATTCAAAATCGGACAAATGTGCTGCATAAATAGGGACAGACTATAGCCCCATTTATATTGGCTTCGCCCTCCAAACGGTTACACCGTAAAACATATTAACTTTAAAGATATGTATTTCTACTAAAAACAATGATAATCATTCACAGGAAAGAGTATACTTATAAATTATCTAGAATGAAACTTACTGCTGCCATTTCGCCGGTTTGTGCTTGTCGAAGCGCCCCCTGGATATTGGTATACCAGTATAACAACGAGAACCAAGCATTTCCCACGCTAAACCACAGGATTTAATTAGTCGTGAGCATTGTTTAGACGTTTCACTGTCATTCTCTTAGTGTCGTGGAGGGGACCGGACGTGTTATGCCAGTGCTGAGGACTCCCGCCGTGGAAGATTCTTCAAGGTAAGAAACATTGTCAAGATTATTTAATGCCAGGGTTTTTGTCTGTGGTATCAATTTGACTACAGCATCTTACTTCTATACCAGTTATCAGGACTTCGTATATATTTCCACTTTTTCACGAAAGATGGATTTACACGGCAAAAATACTCGTTTTCCCCATTAATCTTGAAACATTCTTTGTAATTACTTATGTAAAAGATAAGACTTTTCTGTAAATTACACTTGTTACACAATTTTGTGCTCTCAAGTCTCAACAAAAACTTTGAATAAACCACCTAAATTATGTCACGTGATATTTAGAAATGGAGGCGATAGAGTTGGGTAAGAAATATTGTAATATCAAGTTAAAAAATATGCATGCTTCCGACACTCATGCGCAGTGGTATTCTTGAAGTGTCATGGACCGTAGGTATAGCATACCCCCCCCCCCCCCCATACCACGGTGACCACCGCACACAGAACAGTGCTATAACACAAACGTTTCTAGATCCGTAGATGGATAAAGTATTCTGATTATATGGGCATAGGCGTCGGAACCTAGGAGTTAGACAAAGTTAGACATAATCATAATAACTATCTTCTTCTTTTTTTTTTGCTTTTTTTTTTTGCTTTTCAAGTCTACCCCCCCCCCCCCCACCTCCACTTTCAATTTGCTTCCGACGCCACTGTGTGGGGAGAGAGACGGAGACACACATTAATGGTATAAAATATGACAAAATTTAGTGACTTGATCGAAGTAGTTTTCAGAAATTTTTTTAAACATCAATCTTGATTAATTTTTATCAAGTAAATGGATATAACCTCCTTTTGCACATAAAGAATAATAATTTAAAGTAAAATTGCAAAATTTAAATTTTACCATTAACAGCTGACTAACACTCTTAATTGTTATCATTGCATAGCCCCCCAACTCCGTCACTTTCGGGAAACTCCTCACTGTTAAAATTGAAATCAAGTGTGATAATGATGTCATATTTTGCGTATCGAAAATCTTCAATCGAATGCCAACAATTTACAATGGTTACATTCAAGAATATGTTAAAACATAACAAAATTACACCTTGTCTATTTCATACACCATTAATTGCGCGAAATCAGCTAGCACTTTTTCACAGGTACACTAAAACATTGATATCTATGACATGCTGGCCCTTCATCATTAACGGTTGTCAATCATTTTTAGAGAGGTCAAGGGGAAACATTTCACGTGTAATACATTTGATTTTTTATCAATTTTTTTTTTCAGTCTGCATTAGCGATAATGCACTACACTCTATGGTTACGTCAAATTGCTCATGCCGTAATTTTTGCCTTATACCGGTACAGGGTATAGACATATAAGATACATCGCTATTTACGCTACATTTATAAATAATATAATATATAAACATTATATTCATTTACATATTCATTAATGATATAAAATGAAATGTGTAATGACAGAAATAAAACGGCATCTATAATTTTTAAAAGGTCATTGTGATTGTTGTTACAAGGACCCATTTTTTATTCTTGGGACCATTTCATTTTGATGAAATTATATACCATTTAAATTGTATGCACCATTTTTAACTTATTATAACTTGGCATAGATAAAAATTGAGTTTAAACTAAATATTTAATGTGTCTTCATTCCCTGGCATATTATAGAGCATGTGGGTGACAGAGTTAGGTTCATCAGTTATGATAAGCACGTGTGATAAATGTCGTATTCAATGTGCTTATTTGATAAATAATAAAAATATTTTTGTTCATAATTTTATAAATTATAATTTTTCAAGTTATATTCACTAATTCAGTGATTGCACATGTCAAAAACCACAAAAAGTAATTTACAGAGAAACGCGGGATGTTTTCTGCTTGTTGTGACGCAACAGCTATAGATATATAATGCAATAAGGTTTTAGAAATATAAATTTTATTCTGAGGGTCAATACTATTTGCAAAATGATATTCCGTCCCATAAAAAACCTAATTCCTGGACCTCCTCTTATCTCTTGTGATTGAAATAACATACCATGAAATGCATAAGGAGGAAGAATATATATGCTTTAGGGGTGGGGATCACAAGCATTTTTTTCAATTTATTTGATCATTTCTGATTTTGGTAGGGTGGGGTGGGGTTAGGGTGACCCCCAGAGGCCATGACCTACTAATACCACAAAAAGATTTGCCTTGACATGGGCCATGGTTCAAGAAACAAAAATATATATGGTTTAGGAGTGGGGATATTTTAAAAATATGTCAGCTTTATGTCAGCAGAGGATGCTCAGATGTACATAAAGAGATTTTGGAAATTGCTTTTAAATCTTAAAGATAAACAAAATGTTATATATAATTGTGGAAATTATAAAGTCAAGTCATCAAATACCTTGCTCTAAAAAACAAAGCAGGATCATCATTGGGCTAGGGATAGGAATTACACTACATATGAATAAGATAGGTTACTTGATTAGTTCTAACTCTGGAAAGTCAAAGGGGGCATAACCTATATACATATACGTACCAATTGATGTGCAATGACACGAGGAGCAAGAATGAATATGGTTTAGGGGTGGGGATCTCAACAATTATTAAAATGTATTATCATTCCCTATTTCAGAGAAGGGGGGGGGGGGGGTGGTGGTGGTTTAAAAGCAACTCTTGGGGGGAGGAGGAATGACCCAAGGGGCAGGGACCAATTTGTCTTAAATGCATCTTGACATGATCAGCGGAATTGGACAGAATGATCACTATAGGGCATCTGCAGAGTGGGGCCCTAAATAAGTTGTTAATAGTTACAAAATCAATCTTCAAAAATATTGATAATATATGTTATACATGTATTTAGAAATGACTATATTTTCAAAATGATTAACAAATTAATCAGTCAAAATGAGTTATAAATATTCGATTGGCAATTCAGCAATTGATTGCCATCTCTAGTATAATATCAAGTAAGACGTATTAAAATGATGAAATCTTAGATTATAATATAGGGTTTGATACATAGTGCACGAGCCGGAGGCGAGTGCTATATGTATCAAACCCTGACTACTATTTAGGCATAGTACATGCACAACACAACACTATTGTTATAGTTATGCCGACTGTCGTATATACAGACGTGCTTTGCTAATAAGTAGCTGTGACGTTTGAGTGTTGTCTATTATAGTCCCTAAAAATAATCACCGGAAAAGCAAGCGTTTGTTCTTTCAAATCAATCAATTAATTTGATTGATTATTTAATCAACAAGTTGCTGTGCAATAAAAAAAAATCAACAAACGTTTATGTTCTTTTCAAGAAATGAGACACGATTGACATTACCGAGAAAACTCGAGTTGTTTAACAGACGAAATCTCATAGAATTTTTATTTGTACATTCTTTATCAAGCGTCATTTGAAAAAGCGTTTTCATGATGCTCATGTACAATTTCTTTGAAAAATGTTCAATCAATTTGTTTAAAAGTTTATCAGAAACTTTAACTTTAAAGTTACCGTAAATAATGAGGTATTTTTGGAAAGATTAATTATTTTAATTGTTTGAATGTCAATCGTATATATCTACGTTTTATATATATAAAAACCACCATTTACATCATCGGCTAACGTAGCGTAACGGTAATGCATTGGGCTTTTAGATGTAATGATTTTAGGGTCGAGAGTTCGGAACCCGCTGTCAACCGCTGTATGCGCGTGTAAAATTTTCATTAAAATCAATTGCCGTGCTCTATTTCGGCATAGTATGCTTACACTATGTAAACCCCTTTGTATACTTTGCGAAAATAGATGAGTATTGAATATATAGCGCCAAACTGACAGGAGTCATAATAATATAAAATAACACACTTTTATCCACATAAATATTGACATGTTTCTGATACCACATTTTAAAATCGTTAAAGCAGTCCTGCAGTGAAAATCATTGCACAATATGACATTTATTTTGCACTGTTTACAATATTCTTTACTGCAATTACGTGTACAGGCTTTCATTGTTATAAAAATAATCTGATTTTTATTATCTATGGGTGGGGGGGGGGGTCAGAGTAATAATTGTGTTTGCAGGGGGGGGGGGGTTGTAGCATGTGATGTTGGCACACAAAAGCATGAATGAAGCAGGCAACCGCCGAGGGGGTGGCTGGGCATGATTTAATTATGTTTGTAATAATTATATAGACCATACTTTCTATGACATGAAATGTTTAGATTTTTGATTAATTTGAAATTCACATGCAAACAGTTCAAATTCAAATTGTACATAAAAGTAATATGTGTATTATGGGATGTGACCTC
Source organism: Magallana nippona (assembly GCA_033439105.1). Lineage (NCBI taxonomy): Eukaryota > Metazoa > Mollusca > Bivalvia > Ostreida > Ostreidae > Magallana > Magallana nippona. Next base: position 24,421,485 of record CM065926.1, read on the forward strand.
ATCATTTTTGAAAATTATAATTTTTAAAAAGTACCGGAAATTGCACGTGGCCTGCTTTTTGAGTAAAACTGGTACAAGAGAGTGTTATTTAGAGGCAAACACTTAGTGCGGGTATTACTGTCTAATGACAGTATCTTGTTAGTGATAATTCTGACAAATTATATACATTGTATTCTCTAATCAAACTACGTCAATTAAAGTGTCAATCAAATTATTTACTAATGACTATAAGATTTGATTTTGTGTTATTCTATTGACATCATTTGTTATTCATGATGATGCTTCCTATCACTACAATCAAACAAAGCTAAACACATAGTGTGACCAAGAATACACTTAAACATGGTGTCATCCTTCTAGTGTCCACTCTGGTGTTAGGTTGTGTTCGGTCGGTATTCTGCATGCCCTGTGTCGGCCTGGGCTGGTGTATGCTTGTATGACAATTTGTCTGCACAGTCTGTTGTGTTACAGGATTGGCAATTAACATACAATGATAAGCATTCAATGTAATTGTATTTATATTATTTCTAATATTTATTTATTAGTTAAAAATATGTGATTAGTTGTTTTAAAGCCATAATTAATATATTAAGCTTTTTGTCAGGGATATGAATAATAGATGGAACATCAATAAACATGCTTTTTATTAGTGACGATTGCGACAAAGAGCACATGGCGGGTGTGACCGGTCATCAGAGGATGCTCACTCCTCCTAGGCACCTGATCCTACCTCTATCTTTTTGAAGGTCCGTGTTGCTCTGCTTTGAATTTGTATTTCGTTTTATGGATTTTTGAGATGGTTGACGGTTTGTTATTGTCATTTTTTCATTTTTGGTGGTAAAAATATAAGGTCAGAAAATTTAAGGGGCAAATTCTTTTGTGAGATAGGTACGATTGGATAGATGTACTGTAAATTGGCAAATAATCACAGTGATTTTAATTTTACTACGTTCACGATGGTTTTAATTTTACTATGTTCACGATGGTTTTAATTTTACTACATTCACGATGGTTTTAATTTTACTATGTTTGTGATTCATCATGATCAGGTTTGATCATGGCAGATTTTGATTCAAACATACGGGTAAACAGTGTTTTCCCTTTATTTCAAAGTAAGCTGCAGTCCAATTCCAACAGCCAGGGTTCAAGGGGCCACATAGGTGATAATGTCACAAACTGTCATGATTGTAAATGTGTATCGAAAGTATCACTTCACTGTTCATTCGTTAACCTAACAATTTTTTTTGTCCTTCAGAACTTGTTCCACTTCCTCAATAATATGAATAAATCCACAAAACCCATCTTGTGAGACATATTTCCCTAATTATACACCATTATTAAACCAGGCATATATGTCGAAAGCAGACGCAGATTCAAAATGAAAGTTAAATAATGAATATTTATGAGATAATGTTTGATGTCCTAACCTCCTGCTTATCCTTTTTAAGACCGCCATAATACCTCTTATTAGTCGGGATTGAGATATAGTCAAGTTAATTGTAAATTCGTGGCCAATGATCCTATTAATCTAAAATGTTAGTAGTAATTGCTCTTCATTAAACATTTATTTTCATGGGTCAACTTTACAATGAAATTTAGGAAAATTGCACAGGCACCGGACGTTATAATTTTTTCTCATAATAAAAAATAAAACTCTATACCTAATAATAGACAAGGTACCCATCGCGGCGCCGCCATCTTGAATTTATTTCAAACTGTCACATCAGGTGGAACTTTCGCTTGAAACTCATCGGTAAAATTATTTTGGGATCCTCTCCGTCTTCCTATCGGTCATTCAACATCTAAGCTTACAACCGATTCAACCAAAACGACGCGTCACACCTGTCATTAATAAAAATCGCCCTCAATCTGCATCTACTGCCCTAGATATGCGACAAAATGCTAAAGGATGGACGGAAGTTGACATAATTGCATCATACTTTGGGTAATTCCTTCCAAATATAGCACTGATACAAATATTCAAAAGGTGTCGATTTTGAATTCGATCAACATACAAGTTAAAATTAAGCAAGTGGATAATATAACTGTCAACTATTACTTTTATTACAAAAAGTTTATATAAACATGTTTATAAATGCATATATTTTGAAATATTGACGTAAACACACGCTGCAGGGAAATCTCATTTGCATAAATGTGACAACTTCGCTCCACCCTTTAGCCTTTTGTTGCTTATCTAAGGCAGTAGATGCAGATTGAGGGGCGATTTTTATTAATGACAGGTGTGACGCGTCATTTTGGTTGAATCGGTTGTAAGCTTAGATGTTGAATGACCGATAGGGAGACGGAGAGGATCGCAAAATAACTTTACCGATGAGTTTCAAGCGAAAGTTCCACCTGATGTGACAGTTTGAATTAAATTCAAGATGGCGTTGATGGGTACCTTGTCTATTATTAGGTATAGGGTATTTATTTTTATTATGAGAAAAAATTATAACGTCAGGTGCCTGTGGAAAATTGGTATTCAAAGGATATTGATGAAACCACAGTATATGTCTAGCCCAAAAAACAGATAATGACCATATGATTACCATTTCCTTTTAATACTTTAAAAATATATTTGATCCTTTTAGATACCCCGTCTGGGCCCATGGAAAATTGGTATTCAAAGGATATTGATGAAACCACAGTATATGTCTAGCCCAAAAAACAGATAATGACCATATGATTACCATTTCCTTTTAATACTTTAAAAATATATTTGATCCTTTTAGATACCCCGTTTGGACCCATGTATGCTTGTGGCTGGTTCCTCCGACGACTCAGTTCATCTACTGTCACTGATGATGCTGACCATGTGCTCTTCTTCCCCACATTTGTTCTCTTTGGGTAGCAGTCTGGCTTTCTGGGGGTGGAAGAAGGCAGCAATGAAGGAAGATAAGACGGAACGTCACAAGGAAGGGAAGAGAAGGAAGGAAGCAAAGAGTGCAGGAATGGAATGAGGTGAGGTTAGGCTGGTGGTGGTTAAGAAGGGGAAAGTTGGGACCCTCTGGCTGAACTACATTGAGGGGCAAGGGAGGCTTCTCCAAGGCCAATGCTTCTGTTTCCTCTAAACACGCTGTGTGAGTAAGAAGCAGGCTTCACAGTCTGACTAAAGCCAGCCCCTACTAATTCACTTCAATGAAGTGAATAAGTAGGGGCTGGCTTTAGTCAGACTGCAGCCAGCCCCTACTAATTCCTACTAGTTCGCTCCAACGAAGTGAATTAGTAGGGGCTGGCTTTAGTCAGACTGCAGGCTTCAGGAGCTACAACTATGTATGCAGATAACATAGCTGTTGCTAATTGATAGCAAAATATATATTTTATTATAATGCATTTTATTTGTATATTATAAACATATTTTTAAACCAATTTTTCAGCTCACCTGAGCTGAAAGCTCAAGTGAGCTTTTCTGATCACTTTTTGTTCGGCGTCCATCTGTCTGTAAACTTTACACATTTACGACTTCATCTCCAGAAGCACTGGGCCAATTTCAATCAAACTTATATGAAAGCATAATTGGGTAAAGGGGATACAAATTTGCTAAAATGAAGGGCCATGCCTTCTGTAAAAGGGAGATAATTAAGAATTATTGAAAATTTGTCGGTATTTTTCAAAAATATTCTTCTCAAAAACCATTTGGCCAGAAAAGCTGTAACTTGTGTGGAAGCATCCTCAGGTAATGTTTTGTTTGAAATTAAATTGAAGTTAGTTCTTTGGTATATATATATATATGGGACTGCAACACAAATGCGTAATATATCAATAATTTTTGTTGAAGAAAACATTACAAATACTATATGTCAAATGCTATTGCTATTCAATTGTTTTACACGTATTCAGATCATCTCATCGTTTTTGTTCATGTTTTTGATATGCTTAGATTCTCAAGGCCAGTATCCACTCGCCTGACAGTAATGCGTTAGGCCCCCATACAGGCATGGCAGTCTGGAAGCTGTCCATTAACTGTCCTGGTAAACACTTGGTACTGTCAGGTCAGAGTGGAAGTTGGCATTGGGAATCTAAGTATATCAAAAAATGTGAATAAAAAACTATACGTTATATAAGTTCAACAATTTTCAAACTCTACTTTAATAGAATAATAATAATAAAAAAGATAACAATTCAAAAAATAATTAAAAACAAAATAAAAAAAAAACCCTGAAAAAACTCTCCCTTGCTACACACACCCACTGGATTAAATGGAACCTTAGTATATTAGTTCCTTAGTATTCTTCATGATAGTGATTATACTCAGCTTTCCTTGTAATTCTCTCTTCTTGAAAAAACCCTCACATATTATAAGTATTCGTGAAATATATATCAATATGTAATCAAAAATAAGTAGCCAATTGCAAGCCCACTGGGCCAATTTCAATCAAACTTTAATGAAAGCATAATTGGGTAAAGGGGATACAAATTTGCTAAAATGAAGGGCCATGCCTTCTGTAAAAGGGAGATAATTAAGAATTATTGAAAATTTGCCTGTATTTTTCAAAAATATTCTTCTCAAAAACCATTTGGCCAGAAAAGCTGTAACTTGTGTGGAAGCATCCTCAGGTAGTGTTTTGTTTGATATTAAATTGAAGTTAGTTCAAATAATTGTCCCCAGAGGAAGGATGGAGCCATAAATGAGGGGGTCAAATTTTACATGGGAAGAAAATTAATCTTAAATTATATTCAAAAACTCAAGTGTAATAATATATGGTATTACTTATTTGCAAATTTCCTGACACTTTGTTGATTCTCAACTGTTTAAACTGTAGCCCTTGGACATTTATTGTTGCCCCCCCCCCCCCCCCCCCCCCCCCCCCCCAGGACTCAATGTTTTATGTAGATTTATAAATTTATGAGCAATTGTTTAAGATCTTCTTGAGAACTGTGATGCTTAATATGTGATGTGGCTATGAAATCATCCCATTACAAAAGGGGCTCAATGCTTGTGATATCATAAGAATATCTCGAGAAATATTTATGCAGAATTGTTATACAGGATGTATTCTATACAGCTGATTTTATTAATGGCTATTGTTTTCAGGTGAGTGATGTGGCCCATGGGCCTCTTAGTTAAACAATTTATTAACAAACAGTTTTTAATCTTAATTTTTTAATAATTTAAAAAATGACCTTCCAAACTCCTGTAAGTTAATTGGGGCTTGTTTTAGGTCACATGAGTTTAAACAGTCGTATAGTGTATAGGGTAGGGGTTCTTATTGCAGGGTATAGATAAAATGGTCATATAATGTTAATGTATATATTAATATATGTTTAAGAAATGAAATATCTTTGTCTACTGACACATAATAGAAACTGACTGCATATTTAGAAAAAAAACATTAAGCTGTTATCATCTTATGACACCTATAAAGGCAAAGTTTATGGCGGGGTGGGGGTGGTTAGTCAATTATTTTATTCTGCTCTGGATTATCAATGAAAGAAATTAGTAAATTCACATATTTAGAAAAAGAAAATTATAGGTTTAATTCATAAGTCCTTTTTGAAAGATTTGGAACTTGTTTGCAGAAATAAATTGCAAGACGTTTTATATTTGAAATGTGTAGTACATTTATACCATGATACACTGGGGTTTTGAGAGTCACTCTTGGTGATGAACAGGATTTATTTAAAAATCATGATATAAATTGTTATTTAAATTTATAAGAATTAAAAACAATAAAAAAAATTTGATGAAGAAACGGTTGATAGAGCATATTGAAAAATAATGCTAATAATAATATTTTGTAGAAAAAAACCCACAATGTTGATGAAAGATACCTGTAATAATAACCAATTGGCAGCTTTATTTCTAAAAATGAATGAATGTAAAAATTAAGTCATATATAAATTAAACACCCAGCATGTTGTGCAGATATGCCACTTTTAACACAATATAAATTAATAAAAGAAGAAAGAGCACCGTGTTAAGAAGTAAACAAAGATAATACCTGTAAATATACATGGTTACATGAATTCTATATAACTATATAGGCATACTTTGGTACTTCTCAGTATACATCCCTGATGTTGATTTAACAGTTGATTATATGATATAATATTATATTCATTTTCTAAGCAATAATAACTTTCTGCCCATAAGAGATAAATTTATAAGTATTTTACAACCTGTCAAGGATAATTTGAAATAAGCATATATGTATAGTGCATCTGCATCTGACCGTTCCAGTAATTGATTAAGTCCAGTATTTTCAAAAAGGTCTCTTCAAACCGTAATCATTATAAAATGGCCAATGTAATAAAAAATGAATTTCATTTTCTACACCATATCCAGATCAAAACTCTGGGCACCTCAACAGGTTCACCATAATATTTACCCATCTCTATTCTTGGTACATGATAATATTTGTCTTCATATGAACTGTAAATCCATCATGTCAGTGTCTTCATATGAACTGTAAATCCATCATGTCAGTGTCAAGAGGAAAGTCATAGTTCCAAAACATGGCGTATTTGAAGTGTTCTCGTTAATATGAATATTTCTTCGAAGTTTGACATGCTGTATGGGAATTGATCATTATGTGGCTGTTTGTTCAATTGTTTGTTCCTTATTTTATTTTCAATCATTAATTACTCTTCTTTGGTCAGCACTGACCTATTTCTTTGTCCATTTTATGAAATTAGATTTCTTGAAGAAAAGAAGAAAATAAAAGAAATGTCCGCTAGGCTATAGAATTCCAAATATCTTGTATGTCTCTCTGTGTATTTTATTCTAAGTACATACATTTGTAACTAGCTTTATATTTACTTATTTAAAAATAAATTCTTGCCGTAGCAATTCTCCCTTATAATGTTTGTAACACAACTATAATTATACTGTGGTCATGCACATATAAGACTGGAATATATAATGGAACCATCCCATCTGTCTGCCCATTATAATAGATGTACATGTGCTGTGATCACATGATATAAAAGGCCAGTATATCACATATCATTTGAATCATCCTTACTGTCACCCCCATTATAAAATTGTATTGTGGTCAAAAAATATAAAAAGGCTAGTATATCACATATATTGGAATCATTCTACCTTTCTGCCTACTATAATAAATGTACTGAACGTGGTAACAATGATATATCACATATATATGAATCATCCTATCTGTCTGCCTACTATAATACATGTACTGTTGGTCACATGATATATCACATATATTTGAATAATCCTATCTGTCTGCTTACTATAATACATGTACTGTTGGTCACAAACTATAAAAGGCTAAAGTAATTATCACATATATTGCAATCATTCCATCTGTCTGCCTACTACATGTATAATACATGTACTGTACAAACTATAAAATGCTTAAGTGATTATCCCATATATTGGAATCATCTATCTATCTGCCTACTATAATACATGTACTGTTGGTCACAAACTATAAAAGGCTTGAGTAATTATCCCATATACTGGAATCATCTATCTATCTGCTTCCTATAATACATGTACTGTTGGCCACAAACTATTAAAGGCTTAAGTAATTATCACATATATTGCAATCATTCTGTCTGCCTATTACATGTATAATACATGTACTGTTGGTCACAAACTATAAAAGGCTTAAGTAATTATCCCATATATTGGAATCATCCTATCTGTCTGCTTAATATAATACATGTACTGTTGGTCACATGATATATCACATATTTGAATCATCCTATCTGTCTGCTTACTATAATACATATACTGTTGGTCACAAACTATAAAAGGCTTAAGTAATTATCACATATATTGCAATCATTCCATCTGTCTGCCTACTATAATACATGTACTGTGATCACATGATATAAAAAGGCTAGTATATCAAACAAAAAGGCTAGTGTATCACATGTATTTGAATCATCATATCTGTCTGCCAATTAAATGTACTGTGGTCACATATGAAAGGCTAGAATATCAATATATTTGAACCATCCCATCTCTCTGCCTTTTTCCAACTCCAGCTATACCAGGAGGTTATGTCCATTGATAAAAAAGGCTAATTTATATATAAATTGGAAACATCATGCCTGTCTTTCTGTATCTGAATCTGTAACTATTTAATTGCCAGGCTTTACCAGTTTGTCCCCTCTCATTTTTGTTTGTCACAGTGACTGTCACACTTTTTTGGTCAAGATTTTTACCTAAAAGTTTTAAAAATTCTGTCTTAATGACAGAATTGAATAGTCCTACTATATGTCAAATGCTATTGCTATTCAATTGTTTTGAACATATTTAGATCATCTCGTCGTTTTTGTTCATGTTTTTGAAATGCTTAGATTCTCGAGGCCCGAGTGTCCACTCGCCTGATATTAATGCGTTAGGCCCCCATACAGGCATGGCAGTCTGGAAGCTGTTCATTGGCTGTCCTGGTAAACACTTGGTACTGTCAGGTCAGAGTGGAAGTTGGTATCGTGAATCTGAGTATATCAAAAATGTGAATAAAAAAGACTATACGATATATTAATTTCAACGTCCATCTTATTTTCTAGATAATACTCTGGGTCTAGCAAAAAGCCTTTTGCTAGGCTTTGAGTATTATTTAGAAAAATGAAATGGATCCTTATATGTTACAAAGAAACCCTTTATTCTAGTGTTTATTGCTATTGTAAACTTCTTATTTGATATGCATAGTTATATTGCTTGTAGGAGTGGTGAAAAGGATAAGTTAATTACCCACTGGATTAAATGAACACTACAATTAACTTAGTATTGTACATGATAATGATAATACTCTTTTTCCCTCTATCATTTTCTTAAAAAAAAAACCAAAAAAACACACACATCGTAA
>CM065926.1:24435273-24609720 GCA_033439105.1 Magallana nippona
TGCAATTAATGCTGAAGGAAAGTAATTAAAACAATAATAGATTCTATATATTAAATAAATGATAGTGCAAATACGCTAAGTGTTAATCAGTTCTAAATATATAAATCTGTAACTTGTTCAGAGCAATGCCACCTGTCATTATACATATTTCTTACCTTGATCTTAATTTATCTTATAAATTCTTAATATACAGTCCTTCTTGAATATATTCGAGTTGAGTCAATTCATACAAACCGCAATTAATGCTTCAGGGAAGTACAAACAAGTGTAATAGCTAGGTTCTACATACCGGTAATGTATAAATAATAATAGTGGAAATATACCAACTCACTCACAGGCAAACAATGCTAAGTTTTGGCCATTATAAAAATACATGAATGCTACTTAGATCAGGTTATGGTATAAATACATGCCAAAAAGGTTCTGCATAGAGGTTGTCGTTGTATAGAAATAATGCTAAATGTAAATTGGTTCTGTATAAATTAAATATCATATGTCCTGTATATAGCAAAAGTTATGCATTTATTTGCAAAAGTTATATCGCAAAAGTTTCATGTCTCTTTGCGAAAGTTACGTGTTTTTTTCGCAAAAAAAAGTATGTTTTAAACCTAAGGAAAGCTCAACAGGCTTTCGTTATTTTCAAATTGTTACTAAAATAAATCCATATTACTTAGAAATCAAGTTATCTCCCATTGTGCCAACTCTCTAACCCCAATGGGAAATGGCATAAATATACTACATAGTTTTAATGTCAGCTGTCTTACAATATAATTTTGCAAACAATTTCCTCCTTATGTATCTTTAAACATTTCTGTGTAAGAATTTGGTCCTTTTCTCAACTCAGGCAGTTATTGCTTTGTTAGTTTGCATCAATGTTATAATCTCATATATTTTTTGCAGGTTAAATTCTTATTAACTGCATATAATAATTTTTATTATGTAATTAGGTTAATTTATATATTTATGTATGGACTTGTTAAATTGGGGAGAAAAATTAAGTTAAGGGGTTGCAAGGGGAGCTAGCTAGGTTATAAAAATATGGAATGGTGTTTAAAAAAAGTCAGTGATAATGATATCGTTGTTAGTTTTTCTGTACAAATCAACTTGCAGGGGTTAGGAAGGTTAAATCAACATTTTATTCAAGAAATCAATTTTATATAAAAATTTTATCAATTTATTTTAAAAAGTGTTTTTATCAATTTATTTTAAAAGTGTTTTTACCAATTTATTTTAAATAAATACATTATGAAGAATTAGTGCTATGTTATCTGCATTATATTGAGTAATCCGAGATTCTTCTGACTCTAACCCTCGGGACATGCTCCTCTGCATGTCCCAATATAAAAGCGGGGGTTAGAGTCGGAGGAATCTCGGATTATATATATAGCACGCCAAATCACAAAATGAGATAAACAGTTATCAACAGTGTAAAATACTATTTACAGACTGGAAACTATAGTTCACTAAGTAATCATTATTCGTAAACTATGATGTGTGTATATATATATATATATATATACACACACACACACACACGTTTCTTTCTTAATTCCTATTTTTATTTGTTCCTTTTTTAAATTGAAAATCTTTGAAATTACAGTCACGTGACTTCGATTAATGGCGACTTGAAAGGAAAAGAGAAAAATTAAAATTTATAGGTTGGAGTCAAAAATTCAAGGAAAAAATCAGTTGAATAGAATGTAATATAATTTATAAAAGATAAGTCAAATGGAATTATAATTTATATAGTTAACAAAGGTTTTATTAGATAGTTTTTAACTATACTTTTAACCAGTTTTCAGTCTGTAAATATTTTAATATTTGATGAAAATTAAATTTTAGCTCATATTTATGAGTAAATAGTTCATAAAACTATGTTTGTCTCATATTTGTGATTTGGCGTGCATCATGAAGCTGCTAAAATGCGAAGCCTGCTTCTTAGAAAACGCACACAGCCAATGGAGGAAAACTTTAGCGTTGGTCCTGGAGAAGTTGATATGGTAATAATTTCTCTTGTCCCTCATTGTAGTTCAGCTGGTGGGTCTCAACTGTACCCTTCCTAGCCACCATTGGCCTAACCTCACCTCACTCCATTTCTGCACTCATCGCCTCCTTCCTCAATCTCTTCCCTTTCCTTGCGACACTCTGTCGTCTCTTCTTTCACTGCCGCCATCTTTTACCTCCAGAAATGCTGGTCTGTTACCCACGCTACAGCTTGAATTCCCTGGAGATTCCATTGGATTCCATGGCTTTACCCCGACATTCCCTGAGTTTCGATGACATTCCCTGCCCATACCTCTGACTTCACTTACTAACCTTCTAACATATAATTACTGACCTGCATGCCTCTTTTACATGACATCTGTGACCTGCATGGGTACTATAATTACTGACCTGCATGCTGCTTTTACATGACATCTGTGACCTGCATGGGTACATGCACCCCAAATTCTCTTTGTGACTGTCCATGGCATGCTGGTGATGTTAATGATGAACTAATTTGGGTTCGGTCTACAAAAGTAATTTAGAGAAGTTTATGGCATGCCATATTTGTTAAAAATAAGACAATAACTACTACTAACTTACTCAGCCCTTTCCATGCTCTTGTAAAGAGAACCCCACCTACCTCTTTCAGTCTTTACCTTTAACTAAATATCTTTTCATTGACAGCATGTGTGGTGTGGTGCTTTTGCTCATATTTAACAATAAACAGTGTGTAGTGAATACTATATATATATCAGATTATTTGACATTGGGAATATTTGGCCTTTTCAAAAAGGTCAGTTTTCAATTTTGATCCACCCAAACAACGGCCAGCAACTTTTCGATTGGTCAAAATAACCTGATATATATATAGTTAATGGCATGCCATGTATTAATAACCATTAATTGTGCAAAAAATTCAATGCACCTCTCTCTCTCTCTCTCTCTCTCTCTCTCTCAGGGATGTGATCAGGTGATGTCTGAGGGTAAACTCAGGTGATGTCAAGGTATAGTCAGGGAGTCTTTTGGAATCTCCTTGAGATATTCAATGCAGTAGTGTCAGAGAATTAGATATAGGAAAGAAGAACACATGGTCAGCAGACAGTGACAGGAGATGGACTGAATAGTCAGAAGAACTGGCCACAAGCATATGGAGTGGACCCTCCATAGTGAGCTAGAACCACCAGCCACAGAGAAACCAGCCAGAATCATCTTCAAGCGAGTAAGTATTGTATATAACATTTTATTATGGCAGATTTGTGGTCAGGTACTTTAATATGGTTTACAGTTTGGAATATCTATTTTCTGTTGTGGGTTTCAATGATTGCTTTAATGTTCTGAATGGTAACACAAGTGTTTATTTCTTTTAAGAAATCCTTGGCAGCACCAGACAGAGTAAGCAGTATTTAGAATCAGCATTCGTTCAGTAAAGGACAGTAATCATTTTCTTATGTTATACAAATTTGAATTATCCAGAATACCAAAAGCATTTCCTTTTTTCAATATAACAAACCCACTTCTGAAAATTGATAAGTTTTGAATATCTGCAGTTTTTATTATACAGTTACTGTAATTTTCTAATGGAGTTTCATCTTTTTTTAGAAAACCTTGGTAGCATTGGAGAGAGGGAGCAGCACACAGAGAGGGAGCAGCACACAGGGAGGGAGCAGCACACAAAGAGGGAGCAGCACACAGAGAGGGAGCAGCACACACCTGGAATGTAAGTATAAATATTATTCTGATCTTTGTTCTGCATGCTTTATGTGTAGTTTTTCAGCCATTCCGATATTCCCATCGGAGAGAGGGAGCAGCACACAGAGAGGGAGCAGCACACAGAGAGGGAGCAGCACACAGAGAGGGAGCAGCACACAGGGAGGGAGCAGCACACAAGGAGGGAGCAGCACACAGGGAGGGAGCAGCAACAGAGAGGAAGCAGCACACAGGGAGGGAGCAGCACACAAGGAAGGAGCAGCACACAGAGAGAGAGCAGCACACAGAGAGGGAGCAGCACACAGAGAGGGAGCAGCACACAGGGAGGGAGCAGCACACAGGCAGGGAGCAGCACACAGGGAGGGAGCAGCACACAGAGAGGGAGCAGCACACACCTGGAATGTAAGTATAAATATTATTCTGATCTTTGTTCTGCATGCTTTATGTGTAGTTTTTCAGCCATTCCGATATTCCCATCGGAGAGAGGGAGCAGCACACAGAGAGGGAGCAGCACACAGGGAGGGAGCAGCACACAGAGGGAGCAGCACACAAGGAGGGAGCAGCACACAGGGAGGGAGCAGCACACAGAGAGGGAGCAGCACACAAGGAGGGAGCAGCAACAGAGAGGAAGCAGCACACACCTTGAATGTAAGTATAAATATTATTCTGATCTTTGTTCTGCATGCTTTATGTGTAGTTTTTAGGCCATTCCGATATTCCCATCGGAGAGAGGAAGCAGCACACAGAGAGGGAGCAGCACACAGGGAGGGAGCAGCACACAGAGAGGGAGCAGCACACAGGGAGGGAGCAGCAACAGAGAGGGAGCAGCACACAGAGAGGGAGCAGCACACAGGCAGGGAGCAGCACACAGGGAGGGAGCAGCACACAGAGAGAGCAGCACACACCTGGAACGTAAATATAAAAATCATTCTGATCTTTGTTCTGCATGCTTTAATGTTTAGTTTTTAGGCCATTCCGTTATTTAGTTATTCGACATCGGCTTACTCCTTCGCACTAGCTAGTGTTTCCGTTTTGCGTGCTTTTTTCATCGTTGTGACCTCGGTCGAAGTACAAGAAGAATGATATCGAAGCTGTATTTCTGGTAAGTGTAATTTTGCAAATTGATTTTCTTATTAAAATGACTGTTCTTTTCTAAACTTTTCTTGATTTCTACTTTCCTGAGGAGCTTTGGTGATGGTTGCAACATCTGAATAAGAAGTCAGTGAGAATTGGTTGATGATGAAAACACAAAAGGGGGGCCAACGATGGACTACAACAGCTCTCTGAAGAAATGGGTGATATCATGTATTCCTAGAAATCAGATAGTAGTTTTAGCTTTAAGGAATTGTTCCATTAATTTTAATATAATGTGTAGACATTATTCAGTTATGTGCTAACTTAAAGGTTCATTGTTCTCAATGGTTTAACGTTGTAATGTTTAAATTTTTGCCATGCTTTGCTTGGATTATTTGTAGGTTGCCCCCACAAACATTTGTTTGACAAATTGTTCTTACAAAATCTTTTTGCAATCAAATTTTTGTGGAGGTTTTTTTCAACTACATGGTACTGTGTGCTGTAGTAAGATGTTCAATTTAATTTTACACACTAACACACTAAGAAAAAGCAGACAATATATCTATCACTTAATCAGATTAATTATCTAAATGAAGCAGAGAAATATCCTGTAAATTAATATCTCTCTCTCTTTCTCTCTCTCAGTTAATCAGCTTAAAGCTGAACACTGCTCGTAAATAGTCACTGTCCGCCATATTTCTCTTTCATTACTGCTATCCCTACAACCCCTATATAAGCCGCAGACCTTTTAACAATTCAAAGTATTTCGCTGTAGAGGTCTCACTTGTGTGGATGTAAATCTTGCCTGGTTGTGTTGCGTGTACTCGGTCGCGATAAAAATTTTCAAATTTTGCGCACTTTTTTCAAGCCAGGAGAATACTAACAGCAAATTAACAAGTCAATGCATTATTTACAAACAGATTATACACAAAAAATAAGAAATAAATGCATAAAACCCAAAGACCACGAAAAGAATACTACACGTCAGTCATGAGTTTCAGGTGTGCAATCGAATGTAACGATATCGAAGGGTTTATAAACCGATGTGACGGTGCCATTTACGAGCGGTGTTCAGCTTTAATCTTATCTTATTGTAGCTAAAAATATCTTGCAAAGAAAATCTCTCTCTCTTTCTTCTCAATACTTATGTAAAATTTGCTTCAATTATTTGTAGGAATATTGGAGTGCAGATGCCCCCACAAACATTTGTTTGACAAATTGTTCTTAAAAAGTCTTTTTGCAATCAAATTTGTGTGGAGGTTTTTATTTCAACTAATAGCATTGTGAGTCCTTGTTAGATGTTCATTAGTTTTAGACACTATCATAAAAAAAAATTAAGGTATCCGATCCATAATTGCCCCATATTCAGTGAATCTGGATGCATAACAGGTATGTATGGGCTTAATACTCAGTATACTTTGACACAATTTTCATGTTTTAGAGCGGAATGTCTCCTAATAAATGACCTTTTCCTGTTCTGGAAGAGTTGCCCCCCTTTGTTTTCAATTTATAAAAATCAATTCTAAAAAAAAATCCGGTATAAAATTTGTTTTCAATAGTTTTTCTATTCCTAATGATTAAATAGACCAAAGCATTTATTGATATTCTTTGTATTAGATATTTCATTCTCAAAAATTTGCTCACAGAAAATTGGCTAAGAAAGCACTGCAAGTAATATGAAGATTTTACATAATTAAGTGAAATCACAGAAAATTGGCTAAAAATGCTTTCACTTCCAATATGACAAATGTTTATTTAAAGCATTTATTAAGAAAGCACTGAAAGTTATGTGAAAATTCTACATAATTATGTGAAATCACGGAAAATTGGCCAAAAATGCCTTCGCTACCAACATGACAAATGTTGATAAAATTTAAGTTATACCATAAAACACAACGTTAGTGATCATTTGGTGTTTGTTAAGAGTGATAATTAGAGGTAATCCTTGATCGTTGATATCATATATATAAATATTGAAACGGATGAAACCACTCAGCATGGAACCTCTCGGTGCGAACACGTGATCGGAGCGAAACCACCCAATACCCTCAGTTGGTAGAGCACCTGACTAGAGATTCAGGGGGTCTGGGTTCAAATCCCGGTCTGGTCCCATTACAATTATTTCGTGCAGTCCGTGATTTTTCTTAGGTTGCTGAAGGGTTTTGACCGATCAATTAACTGGTTAGAACTGGATCATGTAGATTGTAGTCCTGTCAGTTTCTATAGAGCTGTGAATTACAATCAATTTCTGTAAGAAATAGAGGGAATCATACTTAATGGTAGTCCGAAATATCTGACGTTTTCCTGGCTTTTTTAATGATTTTGATGTTTTACTTGCAAGGAAAAGGAAAATATCAAAACCGTTTAAAAAAGCGAGGAAAACGTCGGATATTTCGGACTAACTTAGTGGATGCAAATCTCTCTGGAAAGACAGAACAAACAAAAACACCAAATAGAAAATCAGCAAGACCAGCAGCCCTTTTCACAAAAAAACTTAAGATTTTGCGTAAGATTTTAACTTAAGTGCTTTTCACGAACGCATTCGTAACATATTTCACTTAAGATTTTACTTACGAGTTATCCTTTCCCTAGCAACGATTTCAATTCACTTAATAATTCTTATAAAAGAGGAGAAACATACAAATAAACTAAAATTCTCATAAACAGGACGAAAACTGAAGTTATACACCACTTACATTGAGTGAAATCAATGTGATGTAGTAGAAATCAAAATATGATGTCACAATCACAATGTGTGTTTAATGTGACGTAGGAAAATCTTAAGAGAAAAATTTCCCGTAAAAAATTTTGGAGAATTTCTTTGTGTATTTTTTCGACAATAACTGCTATATAATGCAAAATAACGGTATGATGGGGCCCAAAACGTTAGATTTAGCTGTTTCTGTTGTACATATTACATCATATGATGATTTTTTACAGTTCTGAAATACTTAAGAGAGGGTATGTGCTATCGTAAAGTTACGACAAATTTTACACGTAAGAATCTCATAAGATGTTTTGTGAAAATAAACAAAAACTTAAATTTTCACTTACGATAAAAATTGATCGTAAGATCTTTTATGAAAAGAGCTACAGAACTTTGAGCAGTAAGTCTATTTTAGTAAACTAAAATGAATAGAAATCACAATTTTACAAAAACTTTTGCAAATGGAACATCTTCTTGCACACTATAACACTTCATTACCAATAAAATTGGGCTCTCGGACAGTAGGTCAATTTTGTCAGGTTTTACATGTGGCTACATGTAACTAAATGTAATCTGGAGTAATTAAAAATGTGTTTATAAATCATATGCCTATCTAATGTATAAAAAAATTTGGGATTTAAAGCAGAATATGTAACATTACATTATTACAAAAAATCTACAAAATGTACATGTAGTCTAAGGGGGATAACTCTAAAATAAATTTTTCACCATCACAGTTACACACTTAGTGAACTGTAGTTACAAATATTGTAGAGCTGAGGCAGATTCTCACAGGCTACTCCACTTGGGTGAGACCGCCGCAATGGTGAACCAGGTCTTTCGGAGCCATCAGGAGCAGAATCCGGGCTGAATCCTGGACCTGGAACCTGGCCACCAAGGAAAGGCGGGGACTTGCAACGAGAATGGGGCTCAAATGTGACGGGTGTCCCTTTACGTCCAAAAGACAGACACAACCTGTTTAAGGAAGTAGAGACCGATGCACCTGGTAGAAAACCTGCAACACTTAATTACTCCCTTTTGGTCGGATTGATTCAAACTTGGTAATGATGGAATGAGGAAAATACTTATTTCCACTAACACTCCTGCTCCTTCAAGTAAGTCCCTGTAAAAAAACCAGTAACAAAGTTTTGGCTAAAATTGAGACTCTGAATACAACCAACATGAGTCGCAGGTGTCACCAGCTGGTTGACGTCAACACCGTTAGGGGACATGAGTCGTCGCAGTCTATAGGCGTGCAGACCACTGATCCAGATAGCTCAGCTGGTCGAGCTGCAGACTCCTTATTCAAGGATGAGCTTTACAAGGTCGAGCCGACACATTACCTGGATACACGACATTTGTCGGAAAGTATCAGGAAATCTATAAAAAGAGATGAAAAACTGTTAAAGGTTATGCCCAGCAAAACCAAAGCTAAGAAAACCAAATTTTCGCATAATTTTGCACTGGATGCAGTATATAGATGCACAGCCGAGATTAATCAAGCATACGATTTGTGTGCTGGTGATAGTCATAAGATGAAAAACAAGCTTTCATATGCAGTGGATGCAATTGTGCAGTGTTACATGGGTAATCAGGCACTGTGCAGGAAACATTCTTTAGTATGTAATGGGGGGACAGTTAATTGGGTTAGCAAAAGTACATATCTAGGTCCAAATTTTGAAATACCTCACTCCTCAGAGAACGAGAACTTGCTCCGTGCTTGCATCTGAAAGAGGTTGTCTCCAGCTGTCCTGGACAAAACTATCAAGAACAGCAACTCTCAGAAGGTCGAAAGCTTCAATTGCACTTTGTGCTGATCTTTACCTCGTAATGTCACCTTTACTCACAACTTTGCGGGTAGGGCTCATAGTGCTGCTCACTCTTCTAATAATGGTCTAGGCGACTCCATCCGCAGCTTATGTGCAGGTGTGGGTTGTGCCATCCCAAGTGGATGCTCAGTGGACAAGTCTCTGTGATAGTGTGTTTATTAATATTTTAATTATTGTCATTTCTTTCAGCATTGTTGAAAGTTATGAAATAACTTTCAAGGTTTAATTAGTAAATAATAAATAAATAAAGTTAAACTACATCAATTGAATAAATAGGGAAATAAATATGTATTGGTTTAAATCTGGAAATCTCCAGACCATAATTACACCTTTAACCTTTGAACTTAAATAAAATATAAGTCTAGTGTTTCATTGGCTAGATTTTCCTGCCATGTCCACTGACCCTTCTTTGTTTTTATACTTACTCTGCCAGTAGCAGAAAGGCAGTGGTTCAGAGAAGTCACAGTATGTGTTATAAATATATTCTTATGGAATATTAAGTTTCAGTGACAGTAAGTTGACATTTTGACAATATTCAGAGCCCTTAACATTGGTTTTATATAATTCCAATTACTAATATATAATTTTGAGAAAAAGATGAAAGAAAGAGAGAAATTGACATGATTCATATAAAATTAAAATTATACTATCCTTTTAATATACATTTTAAATATTTACACCAACATGTATAGATGTGTTCATAAATTATAGAGATCTGACTGTTATGCCGACTGTGAGTGATCACTATGCAAATTCTATGATGGGATTCAAGCCCATAGTTTGGTATGTTTTGTATAATGTATATTATAATATTATTACAGTAATACTGAATGTGGAAGTCATGTCCTTAATTAACCTGTATATTTGAATGATCAAATATTAAGGGAAATAACTCTAAATTGTATTTGGTGTAAATTGATTTTACTCAACTGTTATTTATAATCATTACTGATCCTACATATTATTTATTGTCATGTATATGTTTAGTAGGATCCAGAATTGAATTGGATTGAATTAAAAGTAATAATCATTATCAAAGTGAAACATCAGACTTATTTATTCGTCAACACTGCCTACCGCTACATCTCTACAAGACAATCAGAAGAACCATGAAACTAGAAAAACCTATCAAAAATTAGCTGTGTACAAAACAAAAAGAGTAATTAAGCGAAAAAAACTGTACAAACTTTTCAAATTTGTTAAAATAAAGGGCAAAACCCTTTTAAAAAGGGAGATAATTACACAACAGTGAAAATAGGGTGTGTGTCTTAAAAATCCTATTCTCAAGAACCACTGCACCAGAAATGCCAATATTTACACTAATTTAAAGCTTGTATACGTAGTAAAGATTCTAAATTGTTAAAATTGTGACCCCAAGACGAATACTGGGGCCCCAAAAGGGGTTCAAAGTTTGACATAGAAATATATAGAGAAAATGTTTAAAAAACTGAAATAGAATGATACAAGGAACTGTTGTTCAGGTGAGCGATGTGGCCCATGGGCCTCTTGTGTTAATGGGTTTATAGAAAAAACTATTTCAATGATGTAATTGGACTTCTAAAAGCATGTTTAAACATACATGTAGCCTGTCAGTCCCTACCTTGAAATAACTATAGATCATGCCTCTGTTGTATGAAATGCTTGTTATTGCTACTTCTCTAAAACCATAAGAGATAGAGACTTTGAACTTTTACCAATGTCTTAACTTCATGTTGAGGATCTTGCAGTCTATTCACACATGTACTAAAAGGATCAAAGATTACAGAGCTAACCGTGATGACCTTTATGAGATCACCATTTTATCATAATTATATGAAATAATTTTCTTAGCATATTGTATATTAATGTGTGGTGTGATTGAATTATATTACATGTTGCAATATTGTATCATATTATATGTAAATTTCATCTGTATTGTATGATACAATATCTATCAATACCCTAGCTACTATATAATATGATATAATAGTGTGCCATTTGATATAATATCATATAATACAATGTAATATGCATTATATCATGATAATTGTATTATGTGAGATGATATTGTATCATATGATACGGTATTGTAAAATATAAAATTGCATTGTGAAACATATTAAGATATTCTATCATTATATGATACGATATTGTTATTAAACATCTGAAACCTATGGCTCAGATTTAGCATTCAAGCTTGTCAAATGCATTATATCATGTATCATAAGACACACCATCCCAGCAAGTTTGGTGAAGATATAAGGACCAGTAGTAACTTAGATATGGCCATCAAAGGGCACCTGCTCCAAAAACTTTAACACGCTTAACCTCATCCAGCATTTGAAATCTTTGGTTCTGATTCAGCGTTTAAGCCTGTCAAGTGCATCAGTATCGTGAGATACATCAGCCGTAGTTTAGTGAAGACAGGAAAAGTAATAATATAACTTGGCTATTGCCATAAAAGGGCATCTGCTTAAAAAAACCTTAACCTCATCCAGCAACTGAAACTTAATTATGACTCAGATTCAGCATTCAAGCTTGTCAAGTGCATTAGTATCACAAGACGCATCATCCATGCAAGTTTGATGAAGATAGCACCAGATGGGCATCTTATCCACTCTGCTCTCTATGACATATCATATATATAAATAATAAACAAGGTGTATTATTTACATAAAATATATGAAATCCCAACAGCAAGGAATATCAAGGGGGACGTGTAGTGAGTGAGGAGAAAATTATTGATATGATGACCAGCACAGCCAATCTTCATCAGGATACTTCCAGCACCTGTCCCATGCCAAATTGTGCTGAACTTGAGGCAACAAAATTAGGCATCTCTTGGAAGTACAAGATAATTTAAAAATGTGTACATTGTTAATTTAAATTACCTCCTCAAAATTCAACCTGTTTCATGAGATTCATCAAGAGGGACCAGGCCGTAATCCATCAGCAACCAACATCGTTCTCACATATGCCATTCAAGACACTGCCATTGGGGCTGAGAAGCTAACTAAACTGACCTCACCTATTTGGACATACCCACTCCCAGCAAATCATTTATGCAGACACTCCTGTGCAAAACAAGCAAGTAAAAGGTGGAGCTAAACAAATTGAACATAAATGACAAGATACAAACATAGGTAATCACAGATTACAAAGCTCACCGAGACGAAGCATCACCTTAATAAGACAACCTTGATAATAATACATGTATATAAAAAAAAAAATGCTATATTTTATCAAAATATAAGATAGTGTAGCATGGTTTGACACAATATCATAAACTATCATAAACTATCAAAAGTGTATCAAATCAAATGATGCATTATCATTTCATATAATACAATATCTATGATATGATACAATATCATATCATAAGATTCAATATCATATCAATAGATAAAATATCATATAATATGATATCATGTTATATGATATGATATCATGTCATATAATACAATATCTATGATATGATACACTATCATCAATTCCAACTTAGTAGTCATGTTGTATATTTTATTTGATAAAAATGAAATATATCGGAAAGGGCAGAGTGAAAGCGGGCTAAGGGAACTATAGTGCTATTCTAATAAAAATAAGTTGTGATAAAGGTTCATGGATCGACTATACAGGATTTTAAATTTCCGCTGAGGTAAAACTAAAAATTACGTTGAACAAAATAAATGATATAGATGATTGTAAAAATATCTTCTTTTACTGAGGTCACGGTCCAGTAGTCCGAAGGTTCATTAGCCCGAAGGCCCACTAGTCCGAAGGTACATTAGTCCGAAGGCCCACTACTCCGAAGGTTCATTAGTTCGAATGCATCACATGTGATTAGTTTGAGAAATCTTTTTGGAATTATTTCCATGCAGCAATTTTTCACGTAAGAATTCGTCCTAAACAAATGCAGAAAAGTAGCTAAAATGATTCAATTTTAACCTATAAATATTGAATTAAGGAATTAAGTATATTTTTAATACCAAAACTTTAAGAGTCTCAAAGTACATGTAGAACAATGTTTTAACTCCCCTTTGAAATCTGTATTTTCTACTTTAAGATAAACAAACTCCCAGTTTACTTCTAAAATACAATGTATATTTTCCCCTTCTAAAATTTGTACATTTTTTTATTATTTTGTTTTTCACTGTCTTTAAATTTTATTATTTTAGTTATTTCTATTCGACTTGAATTCATGCAGATTCTTTAGAATTCGTTTTGTTTCCATGTCGTATATTGTCCCCCGCTTTTACTTTAAATGGGGAATATAAATTTAGATTTGTCCGTTCGTTCGTCTGTGTGTCATTCTGTTTGTGCATTTCCGGTTATCATAAATTATAAATTTTGCAACGAACTTTTAGATAAAAAAAATCCTGATCCTTACTTAGTTTTTATTTCTAACCGATTGATAAAGCACTTTAACCCCCTGCCCCTTCTTTTGCGGGAGATAAATTAACGTTCACACCATGTGGCAGACACAAACTCATAGAATAAGCCCATTAGGTTTTGTTTCAATATGATTTTGTTTCGCACTTAATAGGTATTTAGGCATGTAAAACCTTCCATCATTTAACTTCTTTTTTTGTTATTTCTATTCAAATATTTACTATTCTTATCTTAACATACAATTTTTATTCGATAAAACATGATAAAACATGATTTCTATTTGATAAGTTGATGTTTTTATGCAAAAATTTACTTATACTAAAAAAATCATTACTCTAATTCCAAAAGATGTTATTTTTTATTGCAACTCTCCAACACATCAGTATATATCATAAAATATTTGACTTGTTTACAAATAGGTCATAAAATAAACGTAGAAGAGTTTCTAATTTAGTTTTGTTTTTTTTTGGGGGGGGGGGGGGTTTAGAGAGAGAGAGAAAAAAAAAATGTTTGATAATTTTTTATACCCTATTTCAAAAAAGAAGATGCCTTTTCGATGACTCCATCTTTGTTATCCACACACACACACACACACACACACACACACACACAGAGAGAGAGAGAGAGAGAGAGATGAGAGAGAGAGAGAGAGAGAGAGAAAATGTTAAATAATTTTTTAAACCTTATTTCAAAATAGGAGATGCTTTTTCGATGACTCCATCTTTGTTATCAACAAATTGCATCACTCTTTTTCTTTAATCCTATGATTTATAAGCAATTAAGTAACTTGTTATTCCTATTTGAAAAACTCCAGTTCGAAAACATATCATTCCTATTCTGGAAATAACGTTCATGAGAACACAAAGTTAAATTAAAGAGGCAGAAATCTGTATACCAGAAAAAAAGTCATTATACATACAGGTATACGAAAATTACGAAAATAATCTTGCAGATCTTTATAGAGATAACAATTCATATTAAAGTATTCTCTTTTCATAGTATTATGTGTTGTTAACCTCTAAGAACCTGTTAAGGTGAAAAATGATTAATCAAACCTGGCCCTTCTACTTACTTTAACCTTCACAACATTTACTACATCGAGTTTCGGACTAATGAAACTTCGGACTAGTGGGCCTTTGGACTAAAGAACCTTCGAACTACTGGCCCTTCAGACTAATGAACTTTCGGACTAGTGGGCCTTCGGACTAATGAACCTTCGAACTACTGGCCCTTCGG
This sequence comes from Magallana nippona, assembly GCA_033439105.1. Lineage (NCBI taxonomy): Eukaryota > Metazoa > Mollusca > Bivalvia > Ostreida > Ostreidae > Magallana > Magallana nippona. Next base: position 24,450,181 of record CM065926.1, read on the forward strand.
ACTAATGAACCTTCGGGCTTCTGGGCAGACCCCTACTAGGTCATTTAAATGACTCCTTTGTTGTGTCGTCTCAAATTGGAAAACTTTTTTTTTCAGAGCTACGTATTTGCTAGAGAAAAGGGATGTAGCATGATTTTTTTTGCAGGAAATTGACTTAGAAATTTGGTAAAACCCAGGAGCGTCCGGGGGCTTCGCCCCCAGACCCCCGACCCCCTACCGTTTTATGCGTACACTTCATTTCCATTCTAGCTACGCGCCTGCCTCTCTTTTAACAAATTAATAAGTTGACCGTAAAAAGTAAGAAAAACCGTGGGCACGTCTTTTAACCACAATGAATCGCAATGAACCACAATGAACCGCAATGAACCACAATGATACCTCAATGAACCAAAATGAACTGATTTTAAGTGAATACATTCATTATATATTTGGTATAACTACCTGAAAGTGTCATATATACAATTTACAGGTAATTGACGATGTACATGTGTACTAATTTGCGTTCACATTGTTGGCAAATTCAAAGTTGCCATTCTATACTTATATATAAATATAAACTGTATTATTTATAATTTAATTTGCTACGAAACATGATTTAATGACGATTCTGCTTGTTATCTTGAATAAAATAACTGATTTTTTTTTAAATGTCACGAGACCGTGTGATATACAAAATGATTTCAAACCAGAGTCGAAACTGAATTTGACTTGACGAATTTTAGCAATTTAAAGTCATTTTTTGTTCTTCTTTTAAAGTAGGACTGACAGACGAGCTATGATTTCTTTTTTAATCGCAAAAAGTCCATTAAAATGAGATTAAAGATGTGATTAGAGGTCGTTGGATAAAAATTATATTCTATCACAAATATCATGAGAGATCTTACATATATTACTATGTAGTTTTGGTTATCGTTAATCTAACATGGAATATCGTTTTCTATGATCGTCTGATTATTGAACTAATTTTCTAATTGTGAGTTATAGAAATTATAGCGACATGTACAGAATTCTTATTTATAGATAAACGCACTTGCATTAGTTGTTAGCTCAGGAAAAGCAGACGTTCTTAAATTGGAACGTCTAAGCATTTCTACATTGACCAGCGCACCACGTATATCCACATAAAATTATAACGTTTTCGAAAAAATGTGGTGCTGTTCCGCAAATAGTTTAACTATTTCGCAAATATGATAGCATGAAAATTCCGCAAATGTTATAATTCCTGAACTACAATTAAAACAGTGGTAAACGTGCAAAAACCCGAATATAGATAAAATATCACACCGTTTCTAATTATTTTTGCCAAAGTATATTACGATATTCGCTGTCGGTACATATGATCAGCTCATTTATTTCATGAATGATAGAGATTTTGAATAAAAACGTGTCTCTTCAGTTTGAAAAAAAATATACTCTCTATGATATGATGCTATTCTTCACACAAAAAATTGCACTAGTCCAGCACCTCTCTGTAAATCATTTTTCCATCAACCCGTTTATACATGAAATCCTTGAATACAGATTCGTATCTTTGAAATGCAGCTTTAAATCTTGATATTTAGGTTAATATATTTTTAGAATTAAAGTTTGATTATTATCGATAAATAGGTACATTTCGATTGTGACCAATTGACATTATTTTCCGGTACTTGATGCATGTATTTGAGAATTTAGAGGAGGTGATGTTGTTTGGGATGGGGAGGGGGAAAGTGTATTGGATGGGGGCTATAGTTGACAAAGGGGCAAGCTATCTGAATTCCTCCTGTACTCGCCCAACAATTTCACCGAAAAGCAATTAACCCTCTCCCAAGCCGCGTATTTAACGATATATGGTGCGATGTGTATTCTCGGGAGGAAGGGGTGGGTGGGATGGTGACAAAGAACGCAATGGATGACAAATTTCAGTATAGTTACATGTATCTGACATATCTAACAAACTATTGATTGTTTTCCTTATATAGTGATAACGAGTATTTAAGTTTCTATCATATAAGGACAACACATTCAAGTTATAGGAATACCTCACATATATGACTGTACTATCCATCTACAATATGGAAATGAAAAAAAAAAAAAACAGGTCTGCTGTATTTTCAAGTTTCAAATGTCAGCAATGTGTGTCTGTATGTGTGTATAAAAACCGTAATTAGAGGAAATATTCTGTCGTTATTTACAAAGTAGAGTGGTAACTTCAGTTTAACACACACACACACACACAGAGAGAGAGAGAGAGAGAGAGAGAGAGAGAGATGAGAGAGAGAGAGAGAGAGAGGAGAGAGAGAGAGAGATCGATCCCCAATTAACAACAAGGTGTATTGTATATCTCTTTCCCTCTCCCAGTTTTGGATACCCCTAATACATATTGGGAGGCTTAATTACACCTGCTATCATTTAACTGGCCCTGTATACACGAGAGCTACTGTCGGTGTGTATACTAACAACAATACACAGCGGATGTCATAATTGATGTGAACAAATTCTTATCTTACATTTAAACAATATAATCCGGGGGGGGGGGGGGGGGGGGGGGGGACCAGCGTAGTGTACCTATAACTTCAATTTCACTGTTAATTTCCTTCATTTCGATTCAATTTATTACATACTCCCAAAAAAGTGGGGGGGGGGGGGGGGGGCATTGCCATGATAATTCACTTTTTTATATGTAAATTTAAGTATATGTTTGATGCGAGAAAAAGTGTGGGGGGGGAGGGGGAGGGGGAGGGGGAGGGGGCAGGCCCCAAATACCCCCCCCCCCCCCCACCCATGCTAAGTGCCTGAAGTTCATCTTATACCATAAAATCTGGAGTGAATTGTTTAAGATGAAGAAGAAGTTTACAAATTTCAGTAGAACTCTCGCTATGATAGCGTTATTTGAAAATCCCCATAGTTCAGAACCATTTAAAATAATGGATGGTACAATCTTTAGTTATCAAACAAATGTAGATGACACCTTTTTAAAAATTTCGTACAATGCTGTTATTCCCTTTTCTGATCAAGAGTCTATGGACATTGGAACGATCCCCTCTGTTTGGTTTTTATTCGATAAATTAGAATGATCGTTTATAAGTAACGTTGTACTGCCCATCTTAAGCACACAAATTTAATCCAAAGATGATAAAAATTGTAAAATTATCTTGTTTAACCAGTTAATCAAACATTTTCAAATGTCATATAAAGTGACAGATTTCTTTAAAAATTAAACAATACGACAACTTAGCTAATTATATTCAGCTTTAATTAAATAATAATATTTACCTGATATATTTATATTTACCTTATACATGTATACAGATATTTTTTTTTAATTTATGCTTTACATATTTATAATATACCACCATCTAAGCGTTACATGTACTGAAATAATTGTATTCTGAATGAATGAAATATGATGTGTGTACCTAGCAGAACATACATAAACATAATTGAAAATGCATTAATTCTGTAACATAACATGCCGTCAGAAATTTTTTGAGATAAATCATGGACATACGCGACGTTCCTCAGTTTTAGATAAATTTCCTTGATATAACATTTCTTCTTTATTTGCATTTAAACTTGTTAATGCCAAAAAATTCAGAGTGCAAATTAGCAGGCCATTTTTTGGAGTTAGATATTTTGATTTTGTCTTTTAATAGCATGCAAAATGCAATTGAATGCTTATTGATAATGTAGTAGTATACATTTTCAACTTTCATATTCATATAAAAAATATCAAATAACATGAAAATGTGTAAATTTGGAATTACAGAAATGGAATTCTTCACATCGCGGAGATAGGAAAAAGTTGAAAATAATGGATGTTAGGTCGCGCCTGCCCTTAAATTAAACTTTAATTAAATTTTATATCTTTTGAATAACATTTATCACCTTAATAAAGTTCATTGTGGTTCATTGTGGTATCATTGTGGTTCATTGTGGTATCATTGCGGTTCATTGTCGTTCATTGCGGTTCATTGTGGTTAAAAGACGCGCCGAGAAAAACCACAAATTTTCGCGCAGTAGTGTAGATCGGGTTAGACCTACACCCGGGAGTGACGTCACCGGAAATAGAAGGATAACTCTCTCTTTTATTGTGAAGCCACTAAACAGACGACATCGACAGAAACCTCTGAGGTAAATCCATTGGAATCTGATATCGTGCGGTGCTGGGAACTTTCTAATATGTTTAACGGTGCAATTGTTGGGGCGAGCGCAGCATAAATTGAATTGTAAATAGACATGATGATAAATTAAAGCGTGGTTTACCAAATGGATGCATCAACGTGAATAAAAATATTTTACGCACCAGTATACATGCATAAAAAGTTACGGTTTACGGTGTGGCGATCTGGAGGGCGAAGTCATTAACAAAGAGCACAATTTCACTATCAAATTCATCGGGAACGTGCACTGTTGGATCCGCCTATCTATTTATTCATTGCACTAAAGGTCGCGTGCTTAGACTAGACATTGTGACGTCACTTTAGTAGAGCAGACATCACTCGACAGTTTTTTGTCAAAGTAGCATTGCTCCGAACAATTTACCAAGAAAATAATGTAAAACAAATGGTTGCAAACCATTTTTTAGAATCAGCAGAATGTTTTATTCATCTTTTAAACGCATGACATTCTTAAAATACATTTTACCTGTTCTCGTGAGATCATGACATTGGTAGCCATTTGCAATTTACACGGAATTGTGGGTACGAATCTGACTACAGATTTTTCAATATGTCAATTGTGGTAGAGTCAGGTAAATGGCATTCCTACTAGCTCTGGCTAGTGGGTTAACCCTTTAGCTCGATCGGTAGAGTGCTGGACTGGCATGCCAGAGGACCCCGGTTCAAACCCCAGCAGAGGTAAAAAGTATCTCTGTTACACAATGGTAGCAGTAGTCCGAATTTTCTCTGCGCCCAGGCGTTGTCGTTAGAGCTCTCTACATGAGCGGTGCTTCGTGCTGCTGGCTGCGTTTGCTAATATGTTTTACAGTGTAACCGTTTGGAGTGGGCAAAGCCAATAATGTGGCTAGATCAGTAGATGCCCTTTCATCATCTCTGGCCTGTCATCTAGACAATATAATATGTTTTACGGTGTGACTGTTGGGGCGAGCGCAGAATGAACTTCACATCTCTGATCATTGCAAAATGCAATCCGTGGACTTGCCCCAACCGAAAACTTTGGCTTTCTCTCAAAAACTTTTACCCCCGCAAGGAACCCGAAGTTATAAGAGTTTAAGACATTTATTCCACCCTAGGCTAATGTACTTAAAGAGCGGGTCCTGGCACTTTTTGTGTAATTTTTAAATCTGAGTTTTTTTCCCCGCATGTTAGTGAAAAATATTTATTGGTCAATTCTCTGAAAATATAACATATAAAAACAAGATATTTACAGTGTTTTGTTGGTTTAACCATTTTAAGCCGATTTTGGCCGATTTGGTATCTACGTTCAGTGCCTTGGGCCGATTGGAATAAAACAAGTGTATGAATTGAATAAGCATTTGGTTTTTTTCAGTATTGTGAAGCTTATACGGATACAAACATTTACTTTTACATTTAGTTAATATGATAATGAAAAATGTTACTAAAAACCAAAACGTCAAAACCTTGCTAAAATGACATCATAATTCACGTCATTACGTCATAAAGCGCCATGTAGTTGTACCAATAAAGCCGGGGTAAAATTTGATACAGAAACGTTTTATTTTTACTTTTTTATGATCCAGCTAAATGTTGCAAAAAATCAGAGCACTTTTGCAATGCATAGTTATCTCGGTGACCTGGATTGATCTCTGATGGTCAAGCGGATTTAATGACTTTAAAAAACCTGGAAGACCACAAGTTGGATCAGATAAAACTCAGCTCGAATCGAGATATAGATTCGTAAATGTTTCACATTTCATAACTGTTATATTTCATTGTATGATGTGAATCTATGTATAATCGTTAATTCATCGTAGGTCTATATTATTTTTACTTCTTTGAATATTAGAACTACAGTCAAAGTTCGTTATCTCGAACTAAATGGGACTGTTTAAACTGTATAATGTAAATCACGATCATAGTTGTATCTATAAATAAGATAAGATTTTAGAGAACATTAAAAACAAAATAATTATACATCTTTTCCGAGAGTAAGAATAGTTCAAACGTTAACAACTGACGATCGTGATTGTCCAATATTACACGTATGATGTGGTAAGTTTTTCTACTTTGTGTGGAAGATATTAGTTGTTACCTGTCCATAAAAAGGAAGATTTAAAAACGAGACAGATAATTTAAAGCTACATGGTCCGATATTTTGGCTATTAATTAAAGTATCAAATAATTTTCCATACAAACCAATTATATTAAAAAGTTATATACTTTCGCCTATTTACACCAGCAGATTCGATCTCCTTTCAAAGTTAGAAATATTCAAAGTAAATAAAAATAATTTCTTTATGGGAACACACACACACACACAAAAAAAAAAAAAACCCACAAAAAACAAACCAAATCCATCATTGGAATGTTTAGAAAAGGGAACTTTTTTGTTTCGTCCCCGAATGATTCGGTTTATTCAACCCGCATGTTGTGCATCGAATTGTATACAAAACATTTTTCAGAAATATTAGTGAACAAAATGTACACAAGTTTATTTTTGATTTGCCAAAACATTATGGCATTTTTTATAGCGATGTTAAAGTCGTAATACAATCATAGCCGCCTTGACCTCTGCAGCGAATTTCAATTTGAGTCAAAGAACTCAATATCATTTTATGTCGTTTGTTTTGTAAACAAATTTTGTACATCACTTTTCATTGAATTATGGTTTAATTGAACGGGAAAACTAAAGTACTGCATTATTATGCACATACATGTACTTAGCCAACGTTTATAAGCGAACACAAACTTTATATGAAATCGGACCAAGCAGCTTTAAAATGTTTATGCTAAGTTTATTATTTTATTTACGAAATCATCAATACAGTCATTTGGAGGTCTTTTGAAACACCTTTTTTGAACTTGATTGTAAAATATGTGTAAAAACGTGTGTTTATAGTTGGTTGTTTTGGTCCAACAGAAAGGAGATCATACCCGTTCATGTGCGGATCTGGAAGTGGGTGTCTGGCTGGACACCTCTTTCCGCCCCCTGGAAAATTCAAATTAATGGAATTACATAGTAAAATTCCCGAAATAGGCCCCCCCCCCCCTTCCCCCGCCTTGGAAAGCAAAATTATCCCTTGGACATTATCCTGGAAATGTTTTCTGGATCTGCAGATGTGGTTACCAAACATACACTGTATCAATTTACTCGCTTAATAAAGCAACAGCATACATATAATAAGAAATGAATATTGAACAGCGTTTTCATCATGCAAATTCCCTTCATTGAGGATAGCGAGTACATGAATCAAATCACAAATTATTTTATTAATGTATACCATTTCTTCTTTAAACTCTGTATATACATAACATTGCAGGTGATGACTGTTGGATAGTGTCATTTGTTCATATTTTGTACATTGCAGAGCCATACATCAAACTTTCTAAAACACGGAAGGCGGGGTGATTCGAAATACCCCCAAATGACTGTTCGAGCATAAACTTTGACGGCGGTTATGCTTTAGAAAAAGCGCGATTTTATAGAAATGGTTAGTAAAACGAACAAGGATTTGCTTATCATTCTAGCACAGTCATTCTTTTCTGTCTGTCTGCCTACCTTAAACACAATAAATATCAATTCCTTTTTTGTGCGAATTTTTTAACTGCATCAAGATAAACTTTTACAGCGGCAGCCAGCAATACCCTCCTCTTGACAATAACATGTTTGCGTTTTACTTAATAATTAATAACTTAATTAATTACTTAATTATTACTTAATAATTAATAACTTAATAATTAGTTGCTAAAAATTTTCGGCTATTAATGACAATGATTGTTACAAACATATCGTATCAATGATGCATACAAACTCTGAGATGTAAGTTGTAAGATTATACAAAATTGCTTTAAAACATTTGGTTCTGTGCTTACACATGTAGTTTACTGTTGATCTGATATTAGACCATCTTCGTTAGCCATGGGTTTACAATCGACTCTGCTCCTAGATGCGAGAGCGAATGAAGATGTAAAATAAATGTCTGCATCATTCAGGGAAAAAAATCTTGGTACTTCTGTTTAGAGGGAATACTTTTGTGTTAACTTTTTAACACGCCATGTCAACTGAAGATTTTTGGTTCCATTTTCACAATTTGAAGGAAACTCTGGTGTTTAAAAAATGATTAAGTTTGCTTTTCATATCATAAGGTTAGCAAAAAATCCGATGATTTATGAAATCCCCCCTCTCTCTCTCTCTCTCTCTCTCTCTCTCTCTCTCTGGGAAAAAAAAAAAAAATTTTTGTGATATTTATATCTCATATATCACAATTTCAATAATAAAAAATCCCCAGCGTTGTGGTCATATAGAAGAGGTCCATATGACAGTGCGGCATATAGCACAGCAAATTTTTATTCAATATTTTACAACACTAGTGTTATTAAAGATGTAATCCTAGTTATTACCTTGACCGACAGCGATCGGTTTTGTATGGGGCACATGAACAATGTATAGGTATACATCAGAAAAAATTGAATCACTTGAAATCAAAGATTGATTTTACACATTCATAAATAAGTATTCTGTTACTTTAAATTCTTTTTGATTAACAAGTGCAATAAGTGCATTTTCTAATAAAGTTTTAAATAGAACCAAGCTTTTTTCAAAAATTGAGAAATCGTTTTACATGTATGTGTGGATTATGGTAAAGCATAATTACCGTATTATATGACACCGGTATTGAAAATACCATGCATGTGTATAAAGCGTAATTGTTTAAATGTTAATCATTAATTAATAATCTGTAGCAATATCCGGATCGTCCTTTGCATCATACACCGGTTATTTTACCTGCAGTTAAACACGCCATTTTGAAGCAGAAGATTGACGTATCGTCTGAATCGACATATCTAAGGATTTTTTTTTATTTTGGGCTAAAAATAAGCGATTCGACTAGGTATGTTAACTATCAATTATCTCTCTTAGAGGCCGCATAAGGCGTTATGTTTTTTTATCTCAAATTTTTCTTGAAGCATTTAACAATAATTCCTTTTTCTGGAATAATATGTTGAGAGTATAGTTAATCAATTAACTTCATTAAACTTATATAGTAACATATTATAGCATTGAATGATTTATTACTGATGTCGTCGTGTCAATAACTGCCGTCAGGTGAGCAGACAACTTGAATAACGCATGTTAGCGCATTATGATAATTTGTCTCTTCAACTGACGGCAGTTATTGACACGACGACGTCAAAAATAAATCATTCAATGCTTATATTAACATTCCCTTATTGATGAAATCAATTATTTCATTACATAAATCGGTATAAATTGCAGATCATGGAGGGAGTAAATTGGTAACAGCAAGAACAGCTGTTCTCTAAAACTGGTTTAAACTGGTTATCACATAGACTGTTGAGATGAGCCTGAAAATATAATCCATGAAAATAACTCTTAAAATTTTGCTTTTAACAATAGAATTAACTTCAGTGTTGAATAATTGTAAAATATAAAGTTTTAACAACATGATTGAAATATATTTTTAAACCGATAACAAAAATCAATGTTTGGGAACTATTTATGTAAATTACATGAAAATTCATATGCAGTCATTCGGTTGTTGCATTTAGAGGCATTTAAAGATCACATAATTTAATGCAAAAACGCAGCAGAATGTAAATATAGTGAAATTAATTCCTTGTGAAACATGTAAATTTTATTTCGACTGCATTTTTTCTAATTTCAGGAGTTGTCTCCCTTGTTAAAGACCAACAATGGTGGATAAACAATGCGGGATGCTGTCTTGTCATCAACGGTGAAATTTGACACCTCTATACCCGTATTTCTACCAATCGTTTCTGTCCTATTCGTTGTGTACACCAGACAGGTAAGAAAATCAAGATAATTGTTTGAAATAATTTTATTGAGATAAACAATGAAGAATAGAACATATTTACATGTACAGAGTCCCTCGTATAAGCAAATGTCACATTTTACACATGCACATCATTCACACATCACCATACCTTCAGTGCACATTAAAACATAGCAATCATAAAATGTAATAAAATTCCCCCCCCCCCCCCCCCCCCCCCCCCTTTCACACTTAATACTTCCTGTTTCATTTTGGATCTGTTAGTGATTTACTATAAGTGCCTTTAGACCTTTTATCGTAGAGCTGATATCTTTTAGATCTGTAGAATTTTCTTTAAAATTTATATTTTAACAGTTTTTGTTTCATTTTAAAGTAACTTTGCATATTTTGCTGTTGTTTTAGATGATGGATCACTCTACTTCCTTTTACAACAGGTGCCCCTACAGATTCACAAAGTTCCAATGTTCAATTTTCATGACCCCGATTGAGTGAGTGCACAACTTAATGTTTTCTACTTTCAAAACTTCTACTACTTGTAATACATTTTGGATTTGATTTTAAATATACCCTATTCACAGATTCAGATTTTTGTGTACAAGTATGATATTTAATTCTATCAAGATTATTAGGTCCCAAGGTCAAATTTATACAGTCTTTTAACAAGTATCTGTTTTCTTCTGTCATGCTTAATTCAAAGCCACTAGGCAACACTGAAGAGTTCCATTTGTTGTTTTTTCAGTCCGTGACAGGAAAAGGAATGAAGTTGACAGGACTTTTCTGCACTGTCCTTGGTACCAGCTGATGATGGAACCGACAGCAGTCGACATGGCGCGTTTCATCAAAGGTAAGTCTCCGGAGTAGTGTTTGTAACAGTTTTCGTACTCGGTCGTGCATCTTGGCTTCAGGTCCAGGGCAAATCTTCTCTGTATGGATTCCCTCATGACTTTAGTTCTTTCCAGGAAACATGTGACTGCTGAATGGAGCCTTAGCAGTCTGTTTTCTTTAAGAGTCAAAGAAGTGGCGCAGGTCTTTAAGGTTTTCAAAGACATGCCCTTGCTTTTCAGATGCCCCGGAAGCAGCGGCACTATCTCCATCACTGGTGAAATGGGAAATGATGAGTGGACGGTCATCACTTTGCAGCTCACCGACGCATTCCGCAGCCCATCTCTTTTCATCTCCAATGGTGGTCTCTGGAGGAATGGTTGCAGTGCAGTCTTCATGTCCTGGGCAGGTAACTTCCTTTCCCTTGGCTCTCAGATGGGTGCCTTTCTTGCAAAGTTTATTGCCACAAAACACTGCCACAACATTCTTCTTCTTGGTAACATTTTCACTTAAAGAATATGTCACTTGTGTGGCAGCTTGGAATAGTGTTTTCCCAATGGCACTTAAGGTGGCATTGTTATACCGAGCATTTCCTTCTGCTCTTATAGGTGTATTGGCAAGTCCGCATTTCTCGTTAAGGTCTTGAATGTCCTGCCTTATTTTCTTCATGCTGATTTTGTTCACATCAGTGATGATTTTGCCTACTTTATTGCAGGTCTGTTGAATGTTGGTGGCTGATGCTGGTTCGATGTTGAAGCCAAGAAGCATACCACGCATACCCTCTGTTGCAAGGCTGATACCCAAGTGACCGATAGCCATGGCCACATTAAGCTGTGCGGCTCTTCGTCCTCTTCCAGATCGACTCTCTTCCTCGTACAGCTTTTCGCTGTGACTGGTGTAGTGGTACTTCGTACATCAAATGGAGAGGATCCATGCCAGACCTCGCTTTTCCTCCTCATGCTGGTTCCAGTCCAGTGAACCATCACAGTCCGGGAATTTCTGTGAGTGCTCTTTAAACGCATGATTCGATTGTTAAGCAGTTTTTTCTTGATGGAGTACTTTGTAAAGTTTGGAATTGGGGTTCGGTGACACTGCTTCCATGTAGGAGTCTACCGGCTGCACTTCGCTCGGCCCGGGTCGCAAAATTTTCATCTGACTGCTTCTTCGCTCTGCATCCCTAACTGAACATTCCATTCTTCTGTTGCTGTACAATGTCCTGAAACTCCTCTTTACTTAGCCGTCTTATAGGACATAGACACTGGACTGTGTTTTTCTGGCCCTTGTTTTGAGGAATACTTCCTTTTTTGTACTGATGTTGATGCAGCCACTTTGGTCCCTTCTTTGGCATGATTGATATTGAACTGTACACTTGCAGACTTTTTCTAAGAATGTGATGCTGTGTGTGCAAATTTTTTTAAGTATTGTAAACTTTCATTCTGTTTATTTATTTTAGGGCTGCCAAGTCTTCTAAGAGAAACTCCATCTTTGATGACTGATGGAAAAGCCTCATCACCCCCCCCCCCCTTCCATTGCTTAAGAACCCCTTATCTTAATCACTTGCCATTAATCAGTGACCAGAGTGTTATAAAAGTTCCAAGGTACATTATTGACCCTTCTGGCCCCATTTTTCCTGTCTCTGACTTTGTCTTATATTTAAAATTAACAATTATTTGCCAATTAATTCTAAAATTTTATAAAACTTCCTGTTTCTTAGTTAATTAATGCCTATTAATTAGAGTTGAAATTTTTTTAAAGCACATACATGTAAACTTTAACATTTCAGGTTTCATTTCATCCAAAATTCTTTTCTCAATAACTCACTGGTTAAATTTTATTGAGTTTTGAAATTATGTACTGTAGATGAATTTTAACAGAAATTTACTCCAGAATTCAGCAATCTGTTAACAAGATCGAGTTATCTCCTACTATTTTAATTCCTTAGGGTCAAAAGTAGATTTTCATACCCTAGCATATGAGAGATAGACATAGACACTAGACATTTTTTGCAAATTTCATTTGATTTCATGAACTTTTAGTTGTCTTGGTCTTGCGCAAGGAAATAGCCAATCAAATTGAGCTTAGTCAATTGTAGTTCCATATCTATATAGATAATTTCTTTTCTTTCTTCCTTTTTTGGCACCTTATTTTAGGCCTAAAGTATTGAATTTGGACTCATTTGCTAGGAAAATTATTACTTTAGTGGAATTGTCACACTGAATTAAATGGAACTATTTTTTAGATACGCATGATGCAACTTTCTGGATGGTGTTGAGTCTGTTTGTCAACATGTGAAACCCACATGTATTTGGGGGTAGGTATGTTTACTATCAATTATCTCTCTTAGAGGCCGCATGAGGCGTTATTTTTTTTATCTCAAATTTTTTCTTGAAGCATTTAACAATAATTCCTCTTTCAGGAATAATATGCTGAGAGTACAATTAATCAGTTAACTTAACCAAACCTATATACAGCGAAACTTCTCAATACCGGCCCTTAAAACCAGCACCCCCTCAATATCGGCCGATTTAAAAAGTCCCGGCCAGATCCCTCTTTATTTCTTCTATATAAACCCTTGGAAAACCGGCACCCCTGAAAACCGGACACCGGCCATATTTTGTCAACCGATATCTATCAAATGAGTGAAATATACTCTCACAAAACCGGCATAAAGCCATTAAGGACAGAGACACCCCAATAATTGACGGAAGGTGGGAAAACAGAGGGTACACCGACACGACAGGGTTTAATGGGAAAGGTGTTAATTAGTTGAAAATGGCTTTATAACGGGGTTGTGTAATGAATCTGCGTCATTATGTTGTTGAACAATCAAGAGTTTCATTGTTTTTTTGTGTTTATTCTTTTTTTATTTTTAAATTCATTGATTCGTATTTATTTATTGTATTCTACTTATAGTTCACCGAGTACAGATTAGAACTCGGCAATAGATCAAACATCAATGATACAAGCGGCATAAATGTTTAGAAAATAAATCCTTGATTATACTTTTAAAAATGCCTAAACTAATGTGATTTTACTGTGTCTACATACACACAGAAGTATTTTTTATTTCATTTCAAATAAGTGTTTTAAAAGCTAAGATATTTTATCAAAGTTCAATGCAAACGTTTAGTTGATATAAGCGGCCTTTCAATGGAAGTTCGACAAACATGGCATTCTATGCATGTGCCTATGAAATTATTTTTTAAAATAAAATTAAGTATGTATGTGTTATAATTTATGAAAACATTTTCAAATCCTATTATTGACCATAAATGATTACAAAATTAAATCTGATGCATTATATATCTCTATTATGTTTATATAAATGACCGGTTAAATAGAGATTTAATTTCCTTGACAATGGGTACTTTTTATTGAACCTCGGAAAACCAGCACCCCCTGTAAACCGGTCATTTTTTCGGTCCGGCACCCTGCTGGTTTAGAGAAGTTTCACTGTAGTAACATATAGTGAAATTAATTCCTTATGTGAGACCTTAATACAAGATTTCCTGACCTGTTTAGTTTCAGAGAAGTTCCTGTTGTTTGCCAGCAGAGGGAGTGTCAGGTGGATTTTTATGGATACCAATGACACGGTGGATGTCTTCCTACCACTGAAGGATTTACACAATGCCATCGCGTTAGATTATGACAACGCAGAGAAAAAGATCTATTACACTTATGTTCATCAAGACGTCAAGAAGTGAGTGAAAATAAAATCAATGTCAGATATTGACAGATAATTATATCCCCACCCCGAATGAGAAGGGGATATACTGTTTTATCCTTGTGTGTCTGTCTGTCTGTCTGTCCTTCTGTCTGTCTGTCTGTCCTTCTGTCTGTCTGTCTGTCCTTCTGTCTGTCTGTCTGTCCATAACAAAAATTACTGTTGCATTTTTCTCAGAAACTATTCATTGCAGATGCTTGAAATTTTTACATACTCTTTGTTTAGGCATGCCATACGGTTGGATATTGTACTGTAGCAGGTCAGTGCCGTGTATTATATTTAGGCTTTTTATCAGTACTTCGCGTTGTGTTTATTTTTGTTTTGAGACTGAATTTGGTTGACCTCTACATTAAGAATTAAACTTACTAACATTCTAAATATTACGTGAAAATGATTTACTCTCAATATAGATGAACCAGATATAATAAACCAACCTCAAAGTAAATGGAAACCAAGATTAACAACCCTTTATAAATTTATTATAACAAAATAAGAACAAACAAGTCAATAGCAAGTACTTAAAATCCCCCAACCCTGAAACCTAACTTTAACATTAACAGGGACCAAGTTTAGATGGATGAGATGGGGACTCGGGAGAAAAGTAGCTAGCGAAACCAGCTGTTTCCCTCGTCAAATATGAAGATACACGACTTTATATAGGAAACAGAACAAAAGACAACTGTCATTAAAGTTATTGGTTATCGAATAAAGTGGATGTTACCAAAGTAATAGAATTAAATCCCATCGGGATCGGAATACTAATGAAAATAAATATAAACGAAATCCCGATCTACCACATTACCAATCGGACGTCAATTTCCTGTTACATGACAACTTTGTTTATTTTAGCCAAAATTTTCAAACAAATTTTCTTCATAGATTTCTACCAATCAGACATCAACTTCCTGTTAAATGATGACTTTGTTTAATTTTAGCCAAAATTTTAAAACAAATTTTGAAATTCGTCAAAGATTTCTTGGAAACTATTTATCGCAGATGATTGAAATTTTAACACACTATTTGTTTAGGTATGCTGGGATCTATTTTTTTAACCAATCGTACGTCAACTTCCTGTTAAATGTCGACTTTGCTTATTTTGTATATTCACATCAGAGCAGGGGTATTACTAGTGAGCATTGGCTCACAGATATCTTGTTCGGTCTTGTCTGTCTCTGTACATGTAGCCAACTTTATATGTGTTGTGTTTTTTTTTAACTCGTGTTTGATATAACTTGCTTACTCCAGTCTATCAAAGTTGGTGACCTTGTAATTTTTATCTCAGTGGGTAGCTTAAAACTAGTTTTATTTACTAAGTCTACTAAGTTAACATGCAGGGACATCGGAAGGTATTTCACATTGGGGCGGCAAATTTGATCGATTAATGGAGGGGTGGGGATTGAACCGAATTTGACTCGAAACAAAGATATACATGTATTCTACGATGTGGCCAATTATTCTTTCCTTTAATGTTTTATTACAGACCCTGAAAAGCACTACTACACCAGCTGTACGTTTCTCGTACGCTTCTCACACGTTATACGGTTTGTACAATACGATACGTTTCTCACACGGTACGGTACGTTTTTCGTAGATACAATATGCTTCTTGTACGATACGATACGATACGTTTCTTGTACAATACAATACGTTTTCTATACGCTTTCCATATGGTTTGTACGGTTTCTGTACGATATGAATTTAATTTCTAACAATCGATGATTATTTTTCTTTTTTAAAACATCTAATTCACATTAATTTAAAAGTATTAGTTAAGATTATCACAAGTTTAAATAAATATATCGTCATTGACAATAAAAAATATGGAACGTTTTTAACAATGGTCTCAGGAACGGACTAATTACACCAAATGTTATTTACCTGTAAAGGCCGTGAATAACAAAAGCTACCATTGAGTATAACTAATTCCTATACACAGGAAATGTCTCAATCCAAAATATAAAATCCATACTACACAAAATAATGCTACATTTAAATGATTAAATTTTTAAACATAATTTTAATGCTGATTTTGTCAAAAAATGCATTTTAATTTCAAATACTAATCGGTTTTACATATCAGGACTCTTTTCTTTCTTTTTTAGGAGGAAGGGATAGACAATTAAAAACTAAATTAAAAATCTATGTATTACTTTACTTTTGTAGGGTTTCCTCTTACAAACACCTTTATATTTTTCTTAGAATCAAAATACACGCAAACATTACAAGATTAGAATTCTGAAAAAGAGAGGAGCAAATTTAAGAGTAATGTGCTATGTACTGTCTGTTTAAAAACGATTTCTGTTAAGTCACCTGAACTGGGAAATTGTGTTAATGATCAAAAGCTATGTTTTTTCATTTACTTTTTTTCTACAATAATTTATATATCAATTTCCCTGTTGAAATTACTTTTTTCGCATTGTTAATGAATGAAAGAAAGAGACTCACAAACACACAGAGAGAGAGAGATTTCAGAGATAAGTAGTCAGTTTGACATGCATTGATTTGAGAATTTGTAGAGAAAGGAACATTACATTGTATGATATCAAATTAGATTACATTGTACAAAAATTCACAGCAAGTTATCCGTTGATGAATGAATAATTTCTACTAAGGTTTAATCGAGGTTAGCCTTATAACAATTGGAAATCAAATGCAAGTTTACGTTATGTAAATGTACCACGTTCTCTATCTCTCTGAAAATTCTTTTCTGTAAATAAACATCTTACTAACAATGTTTTATCACATACTTAAACTAAAATAAGAAAAGAAAGAAATTGTAATGCAATTTAGTGCAATTTAATGCAGTATATCTTCATCTACCTTGCAATTTCTCCACTTAGTCTATTTCTCTCATGCATTTTTTGTGCATTGTCGCTACATCAGTACCCGCATGAATCACCAAATAAGCATTTTATTGTCAGCGATTCTCAATAATTATTTCAAGCTTATAAAATATCTGTAGAGTAAGTATTAATTTTGAGTTTTTACATTTTCTTTTTACATATACATTCTGTACCATCACTGCATGGGATAGTACTTCCCCGTTAATTGGTAATCTGCAGCGCATTTACTACTTCTCAGTGTATATCTTTAAAAATATTATGTTCGTTAAATTGGTCTGGATCAACAGAGATTATGCAACATAAACACAGCAGTGTATACATGTGCCGCAGGGCTTGTAAGGTGAAACAGGTGTGAAAACCGGGAACTTGTGTACATTATTCTTAACCTGAAAAGTTGGTATCTTTACAAAGAAGATAACCACATAAAATGAAAGAAAATCCAGACTTATTTTCATGTTTGCACTTTTCAATGGTTAGAATGGAAATTTCAGCTCATTAATTGATCGGTACCGGTCATATTATGTGTGTCCAAGTTGAAAAAATATTTTTGTAAAGCATGCACTTATATTTTGTGGTCAAATTGATTTATCATTTTGATATTTATCCAAAGCAATTGCAGAAATAAAATCATCTGGCCATTTATCTGGTACGATACCTTTCTCGCATGATAAGATACGAAAGTCGCATGCATCTCATAAAGCATCCTTATGGGGAGATAAATTTGAATTGCAGAAATAAAAGGCCAGTTAGTATTCAAAGTGGAGAAAACCTTGTAATTTAAAAAAAGGGGGGGGGGGTGCATTTTTAAAAATCTTCTTCTCAAGAACCACTGCACTAGAAATGCCAATATTTACATAAAAGCTTGTATATATAGTGAAGATTCTAAATTGCAAAAATCGTGACCCCTGGACCAAAACTGGGGCCCAGTGGTGGGGTTCAAAGTTTAACATAGAAATACATAGGAAAAATGTTTAAAAATCTTCTTCTCAAGAACCACTGCACCAGAAATGCCAATATTTACACAAAAGCTTGTATATATAAATGAAAATTCTAAATTGCAAAAATCGCCACCCCCGGACCAAAACTGGGGCCCCAGGCGGGGTTCAAAGTTTAACATAGAAATACATAGGAAAAATGTTTAAAAATCTTCTTCTCAAGAACTACAATGCTACAGTTATTGTGATTACTATGCAAGCAGAAATGGCTATTGTAGATTCTAAATTGGTAAAATCGTGACCCCCCACACTAATACTGGGGCCCCAAGAGCGGTTCAAAATTTAACATTGAAGTAAATAGGTAAAATGTTTAAAAATCTTCTTCTCAAGAGCTACAATGCTACAATTTGTGAGATTACCATGCATGCAACATATGATAATGTAGATTCAATTTTTTAAAAATAGGGACCCCTGGACTAGTACAGGGGACCCAAGATGAGTTCAAAGTTAAACATTGAATTATGTATGGAAAATGTTTAAAAATCTTCTTTTCAAGAACTACAATGCTACAGTTTGTGAGATTACAAGTACTATGCAAGGATCCTCAAATAGTGTAGATTCTGAATTGTTAAAGCCAACCATGAACCCGGACCAATACTGGGGCCCCAGAAAGGGGTTCAAAGTTTAAAATAGAAGTAGCATATTATGCTACGAAATAGAATGTTACAAGGAACTGTTGTTCAGGTGAGCGATGTGGCCCATGGGCCTCTTGTTAGGTGTAGTAGTGCGTTTCAGGGTCTGTATTATCACTTTTTTGGTGGCACTTTAATTAGCAAGTTAAGCAAAATCATTGTACTTATTGTTTGTTTCTTTACATTTGACGAAATACACATTTAATTAGATAAGTTTGTATCCATGTATAAGCATCAATTTTGATTAAACTTATCAGTCTCTATTGCACATCAAAAACATCAAAAAATGAATATCTGTGAATCCCGTACTGATACAAAGAACTAGGGTCAGAAAGTACTACAAATGGCCTAGCAATTTACTGAAAAATTTTATTCTAAGTTTTGTGTGTTTTCTAAATAAACATTACTTGATCAATACACGTGTGGGCCATTTTGGTCGAACAAGAAGTGTACTTGGTAATGCTGACTGCCAAAACCTATAGCGTTTTTGACTTTTCCGAATATTTCCGCTACTTTTGCAAACTTCTACCCCCGATTTGAAATAGGGCGCATTCCCCTAGGAAAAAATAGTAAATAGAAAATCAAACATTGGTACCAAAGGTACGCTTTAACATAAGTTTTATTTTCCGACATGAATGTGCCCATGCAAAAAATACATATTAATGAAAATAATAACAATTGTTGTCTGATCACCTGGCGCGTGCAGAATCCGAAGATGACAGCGCTGATTACCTTTTTTGCAATATTTTGATCTTCTTGATAACAACATCTAGTTCGCAGTTTAATTTCAAGGTAAGAAAATTTATTTTTAGCCACATATAATAACATTAGGCCTATAAAACATGTTATAGCCTAATATGTAATAATATTATGTCATCTGTCAAAATATCAAATTCTATACATCTACTGTATTGTTTAGTTTTACAAGGTCGCTTTCTCATCAGCAAGTTATATATCTACACACTGCATTTTAAAATATATATACCCTAGTGTACGATTTAAAAAATAAATATCAACGCTTTAAAAAGTACACTTCTAGCCTATATTACAATCATCCAATGATCCATTCTAAAATATGTATTGTAAACAAACCACATAGGCCTGAAGGGAGGCAACTCAATTATTGATTAATCAAATCAAACCAATAAATCCTATATATAATATAGTAATTAATGAAAAGTATTCGGTAATATTCAAACGCTAATCAAGTCTTCATACGTTTGGGCTCTTGTTTTTATTTCAGAAAAAAATATGCCTCAAGTAACTTTTAGGCCAAGCTAGGTTTGATGTCCGATGTAAATATGTCGTTTATCCTGACACACAATGACACATTTCACGTTGACTGATAAGGGCTTAAGCCTAGCAAAAATCTTTCCGGTTAAAGCAAAATCCTGATATTCAAAGTGTATTGTAGCCACAAACACCAACATGTAAACGTTAAATTAAGCCCTCTGTGGAACAGACAACATTACATTAATGGGCGACCGTATGTCTACAGCAAAACATATATATTGTGCATTTATATAAAGTTAAAAATATAAAATCTTTAAAATTGAAATAGATACTGTATAATGTGAAAATTCTGAAGCTAATTTTTTTTACAGTGGATGTAACAAGTTATACATGTCTGCTATATGAAAAAAATATATTTGTACAAGCTACTAAGATTTATATGATTCCCCAGTAGGACTAGAGGGTCAGGTGAAGCTCTACAAATTGGGCGGCCCGGGTTCAAGCCTTGATGGGAACCCTTTATAACATCGTTTATTGCCTAAGAGTTTTTGTTTGGAAATATAAAACATAAAAAATAGTCACATTTTACTTATTAAAATTAAAAATAATTTCCACTGGTGCATGCATAATAAATAATTTTTGAAATTAGTAATTGTTTAAAGATTGAGTAAAAAATGGAATTTAATATTATTGAAACTACTATTTTAACTATTTTTATTTTATATAACTATTGTTATATTTTGAAATTCAGATGCCTAGTACAAATACGACAGGACCAAAGATGTACATGTTTTACCTGCCTGAGTAGAAGAACCATACCAAAAGACAGATATGCAATCCCAAGAAAGACGAAAGCGCTTATTATTAAATGCACAGGTAATTTTTTGCTGCAAGATTTATTGTTTAAAATGGCTTGCATGAACAAAATTACAGTAGTCACAAATAAAAGGAGGTGGGGAGGTTAATCGAAATAAACAGGGGGAAGCCCATCCTAGCCAAGGGGAGAGGTGAGGTGCGGATCAGAAAACCTTGACTTGGGAAGATGGGGTAAGGCAGATTCCTGACATCAGATGGAGAGAAACAAAATACCTTGCTGAAAGAAAAATAACTTTAAAGTAGGGGAAGATAATAAACAAAGTTTGTGATAAACAAAAATAAAAGTTTTAAAATAATAGTTTTGTGCAAAGTATATTTCTTCTTTAATCAAAAGTTATGGAATTGACACAAAAGTGTGATGAATATGAATCAGAGAGTTTGAATTAATCTCTTAATTTTAACAAGTGTAAAACAAAAATCATTCACCATTTATCAATCCCCCCACCCCAAACCCCTGATACCCAATTTAGACCAGTTGTAAAGAATTATAAATAACTCCATTCCAAATACATGTACTATAACTGTAAAATAATTTGTTCTCGTATAGGTGACACCAGGTGGAAAAGATTCTCTCCGTAGCAGATGTCGCCTAAGGTTTAAATCAAATCTCCAACAAAAGGATAAGACAAAAAGTCAAACAACAGTCAAAATCTTGCAGAGAGATCATCCTCAGCAGTTCCCAATGCATTCAGTCCTCCTACATTGAGCCTTCCCTTTTCCTGTACATCTAGAGGTCATTCATCATGCTGCCTATGTAAAAGACCAGGTCCCAAGCTTGTTGTGGTGCCCGTTGATGTGAGGCATAGGCTATTCATACTTCACATGAAGTAATAATATCTGCTTGATCAAGATGCTGTCCAAATCACCTACAAAGGAACATTGAGGATGTGAACCTGACTTCAACAACAACAGTATTGAACAGGTACTCAATCACTCAGCTGATCAGGTTTCTATGCTCAGAGGTATTGCGAAGCGAGAGAGTAAGACTCAATTTTGAAAGACAGAGTCACCTCCAAGACAAAAATTACATTGATCTTCTAGGCATTTCAAAGGCAGCTTTTGATGACATGCTGAAGCATGTAGAGGGCAGGGTGAAGCCAACCCCATCAAGGACAGTGAGGACAAGTTTGGCCATATTCCTGATGAAGCTGAGAGGAGGAGAGTCAAACAGAATATTGTCTACCTTGTTCAACATCTCAAAATCTGGTATGCGCAGAAGTATCAAGGCAAATAGATCAGCCCTCATCAATGGAACATTTGTATCAGAAAACCTTGGGTTCCAACATGTCACAAGAGAGCAAATTAATTTCGTCAACATACCCGACCACTGGCACAGACTCTATTCGGAGACACGACTTGCCCGCAAGTGATACTTGTTCTGGATGGGACTTCTATCTATATCAACAAGAGTGTAAACTTCAAATTTCAAAGGCAGTCCTTTAGCTTCCACAAGGGGAGACCACTGGTGGAGCCCATGGTCATAGTATCAACTACAGGATATTTCATTTCTATAATTGGGCCATACTTTGCCAAAGATAATGATGCAAGTATCCTCAACCACATAATGAAATCAAACATTGAAGATATCCGCAGCTGGATACAAGATGATGATCATTGTTGACAGAGGGTTTTGTGACTCTATTACATACCTACAAATCCTTGGTATTAAAGTTGAAATGCCATCATTTATGGAAAAGGGAGAAAGACAGATGTCAACAGAGGTAGCTAACACTAGCCGACTGGTCACAAAGGTAAATACAGTACAGCTCACGAGTATCCCGACACCTCCGTGGAAAAAACACGGTGTGACACCATGTATGTGTATTGGAAAATTCAAGAAAAAGCACCGTGGCCGCCTGTGTAACTCCGTAGCCACTGTGTCACTCCGTGTTTATCGTTACCTGAGACGTTAATAAAAATAGCGTATGTTTAGAAATAAATAAATTATGGCTAAACAAGGGTTGAAATATATATATCATTTTCAAATTTAAAAAAAAAAATGTTATGTGGACCCAGAAAATTGTCGGTGCTTTCAACGTGAAGTTAAATTTTTGTGATCTGAAAACTCTACGTAAATGGGTATACCTTTTAATTCATTTGTTCTTCAATAAATTCAAATAAATTTACCAAATATATTTATCAATCAATATTTTATCAAAATTCAAATTTTAATTCACGTTTTTTTTTCTAAACAGACATGACGTTGTAACTGACAATCTGATAACAGGTAAAATGTCGGGAGCTTAAACGTCTTATTTTCTGATCATGTTTTTTTTAAATACATGTGGATGTGCTGTAGTTAATTACAACCCCATATTACCGGTGACTCGAATGATATGTACTTCAGCTATTTATGTAGCAATAAATAAATAAAAAATTGCTCTTATATGATAAATCATAGACAGTAAATACATGTACAAACTCTTCGAAAATTAATTCAAGCATTGAACTAAAAATTACAGGCATTTCATAAAATAACTTTCAACTTTATTTCCCGTATAGGTGATAATGGCGTCGTGAACATGAACAAAAAATCACTCATGCGATACACGTGTACAGAAGCTGATCAGAGACACAGCAGTGTCTTTCATCTTGGGTTAAAACCCAACAGGTGTTATTGTCTTTCTTTATTTTTTAGCAGTTGTTGTATCTTACAACTAACTCTGTATATTTGGAAGCTTAAACAGGTGTACACGAGGTGCCGTTATTCACACCTTTCCACGGAAACCTGTTAGGTAACTCATCACAACCTGTCGTGTGTATAATCTTACTTCTACTTTGTTAGTTTCATGGTTTTTCTTAATATCTAACAAACAAAAGAAATGTCCGTAGATAATATGTACACAAACAACTACACGTAAGACAATCGACGCGTGGATAGTCCAGGAACAATTCAGCAACTGTATACGTACGGGAATTTCACAAAGTATTAACTTGCGATAAAATCATTTACCGGGTACATAAACATACGAAAATGATAAATTAAACAGATGATTAAGATAATAACTTTTTGCAAGTTTTTAGAGCAGACACAGTTTTATTTACTTTATTTCAATCTAATATGTGTGATGTGAAATAGGATCGAAATTTTAACCGATAAATCTGATTACAACTGTACAAACTTTTAGTCATTGTGTTGAAATTGTTGTTAAAACCATGAGTCTAAAATAAATGAATTAAATTCATACAAATAAAACTTTAATGAATAAATTCAAAATTATTTGCACACAATTACATACACTCCGAGGGAGAGAAAGAGTGAGTTTAAACAATGCATATTCCAACACTTGTACTTGCAGTATAAGAATAAAGAATATAAACATTACAAACACTAAATACTTCATTGTTAAACATATTTCTATTCCTCAGACTTGAAAAAACAATAGAACGACATTTTTTCCTTATCACGGAAGGAGCACATAATTAGTGTACCTCGCGGTTTGATTTGATCGACAGGGGTAGCACGTGGACTCTAACTGGTGCAATTAAGGGGAAAAATGGGTTTATTATAAATGGAAACTATAAGCTATTTCATTTAAATGAATTACATGTACAAGTAACGTAAAGTTAAGCCTAGTAACATACACTCTCTCTCTCTCTCTCTCTCTCTCTCTCTTTATGGCAATCATTAAACAACCAAACAGTAATTATTGGAATAGTTTCTTGGAACACAGATAATATTTAAATTAAAGTGGCTTGATAATAATGAAATAATAAATTATCTAATACCGATTCACTGATTCCACGTGCTATGAATATATACCGGTGTCATATAATATTTTGATACCGCGAAATATTGAACCCGGGTTCAAAATATTATGCGATATTATGAACGCGGATTCAATATATTGCTGTGAAATATTGAACCTCCCTATAAAATATTGAACCCCGGGTTCAATATATTAGGGCTGCGAAATATTGAACCCGGTTCAGGGGGTTCAAAATATTATGGCTGCGATATTTATAACCCCCCCCCCCCCCCCCCCCCAATAGCAATGAAAATTAGAGGGGGGTTCAAAATATCGCAGCCAAAATATTTTGAACCCCCTCCCAATGGGAATTGGAAATAGGAGGGGAGTTCAATATATCGCAGCCATAATATTTTGAACCCCCTCTCCAATGGGAATTGGAAATAGGAGGGGAGTTCAATATATCGCAGCCATAATATTTTGAGCCCCCTCTCCAATGGGAATTGGAAATAGGAGGGGGTTCAATATATCGCGGCCATAATATTTTGAACCCCCTCTCCAATAGCAATGAAAATTATAGGGGGGTTCAAAATATTGCGGCCATAATATTTTGAACCCGGGGTTCAATATTTTATGGGGAGGTTCAATATATCGCAGCGATATTTTGAACCCGGGTTCAATATATCGTGGGGTTCAACATATTATATGACACAGGTACTACATGCACAAGTACATCACACATATGTATAACAGAAAGAAAACTTGAAAATATGATTATATTATTTTGAGAAAGTACCATTGTTTTCAACAGCCCTTTAGATTTGATATCATTGAATAGAGTATAAATGAGAAAAGATCACCGTTACGATTGTACACGCTATTGAATCTGATCAAACTACATGTACTACGATCACTACTACGGTTACAAATGGACTGAAACATAAACCTATTATACTGTATATTTAATTTTTAAAAAAGAGAAGAAATTATTAGTGTTTTGATTGATGAAGCTTTTAAATATATGGTAGATTTTTTTTTTTGGTTCATTATCGTAACAGAAATCCACTGGTCTAAAATATTGCGTGTCTTAAAATCTTATTTATTTATTTATTTTTTAAAAATTTCTGTTTCTCTTTCTTTAATTCTCTTGCGTAAATAAATAAATATTTTATTTTATAAAGTTTTATTCCGAAATCCTCCATTTTTTACATAAATACCACGTGTTACACCGTGTAACTGTCGGTGTTGCACTGTGTCGCACCGTGTTTTTTCTTGTTTTGAAGCCATAACAGAACAATAGATCAAAGGTACCGACACTTCCACGCTCAGTGTGGACTTTTAAACACGGTGGCTGGTGTTTTTGTCGGGATACTCGTGAGCTGTACACGTAGAATCAGTTAACATCAGTTACTGTAATATGCAGTAATCACTGCTCTACACCTCAAATGTAAAATAAATAACATTGCATATAATGTTAGAATTTATATAAATTTCAGTTTAAAAATGTATACAAGTCATTTATAATACCTCTAAACAAAATATCTATCAAATCCAAATACCGGTACATGTAAGTGCATGTATATAAAATAGATTTAATATAAGTAAAACCAATAAAAGATTATCTTCAGGTCTCAACATATATACATCATGTAAGCCAGAACATGTACATTGGTTGATTAGGCCCTAATTTATAAGTGCATGGATCACATTTTATTTGCTTTTCGTGAAAAAAAGCTATTTCATAATTTGATATTCCACTTATACAGATTAGATGGGTAGTTGAGAGTGCAAATGCAAGACTCAAGAATTGGAAATACCTTGGGCACATTTTACCATCAAGCCAGATACCTTTCATCGGTGATTACTTCGAAATTGTATACAGCATTTGCAATAGGTATACATAAATGTACTTACAAATCTTAAAACTACAAGCAACCAGCTATTTTGTTTACCGTAATTTTACAAAGAAATGACTAGTAGTGTTTAAATGCATTATTAAAAATCCCATGTTTTTGATATTTCAATATTCTGTCATATGATTCCCTATAATGACACTGTTTGCAAGTATTTGAAACCCCTCTTCATTGGGAATGTGGATGAGGACCAGGCTCTTGGAGCTAAGATGCTGTATTTGTCAAAGCAAGTCAATCAGCTGAAGGAACAGGTGGAGGAGCAGCACTTAGACCATCGGTCCGTCTGCTGGAAAGAAGTCAATGAGGTGGTGGACTTCCCACAGTTGGACGAGGAGAGGCTGCGGGAACTGACCTGTGGAAGTTACAAGCTGCGCCTTTCCTCCAGCTATGCCCAAGAACACATTGAAGGCGATTGTGCCATCCATATGCATAAAGAAGAGGAAGGTCTTTTGAGAATTCGTATGCAGAGTAGGCACACATCATCTAAGACATACCAACTCTGGATAAACTATGCGGACTGGGATATTATTGCATGGTATTGCAAGTGTCGAGCTGGTGCGCGGGTTGTTCGTATCTGCGCCCATACAGCATCCATTGTTTGGTATCTTAGGTTTGCACGACACAGGCATGATGTTAATCATATTGGAGTACATGACTGGGGAGAGTTTCTTGAGGATGCCACATCAGTAGATTAATCTGAAAGTGTCAGTGACAGCTCAAGTGATGAAAGTGAAAGTACAGTGGAAGAGTAACCCCCCCCCCCCCCCCCCCCCCTTCTTACTCAAGCCCAGGGTAGATATTTCCTGATACCAATACATGAATCAATGATTAACTTTGCTAACTTTACATGACAGTCATCATTCGCCATCTTACTTGAATTTCAATAATACATGTTGATACAATGTAAGTTAAATTAATACGTAAAGCTTTTAAGAGAATGAAAATAACTTCTTTGTAAAATATGTACATATCAAACCTTATGTATTTTGAGTGACTTGATATTTTTCTAGCAATAATAGGACATTTCTAAGACAAATTCCTTGTTTGTGTTTAGTAGTTGATTTTCTTGAGGTGAAAAAAAATGTGACCTCCAATTTAAATATCAAGGACTTTGGAGTGGTATTTTTGGGGACTGTAAAATATTTGCATACCAGTAATCATAATGTTATATAACTGCAAAGTTTAATTTAAACTAGAATCTAATTATAACACATATAACTCTGTGATCTTTTATGAAGTCTGGAATCAATAAGGTGAAATTAAATAATGTTTATCATATGGTCAAATCTATGCATTGATTATCTAATATTAATCATTAAAATACGTTTTTTTTTAGTGCCTTTTAATGAATTGTGTCTAGTTTTGATAAATGATGAATCTAAAATTGCTGCTTGAATGGATTGTGTTTGAATTTATCTGACATTTTAATTAAATTATAAATAAAATATATACTTCAATGCTATGGACACTTTTTAAAGCATAGATATTACCCGCATTAACTGCATTAATTAACGATATTTTATATTAATATATTTAAAATATATATATTCATGAAATATTTTTATTGGAATTTTGTTAAAGTATTTATATATTGAAATTCCATAATTTGCCTACAATTATTATTATTCTCAAGTAAGCACAGACCTATATGACATGACATATAATATATAACTATGTAATGGGAAGCATTGCTTGGTAAATTGGTTTCTTGATAAACATAAAGTGCATAACCTGATGTGTTTTCATCACTTTGCCTACATGTACATGTATTACTGTTTTATGTCATATCAGATATCATCAATTGTTGAATGTGATGTTATTATATTTCAGACTAAGATAAATACTATAAGTACTAAACCCTGAACTAAAGTTGTCATTGTTATTTTCATTTAAAAATCCTGTAATGTGTTATGGGTTCCGTGATTTAGATCAGTCTGGGGAATGTGTTTATATAGTAATTAAACATGATGAATATCGGCATGAAACTATAACTAAAATCACGAGTCAGTATATACATATAGTTGCAAGGATTATCTCTCCTAAGCATACAAAACAAGTAAATTATCTCTCCTAAGCATACAAAACAAGTAAATCACAAAATACAAAATGACGAGGCTCTATGATCTGTGGGATGAAATCCGGACTCTATCCGAGGCACAGGTCTCAGCCTCGAGATCTGTCCTGATAAGGCTCAATGCCTATCTCGTATGTACAGGGCTGTATCCCTGCAGCCGACGCAAGCTGCAGCCAGGTACACACAGTTAATACAATGCGATAAAATTATAACGCCCTATTTAAAGCTTAATCTCAGTACGAACACTGTGCAGTCGTATTACACTGTTAACCGTACCTGCTCATTCGACAGCCAAACACCGAATCAGCTCAATGCCTATCTCGTATGTACAGGGCTGTATCCCTGCAGCCGACGCAAGCTGCAGCCAGGTACACACAGTTAATAAAATGCGATAAAATAATAACGCCCTATTTAAAGCTTAATCTCAGTACGAACACTGTGCAGTCGTATTACAATGGTAACCGTACCTGCTCATTCGACAGCCAAACACCACCGAATCAGCTCTTCTCTCGAGTGCGCTCTTATATATACTAGTGTCATCCGGACTATCCTCGCACATTATCATTAACATCAAAGATAACAACCATATGATAAAAAAATTATCAGAACCCCAAACCCGATTATTTGTTACATAACCCACGCCTCATTGCTTCATGCGTCCTCGCATGACAAAATGATAACATATATATATATATATTTTTATCTTTTTTTTTTTTTTTTTTTTTTTTTTTTAGCACCTTCTTGGAGATGAAAATGAATAAGCATACATGCACATGCAAATAACAAGTATAAAATGAAACAAAGTGTTCGACAACCACAATACAAATAGAGTGTCCGTAAATATTTACAAATCAAACAGTTCTTCACTTTCTTTGATTCTCTTAATTTTCTGTCCATTTTCATGATATTTGGTGATGGTGATCTCCTTCACTCTGCGATGATAGCCTTCCGTTTGAGTAGCTTGGTGTACCATGATCTTGGGTAGGACAGGATCCAGGTTGTCAGTTTGAATCCCTAACTCCACGCTTTTCTTTGGCACGGTTTCTTCAACAACACCAGAGTTGGTTCGTTTAGACGAAAACACTGGATTTGGCGCTGTTCTTTTTCTAATCACTCTTCCTGAGATGAAGTCTTCCTGGGAGGTTGATGGTAAAGCTTCCATCTCTTTTTCTGCGGGTTCAGTCTGAACCTCGCCAAGCTGAATTCCGGGTCCACGTCCCAGTCGCTGTCGTCTTCCTGATCATGACTCGTGTCCTTTTGTGTTGAAGAAGGGGCATCGGGATGCTTTGTCCGCATGTATGTTTCTGCAGGTACTCCTTCTTTTTAAAGGATACATGGCAGGCTTTGCACACCATCATACTGCTTGCACAGCTCAGTACATGTTCGGACCACGCGTCCTTACCATCCAATTCAGCAAAACACACAGGACATATTTCCTTTGCCCTCCGAGGAGTCGTCTTTGTGTTAACCATACTACAATGTAAAATAAACATTTTCATAAAAATCTATGATGTACCAGGGCATGAACATTCCTCTATATGAATAATACTATCTATCCACTGCACACAAAATCTGAATCATTACAATATACAACAAAACTAATATGTACAAGGTCTACTTGTTTTATTGAACAATTTATTCCGAAACATAATCTCTCATCCAGACTGGAGCACGTCTGTTCCGCTTGAACTCGAATTCCCCAGCTAGTTCCTCTGTGACCTCCACCTTAGACTGGCGCTCATCAATAACCTCTGACTCGAACTGAATATCAGGTTGGCCTTCTGTGCTGTTTTCAAGAGGGACTTGCAATGCGTCCTCTCCTTTCAAAATCTGAGCTTTGCATGTTTTCAAGCGGTCACAATATATAACCTGGTCTTTCCCATTCTGACCACAGTTAACTTTATACAAAACTTCCGATAGTTTTGTGAGTATCTTGAACGTTCTCTGCCTGTATGACGTGAACTTCAGCGAGCATCCAACTTTGCGCTGGGGGAAGTACACATATACACTTTCTCCTTCCTTGAACTTCTCATAGGACATTTTCATGTCATGATAATGTTTCTGACACAACATCGCACCTTCTGCATGACGTCTGAGTAAGGAGTGTGCTCTCTCCATCCGATCTTGCATTATCCATACTCATTCACTTCTTGGTACTTCTTTCCAAGACGAAGGCATATCATACATGATATCTAGGGGCGTAGTGGCTTCCCTTCCTAACATAAGCATGTAAGGACTATAGCCAGTGGATTCATGTTGAGATGCCCTATAAGCCATCATCACAAACGGAATGCTTTCATCCCAATCTCGATGATTCTCATTCACGTAGGCGCTCAGCATAGTGGCTAATGTTTTGTTGAACTGTTCCACCATACCATCAGACTGCGGATGATATGGTGTGGTTCTTGTTTTGCGGATCTGGAGAAGCTTGCATACCTCGGTGAAAAGAAGACTCTCGTATTGTCTTCCCTGATCTGAATGGATTGTCGCTGGACATCCAAGCCGACAGATTACTTCATTAGTGACAATCTTAGCTATGGTTTGTGCTTCCATATTTCGCATGCCTCTGTCCATTTTGTGAAGTAATCTGAGATGACGATAATGTATCGATTTCCATTTTCTGTCTCGGGAAATTCACCAAGAATGTCTGTAGCTATCCTCTCTAATGGGTAGCCAACCTGTAAGGGCTGCATAGGGACTCTTTTCGTTTTGAGAGGAGCTTTTCTTCTGGAGCACACATCATAGCCTGAGATATAGCTCCTTACATCACTCTGTAGCCCTGGCCAGTAATAGTTCTGCCTAATTTTATTAAGGGTCTTTGTCACACCTAAGTGAGCAGAAGTTTTTGCATCATGCATCTGCTGTAAGATTTGTCTCCGTTGTGATAATGGAACAACTATCTGATATGTTGTCATGTTACTGTCCTCGACTTCCCACATCCTGCATAGAAAATTATCCTTAAGGGTAAGCCTACTCCACTGTGCCCAAAGTGACTTAACTACATAGCTATCAGAGGATATGTCACTATATTCGGGATGTGTCTTATCTTGCAACCAAGACTTAACAAGTTTTATGTCCCTACATTCATCTTGTAGCTAAATTTGACTCAGTATTTCCTCTTATTTTGTCCTCGATTATTCTAACATGTCCTTCAGACACATCTGACTTGTCCTAGTCATCGAAATACCTGCATTGGCCACATGGTAATCTGCTGAGTCCATCTGCATTCCCATGAAGTTTACCAGCCCGATGCTCTATCTCCATGTCGTAGGTCGATATAACCTCGATCCAACAAGCTAACTTTCCCTCCGGGTCTTTGAATCAAAGCAGCCATCTCACAAGCTGTGATCTGTTCTAACTAAGAACTTGTGTCCATACAAGAAAGGTCTGAAATGCTTAATAAAAGTGACAACAGCCAAAAACTCCTTTCTGGTGACACAGTACTTCTTTTCTGACTTACTAAGAACTTTACTTGCATACGCCACAACCCTTTCTTGACCATCTTGCAGTTAAGAAAAAGCAGCACCCATAGCATACTAACTCGCATCTGTATCTAATATGAACGGCTTTGTAAAGTCTGGGTGCATGAGAATAGGTGCTGATATCAATCTATCTTTGAGGAGCTGAAATGCGTCCTGTCACTCGTCAGTCTACTTGAATGTAACAGATGCCTCCGTAAGTTTATGTAAGGGTTGAGCGATTTGAGAAAAGTTAGGGATAAACTTTCTGTAATAACTAGAAAGACCGATAAAAGATCGCACCTGTGTCTTGTTTACTGGCTCTGGCCAATGTTTAACAATCTCTACCTTCTCTGGATCAGTCTCGATATCCTGTTCTGAGATTATATGCCCCAAGTATTTTACTTGTCGAGCAAACAACGAATACTTTCTTGCCTTCAGCTTCAATCCAGCCGCAAGTAGCTTTTCGAACACAAGTTCTAAATTTTGCAGCATGTCATCAAATGTCTTTCCATAAACGATTATATCATCAAGATATATAAGCCATATAATCTGCCATTGTAAGCCAGTCAGCACAGTCTCCATCAATCGTTCAAACATGGCTGGTGCATTGCACAACCCGAATGGCATTACATTGAACTCATATAGACCCTGTCGGGTGACAAATGCCGTCTTTTTCTTATCCTCTGGATCTAGCTTAACTTGCCAATATCCAGCATTCAGATCCAAAGTACTGAACCATTTTGCGCCACGTAGTTGATGCAGAGACTCGTCAATATGAGGTAATGGGTACGCATCATTCGTTGTTACACTATTTAAATGTCTGTAATCGACACAGAACCTTGTGGATCCGTCTTTCTTCTTTACAAGCACAATTGCTGCTGACCAAGGGCTCTGAGAAGGTTCTATGATACCTCTTCGTAGCATGTCAGATATGTGATTTTGTATCTCTTCTTGCATATGAAACGGCAGACGCCTGGGTGCCTGTTTAATGGGTACATTGACGCCAGTCTCTATCTTGTGTCTGACCTTGGCGGTTCGACCTACATCTTCATCTGTCTCTGAAAATAGAGCTGCATACTTCAAAAGAAGAGCCTTTGCTTTCACGACATCATCGTTATCTATATGTCCAGTGCTGCTTATGCATAGCTCTTGCAAATGAGCTGGCAATTCTCTGTCAACATCCCAGTCTTTATTTCCCTCTGGCACCAAAGAAAGAACCTCATCAACAGCATGTAACTTCCCAACAACAGTACCTGGGTAGATGGTCTTGCTATCATCCGAAATATTCATGATATGGAGCGGAATAGTGTCCTGTCAACGGACAAGTGTTTTGGCCAGCATACACGAATTCTGAAACTTTTCAGAGGGTTCTATCAGTCCAGCTTTGGTTGGAAGCCCTCCATCTGAACTTGCACATATTTGCCCCTCAACTACCAGTTCTGATCTAGGCGGTACAGTTACTCGGTGAATAATGGCCACCTTATAAGTGCTCGCAGACCCTTCAAGCTGGATTGGATGTTCAATACCAGATATTGATATCTGATGCATACTCATGTTAATGACGGCCTCATGTCTCACCAGGAAATCTAGTCCAAGTATCCCATCTACTGTCAAGTCTGCCACAATCATTTCTTGCTGTAGGACAATGCCATTCAATGTAAAATCTACTGAAGTTCTTCCAAGCACTCGTAATACTGAACCAGTAGCTGATAGTACATCTCTGTTTACCTCAGTCAACGTGTGGATTGCATCCCTTGTAATGTTCTCATAACAAATCGTGGATAGCAATGATACAGTAGCACCTGTATCAACCAATAAGTTAGCATCCATCGCATGGATGCGAGCAGTGACATAAACCCCTTTCTCGTTTATAGAGTGAACTACTCTTGAATACTGGTCACCCGAACATTGGTTCTTCTGGAAACTTGTACCAGTTTTGTGATCCGTTTCTCGTGTACTATTAACATGTTTTAATTTGTCATCAGATCCCTTATTCAACTGTGGGCAATCTTTTCTTAGATGCTTGTCGGATCCACATTTATAACATTTCCTCGTCCGGTCCCTATCCCCAGCATGTGACTCTGTGCTAGGCATGCATCTCTGACTTTGAGACTGAAACTTCCATTGTTTCAAATCTCTCATATCGCGCTGTAACGACCACATGTTTTTCTCGACGGTCTCTATAAAATTATCGAGCTTTGAATTTTTGGACGAGTCTTCAGTATTTTCACTCATTGTCTGGACAGCATCTGTGTGGCGATTCTCTGCCCTATAATATGCTTCCAGCTCAACAGCTCTCTGTATCGCATCATTCAAGTTTATGGGCCTGGCCTGCTTTATCTTTAGACGCATTTCCGAGTTATGTAGCCCATCTAAGAACTGCTCAGTAGCTAATATTTCCTTAACATCATCGGGGGCTGTCGGGTAAGCTAAATTCACGACACCCTTATGTCCTGTCCCATCTCCGGCAAACTTTCAGACTGATTCAAAATGGGACAGATAATCATTCCATAAACCAGATCCATCATATGTTGCAGGTTTAACAAAGTTCCGAGATCGGACCGGTCCAGGGTTTGTATCCTTCTTGGGTTCGCATTCTGCAAGGCCGGTCGGTTATTAGGTACAGGACCCTCATCCTCGTCACACATGCACACATCTCCAGACACATAACCACTCACACTGTCTCTCCGTCTCGCATATGGGGAACTAGTACTCATGCCTGGTCTGGGTGTACGGGGGCCTGGAGAATCCATGACCCGTAGAGAGTCATGTATCTCTCTTCTGAGCCGATTTATTTCCCCCTCTAAATACTCTACATCGGCGTGTAAATCGTGCACACTCATATTGAAATATTATTTCAATAACTAATTGTAGAAAACAAATGACTGATCAAAATCCCGACACTGCCACCAATTTTGTAACGTGTTATGGGTTCGGTGATTTAGATCAGTCTGGGGAATGTGTTTATATAGTAATTAAACATGATGAATATCGGCATGAAACTATAACTAAAATCACAAGTCAGTATATACATATAGTTGCAAGGATTATCTCTCCTAAGCATACAAAACAAGTACAGTGAAAACTGCTGAAGCGGTCACTCCTATTAAGCAGTCACCTTTCGTATGCGGTCATTTTATTTCCTCCCAATTAAAAATCCTATATGAATGCCCTCTAAAGAGCGGTCACCTGTCTAACGCGGTCAGCGGTCATCGTATTTTGATCCGAAACTGTACTTTCGACATGCATTAGGCGGCCATTTTGGTCGGTCACATGATTTACTCCTGGGGATTTTAAACATGGCTTCCAAAAGTCAGGTAACTAGTGTACACAATAATGATATGCCTGAGGCAAAAGAAACCAAATCGATCAATTTAATTATATAATTGGCAGTTCAGTAAATTGTTTAAACATGTATTTACAGTGTTTGTTTTATGTAAAACCTCATGAAATAGCTAGGTGTCAAAAATGACCGCGACGAGGCTAGAGAAAATCGATCGATTAAATAATATGATTTTGAGTTCAGATACAGTCGGTTAAGAAATACATTGTTGAAAAGTTTATGCAAAAGTTCATAGCCATGCCCAAATTTTGGATAAAATTACAGATATTGATGATATGAAAACAGAAGACTACATGTATACCGGGTGCAAGTCTGGAGTGTAGACGAAATTAAGTGACTTTTTCAAAAATTAAAAAAGAAATAAATAATTCCATGCACAATTCTTTGTTATGTATTGCACTAAATTTTGAATATAATAAATACTATTAAAATCCAAATCAATAACTTTATTCACTATTTAGTCATTTTGATCGGTATGCTAAATATATATAAAAACTCCAATAATTGTCTTAATATATAAGGTAATTAATGATGGCAAATTCCTAAGTCTCTATTCAAAGGTCACTTCTGTTAAGAGGTCACTTTGGGTGCCTCCCAAAGGTGACTGCTTAATACAAGTTTGACTGTAAATCACAAAATACAAAATGACGGGGCTCTATGATCTGTGGGATGAAATCCGGGCTCTATCCGAGGCACAGGTCTCGGCCTCGAGATCTGTCCTGATAAGGCTCAATGCCTATCTCATATGTACAGGGCTGTATCCCTGCAGCCGACGCAAGCTGCAGCCAGGTACACACAGTTAATAAAATGCGATAAAATTATAACGCCCTATTTAAAGCTTAATCTCAGTACGAACACTGTGCAGTCGTATTACACTGTTAACCGTACCTGCTCATTCGACAGCCAAACACCGAATCAGCTCTTCTCTCGAGTGCGCTCTTGTATATACTAGTGTCATCCGGACTATCCTCGCACATTATCATTAACATCAAAGATAACAACCGTATGATAAAAAAAATTATCAGAACCCCAAACCCGATTATTTGTTACAATCCTATTACAATGATGTTCTTTGGGGGGGGGGGGGGGGGGGGGGGGGTTACAACTAAGTGAAAATAGACCATGATTTCCCCATAATCTTTTATTTACTTCTTTTAAAGCTGAATAGAAAACATGAACATTATACAATATAAAGTCTGATGGATTATACTCCGAAAAAAAAAAAAAACTATAGTCAATGTGTCATATATGAGTAATTAATAAATACACTTACCTGAGTCTTAATCAATGATTCTATGGATAGCATTTCTCAGTGTGTTGAACAGTGTTACATTTTATCATATCCAGCCCTACTTGAACCGGATGTTTTATTCGAAAACTATTTTAAAAGTGTTCTTATCCATCCAGACATTCAACTCAAATTTGATATATGGATTTGTCTTATAAATATACAGGTTAAGTTCGAATTTGGTTCTGGTTCGATGATTTTCGACTGAGTTATGCCTCTTGAACTTAGGAAAAAATGGGAAATTCACTTTCCGATCATTTATAGCATTCAATTGAATGATTTATTTTTGACGTCGTCGTGTCAATAACTGCCATCAGGTGAGCAGACAAATTAAATAACGCATGTTAGCGCTTTATGATAATTTGTCTGCTCAACTGACGGCAGTTATTGACACGACGACGTCAAAAATAAATCATTCAATGCTTACATTTACATTCCATTATTGATTAAATGAATTATTTTATTAGATAAATCGGTATAAATTGCAGATCACAGAGGGAGTAAATTAGTAACCATGAGCAAGAACAGCTGTTCGCTAAAACCGGTTTAAACTGGTTATCACATAGACTGTTGAGATGAGCCTTAAAAATATAATACATGAATAATAACTCTTAAAATTTTGCTTTTAACAATCAAATCAGCTCTATTGTTCACTTGAATAATTGTAAAATTTGGTGGTTTAACATGTTTGAAATATATTTTTAAACCGATAACATAGAAATCAATGTTTGGGAACTACTTATGTCAATTACATGTAATTTCATACGCAGAGATTGGGTTGTTGCATTTAGAGGCAGAATGTAATGGAAAAAACACAGTAGAATGTAAAAATATCTCGACAACTGTTGCGCATATTCAACTCTAATTTCATGAATAGATGTGTGTTATGAATGTACAGGTTGAGTTTGAATTTCGTTCCGGTCAGATGATTTTTGACAGAGTAATGCCTCTTGAACATAGAAAAAAATGTGAAATTCACTTTCCGATCATTATCTCAACAACACATATGGATGTGTCATAAGAATATAAAGGTTGAGTGTGAATTTGGTTCCAGTCTGATGATTTTTTGACAGAGTTGTGCCTCGATATCTTGAACTTTGAAAAAAATTAGAAATTCTCAGTTTCCGCTCTCCAAACTTTGAAGGGATGCATACATAAAGCTGATATTTCATATGAAGGTTATTTACAAGAAAATACATATCACTTTCGAAATTAGTTCCGGTCCAATGATTTTTAAGAGAGTTTTGCCTCTTGAAATTAGGAAAACATGGGAAATTCATAGTTTCCGCTCTCTAACTTTTGAAGTGATGCATATGTAAAGTTGATATTTCATATAAGGTTAATTCATTAGGAAATACAGATCAAATTTGAACTTGGTTCCAGTTCGATGATTTTTTTTATAGAGTTATGCCTCCTGAACGTAAAAAAAAATGTGTAAATTTGGCATTTGAAATTTTAGTCGATTGCGTGGCATTCATGGCGTTACAACACATCTACTTTTCAAATTATTTATATCAAGAAATGTTATGACGTTAATATATTAAAACTTTCAATGACGTTGTGTTTCTTATGAGAATATTGGAAGTGCATATGCATACTTTGAACACCTCTTACAGGCGATTTATTGAAGATATTAAAAAAAGAAAAGTAGTTTTAAAAACTATGAAGTCTCAAATTATTATTAGAAGTGAAAAAAATAATTTTGAGTCTAGGCCAAATTTAGTACTTTCTGACCCTAGTTCTTTGTTTGCGGAAAGGTTCAAAGCATGCAGCTGTAGCATCTCGGTGAATTTGCAGGATCAGATAATTTTTAATCCCGTTTTTTTGTGTCATGGTAAAACGTACAGTAACAGAAAATTATGAATTTGTAATATTAACCTCTTCAAAATGAACCGTAACTAACCATAGATAGAACTTAAACTAGGAATGATTGAATGATTTTTCTTGCTGAAAAAACGTTTTGGAAACTTGAAATATACAGGGTGGTTAATACATGTTATTCCCTCCAGTTTTGAAATTGGAATGCAGAAATTATACGTTATAGTGATAATTGTATTAAGTTGTTGAAGATATATAAAGATATTTTTATTACTTTCAGTACTTTGCACAATGATTGGTATGCTCATTCATGGTAATATTCTCTGATAATTAAGGAATAAGGGATCATTCTTTGAGTATTATGAGGTGATAATTTCGGTCGGAGCGTGGTCAAATCCAATAAAGCCCAAAGGGCTTTATGATAGATTTGACCACGCTGCGACCGAAATTATCACCTCACAATATTCAAAGAATGATTCCTTATTACTAATATTATTTCCAATCTGTACACTTTAAAACAACATTATTTTAAAACCAGTATTTTTTTATGTAGCACATGTTATGTATTACTACGCGGCGCAGCCAATACTTTTTCTCGGTCATGCTATAAGACACGCCCATTTTGTGTCACTCATTTTTTATGAAGTTATTGGGTTTTAGCTAGGGTTCAAAATTGAATCGTAATGTTATCACAGACAAAGACAAATGAAATTGTAAATATTTGATTATAACTTACAACTTGTTATTCATAAAAGCTAAAGAACATACATTCTTTATTTCTTTAATGTTTAATGCTGAAACTATCTAATTAATTCCCTGTTAATTGTCAACACACACCAGAAATAGGTATATATACCCCCATCTTGCTGGTGTAAACAATAGAGTTCACACTCCGCGGCTCCATTAAACGCAGTTCGTCGTTTAACGTACAGGTTTTAATTCAGATATGGAGTTTGATATTCATTTTTATGATTTATTATATATGGCAGGTTAAAGTTTTTGAAGCGCTTCAAAGAAGGTGTAATATAGGTTGTGTATTTTTTCTGCCATGCTTGTTATCTTCATAACCACAAAGAAGAAAATTGTTACTTTCATGACAGTCATTATCAAACTTAATTTCTTAAATTGTAGATGAGCCAACTTTGATGGGAGTGATTCAGAGGTAATCGCGTCTTCCAACCTGGAGACTACTGATGGTTTGGCTGTAGACTGGATAGGTAGAAACCTGTACTGGATGGACACAGGTGGGTCCCGAGTTAGTAGAGTAAACAGAACTATATTAATACTATAGGTAACTGACACTTTTAACTGCCTACATATTATCTGAAGGTCGAGAATAGAAGTAGCCAAACTTGATGGATGATACAGAAAAACAATCATCAAGGAAAGACTGGATGAACCAAGGGCCATAACCTTGTACCCAGACAAGGGGTGGGCTACCTTTATATTAACCTAGCATTTATTTTTAAGCCATCTCTATCTGTACATTTATCTGAAATATATTAGAGAACATTTTAATTTTTTTTTCACATTTAGCTGGATGTTCTGGACATACTGGGGAAACAAACCAAAAATTGAGAAATCCTTTATGGATGGAACCAACAGAAAAGTTATTGTGAACACTGGTCTAGGTACTGTGGAAGTGTCAATTTAAACAAATCTTTCCCAAAAAATTGTTAGGAATTTTGATTCTTATGGGATTTTGCCACAAAACTTTTTTTCTGCAAGCTAGAGATTATTTTGAATGTTTCACCTCAAAATTATAGAAATATATAGAGACTTATTTGATATAGTGTAGTGATAAATAATATAAATTTTTGTCATTATATTAATACAGTACCATAAAGTCTTGTGTATAACAGACACTTTTTTTTCAGCCAGACTGATCAAAAGTGGGGGGTGCGTATTATACATAGGAACAAAATTTTACCCCATTTTTTCAGGCCGTGATTCTGGATACCGCGGGAGTATGGCTGCCGATATCACATGTTATGCAAGTTGCGTGAGTGTAAACTAAACTTACTTTGTCAGAAATACCTTATTCTTAATTTTATTTCCATGTATAAAAGTATTCATCCTCTCTGACCGCTATTCCTTGCATCAAACAAGTTATAGACAGTGTATTCGCCATTACCTAAGCAGCCACTGTTGACTCGGGAGTGTGGTCAATGTTTGTTTAACAATTTCCAGTGTCAGAAGCTTGCACTTGTCTTGTGTCGGACTTCATAGGGTGTTCTCGAGTGCAGAAAGATTAGCAATTATTATGATTTGATTTAAATTGATTACTTTTTGTCCAGTTATGCAGTTAAACGTTATTGCTTTACATAGACACTGTTAAAAATACATCGATCATTCGTACGACTTGATAATGACGATATACGACATACATATGTTTCTTCACAATGTTTATTTAACAACAATCAAAGAGTTTGACTATAATTAATTAATTAAATCATTTCTTTTGATGTTGTTTTGGGTTAGATCTGCAAACGTTATTGCTTTTAAGCATTAAGCTCGGTTGCCATCCGTCTCTGCATACTTGATGATCTTCAACTTCAACAACGCCGCTTTGAAGAAACTCTTTCTTTACCTATCATTGAAGTGGCAGATGATATTTGATACTGATGTAAATCGTACCGTCCTTTTTATGTAAAATTGTAAGAACAAAAAACAATAGGTTTTTTCTTAACTCCGCCCATTTAATTTTCATTTTCGCATTGTAGGCCTACACTTTTC
The DNA here is from genome assembly GCA_033439105.1 of Magallana nippona. Lineage (NCBI taxonomy): Eukaryota > Metazoa > Mollusca > Bivalvia > Ostreida > Ostreidae > Magallana > Magallana nippona. The sequence goes on from CM065926.1 coordinate 24,491,565, forward strand.
ATCAATTCTAACAATTATCAAATAATTAATTGAGCTTGGATTTCATTACAATAAAAACGGCTTGTGGTGTTTTTTTTTGTGAGACTTTGACACTAGTATAGCTTGGGCTAAGTTCCGATCACGAAATTACAGTAATTGCGCTTGGGTTATAAAATTATCATTACATACATAGATAGTTTTTTTGGGAAAATAGAGGTCATCGATTTTGATTGCTTGAGCTATGTTCCAATCAAAAAATTTAAGAAATTGTGCTTGGATTATAAAATTATCATTAAAAATGGATAGTTTTGGGGAAAATGGCGGCAATAATTATACATAGGACCTGCAGGGTTTTTTGCCATATTTTGCCAACTTTGGGGGTGCGTATTATATTGCTGAGTGCGTATTATACACGAGACTTTATGGTAACTGTTGTACAATACATGGATAGTAGATTAACACATGTCCTTGTTTGGTGCTTTAATTGCTAGGATTTCCTAATGGTTTATCCATTGACTATGAGATGCAGTGTTTATACCTCGGACTTCAACGGTGAACACAGAGCGCGTTAATCAATGACATCATTCACCCATTTGGCTTGGCGGTGGTGAGTTTAATACTGATAAAGCCATTTAATAAGGAGCTTGGGAGATGTTTTTACCTGCCATTGGGTAATGTTTGCTTATACTTGCTTTTACGTAAGGCCTACTTAGGAATGTGGAAGTAAACTATGCCCTGCAATTACATAAATCAAGAGGTGTAATTCAAAGCAGATCTGGAAATCAAAAGTTCCAATTGAATAAGGGTGTTGGTGCTGTTGAGGGTATTAAATATTCTAAGATAAATAATATGTGACAGTTGGTGTATCTACTGTTGGAGTTTTTGAATGGCCCATGACCTTGACTATTTTTGATATCAAATATCATCTTAATTAGGAAAAAAACTGATGATAAATAGAGGTCCAATTTAACCATTCAAAGTGTTTTTTTGGATTTATTTGGATGAATTTGATGATTCTGATTTTAGTATGATGAATACATCTACTGGACTGACTGGCAGATGGAGAGGATTGAGAAAGCCAGTATGTGCACAGGCCTACAGAGGGCAATCATCCAGCAAAGCCTGGAGGGCCTGATGGACATCGAGTTTGTGGCTCCCGACAGACAGAGGGGTGGGTATTGTATAAACTCTGGCCTGAAAGTACCCAAGCTCGCTCCAGCATTAAAGCAGTGAAAAGAAAATGCAATTTAAGATTAACATTTAATGATCAGTTTTCAAAATACAAGTAAAAATATGTGCTTGGTCAAGAATGCAGGCTGTTCTCATCTTTGTTTACCCAGACCTGATGGTTATCAGTGCGCCTGTCCTGACAAACCCGACCCTTAGAGACCCTGTGTGTTGGGTAGGTCACTACAATGAGAAATTATGTATCAAGCAGTGTATTACTGTTTATTTGCTGTAAGTATTAAAGGATGTTTTAGCTTAATGTATTACTTTTAGATGTTTATATGACTATTGATCTGCTTTTAATTCATAATCAAGAAAAGTTTCAACATTTACCTGCAATAAACAAGTTTTTTAAGCTGCTGTTTTTAGCTCACCTGAGCTGAAAGCTCAAGTGAGCTTTTCTGATCACCCGTTGTCCATCGTCCGTCTGTCCATCCGTCCGTCTGTAAACTTTTACATTTTGAACTTCTTCTCTAAAACCACTTGGCTAAATTCAACCAAAATTAGCACAAAGCATCCTTATAAGAAGTTGAATATAAATTGCAGAAATAAAAGACCAGATTGTATTCAAAGCGGAGAAAACCTCGAAACTGTAAAAAAGGGGGGTACATTTTAAAAAATCTTCTTCTCAAGAACCACTGAGCTAATCTTAATATAATTTAGCATAAATCATCCTTATGAAAAGGAAAATATAAATTGCAAAAATTAAGAGCTAATTATATTCCAAATTTGAGCTAATTACAAAAACACTAATAAAGCGGGTTTGTTATTCCATATCTCGTAAACTGGCAATTTCGTACGATATTGACTGATCCTATGACAGGCATTGCCAGTCTATCGTACGACCACACATCTCGAAAACGAGATTCTTTGTTTGAAGCAACCATATTGGATGCATGTTGTCAATACTACAAAGATCAATATTTTTGTTGTGCAACAGTTCACGTGCGAATGTAATCTATGAAACATGGAAGATATATTGGTGCCTATTATTGTGAAGTAAATTGAGGTTAAAAATTTCAACGCGTTGTCATTTTCACTTGTGACGGTGGTTTTAGCTTGTTTTGATTTTTGTTTCATTTTGCTTTTTAACTTGGGGAACGATCGCCTGTATTCAGTATTCTGGTATTTGGAATATAGACTTCGGTAAATAGGCAGTTGATTGTTTACCTGCGAAAATGATAAAATCTGATGCATTGACAACGTACTAAAAGACATTTCATTCAATTGGTAATTCGGTATGATCTCTGAGCAATCGTTGGGGTTGATATGGTGATTAATTCAATGTATTTTGTTAAAATGCCTAGAGAGAGAGGCGCTGGACTAGTGCAATTTTTTGTGTGAAGAATAGCATCATATCACAGAGAGTAGATTTTTTTTTCAAACTGAAGAAACATGTTTTTATTCAAAACCTCTATCATTCATAAAATAAACGAGCTGATCATATGTATCGGCAGCGAAGATCATAATATACTTTAGCAAAAATAATTAGAAACTGGGTGATATTTTATCTGTATTCGGGTTTTTGCACGTTTACCACTATTTTAAATGTAGTTTGAAATTACATCTGTATAATATTTGTGGAATAGTTAAAATATTTGCAGAATAGCACCACATTTTTTCGAAAACATTATAATTTTATGTGGATATACGTGGTGCGCTGATCAATGTAGAAATGCTCTAAAACGTTCCAATTTAAGAACGTCTGCTTTTCCTTAGCCATTAACAACTAATGCATGTGCGTTTATCTATAAATAAGAATTCTGTACATGTCGCTATAATTTCTATAACTCATAATTAGAAAATCAATTCAAATATCAGACGATATTCCATGTTAGATTTATAAAGATAACCAAAACTATATATATAGAGAGAGTAAGTAATATATATAAGACCTCTCATGATATTTGTGATAGAATATAATTTTTATACAACGACCTCTAATCACATCTTAAATCTCATTTTAATGGACTTTTCCACAATTAAAAAAAAATCATAGTTTGTCTGTCAGTTCTACATTAAAAGAAGATCAAAAAATGACTTTAAATTGCTAAAATTCGACAAGTCAAACTCGGTTTCGAATCTGGTTTGAAATCATTTTTTATATCACATGGTCTCGTGTCTCATGACATTAAAAAAAATCAGTTATTTTATTCAAGATAACAAGCAGAATCGTCATTAAATCATGTTTCGTATCAAATTAAATTATAAATAAAAAAGTTTATATCTACCTATAAGTATAGAATGGCAACTTTGAATTTGCCAACAATGTGAATACAAATTAGTACACATGTACATCGTCAATTACCTGTAATTTGTATATATGACACTTTTAAGTAGTTATACCAAATATATATTGAATGTATTCACTTAAAATCAGTTTATTGTGGATCATTGTGGTTCATTGTGGTTCATTGCTGTTCATTGTGGTTAAAAGACGTGCCCCTAAAGACAACAAAACAATGTTTATGTAATTGAAAAGACGTTTTCACAGCCTCAGTTAAACCCTGTTGTGATTAATCACCCGCGACTGTCTTATGTTTAGAGGTTATAAATACAGGTGATGCAAACACATATCATGTATTGAAAATTACAACCGATATGTATTACATTTCGTGTTGATACTACAATTATTTGGTAACTTGTAATAAGTTAATAACTCTGCCAAATTAATGCAAAACCGTTTGTTTACAGTTATTTTCAAAATTAAAAAGATCTCTACCTAACTGTTGTAATTGGGTCATAGGGTAGCCTAGGACTAATTCCTCCAAAATACACAAGTGCATAAACTGATTTTGTGTCACTTGGCTAACTCAATTACAAAACATTTATTTATATAATGTATGAATACATTAAAAAAATGAAATTAAACAAATTGGATAAGTTTTTAAAAGTTGCCTATAATTCTACGACTGATGCTGAAATGTTTGTTGATCATTAGAATTGTCTTACTAAACATTAAATACTTGTGTACAGAAAAATCAAAAGGATGATGTACTATAACTAATTTGTGGGGTCCCTTCTCATTTGATAAATTATATAAAATCTGCAACAATTTTGGTAGTTTTCAAACGAGTAAATAAAAACGTCTTTTAAATAGTTCTGACACATTATACAAGTAATTATGAGGATATCTGCATTATCATTATTTTTAAGAAAATATTGCAGCAGAAAATCATCTTGGTTTGTAGAAGTTTGTTGTTTTTGAGGAAAGATGAAAATAATAGATGGGCCTTAGTACAAAAATGATACCTGTATGCCTGACAATACATTGAATTATTAATATAGCGTTTTAACATATCACGTGACAACATTTTCCAGTCGAATGTTTTCATCGATCAAGTGAGTAAGGTTATAAAACGTCACACAAGTTTACACCAGGTAAACAATTATTTAAGAGAAGACCAATCAAGTTTTTGACTGTAGCCTTAGCAACTTTTGCCAAAGAGTTCAAACACTGCGTACTGGCTTCCAGACTTCAATCTTTGTTAACTTTCACATATGAGATACGAGCTATGAAAATGAAATGTATCGCATCGGCATGGCATATTCATAGAGCTTGGCATCTTAAATATACACACAAAAAATATTCACTTAGATGTGGAAAATGAAAATTACACTAATTTAAGTACGATTTTTTTTTAAGGCGTCGAGCTAATGCTCGGCAGCCTTCTAGCGATCGTCTGGATTAGCAATCATCCAAAATTCACGCGCTGCACCGCCTTTTAAATGCGCATTATTAAGAAATAAGTTCCTAAAAGTATTAAACGTATTACAAGATTTTTTCCCATTTATTCAACTAAATTGTGTACAAAAAACCCAACTTTGCCTCCCTGGTGATTGACAACTCATTGCATAAGAATAAATTTGTTTAATCAAGAAATGGCGGATGAATACAATCAGGCCTAAGTGTAAAGATTCATTAGATATTATTTTAGTTTATCGCTTACATTTTAATTGGAGACAGTGCCCGATAGAAATAACATTTTAGATGTAAATTTATTTGTTATCGGGCACGGTCTCCAAAATAAATGTAAGCGATAAACGTATCTAGTAATTTCGTTGCAAAAAATAAACTCGATAATGCAGTTAGTTTGGTCGAGCATTTTAGATAGCACGTGTTGTGGATTTGTTTGTAAACAACCATACCATAGGAAATCTTGTTTCAAACGGGAATTGAAATAAATAAATGTATGTTTTATTATTATAATTAGGGACACACTGTTAATGTATTCAAATTATGAACCTGTGAAAGTTGTTCAAAGACTGTTTGAAGCAGAAAGAAACAAATTATTTTTGAACTTTGGAATTTCTTCGATTTTTGCAATTATGATGAGTTATTGTATTAAAAAAGCACCACTACTTATTTTATAAGAAAATATACTGATTTTTGTTTTTAAAGCAGCAGAAAACATAATTCATATACTTTCTATTCTAAGTCTAATATCATTTGATATGACTATTAGTACAGAAATTCAAATTATTGGTATCATTCTATATAAAAGAAAAAAATGTCAGCTCGACGCCTTTGTGGCCGTTCCGGCCTTTGATTCATAAATACCAATACACCAAACAAAAAATATTGCAGGTAAATGGTAACTACCTTTTCCAGTATTTTCATCATATGAAATAGATATGTATTGCATGACCTCTGAGACAAAATATTAATGAAATAAAATGTTGGCATCCTTTAATTGCGTAGATTCAACATGTTCAAATTATGATTACACATGATAAGGTAGGCCCACAATGGGTGCTGATTTTTAAACAGATATACGTCTTAGAAAATGTATGGATTTTTTTATCTTTAAAGAGCTAATACTGTTCACATATGTGCAAAAACTGCAGGAAATAATATACCGGTGTTATATATAATTCATATATCGCAATATATTTTCACTCCTACCCCTTTATAAAATATTGAGTCTTACATCAGAAAATTATGGTACTTAACTTTGCTAAATATCAAATTTTACTGTTCTTAATTATTTAAAGTGTTTCAGTCAAAGTAGTTCGCCATTGGTGCTCAGGTGAGCGATTGGCCCATGGGCCTCTTGTTATGTTACTTTTTGAATGTATGCTTTTCTTATGCTAGTGTGTTTTCTTTGTTGACAGTACCCAGTAAAGAGAACAACAACAATCCTGTTTATGTTAACTTGGGGTAGGTAGCTTGATGCACCTTTATTGTACATATCAAGATGAATCTTCAATCCATCAAATTTTGGTCAATTTTTAGTTGTGAACATGCTGGTTCTTGTGTTGAGGAGTGTGAAAGCATCAATGTGAAAAGTGCTTTTTTTTTTTTTTTTTTTTTTAATCAGTTTCAAAGGCATATATAATGAAATAATTTTACTATATGATACGTGTAACTTTAATATTATTTAGTGAGAGTCTGAGGAGAGAATGATGAAGAAAAGTGAAGTTTAATGCATGGAAAAAAAATTATGATCAGATATATACCCTAATCAGCTAATGTGACTTTTAAGAGAGAAAATTGACAGTAACATACCTACCCCGAAATACATGGAAATTTTACATGTTGACGTACAGACTCAACACTAACCAGGAAGTTGCATCATGCCCAACTAAAGAAGAGTTTCCTCTAAGGATATTCCTAGAATATATCCAAATATTAATATGTAGACCAAAAATAAGGCACTGAATAAAATAAAAACCAAATTTCAACAGAAATTGTCAATACTTACATGTATAAGAGCTATAGTTGACCAGTAAGTTCATTCTGATTAGTTATTTCCTTGCAAAGACCTTAAAGGTAAGATTTAACAGTAAGGTAGTGGCAACTCTCAAGGCTTCTGTTAAGAACAAAGGTTACTTCAGATATTTGGTATATTATCATCAGAGTATGGTATTTGTCTTACAGCTGCTCTATGAGGATTCTGACGCTGGCCTATGTGATACACCCTCTCCTACAGCTCCCACCACAGAAGGTATGGCATTGGATTGTCACTTCTTTGGATCTTCATGGTTTCCTTTTCAATGAACTTTACTTTATTTACATGTATACTGTAGATTCATGTATTTATTGAAGGTATCACAACACGTGTTTCGATCAAACACGTGTTTACCTGGTGTTTGTTATGAAGACTACCAATTTGATTGGTTATTATATTTATAGAAAACCTGTTCTACAGGTATATTCTCTTAAGGTGCGCATGATTTGGTAAAGAATTGAGTTTTAAGTCATTTGAAGGCTCTCCCTCAGTGCAATCAGACGTTTCTTAGTATTTACCTATGGCTAATGCAGACCACGAGGACGATATATTAATGGAAAAAGATACTGCACCTAGGCCTGCAGAACAGAATACGGCTAACGCATTCGCCTTGACTGATGCAGTTAAGCTGCTTTCTACGGCTATTTCCACATTTTCAACAATTAACGGAGAAGTTACAAAAAGATAACAAATCCTCAGCACAGCAACTTTCTAAGAAACTCAAAGACAGTATAGCTGGAAAACTGAAGTACGAAGGGAATAAAGTACAATATTTGTTCAATGAAGAAATATTAGATGAACTTGAAAAACTCAAAAGATTTGTCGAATTACAATGAAAATGTTGTCAAAAGAATTAATGATAAACTTAAAACTAGACAAAAAGTATATTAGGATGGCAGACGGATCCCCTGCAGGGTGGAAAACAGTACAGGAATACCAATGCAATGATATCACTGATGACTCGGACGATGAGAAAAAGATCAGGTGCGCCGAGAACAGAGCTCTCAGGAACAGTAAACAGAAGTCACGCTTCCAACCGTACTTCAAACCCGTACCCTCTGCTGCTGTCGGTTCTGCTGCTTAGTTGTCTGCCCTTGCTCTACAACAGACCAACACTCTGCAGACCAATACTGGTGCCTCAAACTCCTTCAACCAGCCCATTCGATCAGGTAGTAGACGCACCCCACAGCCCAGTGACGTCTGCTACAGGTGCTTTCAGACTGGGCATTGGAAGACCAGATGTCCCCTCAACCTCTCCACAAGTTCAAATTCCAAGTGATCTTGATGATAAGTATTTATTATCTGTAGATATGTTCGAACGAATCACAAATAATAAGATAATGAATGAGCATTGCAAGTTATTATCTATCATAGAATCAAATCAATCATGCACAGGTGTGAAAAATAGTTTACAAAATCATTATGAATTTTGGAGAAAGATAGGGGCATTTGAAGATATTTTGAGATTGATTAAAACTGGCTATAACATTCCTTTTGCAGTTAACCCACCGAGGATTTATTTGTAAAATAATAAGTCAGCTTTACAGAACTTTTGTTACAGAAAGCATTGGAGACTTAGTAAAATCGGGATGCGTCATACAAGTTCCTTTCAGACCATTTGTTGTAAGTCCATTGAGCGTCGCGGAAAACAGAGAAAAGAAGCGTTTGATTTTAGATTTTAGTATGTTAAATGGTTTTCTGAAAAAAGAAAAGATAAAGTTTGAGGATCACAAACTGGCTTTACAATACAGGTGAATTTTGATAACTCGAACTTCAGGGGACCGTGATTAAACTTCGAGAGATCAAGAGTTCGAGAGATCGAAAGTTTAAAAAAATCCGGAAAATTTTGTTCCCGTCATGTTGGTTCTAAAATTATAGTAGCCGGAAGTTTATATTCATAACATGGAATGATAGTCTAACATGGTTTCATTTGTATTTTCTGCTACTTTACATCAAATTCATCAATAAAGAAATTAGTTTTGTGTTTTTTTATTGTTTTGTTAACTTATATTTTTTTAAAGTATTTTATGTTTTCTTGATCACAGAATAGTTTAAATAAAGACCGGTTTAATTTACCGTTAATTTCACAAGTTGTTAAAATTAATAGATCAGTTACAAATTAACTATCTACACTTTGAAGGAAGCAAGGGGTAGTGTCACTTCCGTAATTAACCAATTAACACTACCACGCTAGCCCCAGGGATTCACTCGATCATCCAGGTAAGGTCCACGCGGAGCTAATTATATGCTTGATCGGTCGCGTGTGTACACAGCCACCACTTCGAGTTATCAAGAGTCAAAAACAATGAAATATGTATAACGGGACCCAGGTTTTACTTTGAGAGATCAAGAACTTCGAGAGATCGGAGTTGGAGAGATCAAGAGTAAATTTGCTTAGTTATATAGGGAAAAAAATCGGGACCGTGATTTCACTTCGAGAGATCAAGAACTTCGAGAGATCGAAGTTCGAGCCATCGAGTGTCACCTGTATTTTGAGAAAAATTGTTTCTGTATTAAATTTGATCTTAAATCTGGTTACCACCATTTAGATATTTGTAAGGAATGTCAAACATTTCTTGGTTTTGAGTGGAAAAGGGAATATTATTGCTTTACAGTACTTCCATTTTGTTTGTCTACAGCCCCTTATATATTTATTAAGTGTTTAACTATGGTCAAGTATTGGAGATCTAACAATATAAAAATTGTTCTGTATTTAGATGACGGGCTAGCTATGGCAGAATCATTTGAGGAATGTCAGAGAATTTCAAATCATCACTAGAGGATGCTGGATTATTAATTAATCAAGAAAAATCTATTTTCAGTCCAGTTCAAGATATTGAATGGTTAGGGATCAGATGGAATTCAGTAAGATTTAGCATTTCTATTCCAGAGAGAAGAATTCCCTTACCTGATATAAAAGAATGGCATTGAATTTCCATTATTTCTGCAGTTTATTTCTGAACATTGAAACCCCATTGCTTTTCTAGTTACCAAGATCTCACATAAAATGGCATTATATATTGTCTACCAAGAAAAACCATTGAATTTCCAGTTTCCAGTTAAAACACAGTGAAAGTCCATTGAAACACCATTGAAAATGAATATAACTTATGCAAATTAGTTTGCACCAGTTAAATGAGGTCATCTTTCAATGCTAAATTAATGGAAAAAGGATGGTTTACACAAATGCATTGAAAACCCATTGATTTTCCATTGATTATTATTTGATTGCCTTATAGAAGATAAGTAGGTCAAGACCAAGTTGCATCATAAGATAACTCTGAACAATTTGCGGAATACTGGCCTTAAGGGATATCTCAATAGAATTCAAATCTCCCTTTATAATACATATTACTATACATACTGCTTGTTAAACATGTGACTGTACAAAATTCATAAGAGCATTAATAAATAAGGACAACTTAATTGTGCTTGATAATAAGTAAATATTATTTAAATGTTCTCATGCATGCACATGCATATTTACATGCATTAATTATTTACTAGTTTATTGACTTCCAAATACAATCTAAAATGCTAGACATGCATGAAGCTATATTATAGAACTCTTTTTTTTTCAATACATCCATGCAGTAGCTGCTTGCAACACTTAAATCACTTGATAGTGTGTAAATGTTTTAAAATTAGTCTTTACACAAATATATTAATATTTGTATCAAATCATACTAGTATAGGAATTTAATATCAAAAATATTACCTCAAGTGACTAAGAATATACCCCCATAAAAAGTTCCATAAATTCACTTTATAAATATGCCAAGAAATAGCTAGATGCCCAGTGATAACACATTTTCCTGACAATGTACATCACATTTAGGCTCCAAGATGAACATTCAAATTTTGCAACTCAACTTCCTGTAATGCAGTGATCTTAATTCTTAGTGGTCAGTTTATCTGGCAGAGGCCAGTGACCCAGATTGGCAACTGGGCTGGAAATACAATGTAAATCTAGAAATGTGTATAATTAGAATTCCATTTAACTGTTTCTGAAAATAAATGGCATTTTACTGGGAAACTGTGAGTAGCATTGAAGTTTAAGTGAAATAGAAAACTGGTGTTTCACTGAGAGTTGCAGACCATTGAAAATGCCATTATCTGAAAACAGCTATATAACTGCTATATATAAGGTATAAAACTGGTCAGATGAAGACACAAGAAAAATAAATGCACAATCAATGGCATTTCAATGAAAGTTCAATGGAATTTCAATGGAAAAAGCCAGTTCTTTTCTCTAAGGGAATCCAAGATGTTGAGTCTGCTATTGTTCAGTTTCTTTCAGATTTACCAAAAGTTTCAGCTAGGGCGCTGGCCAGAGTTGTAGGGAAAATAATTTCATTGCAACCAGTCTTCGGTAATGTTTGTAGACTAATGACAAGATACTGCTATATGGAAATAGTTTTCAGAGTGTCATGGGATAATACACTGAATTTCAAGTTTGCTATCAAATCAATAAACAAATTAAAGTTCTGGTTAATACATGTTCGAAAATACAATGACAAAAAACTAATAGTAACAGAAAGAGAAAGTACGATAGTTTATTCAGATGCTAGCGCTGTAGGCGCTGGGGCACTTAATGTAAAATGTTTTCATCAAATGTGGAATGAAAATGAAATGAGCAAAAGTTCAAAAGAGAAATGAAAGCGATAGAATTGGCTTTGATATCATATTTAACGAAACGTTATTTAACAAATGCGTCAAATGGTTTACAGATAACCAGAGCTGTGTGAATATTTTGCAGTCGGGCAGCATGAAAGCAGATTTACAAGAAATAGCATTTAATATATTCTTATTTTGCAGGGAACACAACATATTTCAGTCGACATTCAGTGGATCTCCAGAGACAAAAATCAGAAAGCTGATTATTTAAGCAAACTTGTTGATTATGAAGACTGGGGGGTGTCTCAAGATTATTTCAGTTTCATTGATTCTTTATATGGTCCACATTCCGTTGACAGATTTGCTAATTCAAAAAACAAAAAGTTGCCTAGATTTAATTCGTTGTTTTTGAATCCAGCTACGGAAGCTGTAAATTCATTTACTCAAGACTGGAGAACAGAAAACAATTGGTTTGTTCCGCCCATTTCTTTAGTGACAAAAACCAATATGATTTCTTTCGTTTGAGGAACGAATTAGACAGAAATCAATTTCTACTTGGTGTAATAATGAATTAATTGTCCGGAAATATAAGGTTTTCATTCGAATACCTGTTTGTGTCACCTGGTTCTTAAGAACTGGTTTATTAGCAAGGCTATATAAAGAATTGCTTAGGTGTTAAATACCAGTTTAGGACGACACGTACAGCGGAAAGTTTAAAATTCGGCATGCAGAACGAGGAGATGTCGGGCGGGGCTCGGGCAGACATGCTACAAGCCATTCTCAACAAAATGAATGAACAGAAAATGGACATGGAGAATACTATGGCGATGCAACTTGACAATTTTAAAAGAGAATTACAGGGAGCGACTTCCTCCGTATCGTCTGAAGTGAAGAAGTTAAAGTCAGAACAAGCGATAGTCTGGAAACATCCAGGTAACAAAGATCAATTTGAACATAACGAGAAGATTATTGATACGTTGACGCAGGCTTCATGGGCCTTGAATAACAATAAATATGATTATTGCAAGGAGCTTATTCATGAATCAGTTGAACTTTGTAATAAGCGTAACAAACTTATCAAAATGGCTGATGCATCACCTTGTGGGTGGAGTACAGTGAAAAATTATGTAACCAATCCATTGGCTGATGATTCAGATGACGAAAAACGAATGTTTAAAGCGGAAAATAAAGCTATGAAAGAAAAGAAAGAAAAGGAGAAGCAAAAAGAAAAACTGAAATCTAAGAGTAGCTATTCTAATGTTAGGAGCAGTGCTCCTTATTTTCCTTTTCCAGCTAGACAGCCTTTTCGCGGCCCAACGCCCTTTGGTTTTCCCATAATGCCAGCTGCATCCAGATTTCCCATTGGCTGTTTCCACTGCGGAAAACCCAATCACCAAAGAAAAGAATGCCCAGAGCTTAAATCCGTTAAATAGAGAGGCTAAACAGTCTAAAGAATCATCTTTGATAAAAGATAAGTATTATGATGGAAAAAGTTGTATTGATGAGTTTAACGAAGGCTATGAGTATAAAGAAGGTGGCAAAGTCTTTGTTAGAGGGCAATTAAAATCAAATATTGAATTTTGGAAATGCATTGATGCTTGTCATTATATCATAGATACTATTCAGGATGGTTATAAAATACCTTTTTATTCTTTACCACAGCAGAGCTTTTCGCTTAATGATAAATCTGCTTTACAGGAAGATGTTTTCGTGCAGGGAGCAATAATGGAGCTATTAAAAAATGGTTTGATTTCCGAACAAAATACAGAGTTTTTGGTTACTAATCCTCTCTCTGTTTCAGTGAACTCGAGTGGGAAAAGAAGGCTTATATTAGATTTAAGGGAAGTTAATAAGCATGTATGGAAACAGTCTGTGAAATATGATGATATAAGAACCGCTCTTATGTATACAAATAAAAATAGTTGGTGTTTTAAATTTGACATCACAAGTGCATATCACCATATAGATATTTTTCCTGACCATAGAAAATATTTAGGATTTTCATGGAAGTTTGGTGTTCAAGATCGATTTTTCTGTTTTAATGTTTTGCCATTTGGTCTCACATCTGCGCCATATATTTTTACTAAACTCACACGACCCTTAGTTAAAAAATGGCGTAGAGAAGGTAAAACTGTAATTATGTATTTAAATGATGGGTTTGGCTGTCATAGTAAGTATGACGAAGCATGCAAAATATCCAAAGAGGTACAGTATGATTTAGTTTGTTCAGGGTTTGTGCCTAAAGTGGAAAAGTCCATGTGGATCCCTTGTCAAGTTATCGAGTATCTTGGTGTTGTTTTAGATTGTAACATGGGAAAAATTTATATTCCTGAAAAGCGTATATTTAAGATTCAAAAAACAATTTCAAAATTGAGCATTATATGAACCAGAATCGCAAAATAAAGGTAAGACGCCTAGCAAGTTTAGTTGGACAAATCATATCTATGTCTGTTGTTATAGGAAGGGTAGCTCTGTTAATGACTAAATGTCTCAGTATTGACATAAAAATACCTTTTTATTCTTTACCACAGCAGAGCTTTTCGCTTAATAATAAATCTGCTTTACAGGAAGATGTTTTCGTGCAGGGAGCAATAATGGAATAATGTACCTGCTCCAACATGGAACAGCATGATTTTAATTTCTGAGGAAGGTAAAAAACAGATAAGTTTCTGGAAATCGTCTTTAGATATGTTGAATAGAAGGGATATGAAAATTAAACCAAGTTCTAATCTGGTAGTATACACGGATGCAAGTGATACTGGTTATGGCGGATATTGCGTACGGACAGGTAAAACTGTTTCTCATGGTTTGTGGGAAGAATCTGAAAGAATTATGAGTTCCACATGGAGAGAATTGGCCGCGGTGGATAGAGTTCTTCGGTCATTTGTACAATTTCTCAAAGGTGAGAATATAAAATGGTTCACAGATAACGCAAATGTTTCCATTGTTCAAAAAGGGAGTATGAAAAATAACTTACAAGAGCTTGCAATGAACATTTTTCAAATTTGCTTAGATTATAAGATTGGCATTGAAATTGAATGGATACCAAGAGAACTCAATGAGCAAGCAGATTATTTGAGCAGAATTGTCGACTTTGATGATTGGGGTATCGTGAAAACTGTTTTTGATGACCTATCACGGGAATGGGGTCCATATGATATTGATTTATTTGCTTGTGATTACAATGCAAAAGTAGATAAATTTTGTTCCAGGTATTGGAATCCTTTTACGTATGCAGTTGATGCATTTACTCTTAATTGGACAGGTTGGAATGCATGGATCGTACCGCCATTTTATCTTATTCCAAGAGTTTTGGAGAATTTGAATGAATGTAAAGGATATGGAACATTAGTAGTTCCACTATGGGAATCATCAGCCTTTTGGCCAATTTTAATTTCTGAAGTTTACAGGTCACATATTGTAGATTGGAAGGATCTTCCAGTAGCAAAGGAGTTTTACACACGTGGTAAACTCGGGTCTGGTATTTTTGGTAAAGAAGATTTAAAGTTTAGAATGCTTGCATTTGTTTTTGATTTCAGAGTTTAATTTCAAACTTGTTTCCGGCTGTTTTAAATTCTTCAAAATAAACACATCTATTGATTTATTGGGAATTTTTCCCCATAAATTTGTATGAGAAATATCAGGCAATTTGGGCTATGTTGTAATAAAGATAAATTTTATCGTTATGGATTTTACTGAAGTTTCTTCCACCACGTTTGTGGTTTTGCCATTTGGCAAGTTTGATTTTTTATCAAACTGACATTTTCATTTCTGAAGAAAATGTGTTGAATATCTGAATTAAGCTGATATGTAGATATTAATGTATGTATTTTTATACATATCCGGTAGATAATTTCAAAGCCAAAAAATATTTATTGGTGTTCCTTTACAAATTTGTTCTTTCAGGTATTTGAAAGAGATTTGATTCAGTTGCCTTCAAAGCTGCGTGAAAAAGTGTATTCACTTCCTGGGATTATTCAAGCATCACGAGCGGATTCAACTATACACAAATATTGTAACAGTTTCCTGAGATTTAAGAAGTGGGCAAAAGAACAAGGAATCGAGGAAAGTGAATTATTTCCTTCAAAACCTTTACATGTATCTATTTATTTAGCATGTTTGATTCAACGGGCAAACTCTCCATCCCCTATTGTTGACGCATTCTATGGAATCAAATGGGCTCATGATCTTGTGGGATTCAATTCTCCGACTGAAAATCAGTTTGTTAAAAACATTATGGAAGGTGGGAAACGTATAGTGGCAAAACCTGTTCAAAAGAAAGAACCAATAACTGTTGAAAATTTACGTTGTATGTATTTGAAACTGTTTGAATGTAATAATCTTTATGATCAAAGAATCATTTGTATGATCTTGTTGGCATTCGCTGGATTTTTACGTAGCAGCGAACTCATAAATATCAAGAGATCTGATATTCAATTTTTCCCTGATCATATTGATATGTTCATTGAGTCGAGTAAGACTGACATCTACAGAGATGGTACTAGAGTTGTTATAGCAAGAACATTTTCATATATGTGTCCTGTTTCTAATTTTGAATTGTATCTTCGTTTAGCTGGGATTCAAGACGATTCAGAGGAATTTGTATTTTGTGCTATTTCGAAATCGGGAAGTGGCTACCGGTTGCATAATCGTGAAAAGCCCCTGTCTTACACCAGGGTTCGTGAATTATTCATCGAAGCATTTACAGGAATTGTAGATAACATCAAAGTTTATGGACTTCATAGTTTACGGTCAGGTGGAGCGACTGCATCGGTAGTGAGGGGAATTCCGGACAGGATATTCAAAAGACATGGACGTTGGCGTTCGGAATCTGCTAAGGATGGATATGTCCAGGATCCGCTTAGTGAACGTTTAAGTGTTTCCAAAAACCTTGGTTTATAATAGTTCTAATCATGTTGTTTATTGATTGTATTGTATCATTTTGTATTAATTTTTCTGAATATATATGAAGTTGGATTACGTTATTATATACTATATTAGTATAGCATTAGTTTCCCGTTCTTTATATTTACATAGCTGCAGCGTGTCGTTGCTAATTCCACACAGTGTGTTGTTATTTACTAGTATTATAGTATTCAGCTTTCATTTGGAAAGGAATGAATGGATTTAAAGGAGAAATATGATTTCTTTCGTTTGAGGAACGAATTAGACAGAAATCAATTTCTACTTGGTGTAATAATGAATTAATTGTCCGGAAATATAAGGTTTTCATTTGAATACCTGTTTGTGTCACCTGGTTCTTAAGAACCGGTTTATTAGCAAGGCTATATAAAGAATTGCTTAGGTGTTAAATACCAGTTTAGGACGACACGTACAGCGGAAAGTTTAAATTTTAAGAATTGTTTTATTAAAGTAAATAAATCATGTGATCCGGTTTGGTTCTAACCGATTTGTATCTCCAGTATTGGCTATAAGACTTGATGCAAGGTTTTTGTGATATAATGATACATATATCATAGGACATGTGTATATATACAGTAGGACCTGGTACTCGGAGAATGGTACTGCAGATGTTGATGTAAATACTAGTACACTAGTGTACTGCTGAATAATATAGATATACATGTATATAGATATATATAGTTTAAGGCCCTGGTACAAAGTAGTGCCTTCAAGCAAAATAGTTCCTATACTTGCAGAGTGGATATACATTTATTGGGACATTTTAAATCAGAATGCTTGACACATGTCAGAAAAGAGGATTTGCAATTTTAAAAGCAATTGTCAAAATTAAATTATCAATTTGAAGGAAAAAATTGAAATTGTTTGATGTACACCCTTTCCAAAATTGTGAAGTTCCCTACTTTAACTTTCATTTTCAGTGTTTTTCAATACAGACGCATTTTGCGGGAAAACGAATCTGACTTCACACCACGAAATTTTAACATGGGAGAGACAATTTGATGAGCTTTCATTCAAGAGGTCCATTGTTGCTGAACGAAAATCAGGGCCGGAGCTATGAACCCGAACGTTAACATTACCGCCTATGGAAAATGCATTAGTGGACTATACCCATATTGAGCTCCATGCTGGTAAGGCATATTCCTTGTTTATTTGCAATTATTATGATAAACGTGCGTTTCTCTTTTGTACATCATCTCATTTATGTGAACAAACTAAATTTCCAACAAGTTCAACAAGTTTAATCATTTAAAAAACAACTTATATAGGAAAAAATCCATCACAACCCCCCCCCCCCCCCCCCCCCCCCCGGGATTCTCAGAAAACAAATTTAATGAATTACAGAAATTGTGATTTTACCTTGAATTTATTTATTTTGAGATTTTATATATAAAAAATAATAGTATATGCATATTTCTACTCATATATGAGTTTAGAAGACATTTTATAGACTTTGAGACCGGATATCACTTTGGGTTTTTAGTGCGATCATTTCAAGCGAGTATGAAAGTAGAGAAGCAGAAAGTTTACAGTGAGGGAATATTCTTCATTCAAGCAGTGTCCAGCTATGTAATATTAGTTTGCATTGTATGGGAGTTGTATTAATGCCCGGTAGGTTCCAATTCTATACTTATGATTATAAATTTGAATTAAATTTGTGTAAATAAATCTGTTGTACTTTAACATGTGAAAGCCTACCATATTGCTTACTACTTAATCCATAAAACCTATCTTTGTTTATCATAATCAAAATTGAATGAAATTATCTGTATTTATTTTAAGTAGATATTTACCAATATTTATCTATTCATATATTGAAACAATAGTAGATTAATATTTTGGGGGTGGGGTTGATATTGAATGTTTAAAAGGGGGGGGGGGGGGTGTTGGTCTTTAGGTTGAACAAAGTGTTGTGCATGAAGATGTGTAGTTGTTTGTTGTCTGTCTTCTCTCTCTTTCTGTCTCTTTTTTCTCTCTTTCTGTCAGTCTCTTTTTCTCTCTGTCTGTTTTTCTGTCTGTCTCTCTCTCTCTCTCTCTCTCTCTCTCTTAGTTTTAAATATGTGGCTGCTTGTGACATAAAATTGCAAATGTTGGTGATAGTGTTTGATACATGTAGAATTAAATTCAAAACATTTCATTGTAGATACCATGTAAATTAAAATGGAACTTCATCAAAGATTAAAATACAACAGTGAGACACACTTGATGTAAGTAAAATTTATTTTTGTAACAATGATGTCTAATCACACTCGTCCAAGTTTAAAAGAAGGAACCTGTCAATGCCTGTCGGATCTTTCGTACGATAGAGACAGAGGACCAGTCTATCGCTCGCGCATATCAGACAGGCATTGCCAGTTTAAAATGTAAATACCCGCTACACCATGATTCAATGTATATCTAATATTTTACAATCTTAAAATTTTATAAAGTACTACTTTGCGAAAAATTGAACGATTTTTAGCTCACCGAGACAAAGTCGGGGGAAGCTTATGCTAAATCGTCAGCTTCCGGACCTGGTGAAAGTTTCGGGTGTAGGTCCTACAATATTGTATCATATAATATGGTACAATATTATATAATAAAATAAAATATCACATTATATAATACGATATTGTATCATATGATACTAAATGATTATTGTGCCAAATCACCCTACCATATACAGTATTTAAATAAAGATCATTAACTATGATTATTATATAATATGCCACTATGATCTCTATAATCGTTGATTACCTTTTTTTAATTCATTTACAAAGGACAGAAAAGAAATTTTATGTATTACTAACAATGTAATAAATAACTTTCTATCAAAATATTGACAACATGTTGAGAGCTAGTCGACTCTTAGGCCCTTCGGGCCTTTGATTTGTCCAAGGTAAAACAAGCACATGGAAGATATACATGTACATAGTTATTTATGGTTGCACATTTAATCTTGGTAGACTCTTAGCTCCGCTCCACATTTAAAAGCCCTTAAAGTACACGCCCAGAATTAGGTACATTATTCTCCTTCAGCTGGTCAATGTATTTTGTCAAAATCTTTATGTGAAAGGAGAAGAACGTTCCTCATTGGGCACATATGTAACTTATAATTGCCAAATAAATGTTTGATATTTGGATATTTCTTACCGGTAGTAAATGTGTACATTTGTGTTATTAAAAAAGTTATTCAAATATTTTTACAGGAAAAGAAGACAAACATACGAAGTTGGGCAAAGTGAGTTCTCCTTCCTTACATACTCTAATCCCACTTACCAGAAGACAAGCACAGAGACCATAAATGTGGACAATAGCTCACTTTCAGACTCGCAAGAATGGAAAATATTCAAGTTTAACCAAAAAAAGGTCAGATTTATTTGGGAGAGGGGGCTGAGTGAAGTATTGATATGTTTAATTCATTACAAGCAATGAAACTTGGTGTGTTTGTTAATGTGAATATTTTTGCAAAAATACTGTAAAAGTAGAAATATTCATTGAGGATTTAATTTTGTTACTTTCGTTAGCAATATTAATCAATGAAATTAAATCCATGAGGAATTTTTAACCCAAGTATTCTTCAATACAGAGTTGATATGCGATATATTTTAGAGACTACGATATGACGAAATTAAATCCCAACAAAATATTATTTGGTTTAAAAACAATGAAATTTTAACTCAACGAATATATGTGCTTCTACAGTAGAAACATTCTTTTCATCCAGCCTTCGGCATATCGGAGTATCAAGTAGCATTATTTCCTGGCTATTATGCTCGGGATCGCCCTTCAAAAAAGCTAAAAACCTACCTGGAAGTGACGTCACATACCGTATAAATAGTGTGTCCATTGTGATAAACACTCATATTTTTTCTGGCGACATCGGGACATGGGCCCTTGTCGGTTTTATAATTATTGCGGTGTTAAATAAATTCTCTAAGACGTGGTCTTAGTTATAAGGTTTGTAAAACCTTTGAAAACTAATGATATCTAGCTAAGACGAAGTCTTGGTTTGAAACGATTGATAACCCGTGCATTTCGTTTTACACATGGTTCATGTGGTTTTACAACACAAGTTGTACAATACACGCTGTGTATTTGTTGAATAGCACGGTTAGAATAAGTTGTGTTCAGAATTTTGTAGTGATAAAATTTTACACCGCAAGTTATACAATACACGATGTGTATTTGTTGAATAACAAGGTTAGAACACGCTGTGTTCAGAATTTCGTAGTGTTTATATTTTACACCGCAAATTGTACAATACACGCTGTGTATTGATTGAATAGCACCATTAGAGCACACTGTATTCAGATTTAATTGTTGTGATTATATATATTGGTCTCAATATCTGCGATATAAATGAGACAAGAGAAAGAATTTCTCTTCATTGCTGACTGGTAATTGGTTTATGACCTGGAATTTGCATAATGTAGTGCTCATAGTAAAACGACCGAAGGTCAAAAATTTTAAAACAAAAACAACAGTCAGGTTATTAATACTAAATCAGTACAGGTGAAAGAAGGTGACAATTTAGAATATCTGCACAGGTCTACACAAGATTTTACAATTGAAAATCATGAAAATGAAGAAATATTCAAAGCATCAGTTTGTGCATGGTTGGAAATAAGTAGCACTGATGGTATCAGTAATATTATTTGGTGTCATTAAAGATCAACCAAGAAATTGCATGAATCAACAAGAATTAATTTTTTCCCATAGCAATACATTCGTAGTGAAATTTGAATTCTGGAATGAGAGACGTGTACATATTTTTTCTATACTATAGTATATGGTGTTTTCAAGTTAATTGTCACAGAAAGGATGATGATTGTCTACATTACATATATATATTTAGATTACATTAAGTACAGTCGAAGATGTACATGGTTTGAAGTTTGATAGAAAGAAGCGTCATGTATATAATCTTGAAGAATAATGAATCTTATGAAAGACAAACTGATTCCATAAAATATTAGGGAATTAGAATGATTACTGTTTGGAATGGGTGCCATAGACAATTCATGCAGTGTTGTGAGTCGTATCAATTGTCTGAGCAGATTTATTCAGATATAAAATTTGAGTTAGATAGAGTTGTTACAAAGTTTATGACTGAAATAACAGGAACGTCGAAAACAAGAGTATTGATAGAAAAATTTGATTTGAAGACACTATATATTTATATATTGCTAATAGAAAGAAATCGAACAAACAATATGGTACTTGATTTGAAAAGTACTTTTAAAATAAGCAATATATTCAGTCAAATAATTTATAAAGTTTTATTTAATTGTTTTTTGCATCCATTATTATTACAAAAAGCATAAACCTGCGGATCATTATATGATTCATGAGAAAGATTTAAAGAAAAAAGAAACAAAAATTTATTTACATAGATGATTTGATTTCAGACATTATACAGGAGGAATCTATTTCAAGCTAATTTAAATGACGACCTCATGGAAACTGAGGCTTGACAAGTATTGTTATAACACTGTATGATATATAGAAATGAAGATATTTGATACATTGCTCAATTCCTGAGATATAACACCAAATGGAAAGGTTCAGAGAATGAAAGAAGATCAATATGATCAGAATAAAACTCCAGAAATAATACAATGTTCACTTAATAATCCTAGTTGTTTATAAAATTTTAGATTTACCAAAGTACGGTACATGTTCAATTAGAATGAGATGAAAGAATAAGAAAGAGGCTATAGATGACCATCTTTTATTTCTATCGCGAACAAAGAGTTTGATAAATGAAACTTTTACCAGATATCATGTTGAAGGAGATCAAAATTAAGAAAAGCTAATTATTAGCTAGTCTAGATCATGCAATGCAAGCAAATTTTACCAAGACAAAATGTCAATGAGGATTTCATGTAACAATTCTTTTGGGAAAAAATCCATGCAGTTATAAGGATTATAAATGTAATAATTAATAATAGAATATTGCAATGGAAGAAATACAATTGAATGGTAAACTAATTGACAATTAATACAATTGAATATAGTATTGAATATACAATATTAAACATAAGGGATTATATTTGATAATATTCGAAGACATTGAAGTTCGATTTGTTGAGATTATTTTAATAGAAGATGGGTTATATGATTACCTGTAACTTGAATTTTGAATTACAATACACTAAACAACATGTTTACAATGTTCATATTAATAAAAAACAAAGAAAACTGATTTGCATACATTAATTATATACCTACCATATATGTATCAGTTGATGCATTGGAATGTTTTCTGTTATATGTGAATAGTTATAGACTGATTATATGTGTATCTCTTCACAACTTATAATCAGGATTGACGTCTTCATGAAAAGACAAATTTTATTCAATTGCTAATGGTATTTATTATATAGGATATTACAAATTTTAAAACAATATTAAAACATTTCTGGTAATATTCAGAATTTGGAACAGAATAGAAAATATCAATTTAACAGATATATGTGTAAAGACATTGTGTGAAAAGGCCATGTAGTAGCTTGAACAGAAAATTGAAATAATGGGAAAAGTTTTAAATTTAAAAATGATTGAATTTCTTTTGCAAATGATTGGGAAAGTTCTATTTCTGTATTTTCTAACTGTGTCATATTGATTGAATTATACTTATAAATTAACAGAAGTAAAAATGTTAATTTATATTTTTCGTTTATTTTCAGACACATCATGAAGTTTGCTTATAAGTGTTTGTGTATCAGTTATTTCAAAATAGTAATTATGTTTAAATTATATTGCTCAAAGGACAAAGGTATTATATTTACATGATTTAACAGTTAAACAAATTTACTCTGATTTAGCTGCTGGTATATATGTTACCTTGAATTATAGAGCATATCTAATTCATAAATTCCAAGAAATATTTGTTCCCGTTTAATTTTCGCTCTTTCGCCCTTTGTCAGTGGGTGAATTAGGAATATGCGAATTCCAATGTCTCAAATTGTCTCTCTTTAAACACAACTTTGTCTGGGCAAATTTTAATCGAATCAAAATCGTTTACAAACAAAGAAAGAAAAAAAAAAAAAAAAAAAAAAAAAAGAAAAAATACATGGGACAAAAATGACCCTGTATACAGTGCCCAATTGTTGGTCTTATTGTGACTACATGAATATATATATATTGACAATATTATTGACGGCAGAAAATGACATTACAAAAAACTTGATATTATATTTCATATCTTGTCATAAATGTGTTAATACACAAAAATTAATGTCATACAATTTTTCCGCTGAGGGAAAAGTTACATATTCAATGATTATACATGTATAATAGATTGCTTATTAGAGATATAGATTCATGGAAAATAAAATATCAAATGTCTTATATTTTAAAAAGAAATAGTACCTAGCTAGAGATAAATCTTTACATGGGTCATTTATATTAACTTATTTCATTTTGAAGATGTAAGTATCAAATTTAAGAAAGATTGCAAGTTTTGAAATTAGTTTTCTGAAGACTTATATTAATTCATGTAGAGTTTGGTTGCGTTGAATGTTAAAATGGACATGTTATGAAGGATTGGTGTTTTGATTTACATGTATATGGGTAAATACCGCAAACCAGAAAAGTCATAGATACTGATTAAGAATTTTCAAATTAGGAATGAATATTAATGCTCAAAGGCATCAGACAAGATTTTTATGTTATTATTATTTACCCGACATACTTCCGTACACTAGGAATACTATTGCTTTTACTGATGATAAGTTTCAAAGGAAGCTGAACTTATTAATATATAGCTATATAGTTATAGACAAAATAGGTCATATAAAATTAATATGTCTTTTAATTTAATTTATAAAGAATGATTGACTAAGGTACTTCATTAAGAGTAAAAATATTTCTCTTATCAGAGAGTCACTGACTCACTGTACCTTAATTATGTTGCAACACTTAATTATACATTACTATGATAATTTATAAATACTCAAGGAAGAAAACAGTTGTTTTCTACATTACATTGGAAGCTAGAAGACCAGTCATTTAGTTACACTATAGCTGTATAATGTGTGTATGTGTACCTTATATGCAGTAGAATCAGACATTACAATGAATGCAATTCATTCTTCTTTCAATTAACATTTTATAGACTGAAAATTGCATAGTTTTGGATATTACAAACATTATATTTATCTTATATATCACAGAGAATTGAGGCAGAATGGTTTTCTTTTCTGAGAAAACATAATTCATGCGACCACAATATGTACAGCAATTATAGAAATTGGTGGGGAAAAATAATGGGTATATTTTATGTTATATGTGGCCAAGATGATCAAGCAATTTTGCTTTTCTACATGATGAAGCCAAACTTAATTTATGAAAATGGTCTTTGTTGATTTAAATCATTGATTGAGATTCTTCTTTATTTGGAAGGATTTTTATTTATTGTCAAATACTTTGAAGATGCTACTTGATACTCCGATATGCCGAAGGCTGGATGAAAAGAATGTCCCCCTCATCCAAGCATTCCCCCGGATGTGATGGATGAGGGGCATTCTTGGAAGACAGCCTGAGGCTGAGGAGTATCAATGTTCCCTCCCTGTATGGGTTTTAAAATTGTTTTATCCCACCTCAAATAAAAATACATATTTGACAATAAATTAGCTTTAAAATTATGAGTGTTTATCACAATGGACACACTATTTATACGGTATGTGACGTCACTTCCAGGTAGGTTTTTAGCTTTTTTGAAGGGCGATCCCGAGCATAATAGCCAGGAAATAATGCTACTTGATACTCCTCAGCCTCAGGCTGTCTTCCAAGAATGCCCCTCATCCATCACATCCGGGGGAATGCTTGGATGAGGGGGACATTTTTCAACATGCAATCATACAATGATTTTATATCCAACAAGAATCAATCTAGATACATGTGTATTTAAAATTTAAACTGTACTGTGTAAGTTTCACAAAATTTTCTTTAAAAAGTTTACCAAATAGTACAAAAGCATAAAAGATATGTATCTGACTGCAAATAGCAAGAAATCATGCTGTAAAGTTTTTTTAGCTCACCTGAGCTGAAAGCTCAAGTGAGCTATTCTGATCACATTTTGTCTGTCGTCCGTCTGTCCGTCTGTCAACTTTTCACATTTTCAACATCTTCTCCAGAACCACTGGGCCAATTTCAACCAAACTTGGCACAAAGCATCCTTAGGCAAAGGGGATTCAAAGTTAGGAAAATAAAGGACCACGCCCTATTACAAGGGGAGATAATTAGGAATTATTGAAAATTTTTGAGAAACTTTCAAAAATCTTCTTCTCAAGAACTATTTGGCCATGAAAGCTAGTGAAAGGTAGTGTAGATTCAAAGTTGTGAAAATCATGACCCCTGGGGGTAGGATGGGGTCACAATTGGGGTCGAATTTTTACATAGGAATATATTGTGTAAATCTTAAAAAATCTTCTTCTCAAGAACCAATTGGCCAAGAAAGCTGAAACTTGTGTGGAAGCATCCTCAGGTAGTGTAGATTCAAAGTTGTGAAAATCATGACCCCTGGGGGTAGGGTGGGGCCACAATGGGGGTCAAATTTTTGCATATAAATATATAGAGTTGAATATTTTAAAAATCTTCTTCTCAAGAACCATTTGGCCAGGAAAGCTGAAACTTGTGTGGAAGCATCCTCAGGTAGTGTAGATTCAAAGATGTGAAAATCATGACCCTCAGGGGTAGGGTGGGGCCACAATGGGGGTCGAAGTTTTACATAGGAATATATAGTAAATATTTAAAAATCTTCTTCTCAGCAACCATTTGCACAGGAAAGCTGAAACTTATGTGGAAGCATCCTCAGGTAGTGTAGATTCAAAGTTGTGAAAATCATGACCTCTTGGGGTAGAGTGGATCCACAATGGGTGGGTCGAATTTTTAGATAGGAATATATAGAGTAAATCTTTAAAAATCTTCTTCTCTAGAACCATTTGCCCAGGAAAGCTGAAACTTGTGTGGAGGCATCTTCAGGTAGTGTAGATTCAAAGATGTGAAAATCATGACCTTTGGGGGTAGGGTTGGGGGCCACAATGGGGGTTAAATTTTTACATAGGAATATATACTAAATATTTAAAAATCTTCTTCTCAGCAACCATTTGCCCAGGAAAGCTGAAACTTATGTGGAAGCATCCTCAGGTAGTGTAGATTCAAAGTTGTGAAAATCATGACCCCCGGGGGTAGGGTTGGGGGCCACAATGGGGGGGTCAAATTTTTACATAGGAATATATATAGAGGAAATCTTTAAAAATCTTCTTCTCAGAAACCAATCAGCCAGGAAAGCTGAAACTTGTGTGGAAGCATCCCCAGGTAATGAAGATTCAAGTTTGTTCAAATCATGATCCCTGGGGGTAGGATCACAATGAGGGGGGTGGGAACAAATTTTTACATTGGAATATATATAGAGAAAATTTCTAAAATCTTTTTCTAAAAAACCATTTGCCTAGAAAAGCTGTAACTTTTGTGAAAGCAACTTCAGATAGTGTAGATTCAAATACGTTAAAATCAAAATCTTGAGGAATAGGGTGTGGCCACATTGGGGATCCAGTTGTACAAAGGAAAACATTTTAATTATTCACAAAAACTGAAATGTGATTATACCATATTTGGTTTTACTCTAATGCAAGCATTTTTACATATTGCTGATTCTTTAGAATTGTTTAGACTTTGAGTTTTAGAGTTTGATGTAGATTTATATCCCGTATATAAACAAAGGTTTATATCCCGTATATAAACAAATGTATAGGATCTTTTTGATAACTGCAATGCTCTACATGTGATATGACTATAAAATCATCCTGTTAGAAAAGGGACCTGATATTATAAACCTAAGATATCCGGGGGGAGGGGGGGGGGGGGGGGGGGAATGGATTTTTATTCATACAAGATCTACATGTATTATACCACTTTGTCCAAATATTTTTGTATTATGACTCCGACTCCATTAAGCTGATTTTATCATGCCTATTGTTAAAGTGACATTTCTTTTGCCATCTACAGACAAAGGGATAAAGAACTCCGAGAAAGCGGCCCTGGTCACTCAAGTGGACACACACAGTGCCAGCCACTCCCAGCACTCGCCTCACAGGGTGATCAACAAGAGAATGTTCAAACCAAAGATTTCCAAAGAGGCCAGAGCCTTAACCCCAGATGTTCCCTACAAACCAGTTGACACATAACAGCTGTTATGTGTATGCATGCTAAAGTCTGCAAAATATCTAACTCCATGTCATACTACAGAAAAATGTCTATAAAGCAACATTCTGTGACATACTCCTTGGAGTTCTAGTATTGAAACAGATCTATGGGATTCACTGCAGCTGGTGACTGGAGCTTGAAAATATCAAGCATGGTGTATTTATACATTTGAATTTGAAATTCTAGTGATTCAAGGACAGACAGCTAGAGTTGTTTGACACACTGCTGATGCACAAAATCCCACCAATTCACCGACTGCTGTACTTTTGTTAAATATTATGATGAAACATCATAGAACTGTTTCACTTAATATTAGACTTTTAGATCTGCTCAGAAACTATAATATACAAAGTCACTGACTTACACATCATTCATGTGTATAGTTTATTCTCTTTATTTACAGCATTGTAGTCCTATATACATGT
The DNA here is from genome assembly GCA_033439105.1 of Magallana nippona. Taxonomy (NCBI): domain Eukaryota; kingdom Metazoa; phylum Mollusca; class Bivalvia; order Ostreida; family Ostreidae; genus Magallana; species Magallana nippona. The sequence goes on from CM065926.1 coordinate 24,519,661, forward strand.
ATATATGAAAACACAAAAAAGTTCCAGCTATATACACTAGCCAGCTGGATTGCTGGGGAGACTGCTTAGGAATGTGTTGTTCTCCGAGTTTGGTGCTATCAGTGTGGATGAAGTGTGGATGTACTTGTTTAAGTGGAATTCTTGTGGCAGTTTGCGGTCTAGTTGTAGACTTTTTTCATGTTTTAATTATTCAAAATAATATGATGTAGAACAGTGGTATTTTTTCGTCATTTTAGCTCACCCGCTTTTGACATCACGAGTGACTCAGTCCACTGGCCTAAGCTCTAACAAAATTAATAATGAATGTACATGTACTTTGATTGTATTTATAGGTTTGTTTATAAATAGGTAACTGTTCTTTTACTACAAGTTTTCATAATTTTCTTTTAAAGGACATTGTCATGATCGATTTTAACAATTTCATTTCTACATTATTTATAGTCATTATATATTAATATTTATGGCCATTTATGATGTGTGTCTAAACTTGGAACATGAGCAATATCTTATGAAACCATAACCAAATTCTGTCAAACTTGTAACACTCATTTAGTCCAGGGGCTTTCATTTTTGCCAAAAGTAAGCTTGTAGTCCTTAAACAAGGAGAGTTAATAAGGGTAATATTAACAATAGTAGCAGTTACTTGAGCCACGCAAAGCCTCTGCTTTGTAAACCAATTTTCTTTCAAAAATAGATGGGGAAGGGAGGATTTTCTTTTCTCTTTTAAAAAACCCAGATAATGCATGCTTTTTTGTTAGTAAATATGTAAAACATAACATTATGAGTGTACTGTTACTTCAAGTACAGTTTTGATATTAAAATGGGTCCCTACATAGCAAGTTTTTAGTTATTTAATAATTTAAAAGTAATGTTTTACTCTTAGAATTATTTGTATGATATCCTGGGTAAATAAAAAGACCAATGTAATGCACGTCTTTCCTTGTTATTTTTCCGACCAGAATCTCCATAATATAGCATTGAATGATTTATTTTTGACGTCGTCATGACAATAAATGCTGTCAGGTGAGCAGACAAATTGAATAATGCGCATTTAAACATTGCTGTTTATTACTTATATTTACGTTTGAAAAAGGAAAACTGTTTAGAATCATTAAAATAATATGGTATTATTTAAATGATTTATTTTTGACGTTGTCATGTCAATGCTGCCGTCAGCTGAGCAAACAAATTTGAATAACGCGCGTTATGATAATTTGTCTGCTCAACTGACGGCAGTTATTGATGCGACAACAGGTAGAGATTGATAGGTTGCCACCAAAAAAACTACCCATTGAAATTTTCTAGATTTTATATATATATGAACTGAAACATTGTATTAAATTATACTAGAATCTTAGGCAAAGTCATCAAGCTAGATTTAGAAAATTAGTTAATTTCAATATGACCTCCTCCAACCCCTAAAAAACTGAAAAAGTCAGATAAAATAAGTCGATACGACCGTATAAGAATAGCTGTAAAACTTTTATTGGAACACTTGAGATCATTTGTCATATATATTTTCAAAAGTCCTTCAATATATGAGTTAAAATTTGATATCATTTTCATATTTGGCAAGATATGTATGAAAAATTAGAAACACCGTACCGAAGTTATATGGTCAAATTTGCATGAAATATCGGATCTGCAATAAACATAAAGTTTTGCTTTTCATTGGATTGAGAAAAAAATATCAATCAAATTTCTCATTTTACTCCACAATATAGTTAGTCAATACATATCTTAAGTTTCATGAAAAAATAATACCCCCAAATGGAGTTCAACCTAAGGCTGCCATAACTTTAATGAACCCTTACCCTGTTCAACACTATAGATGCATTATTGAAGAATTATTGTTATCAATCATTAATACAAAGAATTGATTGGAAACTTTGCAACAAATACATGTAAATTCTGTGTAATAAATCATTTAAAATACAATATTTGCTGTTAAGTAAAACTAATAATTATTATCCAACCCAAAAAATTGCTTTAGTGACCTTTTTGCACTTAAAAGCTTAAATATAATAATCATTCCATATTTTCAGATAACTACACTGTTTGTCACCAAAAAAAAAATGAAAGAAATGTCAAAATAGATTAAAATTGACTAATTTTATAAAATAAGACTTTAACATGTAATTTAAATTAATCTTATAGTTTATAAATATGTTACAATATAAAATTGAATCATAAAAAAATTCAAGTCTACAAAAGATCAAAATTATCAATTTTCAAAAGAAGTACTTCAAGATTCATCAAATATTTGAAACATTTTTTTTTACATCAGAATTAAAGGCCAAGTACTAGTATATATAGATTGTACACATATTTTGTAATCTTTGGCCTTAACAATTAAACAATCTTATTCTTCTGAATGTGTGTCCTCAAAGAAAGTTTGGATACAGTGTATGGTCTTCCCTTTAAAACCATGCTCCTGAAGAATACTTTTAACATAATTCCGATCCCTCTAGAATGAAAGATGTAAATGGTTCAACCCAAGTCCAGAGTTTGCAAGCCGTCTTGCTACAGCCTTTGAAATTTTCTTTTCTAAAACCACATGTATAGCTGGCTTCCAATTTTGCCAAATGAAAGGGAAATTTGTCTTTATTTCTGCAATGACCATTCAGTTTTTCTTCAAACAAATGGTATAAACTTTTCACATCTAAGGCATTATGTGCATCATAGTCCTTTCCAAGAAATGCTTTAACCAGAGTGGACTGTTTGTAGTTTGGAATTTCACTTTTGGAGAAAACTTTCCTTGCTAGTTTTAAAGTGTCTATGTATCCACTAATTAACTGTAGAAATGCAGCAAGAAGTCCAAACTCTTCCAGTAATCTGGACAAAATTGTAACATCATATGATGATGTGTCCTATGAGGACAGGGCAGCTCTTTGATTTAAGAAAATCTAAAAAACTAAACAAGGCTTGATGGATGTGAACACTGTCTATCTCTTTTCCATTATGATACATTTGATTCTTTTGGAAACAGTAAGGCAGCCCTGTGATATCAGATGCTTTTTGGCTTATTGGCTGACGCGGATCAATGTAAACATTGAAGGAATCTTTGCCATCATATGCAGAAAGCTGTGTAATGTCCGAGGACCGTGACAATCCTGTTGCTTCAATGTCGAAAACAACAAATGTTGTCGTCTTGGAGAGAGTTGATATGGATGGAATCGATTCAATGCCTGGAGACGTTGTAGCACTTGCGTTGGTCTGATATGTCTGTCCCTCCTTTACAGTCTTCACTGTCTCCTGTTGGAAATTCTTTTTCTGAAAAGTAATATATAGATTTTGTTAAAACCTTACTATACTAAAAATAGAAATTTTATAAACCTTAATATACTAAAAATAGATTTTCATGACAAAATTCTGGTTTTGGCATGTGCAACATTGTAAACATCACAAAAGGAAATCAAATGAAGCAAAATTAAGTGTTATACTCTTGAGGAGAATCGGTTTATGATTGATTATAAAAAAAACAATTACAGCCTTTTAATATCAGTCAATCAATGGTTTTATATAGACCTGATGAGAGAATATCAACCTCGAACTTTGTCCTCGGTCCATATTCTCTCATCAGGTTTATAAACCATGTATTGACCTTATCAAAAGGCTATAATTGTATAATATTGTATCATATAATACAATACTATATTGTATATCATATAATAAAATACAATATCATATTGTATAATATATAATACATTTAGTATTTTATGATATTATATTGTAGCATACAGTACTATATTGTTCATTTGACATATTATGATATTGTATCATACCATAGAGCACAATATTGTAATATAGATCATTAACTATGTTTTTGGTTTAATATAATAATGGTGGTCTCATTAAGATGCCTCATCTTGCATGAGCTCTGTAATCAGAAATCTTTGATAACTTATGTTTTAAAAATAATATTCATGTGTTCAGATTTTCATGTACGTACCTTTAACTGCAAGCGTCTGCATTTTTGAGTTCTGTCTTTTATGCCACATCTTTCTTTTGTCCATAACCATTCCTTTTATCTTTGTTACTTTTCCTGGTGATAGCATTGCATCTTCATTGATCTGTAAATTGTATATATACAACATGAGGTGTAATTCTATGGTGAAATAAATGAAATTACTTGCTGACTGAGAGAGAGAGAGAGAGAGAGAGAGAGAGAGAGAGGTTGATACAAAATAGAATCAAGCAGCCATGAGGATTGAACAAGCAACAATTCAGCTGCAAAGCAAAATGCCTAAGACTGCTTATCAACATGTGTACCTATGCATTTCAAACAATTTAACCTTAAGAAAATTAATGATTTAGATACCTTACTGACATACATAAATCCAATATTCTTTTGTAAAACTGCAGCTGATACTCGATTGGCCAAAGAGCATGTGTTTCCATAAGACTGTACAAAAAATTTTGACATACAGTATATGTTTATTTCAATAAAGTTTGAAATCCTTAAAAGAGAGTAAAATCACTGTGACAATAAAAGTGACATTTAGACATCCCCAGATTGTCATACCTATTCTTAGGTGCTTTACTCGCAACAATATTATTGACGTTTTCTTTTGCTTGAGTTGACTCCATGCATATCAACTCTGATGCCCTTTTCTGCAACCTTTTAGTGGTCTCATTCAACTCATTTCTTAAAGCTTCATTGTGAAGTGGTTTGCCTTGAGGTAGGTGCTTGTACCTTAAATAACAAATATGTACACATTGATTAAATATTCATTGGTATGGCACACCACTGTCTGTACATGTTTCTTTAGAATAATTTTAAGATATCTTTACAGAAACATTTATCAACCTTTGTCTTAATATTTACATTCCTGTATTTAAACATCTTCACTAGCCATGAGTTTACGATATTCAAATAAATATACATCTTAGTAATATTTCATTTATGCAACATAAATTTTTGAATTTTTTTTTATAAAATATAAATAATCTCACCTGTAAGTTGATGGTGTTTTTGTGATCTGTACACCATGTTGCTGAATGGCAATGACTATGGTCTCCATACAGATGGGGCACAATAACTCTCAACTTATTGGCAAGTTCCTCTGGTGTAGTACACTTACTGGAGATTGGGTACATATAGCAACGAGTCAAATATGGAATAACTCCTGCTGTCTTCAGTTCTTAATGAGTCTTGCAAAGTTTGTAGGAGTCCTTTGAGAGATTTTTCTTAAAGTGATTCCTGTCATTTTTCTTCTGTAAATCCTTAAACTCTGGTTTTAATCTGGCCATTGTTGTCGAGTCACTGTCTCCATGAAGTGCATTTACTTCATATCCATGGGTCTGAAGATACCTCAACATGGCTGAGGCCATGTCTGGTTCCATGGCCTTGTTGGAGCCTAATAAATCTAACAGTAGAATGTTTCAAATTTTATCTCAATAGTCAATATGTTCTATGATTTTAAGAAATTTTAAACAACCCATTTAAATATTGATATACAGATTATTGCACATTGCAAAATTAATGTACCACACTTAGGGTAAGTTCAAATAAGTAAAAGAGTCACTGGAGAAGCAACAACCATCATCACTTCAGTGGTGACGTTGTATGTTTTTTGTGTCAAAATAAAGCTCATTTAATCTTTGTCACCTTCCCGTCTGTGTTATAGTGTGCTTTCCACTCACCTTGCAAACAAAATATGTATTATGTGGAAGGTAAATATGTGTAATTACCTCTCCAGTTTGAGTTACATTTGTGGTTAGGGACAGTTTCATTCCTTCCAGAGTAATATTGACAGGTGCTGCACTTCTTATTCCTCACATCAAAGTCAAGGATTTTACCAGTTTCTACTCCGACAAGACTAGCATGTCCTAAAATGCAATCACACGAGTATGCACCATTTCATCAATGCATGCAATTCTATGACTGTCATTCACTAGAACAATGGCATATAATTTCTTGATCAAATGCACATGAAATTAAAATTATAGTAAGTAAATAAATAATTTTGTGCATCACAGAAAGATTTACTCAGATTTTTCTATTCATGTCATAAACGTGATGTCAAAAAGGAAAGGGGGTGGGGGGACTTAGTTTTATATCATCCTCAAGTGCAAAAATATACATATTTATAAGGTACTAAAATCAGAATGTCAATATTTTTTTTATTATAATTAATACATGTAATATAAAATATACACATGTAATTATATATGATCATGACAAGGCTTCTCACAGGTGACAGTAAATGTACATATTGAAGAATATAGTTGTTGTTCAAAGACATGAACATCTTACATGAAGCATTATCTCACTGTCACTTATACATGTAATAGCTAGCCCTATAGTGTTAACTATCTTGTATCTAATTCATATATAACATATAACAGAAGCCTTGGTTATCACATACCTCAGTTACTACTGTACTGCCACCCAGATCCCCTTGTTTGCCACCCAGCATCAAAACTGCACTCAAGCTTATCTGGCTCAACACTCTGGCTTCACACTCCTCAGATAATGCATTATTGCATGACTCTGATGCCTGTCTTTCAAAAGAAGGATAAATTTCTTCTTGGGTCTATTGGTAGGATGTTGCATGCACTTAAAAAGCTAACAACATGAGATGGACCCATTTCAGAATGAATCATGTCTGTAAAAGTAATTCATTTGTGATAAAAAAAAAAAAAAGGAAGAATAGAAAAAACGTGTATCAATATTGTATAAATACAGTTTGTGATAATTAAATCTTTTTTTTAAAAAAATGAAATTTTATACAAGTAGCGCCCCTTCAGCAGTTTTTTTTTTTTTTTTACAGTTTGTACAGTTTGATGATTTAATTATTTTCAAATATACCCATGATTTAACACAGAGAAATTGCAATAAACATTGTATATATAGCAAGGCAATTACACATGCATACTCGACCATGCACTAATTAGAGGAAGGTGAATGATTTAATTATTCTCAAATATAGATATTATGAATAACTAAGATTACTAGGTAGGTTATATAAAAATTATTAATAATGCAGATGCATAATGTTGGATTTGTTGGACCCATAAATCTATGTACTTGTACATGTATGTATCAAGTATGCACGTGCCCCAATTAATTGAAGAGAATCTTTGAAATCATACGATCAAAAGATGATGGTGAAAATTAATGACCAGATTCTGAATACTAACCGATGGCTACTTATGTGTTTATGTCAAAAGCACATTTGCTGTTCCTTTTTCCAGTAGACACCTGATTCGTATGGCAACACAAGCCATTCTTGCAGATAATGCTAAACACGCTGCCGAGTCCATATCTTGTTTCATTCAGTATGACAGAGAGGTGTAAAGGTGACCGGCATTTACAACAATACAGTTGATCGGCTAGATGTTTAATTTCCACAGTTCTTCTTACATCATACCATCTGACATCTCCTGAATCGTGGTCTTCGACATCCAAATGCAAAGCAACGTCAGGCACATCGACCGGCGACGGGGCCGGTGGACAGGCGGCATTTTCGTCATAGAAGTAGCCATGGTCGTTCTGTATTTCACCTACATCCCTTTTCTTGTTTATATGTTTTAACCTAGATGACAGCCATGATTTTATACGACTTGCAAACTTGCCTTTTATTCGTGGTATTTCTTTCGACTCTGAATCGTCTGCCCCGTCGGCCATTTTGTTACGATAGACAATAATGTGTAAACGGAGATATATATCTGACGGCATTCAGAAATCCGGAAAAACGGCTCGAAATCTGTCAATCACGTGATTGCTATCCGTCTCTACCTTAATGCTTATATTTACATTCCCTTTTTGATGAAATCAATTATTTTATTAAAATAAATCGGTATAAATTGCAGATCACGGAGGGAGTAAATTAGTAACAGCAAGAACAGCTGTTTTTTTTTAGAACCGGTTTAAACTGGTTATCACATAGACTGTTGAGATGAGCATGAAAATATAATCCATGAAAAATAACTCTTGAAATTTTGCTTTTACAATAAAATCAATTTTATTAATGCATAATTGTAGAACATAGTGTTTTAACAACATGTATGAAATATATTTTTTAACTGATAACATAGAAATCAATGTGTGGGAACTACTTATGTAAATTACATGTAAATTCATACGCAATGATTAGGTTGTTGCATTTAGAGGCATTTCAAGATCACAGAATTCAATGGAAAAACACAGTAGAATGTAAATATTAGTGTTTTTACGTTTGATATAATGCAAGCGATAAGCGCGTGCGATAACCATTGTGACGTCATGAAAAAATTCACACAGAATTGAACGTTTTCGTTATTCTATAGGTTCATATAAGGATGCATATTTACAAATGTAAATATCATACAAATATTGACTGGGGTTGAGGGTAACATTGATTATAATATGTAAACGGTGTGACCGTTGGACCGAGCGCAGATTTAACACAGTTTGATTTTTTTGTATGAAAAAAATTATTTGAAACGCACACAGTAGGATCCGCCTATTTACTCAAAACATAAGCCAAAGTTAAACTAAACATCGAGTGGTCAGTCTTCATTAAGACGTCATATTTCATACGTAAAACGTAAAAGTTTAGTTCGGAAATAGCCGATGAAAAGTTCTTGATTCCGAGAATTATATATTTCTTCTTTCAATGCTTATAATTTTCCCAAGTTGACGAATTGAATTTTTTGTACTTTATTCAGTCTCTTAAAGATCGGTTCCTTAATAGTACTGATTTTATTTTCCATCTAATAATTTGATAAGACATACGTGAAACTAGTCGTATTTTTTTTTTTTATTAAACCACTGTTTAAAGTTGTATAGTTTGCATAGTCAATTATTTCCATCTTAATTACTTTCAATTAAACATTGAAAAGTTTGTAATAGGATTTAGATAGCAATAAACATCGATAAGCGCAAGTCATGATGATCGAGCTAACTTTTTAAAACGAAATGGCGGCCAATATGGCGGCGACCATGGCTGGAAGAAATTTTTTTAGCCCTTAGTACTCCAGATTCAACTCTCATTTTTCACTGATTTTCTTATATATACGTGTTACCATTAAACCTCGCTTCGCGAGGCGGGCTTCGCCCGCCTCTCGCTGCGCTCGGTATTAGCCCCCGAGGGACGAAATATGTTCGTCCCAAGGAGGCTAATATAATCAATGTTGTCCGAAAACACAGTCAATATGAAGAAACAAACCAAAAATAAAAAAATGATTATAGAAAATAGATCGCTGTAATTTTCTCAGCTCAACTTAGAATTCACAAATTCAATTTTGCGCAGTCTATTTTTAAAAAAACGTCGGCATCAAACGGTCTCTAGTTATGATCCGCCGACCATAGAAATTAGTCTACAGATGTTGTACCTAAATTTTGTTACAGTCTTTGTTTCATTGAACGATAACAAAGATGCCTGTATAGGTTCGTTATAATAATGAATTTATTTGCGACACAGTGACTTTACTATATTCATATTCATATTAGCCCATTCTATGGATAGGCTCATGACACTGGATGCTTGGTGAGATAATAATATAATTGATAATATAATTGACATTGACATCGACTCAGAAAATAGCAAGTTCTGGTTCAGAATTCAATTGTAAGTCAATATGCAAAATATAGGTCTGCTCTGGTCAATGTCCAGACAAAGGTTGTCAAACTTGGTGGTAAAACACATAAAGCAAAATATACAAACCAACCAAATTCAACCTGACACAAACAACCAATAAAAACCAAGATCACAAATATCAACTGACCAAACCATGATCAAGCACTGCCCTTAGGATATATGTACAAAAAAGGGTGGATCTAAATTTACTTTGTCGCAGAATGACTTCCACATCATTCAACAGGGAAGCTACATATATCTGAAAAGTATCACGGCAAACTCATTTGTCCATGCCGGCATTTTTCTTTGTCTGGTAGATCTTCTTGGGGCTGGAATAGGTGTATTGTCATTTTCCCTGGAAGACATTTCATCCCCGGAATCATCAGATTCATTGATGTCATTATCAGTAGTGTCAACATCATCATTGTTGACATCATCCTCTGGTTCATCATCATTGATGACCTCTCCCGTTGGTTCTCATGTTCTCTATCCTAGTGGGAAGCGTCCTCCCCTGAACCAGCTGCTGAAGCTTCCTCAGTTGTAGATTGATCGTCATCATCTAAACTGGGGACAACTTGGGAATTTTCATTTCTAAATTCAGAGTAAATAATAATAATTCGCAAATCCTTATATCCGTTATGATAGCAAACCATCGCATTGCGCGTCCATGCCTTTACTGACTGCTCATTATGACGTCACCTTGTTTTGGAGTCGCGAAGACTTACTGATGTCACCGTTTACGAATCAACGAATCAGAAGTGATATATTGAAATAGAGGGAATATTCTCTAGATATTATTCCTAGCCGGTCAATATTCAAAAAATGTTGACCGGTCAATATTTTTCGGACGAGCTAATATTACAATCATTGACTATTCGTCTATATAGATATATATAGTGAGAATATACTACTGAATTTAACAATACAATTTGTCTGCTCAACTGACGGCACTTATTGTCACGACGACGTCAAAAAAAAATCATTTAATGCTTATATTTACATTCCCTTATTGATGAAATGTATTACTTTATGAAATAAATCGGTATAAACTGGAGATCACAGAGGGAGTAAATTTGTATTCGCAAGAACAGCTGTTTATAAAACTGGTTTTCATACTTTGTAAGTTGAGGAATCTTCCTTCTTTAAGATATCTTTACTAAAAAGAAGGTCACATTAAGCTACGTTTCGCCTTTCGTCATTATACATTTATTGCATGAATGTTCGGTAAATATGAAGATTTATTCTCCCAAGAAAAATCATATTTCCCGAGGGCTATGCCCGAGGGAAATATGATTTTTCTGGGGGAATAAATCTTCATATTTCCCAAACATTCATGCAATAAAAGTTTTATTATACCGAACAGCATATGATTATACAAAATACGTCGATTTCTAATAATTTTTCGACTTGTCGAAAGCAATAACGTCGTGATTGTTTGGGTTTTATTTTATATTATCTCTCATTTCTTTCATAAATTCGAATCAAATATAGTACAATTGGTTTTTATGGTAGAAAGAGTATTTAAATGCTTAAATATTTCTGATTTAATCATATTTGTCAACACCGTATGCTTATATTGGCTTTTTCATACTTTTGGAATGAAAAATCCAGAGATTTCCGAAGATGTGAGACACGATATTTGTTTCCCGGAAGACACGACGTTTTGTTCGTCCTGTCATGTGACTCTCTAGACCAATCAGATGACGCGTTATATAGAATAATCATATTGAGGTATAATAAAATTCCTTGTCCAGTATTGTTTATCCTTGATACCACGGCCGTAGCGCAATGGAGGCAAATGCCTCACTTTTTAAACGACTATCATTTTTTTTTAGATGATCTGAACTCGCCAAATTTACCACTATCAAAAAAAAAAAATTGTAAACATATATATGTGGAAGATGACCATACAAAGTTCAGTATCGATGCATATTAAACCCGCTGATTCTCATATCTAGCTGCCACCCCCCCACCCCCCCCCCCCCCCCCCCCCCATTCCTTAAAGTATTCCTTAAGGGTAAACTACCAAAATTTGACGAATCTGATTTCTAAAGAACAGCAAGACATTAAAATCCCATCTGGGTGTTCGATGCTACAAAGCCCTCACAATGCAATCTGCAATTGATGAGATAACCAATAAACCCTTTTGCAATACATATACACAGAAAAAATGTAGAGTTCCTCAAGAAATAAGAGTGGAGTACTAAGTTTGTGCAAGTGCAGCACTGACACGGACAAATTTACTATACTCTGTCCCGAGTTTTTGCTTCCACCACTTTTCGCTTGACATTTCGATAATCATAAATACATTTGTGCTCAAACGACGTTCATCTACTAATATGAAAAATGTCCAGATTATCTGTTTTAAAACGCCCATCTTCCGCTTCAGGTTTCAATACACAATCCAAAATAGAAAGTCTACGGGGATTTTGCATTGCATCAGCCATGAAATAGCCCGGATGATAACGTTAAAAAATTATGCGAGGTGTTCCGATTAATTCCGAATGGAGAAAAGATGTAAACATTTCCCATTATAATCTCCTTTAGAAATTTGTTTTCGTTCATGTGGACTTTTATGAGTGAAAAATGATAATGTGTCAATGAAGATATCTAGGATATTTTCCCTTTTATCGATTTCAACAATATTTCTTTCACAGGTATGTGTATTTTTATTAAAAATCATCAAAAAGTGATGGAAGCAATAACCTGGGACAGACTATAGTTCCATTATGGGTCGCACCTACAAAATATCAAGTAACACAAATTGGTAGACATGGGAGTAAAGTTAGTGGTTATTGACCATAATCCTCACTGGACAGACACAGAGAGGAAAAGTTTTGGATGCAGACTTGCACGCGGGCTGATCGCAGACTTCCAAGTAGTTGTAATTACTGTGGTAGCCTTCACATATGGAGAATCAGCTGTTCCTTCTGTGTAACTTTCTCATCGACAATATAGCTACCGGTAATTTAGTATTTTAGTAACTTTTTTATGTATAATTCATTAAACGATTCAGAGATAGTTGTAAACATAAACAGTAAAATGCTTTCTTTGGTGTTTCATATGAACTTTGTAGTTTTAGCTAGCATTGCAGAAAAAAAATGGTGTTTTTTTTTTCTTCTGCAGTGTTTGCTACCTTCACACCCGCAGAAAACGCCAAAAGAAAGCATTAATATTATAGTGTAATTTTTTTTTATTTTTACATTTTTACTTTATGTTTGCCCTCGAGGTTATTCTATTGCTTTTCTCTAGAACTACTCTCCCTAATTTCTGATTCGAAACGATAATTATAGTCCTAAACTGCAAAAACATGTACCGTTTGCCTCAACTGCAAAAGGGGTGCGCTACGGCCGTGGATACCAGTACCTTGAAGCCTGTTGTAAGGAGATTTTTTCAGTTGATCCATCTTAGAACTTAGAATGTGATGTTTTGATCAAAAGTAGGTTTCAATGATCTACATTTTACATTTGTTTTTATTTCTCGGCTGTTTCTGTACTGTCTAGCTGATCATTATAATGTTCTTATTGAGTGAATGGGCATTTTATTTTTTAACACTACCCGATATACGGGTACAGCTACTAGATTTGACTCACTGTATTGTATTTTGTATACTCTTCATGACAATAAATATATACATGATATAGTTATGTAATGTTATCTTCATTTACCAATCAAGGACCTTCTGGGAGCATAATCCCATTTCTAAGTTATTACTGATCTTAACATGACCAAACTTGCTTAAATAGTCTCTCTGGGGATAATTAAGGACTAAACAGACTTGGTTGCAAAATCTGAAACATTAATTTTAGATGCTAGCTGTAGACTGGAGTTATATTTGGTGCAGGTGTAATGTGGTGGCAATTATATGAGGTTATTACTGGTCCCATGTAGATTGTAGATCCATGTTATGATAGATACATGTATGGTCTCGACACACTTTATTAAGTCTTGAGCCAGAGTTTTCAGATGCTGGAGCAGGTTAAAGATTCTGGTGCAGATATCTTTGGATGGCCATATCGTGCTGGTCATGGAACATGTTTGGGTGGTAGAGGCATCTTCTTGATACTAATGTTTTTAGAAGGCTTTTGAGCAGGTTAAAGGGTCCCTGTGATGTCCAACTAAGTTCTTACAAATATTAACCAAACTTGCGTGGATGAAGCATATTGTGATATTAATGTATTTGACAACTGCATGTGGATTCTAATTCTATGAGCTCAGTGCATCCCAACAATAAAATGCGTTATTTATAATTCAAGATATGAAGGTTGCAGTATTGCAGAAAAAATACTTAAACCCGCGTTAGCATCGTAAACATGTACATGTAATTTTAGACTGGGCAAATCTTTCACTATTTCTAATGTATAGCTATGAACTTATAAAAATAAATGATTGTTACATGTACATGTATCTCTAATACTTAATTGACTGTCATCCCAAAGTATTTAAACATGAATGTTTACAATATTTAAATTTAGAATTTTAAATATTTCGTTAAACAAAGCATTAACACATTTGATAAATCGTGATAAATATCTTCAGGTTTTCCACATGACTTTTCTCACCCCTGTGAATGTGTTCGGAATGTTTTCTTTATAGTTGCCAAGTATGTAATAAATCCAGAGATGCCCGAATGAAAGTTCACGAGACTTTCCCGAGATTTGTTCAGTTCCTGTGAAATTTTGAGTGTTCGGATAATATTCTCAAAATACGTAAGTACTGGTCGTTTTTCGTATCATATCTTACTTTGATATATGTAAAAACATGAAAATCTATTAAGATCTATGTCTTATTTCATCATCTAGCGGTTTTTTAAACTAAACGATAATATTCAGAACAGAGTTATCGTTCGTGTTCAACACTCTACACGTGGTTGAAAATATAAACATTGGGTTGCTTGATAAAATCATAGCATTGTTTGATGCTTTGGTGTGCAGTACCATGCTTTTTAAAAAAAGAATGGGTGTCTTTTATGTAAAAACATAGTATATCGAGCCATTGTGAAGGAACATTCTGCATAAAATAGTATAGTCTGTTTCACTATTGATGCTATTACTAGGTCAGGCGCGGATCGAAAATTAATTTTTAGGGGGGATCGCTACTATAAGCATGTTAATTGTTGCAACATAAAAAATAGTTATATTTTCTATTGTCACATTTATTTCTAGAACTCATTTTATCTACCAATTAATGAAGATAAAGTTTAAAATTAATACATGTCTAGATTTTATATTTGACTATATGTACTTTGGTTATAGGATATAGACCTAGGTTATAGGATATAGACTATAACCTCGAGGCAATATTTTTACTGCAAAACTGTGTGTGATAATTAGATGAATTAAAACGCGTATTTGAAAAAATATCCGTAACATAGGTAGGTAAATAATTTCGGTCAGCCATTGTTTTTAATCTAGATGCTTTCCTTCTATTACATAATGTATCCTACACAGTTTCAAAATAAAGTGATTCCTTAAAAGCAAAATTTGGTAAGACCAGTGACTATTCTTGCTGCAACCAATTGTATTTTTTTCTAATAAAAGAAAATCCTCCCCATCAGATGTATATTCTAACCGAAGCCTAGATGAAGTATACAACAATGATGATAATTTGCGGTTAAGTTTAAACTTGAGCTTTTTCATTAGTCCTAATTCCTTCTTCGCATTGGTTGTAAAATTATATATGTAAACTGTCCATGTAAGGATCTCTCTCTCTCTCTCTCTCTCTCTCTCCTCTCTCTCTCTCTCTCTCTCTCTCTCTCTCTCTCAACATTATACATTTTTAATTAAGGAAGAAGAAATCATTATGAGGTGATAATATCGGTCGGGGCGTGATCAAGTCCAATAAAGCCCGATAATTCCTTATTACTTATATTTATATATAAATATAGAGGACGAACTCCACTTTCTTCTAAAATACAATATCAGAAGTGAATTTTATCAAAATGTTAATTTTCCAAATATTACATATTTATCTCAAGACAACCTATTTCAAACTCTCATTTGATACACATGCCACTATAATAAATGATTTACTTACTTACTTACTTATATAATTTTCAACAGTTGTACAATTAAATATTATAATATTAATCATGCAAACCCGCTTGCGCCCCCAACAATACGTCGTTTTAATTTATTGGGCTGTATAGTACAAAATCGATTGGTAGTGTTATCAGAGACAGATACACTGGAAAATGTAAATATTAAAAATTAAAACAAATTCCTAATTTAAGCATAGACAATTAGTTGACTGTTTGATTTTTGTCTTTTGTATTTCAAATATTCAATCTCTCTCTCTCTCTCTCTCTCTCTCTCTCTCTCTCTCTCTCTCTCTCTCTCTCTCGCAACTTAAGTACAGGCCAGGCACGTAGCATCATTTTTGAAAGTGGGGGCCAGACTCATCCAAAAAATCTTGACAAGCAAAAAAAAAATACAACTCATGAAAACCTTTAAAATCCTAATCCGTTGGGGGGGGGGGGGGGGTGGGTGCATAGTATATCTATAACTTCAATTTCACTCTTCATTTCCTTATTTATATACTCCCAAAAAAGTGGGGGCCAACTCCATGATAATTCAATTTTTTATATGTAAATTTAAGAAAAATGGTTGCTGCGAGGAAACGTGATGCTACTGGTGCTACGTGCCTGAAAGCTCAGAAAGTTTTCAACTGAATTTAAAAATCAATTTGATTTTGCCAATTTTATTTACTTTTAAGTAAAATCGGCAATCATTCGAAATATATTTACTTCTTTAATACTGTTTCATATTCAGTTGACATTTTTTTTACTGATTTCCTTCAGTTGTTTTGTCATATTTTCCTCTCTTTCTCCCTTTCTTCTTTTCTCTTTCTCGCTTTCTTTTTCTCTCTCTCCTTATTTTTTTCTGTCAATGATGATATCTTATCCCCCAATCTTCTTTACATCTTTCTTAAACAAATTAATGACTGAATAGATCGCCAATTTGGGAAGGGTGAACATCAAACAATTTCAATTCTTTCCTTCAAATGATAATTCAAATTTGACACTTGCTAACGCGGGTAATGTATTTTTTCTGCAATGTCGCTACCTTCATGATCATATCCCGAATGAATCATGCACCAAAGAAAGTATTTTATTGTTTAAATAAAATAAAGCTGAGAAAGACTGAAATTTCTCACCAGAAGCCATTTCTCCATCAAAAAGTTAATTATACCCCCCCCCCCCCCCGTTCGGAATTTCTGGATCTGCCTATAGCTTAATTAGTTACTAATAATAAATAATAATATCAAAACTGTATTATCATTTCAAAGATCTCTTTTTAATCTCATGCTGAGAAAGAATTAATGAAAATTCTACAGCAGAAACCAAAAATATTATTAATATTCGACAGAATCATCACTTTTTTCAAATGGGGGGGAGGGGGGGGGGGGAATAATAGTGTGGGATCTGTGATTTGAACCGGGAACCACAGAATGTGTGATCCAGTGCTCAACCACAGGGCTATCTACGCTAATGGTCATAGTGTGAAATTTTATAATAAAGGTATATATGTAAATCACAGTTCATGACCTTCATTGTCATTGACTGATATTAACTCACCTCACAGTCAATTTCACCGACCACGTGACCAATAATTGAAGCGCACTTTCTTCTGAGCATTGACCCGGTGAAGGTAACAATTCCAAAGTCGCAGAAGTTCCCGCCGAAGAAAGTCCTCATTGTTTTAAAACTTTGTACATCAGGTATGCATAAATGTTAACTAATTCTTTCTCTAATATTATTGATATAAGTATTGTTTTTAATTTTTTTTTAATAAATGAGAAGCACATCTTATCTGCAGCTAATGTAATTAAAATAACACTGTTAAATTTGCCACCACCCCCTTAAAAGATCGGCCTTGTCTGACATTAGTATGGAAAGATGGAATAGTTTTCCCGTATTCAGGAGGGTATTACATATTGGGGCGGCGAATTCAATGAGGTCCGCAGAAGGGGGGGGGGGGCGTTAAACTAGATTTGTTTTTGTTTTAGCTATTAAAGACATTGTACCTACATGTAACTTAATTTTTCCAATCGAAACTTTTTTTAAAGCGTAATATATCAAATATCGGCAAAAAGGCCCCAAAGCATCAGAATTTGAATTGGAATAAATTTCGACTTTGTAATCGCCATCGGGCGTATCTGACAAGCGAAATAAAACGTGTTTTTCCGAGATCTGTCCCGGAAAGGCCCGAGAACTTGCGATTGGGCCTGAGCTTCCGCTTCACAAATGGGCAGATCACAAATTTACGGTAATAAGACGTGTACAAGTTTCACAAAACCAGTGGGTTACAGGTGCGCATGCCCGAGAAAATGCACACATTTTTATTTTTTAAATTTTTTGGGGATGCGCACCAAAGTGGCAGTATCATCAGTGATTGATGGTGGCCGCAATCTGGTAGAAGTACTATTCGAGTGACGTTATCACTGAGAGTAACTGCCCCAAGTTATGTTATATCGTATAACATACGTAAAGGACACACGCGACGTTCCTCAGTTTTAGATAATTTCCCTTGATAAATTATTTCTTCTTTATTTGCATTTAAACTAGTTAATGTTAAAAAATCCAGGGTGCATCACCAGGTTATTTTTGGAGTTATCATATTTTGAACTTTTCTTTTAATAGCATGCAAAATCTAATTGAATGATCATTAATAGAGTCATAGTATATATTTTCAATTGCAACTATATCCAAATTAATCGAAAAATATATAACATGAAAATATAATTTTGGAATTACGTAGTGCAAATCTTAACATATTGCAGAGATAGGAAAAAAAATTATAGAATAATGAAAGATAGGTTGCGTCTGACCTTAAATTTCACTCCTTCATTAACAGAATTGTATAGACCTTGAGTTAATAATATTGCCTTAGTAGCATCATTGAACTAATGTGTAATATTCTGCATGTAGGAAGGTTTTGTTCACTACTGTATACGCTTCAAAATATTGTATTTGTACATGTGCGGTAGTATTCACAGTTTTTACAAAAATACTTGTCACAGGGCTATCTCTTAGTTATGGGCACACGAGACGTTTTTGACAGGCACGTAGCATCGATTTTGTAAGTGGGGGGGGGGGGGGGGGGGGGGGGCAGCCTCATTCAAAAATCTTGACGAGCAAAAAAAAAAGAGGGAATTCTCAAATCAAATTCGTCTTAATTTCCTTATTTCCACTTCTATTTATTACATGCTCCCAAAAAAGTGGGGGGGGGGGGGGGGGGGGAGGGGGGGGGGACTCCATGATTATTTAAATTTTCATTAGTAAATTTTTTTAAAAATTATGTTGCGAGAGAGGCTCCCTGCCTCCCCCCCCCCCTTTTGATTTAGTAAACAAAGAAAAAAATCAAAATTGTCAGAACTTCACTGTAAATGCATATGTAATGCATTTATAAATTTCTGTATCTGATGATATTTTTTTTAATTTAATTGTTTTTCAGAAAAAAACAACAAACTGACAATACCCCCCCCCCCCCTTTACAGTAAATGAAAATAGCCAAGCAATGCTCTACTGTGGATGTTTCTAATATTAGAGTCTTGACAGATGCAATTAGTTGTTTCAAATTTTCCTCACTTTCTCCTATGGTACCTCCAAAACATTATCGTAATTAGCTTACTATTAGAAATATGTTAAAAGGAGAATTTAATATTACAAACAATTTTAAAATTGCCAAAACACTACAATCATATCAATAATTTTAAATTTCATTTACATTAATGCCCTATCGGGTGACTTCATCAATTGGTTTGACTAATAAATTTAAACAGCTTATGAAAATAGTTAAATTCTTAATTAATGATATAATTTATTTCCTTATGATGATAGAAACTTTTGGTTTATATGAAATAGTATTAAAATAACCCCAAAACCACTGCCCATTTTAAAGATTATCAATTTTCCCTAATCACATGCTCCATCTGAACCATGGCTCAGATAATGGCCCCCTTGCTTGGGACAAAATGAATTCAGCCACACTTGTCTTTGATGTTCTTATCAGCTCCTAAGAATTTATCATTGACAAACAAAACATTGCATTGTCAGTTGATAAAATACTTATAAAACATAAAATTGGTTGAGAAATACAGACAAAAACCCTCAATCTGGATGTATTTATGTAAATATATTTTAGAGTAATTAATAAAATTTGTAAGGATTACCTCCCTTCCTTTTCAATATCAATATACTATGTATACCATAAGGAAAATGAAAACTGTCATAAAATCATTAAATCTTGTCTGATCTTAATAAAAATTGCAGGTGCACATCTTCAGATGGTGTTTAACATATGTACAAATTTCAAACTTTTCCATGCAGTAGTGAAAAATTCTATAGCGGGACAAACTTGTGCCTACAGACAGACAGACAGGGTGAAACCAATATATCCCCCTAAACTTTGTTTGTGGGGGTATAATTAGAAAAATGGAAGATAGGTCTTTTATGACCTTAAAAATAAAGACTTTGACTTAAGGAGGTTGGCACCTGAACTACGAGTAATGTTAATTATCTGAAAACCATTTAGATATAAAGATGGGGACAAACTATTCATCTATTTTATTTGTGACCCATGTCACATGCCATTTTGTTTTATAATATGGGGCCCAAAACAGAAACGATGATAAAATTTGGCATGGAAATTGATTATGTGAAGAAATCAAACAAATATTTATAGTTTGAACTATTATTTAATTAAGATTCTAATATAGTATGAGGTTTAATACAGGTAGTGAATATAAAAGTAATATTTAAGTCAAAATTTAAAAAAAACTTGTAAGAGGCAACTAAATGGGCAACATGGTGTTTGAATTTTGTCTCTTAATTATGTCTTAAATTGTATTCGTGTTTCCAATCTATTCTCAATTTTTACTTACAGGCGAATATGGGATGCTGTCCCAGTGGCAGCGGCTGGAGCATCTGATTATGAAGCCGACAGGATGAAGCCCGAGAAACCAGCTAAGAAGAGCAGCAGCCATGAGTTGAAGTCGACGCTGATCAACATCGCCATCCTCAACGTTGGATTCCAGCTATTTTTGGTCAGTATGTTTTTCTTTATATTTTACCTTTTCCCCTCCCCCCTCTCCCCCCCCCCCGCCCCGCCCCGCCCCGCCCCGCACCGCCCCGCCCCGCCCCGCCCCGCCCCCCCTCCCATCTTGGTTAGGGAATTCTATTCATGAGCCTCTGGTTAGTGAAATAGAATTTAGGTTAGGGCAAGTAGTAATCACCCCCTGTGGACTTTGTTATACCCCCACTCTGAAGGAGAAGGGGGTATACTGTTTTACCCTTGTGTGACTGTCTGTCTGTCCTTCTGTTTGTCCATAACAAAAATTTCTGTCACATTTTTTCAGCAACTATTCATCGCAGATGCTCCAAATTTTAACACACTATTTGTTAAGGCAACCCATATCGTGGGATGTATTTTTGTACCAATCAGACATCAACTTCCTATTAAATGATGACTTTGTTTATTTTTAGCCAAAATTTTCAAACAAATTTTCGTCAAAGATATCTCGGCAACTATTTATCGCAGATGCTTGAAATTTTAACACTATTTGTTTTGGCATGCCATATCGGGGGATCTATTTTTGTACCAATCGGATGCTAACTTCCTTTTAAATGACAACTTTGTTAATTTTGCATATTCAAATCAGAGCGGGGGTATTACTAGTGAGCATTGGCTCATAGATATCTTGTTTAAAATTCATGTTCTAACCTATTCTCAATTTCTACTCTCCGGTAAATATTCTTTTGCTGCCCCGCGGCAGTGGTTGCGCAGCATTTGAATATGAAACCGTCAGGTTGAAGTCTAAGAAGAGCTAAGAGCAGCAGCCATGGGTTGAAGTCGTCGCAGATCAACATCGCCATCCTCGATGTTGGATTCCAGCTCCCCCACCCCTGAGGACTGGGGTGGGTATCAAAGAATAAGTCCTCAGCACCGCTCCATGCTTGTTCGTAAGAGGCGACTAAATGGGGAACATGAATTTTTGAATTTTGTCTCATGTCTAAATTGTATTCATGTTTCTAATCTATTCTCAATTTCTACTTACCGGCGAATATTGGATTCCACGCCGGTGGCAGCGGCTGGAGCATCTGAATATGAAGCCGACAGGATGAAGTCCGAGAAGAGCAGCAGCCATGGGTTGACGCTGATCAACATCGCCATCCTCAACGTTGGATTCCAGCTATTTTTGGTCAGTATGTTTTTCTTTATATTTTTTCCTTTTCCCCTCCCCCCCCCCCCCCGCCCCCCCCCCCCCCGCCCCGCCCTCCTCCCATCTTGATTAGGGAATTCTATTCATGAGCCTCTGGTTAGTGAAATAGAATTTAGGTTAGGGCTAGTAGTAATCACCCCCTGTGGACTTTGTTATACCCCCACTCTGAAGGAGAAGGGGGTATACTGTTTTACCCTTGTGTGTCTGTCTGTCTGTCCTTCTGTTTGTCCATAACAAAAATTTCTGTCACATTTTTTCAGCAACTATTCATCGCAGATGCTCCAAATTTTAACACACTATTTGTTAAGGCAACCCATATCGTGGGATATATTTTTGTACCAATCAGACATCAACTTCCTGTTAAATGATGACTTTGTTTATTTTTAGCCAAAATTTTCAAACAAATTTTCGTCAAAGATATCTTTGCAACTATTTATCGCAGATGCTTGAAATTTTAACACTATTTGTTTTGGCATGCCATATCGGGGGATGTATTTTTGTACCAATCAGACATCAACTTCCTGTTAAATGATGACTTTGTTTATTTTTAGCCAAAATTTTCAAACAAATTTTCGTCAAAGATATCTCGGCAACTCTTTATCGCAGATGCTTGAAATTTTAACACTATTTGTTTTGGCATGCCATATCGGGGGATCTATTTTTGTACCAATCGGATGCTAACTTCCTTTTAAATGACAACTTCGTTAATTTTGCATATTCAAATCAGAGCGGGGGTATTACTAGTGAGCATTGGCTCATAGATATCTTGTTTAAAATTCATGTTCTAACCTATTCTCAATTTCTACTCTCCGGTAAATATTCTTTTGCTGCCCCGCGGCAGTGGTTGCGCAGCATTTGAATATGAAACCGTCAGGTTGAAGTCTAAGAAGAGCTAAGAGCAGCAGCCATGGGTTGAAGTCGTCGCAGATCAACATCGCCATCCTCGATGTTGGATTCCAGCTCCCCCACCCCTGAGGACTGGGGTGGGTATCAAAGAATAAGTCCTCAGCACCGCTCCATGCTTGTTCGTAAGAGGCGACTAAATGGGGAACATGGTTTTTTGAATTTTGTCTCATGTCTTAAATTGTATTCATGTTTCTAATCTATTCTCAATTTCTACTTACCGGCGAATATTGGATTCCACGCCGGTGGCAGCGGCTGGAGCATCTGAATATGAAGCCGACAGGATGAAGTCCGAGAAGAGCAGCAGCCATGGGTTGACGCTGATCAACATCGCCATCCTCAACGTTGGATTCCAGCTATTTTTGGTCAGTATGTTTTTCTTTATATTTTTTTCTTTTCCCCTCCCCCCCCCCCCCTGCCCCACCCTGCCCCACCCCGCCCCGCCCTCCTCCCATCTTGGTTAGGGAATTCTATTCATGAGCCTCTGGTTAGTGAAATAGAATTTAGGTTAGGGCTAGTAGTAATCACCCCCTGTGGACTTTGTTATACCCCCACTCTGAAGGAGAAGGGGGTATACTGTTTTACCCTTGTGTGTCTGTCTGTCTGTCCTTCTGTTTGTCCATAACAAAAATTTCTGTCACATTTTTTCAGCAACTATTCATCGCAGATGCTCCAAATTTTAACACACTATTTGTTAAGGCAACCCATATCGGGGGATGTATTTTTGTACCAATCAGACATCAACTTCCTGTTAAATGATGACTTTGTTTTATTTTTAGCCAAAATTTTCAAACAAATTTTCGTCAAAGATATCTCGGCAACTATTTATTGCAGATGCTTGAAATTTTAACACTATTTGTTTTGGCATGCCATATCGGGGGATCTATTTTTGTACCAATCGGATGCTAACTTCCTTTTAAATGACAACTTCGTTAATTTTGCATATTCAAATCAGAGCGGGGGTATTACTAGTGAGCATTGGCTCATAGATATCTTGTTTAAAATTCATGTTCTAACCTATTCTCAATTTCTACTCTCCGGTAAATATTCTTTTGCTGCCCCGCGGCAGTGGTTGCGCAGCATTTGAATATGAAACCGTCAGGTTGAAGTCTAAGAAGAGCTAAGAGCAGCAGCCATGGGTTGAAGTCGTCGCAGATCAACATCGCCATCCTCGATGTTGGATTCCAGCTCCCCCACCCCTGAGGACTGGGGTGGGTATCAAAGAATAAGTCCTCAGCACCGCTCCATGCTTGTTCGTAAGAGGCGACTAAATGGGGAACATGGTTTTTTGAATTTTGTCTCATGTCTAAATTGTATTCATGTTTCTAATCTATTCTCAATTTCTACTTACCGGCGAATATTGGATTCCACGCCGGTGGCAGCGGCTGGAGCATCTGAATATGAAGCCGACAGGATGAAGTCCGAGAAGAGCAGCAGCCATGGGTTGACGCTGATCAACATCGCCATCCTCAACGTTGGATTCCAGCTATTTTTGGTCAGTATGTTTTTCTTTATATTTTTTCCTTTTCCCCTCCCCCCCCCCCCCCCCCCCCCCCCCGCCCCACCCCGCCCCGCCCTCCTCCCATCTTGGTTAGGGAATTCTATTCATGAGCCTCTGGTTAGTGAAATAGAATTTAGGTTAGGGCTAGTAGTAATCACCCCCTGTGGACTTTGTTATACCCCCACTCTGAAGGAGAAGGGGGTATACTGTTTTACCCTTGTGTGTCTGTCTGTCTGTCCTTCTGTTTGTCCATAACAAAAATTTCTGTCACATTTTTTCAGCAACTATTCATCGCAGATGCTCCAAATTTTAACACACTATTTGTTAAGGCAACCCATATCGTAGGATATATTTTTGTACCAATCAGACATCAACTTCCTGTTAAATGATGACTTTGTTTATTTTTAGCCAATATTTTCAAACAAATTTTCGTCAAAGATATCTTTGCAACTATTTATCGCAGATGCTTGAAATTTTAACACTATTTGTTTTGGCATGCCATATCGGGGGATGTATTTTTGTACCAATCAGACATCAACTTCCTGTTAAATGATGACTTTGTTTATTTTTAGCCAAAATTTTCAAACAAATTTTCGTCAAAGATATCTCGGCAACTATTTATTGCAGATGCTTGAAATTTTAACACTATTTGTTTTGGCATGCCATATCGGGGGATCTATTTTTGTACCAATCGGATGCTAACTTCCTTTTAAATGACAACTTTGTTAATTTTGCATATTCAAATCAGAGCGGGGGTATTACTAGTGAGCATTGGCTCATAGATATCTTGTTTAAAATTCATGTTCTAACCTATTCTCAATTTCTACTCTCCGGTAAATATTCTTTTGCTGCCCCGCGGCAGTGGTTGCGCAGCATTTGAATATGAAACCGTCAGGTTGAAGTCTAAGAAGAGCTAAGAGCAGCAGCCATGGGTTGAAGTCGTCGCAGATCAACATCGCCATCCTCGATGTTGGATTCCAGCTCCCCCACCCCTGAGGACTGGGGTGGGTATCAAAGAATAAGTCCTCAGCACCGCTCCATGCTTGTTCGTAAGAGGCGACTAAATGGGGAACATGGTTTTTTGAATTTTGTCTCATGTCTTAAATTGTATTCATGTTTCTAATCTATTCTCAATTTCTACTTACCGGCGAATATTGGATTCCACGCCGGTGGCAGCGGCTGGAGCATCTGAATATGAAGCCGACAGGATGAAGTCCGAGAAGAGCAGCAGCCATGGGTTGACGCTGATCAACATCGCCATCCTCAACGTTGGATTCCAGCTATTTTTGGTCAGTATGTTTTTCTTTATATTTTTTTCTTTTCCCCCTCCCCCCCCTGCCCCACCCTGCCCCACCCCGCCCCGCCCTCCTCCCATCTTGGTTAGGGAATTCTATTCATGAGCCTCTGGTTAGTGAAATAGAATTTAGGTTAGGGCTAGTAGTAATCACCCCCTGTGGACTTTGTTATACCCCCACTCTGAAGGAGAAGGGGGTATACTGTTTTACCCTTGTGTGTCTGTCTGTCTGTCCTTCTGTTTGTCCATAACAAAAATTTCTGTCACATTTTTTCAGCAACTATTCATCGCAGATGCTCCAAATTTTAACACACTATTTGTTAAGGCAACCCATATCGTGGGATGTATTTTTGTACCAATCAGACAACAACTTCCTGTTAAATGATGTCTTTGTTTTATTTTTAGCCAAAATTTTCAAACAAATTTTCGTCAAAGATATCTCGGCAACTATTTATTGCAGATGCTTGAAATTTTAACACTATTTGTTTTGGCATGCCATATCGGGGGATCTATTTTTGTACCAATCGGATGCTAACTTCCTTTTAAATGACAACTTTGTTAATTTTGCATATTCAAATCAGAGCGGGGGTATTACTAGTGAGCATTGGCTCATAGATATCTTGTTTAAAATTCATGTTCTAACCTATTCTCAATTTCTACTCTCCGGTAAATATTCTTTTGCTGCCCCGCGGCAGTGGTTGCGCAGCATTTGAATATGAAACCGTCAGGTTGAAGTCTAAGAAGAGCTAAGAGCAGCAGCCATGGGTTGAAGTCGTCGCAGATCAACATCGCCATCCTCGATGTTGGATTCCAGCTCCCCCACCCCTGAGGACTGGGGTGGGTATCAAAGAATAAGTCCTCAGCACCGCTCCATGCTTGTTCGTAAGAGGCGACTAAATGGGGAACATGGTTTTTTGAATTTTGTCTCATGTCTTAAATTGTATTCATGTTTCTAATCTATTCTCAATTTCTACTTACCGGCGAATATTGGATTCCACGCCGGTGGCAGCGGCTGGAGCATCTGAATATGAAGCCGACAGGATGAAGTCCGAGAAGAGCAGCAGCCATGGGTTGACGCTGATCAACATCGCCATCCTCAACGTTGGATTCCAGCTATTTTTGGTCAGTATGTTTTTCTTTATATTTTTTCCTTTTCCCCTCCCCTCCTCCCCCCCCCCCCCCCCCCCGCCCCACCCCGCCCCGCCCTCCTCCCATCTTGGTTAGGGAATTCTATTCATGAGCCTCTGGTTAGTGAAATAGAATTTAGGTTAGGGCTAGTAGTAATCACCCCCTGTGGACTTTGTTATACCCCCACTCTGAAAGAGAAGGGGGTATACTGTTTTACCCTTGTGTGTCTGTCTGTCTGTCCTTCTGTTTGTCCATAACAAAAATTTCTGTCACATTTTTTCAGCAACTATTCATCGCAGATGCTCCAAATTTTAACACACTATTTGTTAAGGCAACCCATATCGTGGGATGTATTTTTGTACCAATCAGACATCAACTTCCTGTTAAATGATGTCTTTGTTTTATTTTTAGCCAAAATTTTCAAACAAATTTTCGTCAAAGATATCTCGGCAACTATTTATTGCAGATGCTTGAAATTTTAACACTATTTGTTTTGGCATGCCATATCGGGGGATCTATTTTTGTACCAATCGGATGCTAACTTCCTTTTAAATGACAACTTTGTTAATTTTGCATATTCAAATCAGAGCGGGGGTATTACTAGTGAGCATTGGCTCATAGATATCTTGTTTAAAATTCATGTTCTAACCTATTCTCAATTTCTACTCTCCGGTAAATATTCTTTTGCTGCCCCGCGGCAGTGGTTGCGCAGCATTTGAATATGAAACCGTCAGGTTGAAGTCTAAGAAGAGCTAAGAGCAGCAGCCATGGGTTGAAGTCGTCGCAGATCAACATCGCCATCCTCGATGTTGGATTCCAGCTCCCCCACCCCTGAGGACTGGGGTGGGTATCAAAGAATAAGTCCTCAGCACCGCTCCATGCTTGTTCGTAAGAGGCGACTAAATGGGGAACATGGTTTTTTGAATTTTGTCTCATGTCTTAAATTGTATTCATGTTTCTAATCTATTCTCAATTTCTACTTACCGGCGAATATTGGATTCCACGCCGGTGGCAGCGGCTGGAGCATCTGAATATGAAGCCGACAGGATGAAGTCCGAGAAGAGCAGCAGCCATGGGTTGACGCTGATCAACATCGCCATCCTCAACGTTGGATTCCAGCTATTTTTGGTCAGTATGTTTTTCTTTATATTTTTTCCTTTTCCCCTCCCCTCCTCCCCCCCCCCCCCCCCCCCGCCCCACCCCGCCCCGCCCTCCTCCCATCTTGGTTAGGGAATTCTATTCATGAGCCTCTGGTTAGTGAAATAGAATTTAGGTTAGGGCTAGTAGTAATCACCCCCTGTGGACTTTGTTATACCCCCACTCTGAAAGAGAAGGGGGTATACTGTTTTACCCTTGTGTGTCTGTCTGTCTGTCCTTCTGTTTGTCCATAACAAAAATTTCTGTCACATTTTTTCAGCAACTATTCATCGCAGATGCTCCAAATTTTAACACTATTTGTTTTGGCATGCCATATCGGGGGATGTATTTTTGTACCAATCAGACATCAACTTCCTGTTAAATGATGACTTTGCTTATTTTTAGCCAAAATTTTCAAACAAATTTTCGTCAAAGATATCTTTGCAACTATTTATCGCAGATGCTTGAAATTTTAACACTATTTGTTTTGGCATGCCATATCGGGGGATCTATTTTTGTACCAATCGGATGCTAACTTCCTTTTAAATGAAAACTTTGTTAATTTTGCATATTCAAATCATAGCGGGGGTATTACTAGTGAGCATTGGCTCATAGATATCTTGTTTAAAATTCATGTTCTAACCTATTCTCAATTTCTACTCTCCGGTAAATATTCTTTGCTGCCCCCCGGCAGTGGTTGCGCAGCATTTGAATATGAAACCGTCAGGTTGAAGTCTAAGAAGAGCTAAGAGCAGCAGCCATGGGTTCAAGTCGACGCAGATCAACATCGCCATCCTCGATGTTGGATTCCAGCTCCCCCACCCCTGAGGACTGGGGTGGGTATCAAAGAATAAGTCCTCAGCACCGCTCCATGCTTGTTCGTAAGAGGCGACTAAATGGGGAACATGGTTTTTTGAATTTTGTCTCATGTCTTAAATTGTATTCATGTTTCTAATCTATTCTCAATTTCTACTTACCGGCGAATATTGGATTCCACGCCGGTGGCAGTGGCTGGAGCATCTGAATATGAAGCCGACAGGATGAAGTCCGAGAAGAGCAGCAGCCGTGGGTTGACGCTGATCAACATCGCCATCCTCAACGTTGGATTCCAGCTATTTTTGGTCAGTATGTTTTTCTTTATATTTTTCCTTTTCCCCTCCCCCCCCCCCGCCCCACCCCACCCCCCGCCCTGCCCCCCCCCCCCCGCTTCCTGCCCCGCCCCACCCCACCCCACCACACCCCGCCCCGCCCGCCCCTCCCCTCCCCTCCCCTCCCCCACCCCGCCTCCTGCCCCGCCTGCCCCCATTAACTTGGTTTATATTTTATTTTCTAACCTATTCTCAATTTCTACTTTCCGGTAAATATTTCTGGAGCGTTACCTTGTCAACAGTTGAAATGTGTGCAACTTAAATGTGAAATTGTAAGGGATCGGCAGCAGCAGCAGCAGCCTGATTCCAACAACATTCTGAGAGTGTGACTGTTCCAAGTGGCAATAATTTTAGCATCATCACTTACCTTGTCAACAGTTGAAATGTGTGCAACTTAAATGTGAAATCGTAAGGGATCAGCAGCAGCAGCAGCCTGATTCCAATCTCAACAGGGGTCATTTGATGTTCTGCAGCATCCACACATAAAGGGGGCCAACAATGAACCACTGCATCCAAAGCATGTCAATATAAAGAGTTGGAGGAGGATAAACATAAAGGAGGGCCAACGATGGACTACTGCATTCAAGGGATGTCAACACAAAGAGTTCGAGGAGGTCAACATAAAGGGGGGCCAACGCTGGACTACTGCATTCAAAGGATGTTAACTCAAAGAGTTGGAGGAGGGCAATGATGGACTATACTGCATCCAAAGGATGTCAACACAGAGAGCAACCATGGACTTCTGCATTCAAAGGATGTTAACTCAAAGAGTTGGAGAGCACTCAAGATGAAAATTAACTTGCAGTGGAGAAATAATACATTAAAAGATTTGTGTGACAAGTGAATGTGTAACCATTACTTGATTATGAGTGTACTTCATTGTTTACAATAAAATGAATTGTTGATACCATATATCTAAAAGAAAAAAAAAGAATTGTTGCACCAATAATTTTTTTATGATTTAAAAAGATTTTAATAGTAATTAATTTCTGCGTACACAGTATTTCATTGCAAAATAATCAGATATATGGTATCATGGTTATTGTGTTTTAATTTTTGCCATGCTTTGTTTTGGTTGTAGGTTGCCCCCACAAGCATTTGTTTGACAAATTGTTCTTACAAATTCTTTTTGCATTCAAATTCTTGTGGAGGTTATTTCTTCTAATGAGACTCTGAGTTGGTCAGGGTGAGTATTACCTATTTTGATTCTGGAAACTTAAAATTATTGCAAAATATATAATGATTGTCATCATAAAGATTAGAAAAACCATAATGTTAAAAAAGATTCCTGCTGGGTTAGAGATATTACTAGTTCTTATACTCCACAAAACTTGCATGCATGGACGCTGCTCAGTAGATACTTAGTAAGAGACAAGGATGCTGAATCTTAATTAGCAACAAATTTAATTCATTGTATAATGACCACATTATAAAAAATCAATGGTCCGATATTTTTAATCATAGTACATGTATCAGGTTTTATGAAATAAAAAAACTCCACCAGAGGAAATTTTGATCAATGTAGATTCCTAATTAAACGGGGAAATTGAAATTTGTTTAACATCGTCCACTGAGGTTGAACCCTCACCGGGCATGACAGAACCATTTTCAGTAACATTACATGCAGGAGACATTTTATGGATGTCTACTTTCTTCTCTCCTTTTTCTTTTTGTGACTGGAAAATTTGCAAAATCTGCATGGGAATTATAGAAAAAACCATTACACTTTCTTTAGCTCACCAAGACGAAGTCGGGGGGAGCTTATGCTATTCCCCCGGCGTCGGCGTGGACCTGGTTAAAGTTTTTGTTGCAGGTCCTGTATCTAAGTTATTACTTGTCCTATCTTCACCAAACTTGCATGGATGATGCATCTGGACCTACTTATGGACTTGAAAGACATGGATGCTGAATCTGGGCCATGAATTTCAGATGCTGGAGGAGGTTAAGATTTTTGAAGCTGGTTAAAGTTTTTGGTGCAGGTGCCCTTTGATAGCTATATCTAAGTTACTACTGATCCTAACTTCACTTAACTTGCATGGGTGGTGCATCTTATGATACTGATGCACCAGACAGGCTTGGATGCTGAATCTGAGCCATAGGTTTTGGATACTGGTGGAGGTTAAGGTTTTCAGAGCTGGTTAAAGTTTTTGGAGCAGTTGCCCTCTGATGATTATATCTTAATTATTACTGTTCCTAACTTCACCAAACTTGCATGGATGGTGAGTCTTATGATACTGATGCACCTGACAGGCTTGAATGCTGAATCTGAGCCATAGGTCTCGGATGCTGGAGGAGGTTAAGGTTTTTGGAGCTGGTTAAAGTTTTTGGAGCAGGTGCCCTCTGATTATTATATCTTAGTTATTACTGGTCCTAGCTTCACCAAACTTGCATGTATGGTGAGTCTTATGATACTAATGCACCTGACAGGCATGAATGCTGAATCTGAGCCATAGGTTTGGGATGCTGGAGGTTTAGTTTTTAGCTCACCTGAGCTGAAAGCTCAAGTGAGCTTTTCTGATCCAGCGTTTGTCCAGCGTCTGTCTATCTGTCTGTCTGTCTATCCGTCCGTCTTTAAACTTTTAACATTTTCGACTTCTTCTCCAGAACCACTGGGCCAATTTCAACCAAACTTAAGACAAAGCATCCTTACGTAAAGGGGATTCAAGTTTGTTAAAATGAAGGGCCATGCCCTTTATCAAAGGGAGATAATTCAGATTTATTAATTAAAAATTTGTTGGTATCTTTAAAAAATCTTCTCAAAAAGCAATTGGCCAGAAAAGCTGTTATTTGTATGGAAGCATCCTAAGGTAGTGTAGATTCAAGTTTGTTCAAATCATGATCTTTAGGGGTATGGTGGGGCCACAATGGGGCCATAATAAAATTACTGTTTGTTTGTAATTGCTGCCCGCCTCATCTAAATACCCCCCGCTGAAAAAATTATGTTTGGTAAAATATAAAGAACTTCTTTTTTATTGTTTTGTTTCATTGTACCATGTTTACAGGTTAATTAATAGTTCATTCGTCATTTTTTTTTTAAATCGGGTTCGACCTCCTCATAAAATTCAACAACACGCTGGATCAATAAAACGTTTTCTTTGAAGTATATTTATAATATGGGCAGGTCTATTCGCCAGAATGGCGATATAATAATCGTAGTGAAATGTATAAAGGTCGATAACTTGTGTTATGTATAAGCTATCGCCATTCGGTTTTTGGTTTTTTCATCTATGGATATCGAAATATATTAAATCATTTTTGATAATTCAATGTTTAATTGCAAAACCTTTGCCAGAATGAGCTATGGTCGTAAAAATCAGGTGCCGGAATGAGGTAAACATCTTTATAAAACACTTAATATTTCAAAAAGCGTTTAACATTTTTTCATTTGGACAAAATTCATGTTTTTATCATTACGACCATATCTTTGAAATATGTAAAAATTGAACTCACATGTTTTGATTTGATACCTTTGCCGGAATTAAATTTTTTCGTTAAAAAAGAATGCCGTAATTGTGCAGTCTTCCTACATAATCACCCATATCATTAATACCATTGAATATATTTTTATTCGGTAAAGATTTTTTTTCACTGAATTTGTTATTTTTTAGCACCCTTTTGTATGTGTTTTTCTCGTTTGATATGAACAAAGAAAAGAAATAAACATTTTCACTGTTTTCTATTGAGATTTTTATTTGTCATCAATTTTAAAATAAATTTCCAATTTGGAAAAAAAAAAATAACCTCCCTCCCTCCTGGGTCTAAAACCCCCAAGGCGGCAATTCCAAACAAACTTTTTTTCAGGATGACCTAGGGGGGTTGAATTTTTACATAGAAATATATAAAGAAAAATCTTTAAAAATCTTCTTCTCAAAAATTAATCGTCCAGAAAAGCTGTAACTTGTGTGGGAGCATGCTCAGGCAGTGTAGATTCAAGTTTCTTCAAACCATGATCCCTGGGGGTACTGTGGGGCCACAATTGGGGGTCAAATTTTTACATAGGAATATAGAGAGAGAAATCTTTAAAAATCTTCTTCTCAAAAACCAATTGGCCAGAAAAGCTTTAACTTGTGTGAAAGCACCCTCAGGTAGTGTAGATTTTAGTTTGTTCAAACCGTGATCCCCGGTGGTAAGATGGGGTCACCATGGGGGGACGAATTTTTACATTGGAATGTAAAGAGAAATATCTTCTTAAGTAGAAAAGCTTTTACTTGATTGGAAGCATCTTCAGGTAGTGTAATATATATAGATAAAAAATCTTTAAAAATCAAATAAAAAAGGATGAGACTATAATTGGGGGTGGGGAGGTCAAATTTTTACATAGAAAATAAATTTGATCATTCTCAAAAATATATAGTATATAGTATTACTAATATGCAAGGATATTGTCATTTGTTGATTCTCAGTTGTTTAGACTGTGGCCCTGGATAATTCTTGGGCCACACAAGGGGTTCAAAGTTTTGATGTTGGTTTATTATTTATATGAACAGTTGTTTAAGATCTTTTTGAGAATGGCAATGCTCAATATGTGATTATAACTATGAAATCATCCAGTTACAAAAGGGGCTCAACATAATAGTATCTGGAGAAAATTTTGAAATTTTTTTAATACAGAATCTATTTTTACTCATTCATTGTCACGATATTTTGGATATGACTTCATAAAGCTGTTTTTATTAAGTCTAGTACTGTTACTCAGGTGAGCGATGGGGCCCATGGGCCTCTTGTTTGGAACAGGTTACATGTTTTATAGATAATAGTACTATTTTAAACTTTCGTAATTGATCTAACTATAATATAAATGAATCGCAGAGGTAGCTTCATATTCAGAGCCTGATCTCTATTATCAAGGATGCTAAAAAAAATCTCCTACCTCACTCAAACCTGCTTGATAGATGTGTTTGTTGTTAAATGATATAACATGATTCCTATGATATAGTATTGTATGATATGATACACTACTGTTTTATATGATACAATATTATATCATATTATATATTGTAAAAAATTAAATGATACGATATGATATTGTATCAATTTTTTGTACATTATGATATGATATTGTATCATGATATTGTTATGTATAGTATTGTATATTATGATACAATATTGTATAATATCATATTGTATAATTATTTTATCACATGATCTTGTTTTATATGATATTTCAATATATATAATATCGTATCATATGATATAATATTGTATGATATGATATTGGTTTATATAATATATTATTATATCACATGAAATTGTATTATATGATATTGTAATATATAATATTGTATCATATGATGCAATATTGTATAATATGATATTGTATTATATAATATATTACTATATCACATGATATTGTATCATATGATATGATACAATGTTGTATCAAATTATATTGTATCATGATACAACATCATATTATGTATCAAATATTATACAATATGATAATCATACAATACAATATCATACTATATTATACAATATGGTATCATATGTTACAATACTGTGATGTATTATGTTATATGATACTGTATCATATAATTCTATATTGTATCATATATAAGATTATGATATTGCATTATGTGATCAAATACAATAATGTATAACATGATAAAATGTCATATCATATGTTACAATATCATATTGCATCATTATTTATTACAGTATTATATTGTATTATATGATATATAGTAAGAATCTTAGGATGCATTATCGTATTTTATATTATTGTATTGATAAACATTGTATCTTATAATACTGTTTGAAATGAACGTATGAATATCATGCAATTTTTTAACATGTGATATACAATATTGGGTCAAAATAGTATCCTTGAATATCCAAGATCATTAACTACGATTTTCATATAATATGATAAAGGTCTCATACAGGTGATGCCTCGTCTCGGTGAGCTTTGTAATCTGTGATTACCTATGTTTACTATGACTCATCCTCTGGTTTCAATCCTATCATCAGCAAGTTACCTCGAGGTCTACAAGAGAAGTGGGTGTTTTCAAGCGTCCAAGCATAAGAGATACTATTGTGTCCCATTTCGGTCATTCAGCTTCATTGTGATCCGAGAACTCGGCATTGTGAAAAATGATCCAGCTTTCCAAACTGAAGGATCTCTGGCATCAACAACAGAGAAAAGAACTAACAAAACAAAACCAACTTTTTCTGTTCACAGTCGAAAAATTGAACTAACAACAAATGATGGAAATCAAACAAGAACGAACAAAGATGTCCTATTCACAAGGCCAACCATTCGTCAAATAATTGTAGATTCTTCCGAGCTTAACCTTTACAAGAGAGGAAAGATCTCCTACAAGAAATGGATTTCTGTTATAAATGCTGTGAATCCAAACATTTATCGAGAAATTGTACAGCAACCATAAAATGTGAACTTAATGTGGAAGCTCTCATCATCCTACAGCTATGCATATTGATCAGAGAAATTCTGAACCTAAAGTTAGATGGGATAAAGTCATGCAAACAATAACCCTGGATTCGCTGAGGGCGGGGAAAAAACTGTTCGTGTATATCCTTCGGGCAATTGTGAGCACGCTATCAAGGTGTACGCAGTCATAGACAAACAAAGCAATCGAACACTCGTTAGATCCCAATTATTTGACTTTTTCAATATTCATGCAGAGTGAATCAGCGTTTTCATGCAGCGGACAATCTACTTGTAGCGGAAGAAGAGTCAATGGATTAGTAGTAAAAGCCCTTGATGGAAGCTGTCAATTTAACCTCCCAACATTCAACGAATATGATGAAATTCCTGACAACAGAGGTGAGATACTAACCCCAGAGGTAGCAGATAAATATATCCATCTACAGGACTTCGCCGATCACCTAATGCCACTAGATTCAGGAATCAACATTCTTCTTTTGATTGGACGTGACCTTGGTGATGCACATCATGTACTTGAGCAACACATTGGACCCCCTATCGCTCCATACGCTCAGAAACTTCATCTTGGATGCGTTATTGTAGGAGAAGTCTTGGAAGAACTCACAGACAAGATGTTGTAGTGGCAAACAAAGTTGCAGTTATGTCTGATGGAAGAACTACATGTACCTTATCTACCTAGAACCTACCGAAATAGATACAGTGTGATGCAGTATTCAAACATCCAAAACGAAATGAACCAATCGGACAAAACATTTTCCAGACATCTCATGATGATAACAAGCCAGGACTGTCTGTGGAAGATAAAGATTTTCTAGCTATTATGGATAAGGAGTTTTGTTCGTGACAAAAGCGGACAGTGGGTTGCACCATTATCGATCCGAGAACCGTGACGCAAACTTCCAGAAAATAGACAACAAGCACTAAGAAGAGCCATCATTTTAGACGCTAACCTTAGAAAGAACCCAGTCAAGTGTGAACATGCAGTAACTTTTATGAAGCGCATTCTGGATACAGAACATGCAGAACTAGCACCACCACTAAAGGAAGATGAAGAGTTCTGGTTCTTACCAATCTTCAGCATATACCATCCGAAGAAACTTGAACAAGTCAGAATGGTGTTCGACTCCTCAGCTCAGTGTAATGGGGTGTCATTGAACGTGTTACTATCTGGCCCTGACCTGACGAATAGTCTACTTGGTGTTTTGATGCGGTTCAGACTTGATAACATTGGAGTTATGGCCGATATTCAGCAAATGTTTCACTGCTTTAAAGTGTGAGAAGATCACAGTGATATAAAGCTGTGTGACTTGCAGAAAGATGAGGAGAAAACCAAAGCATTAATTCATGGCTGACTTATCTGAAGATCGATTAACGCCTGGACCTCTGTTCTCAAGTGTTGGAGTGGATACCTTCGAACCCTGGGAAGTTTTGCACTTCGAACTAGAGGAGAACTGGCTCGTGCAAAACACTGGGCTGTAATGATTTCATGTCTCTCGTCGCAAGCTGTTCACGTTGAAGTCGTCGAAGAGATGAGTTCCTCATCCTTCATTGATGCACTTTGGAGCATCGGCGCTATACATGAAAGCAGTGTTAAAGAGTTTGGATCAGATTGCGGCACAAATTTTGTGGGCTCAACAGAAAGCCTTGGAATCAACGCTATAAACGTGGAAGATGGACCTGTCAAAAAGTTTCTTCTCGACAACAGAACAGCATGGATCTTCAACCCTCCACACTCATCCCACATGCGTGGTGCTTAGGAGAGGATGATAGACCTTACAAGACAGCTCCTAAATGCACTGTTGATTATGGACACAGCGAAGAAGTTGACACACGAAACCCTTGTTACATTCTTAGCAGAAGCAAGTGCTATAAACTCCAGACCATTAGTACCTGGGTTTCAACTGACCCAGAGTACCCATTCAAACACATTAATAAAGGTGCTTTGTTTTTTGTACAGTGTATCATAGTGGTAAAATACTGAAACAAAAACAAAATATGTATTACTCATTCTCTCTAAAAATAATGGAATACTGTTACTATTATAATCGATCATTATATTGAAAGAAACATATGGTTGTAAAAAATTTCCATGGAAACTCATTTGTGTTAAAATTTTATAATTTGGACATTATATTTGATTTGAACCTTTTTATCTTTAGATTATTACTAAATTTCATAATAAGTATTTGTTGCTTTTATGTACAATTTTTTTTAACATTTATTTTACATTTATGTTTAAATAGTGATATACATACAATTTTAAAAATTACTGTTAAATTTATTAATGACTGCTTTGAACACTGATGTCAATTATTGTAAGGAAATGTTAAACTTATATATATATATATATATATATATATATATATATATATATATATATATATATATATATATATATATATTTTACCACTATGATACAATAAACATCATCAGGCACCTTTATTGCGTTTGGCTATACTATCTGCAAGCCAAGGCAGAATACACGAGAGAGCTAGAGGGAAATGGAAAGCCACCTTACTCACCCTTGGGAAAGAGGTGTAGCGCCTTTTCCCATTATTTCGCCTACACCCGTGATTGAACGTGTTTGAACGGAAAATACCTGTTACTAAAAATAGATATATTATATTAGAGGTGTGCTCATACTCAGAATTAAACAAGAGATTTTAAAAAAAATCCATCAGATTAGATACATGTAATTTAAATCGCTTTTCTTCTCATTCTTAAAGTGAAAAGAAAAAATATTTACTATAGCTGCTTGATTGAATCGATCCAGTGATCGCAAAATCAAAATGACCTACGCGTTTCCACTGGGCCACGCATATAACACTTTAATAGGATGTCTTTCCAATATGTATGGCTATATACATACATATATATATGGTGATGTATTAGAAAATATATGTCACTAATTGAAATATTTGTCTAATTTTAAGTACGAAGATCACGTTAAACCCAAATCAATTCAGTGTAAACGTTTACTACAATACCTATATAACATAATTTTAATCAGACTTCTTTGGTTTGAAATGGTTCAAATAATCATATATCCAACTTTTTATTGCGTGCTAACAATTTTCCTATACATTCCTTACAAAACCTGAAGATTTTAATGATGTCGTGTAAGATAATTAAGTTCCCTTTAAGATGGCAATTGTCTAATTTGCGTTTCTTTGAATATATTTTAACTAAAAATTGTATAATACTGAAAATAGCTGATGTTTGCAAAAGCGCTATAGTGTAGGCCAAATAATAGGAAAAAGGCGCTTTTCCTCTTTATGTAAGTCATGTCATTAATTCAAGTTTGGTTTGTCGAACTAAGGTACAGCCGTAACACGGCTTCTGATGTTAAGAAAACGCCCTCTAAATGTCTTTTTCTTGACTAAATAATGGCTTATAGCTTAAAAAATCGTACCTAAAAATTTAAGGTATATCTGATGGTTAATATTGTTGGCCATCCACTTGAATTCCACTCTGCACTTTGGTAATATGAATTAAGAATATCAGATCATAAGCAGGATCTAGATTATAAAGACTTATAATATTTGAAATGCCGCCTACGACGTTTTTTTTTTAATCTTAAGCGTAAACTTTCAAGAGGGGCTATTAATTAGTTTCAGTCGGGCTCGAGGTTCCATATCATCCTCATGGCGGAAAACTCAAGAATTAGGTATTGTTGTTCCCTCGAATTCGGGATCTTAATGGAAGGAGAGACATATCAATGCAGGTAACCGTGTGCAAAATCAACATATTGCTGGTGATGTACTTTTGTTCTTTTCATTTTGACGAAAATTCATCATTTTATAGTGCAATCGTAACTACTCTGCCATTTCCGCTGGCGAAAAATAACCTCGTAAGCAGACGGTGTAAGAATCGGCGATTTACCGCACTATTTCAAGTCACATGACAGTAAAGATGGCGGCGTCATCCTATCCGCTGTGTGTCTGCTGTGGGACGGCAAAAAGTAAATATTACAGTTTTTCTAGCAAGAAATGTGCTTTGTTTCAAATAGAAAATACCATTAAATTCTTCGTCAGTTCCGACATTGATTTAACTAGAATTAAAAGTAAGAATATCTGCGACAATTGCGTAAAAACAGTCTCCCAAATATCAACAATATGAGAAAATGTTATAAAGGCCTGCAAAACACAAACAAGTGATACTGTGACAACGATATCAACGACAACAACCCCCGTAGACAGAGGTAAACGATCTGCTAAGACACCACCCTCACAGTTACGGTCAGGCCAGACCAAGAAGAGGAGTTCTGTGGTAGATCAGCTGATGAAGTAAGTCTTGGTAAAGATGCATTGCAAGAAATGATCATGGACTTTATAATTTGCAATATTTCCCATGTAATGATGTCAGTAAATAAAATGTAAAAAGTTTAAATATGTAAATTGTTTTCAATTTTTGAAAAATGCAGGCTGTTTCAATGTTGAGCCCACCAACTTTTATTCAGTAACATATTCTCACCCGCAATATAGGTCAGTTGAAAAGCTAAAGGTTTCAACAAATGATGAGGAGTCAACTTCAGCCAAGGAGGAGTCGAGTTCCACCAAGGCATGTCGTAAACTGTATCAACAAACCATTCCTATACTCCTAAGGATTTACAGAATGTGTCAGAGAAAGTTTCTGACATACTGGATGACAAACTTCATGCGAAAATTACAAATCCAGTAAATGGAAGGTATGTGATTTTTGATTGAAATTTGCAAGTTTCCAAGCTTAGTTTCATGTATCTTGACATTATCTGTGCAGATCATTAGAAAAATAGCTCAGGTCATTCCCCTGCCCTCAACCACCCCCTTTTAGAAAAGCAAAAGTGTCCCCATCCCTTGAAATACTTTAAATCTAATGAATGCCATATGTGTATTTAAACGGAGATTTGCACGGGTAAAGTCAAGATATTTTGCATTTATAATATGTATTCATTGTTATGTTATTTTTTATTGTTTGTTATTCGAAAGTTTCTGTTTTTTTATACGAAGTTCAATGCTGTTACATGACAGTGGTATATCAGATCAAATGAATATTTAAATTGTTTTTGTCTCTTCATTAGAATAAATCTAATTTCAACATCAGCTATGCTCTATATACCACTGTTAAGATTAGTTTAGTTTGCATGTGTTATTTATTTTTCAGCAGTTTCAATTTCAACGACAGATCACAAAAAGAGGAAATGGTATAGCGTCCATAGCACATGAGTGAGGATGGCAAAATATCTGTACTTTCACACATATGAAGGAAATCCATTGCAGTGTGTATGAGAAAATATTTTATGCATGTTGTTTCTTTATATATTGTTTTGCAATGGGTAATATGGCATGTTGTCAACAAATTAGTTGAGAACATCCAGGTTCAAATCCTGGAAACCCAAAATTTTAAATGTTTTCAGATGTATACCATGATTTAAATTTTTAGTTAAAAAAAATCAATTTAATTTTTTTCATCAAAGTAAATTATAGTTAACTACTGAGTAAAATTTTTGTAAACTACCTGCAATCTACATGAAATTAACCATAATCTGTTTGCTGATCAATTCTCAGGATTTTCAAACATTAAAAAAGAATTTGACATTTGTCCTATATATATTTTTTCGGTGAATACAGCCAAAGCATTAACAAAGAGCTGAGCAAATTAATATGTGGAAGAAAAAGCATCCTTCTGAAAAAAGGTGCAGATATTCTACAAGAATGCAATCTATTCTCAGCATGTGTGATAGAGATGCAAGAATGCTGTCCTCTCCTTCTTGAGGTCCTTTCCACTTCTCTAGAGACGATGGATGCACCAGAGAAAAAGATTGCAACATTGGCGACTATTTATGGCATGTTGATTCATAGCAGAGACCCTCTAGCCTCTGGAATTCAGAGAATGTATTCAACATTAGCAATTCGGTATCATGCAGATAATAAGGTACTGAATAAAACTCGATAAATTCTGTGTATTATGTATGCATGTTTTTTTAACTGTTTATTACCAAAATTAAAAATTTTAAAGTTACTCATTAAAACTTGATAAAAACTGTATATTATGTTTTTTTTAAACTGGTTATTTCTAAAATTGAAATTGATTTAACTTTGATATTTTTAGCTCTTGCAGAGACTCAATAAAGTCCACATCACAATGTCTGATTCGTCAAAGAGGAATTTGATAAAGGAGCTCGGAGGAGCTCTTGAGGAGAATTTAGTGAAAGATATTTGCCGGGGCGAAAGTGGAAAGTTTAATGGGGACAATCTGGATATTAGGGTCAATACCAATGACATAAGAATGTCCAACAAAGACAAACACTATCATTTTTTTGCCTCAAATTTTGTAATAGACAGGATATCCCCAGTACTTTCTAAACAATAGAGAAAGGCCACCTGTGTTTGAAGATGTCAGTAGATTCATTCCCAGTGAACCTGAAGTTGAAATTTACAAAGACAGTTTGAAAGTCCTCTTAGGAAGAATTATGGTAGAATACATCCCAGGATTCCAATGGCTTTCCAAGGTAGTACCAGGCCATATTCCGCATATATACAAAGAGGAAATGGCAAAGCCTTCAAAAATTCACTCCTTGCCGCTATCATTAAACAATGAGTGTTCATATGAAGGCTGTCTACATATACTTCAGGAATATACTGAATGGATTAACAAGTGGTACAGAAAAGCAGGCAGAGGTATACAGAGCGCTTTTTATTTTGTTTCAATTGAATAGAAAAAGTATTTATGATTTGGTTTCACATGTAATTTTGATGATGATTTTAAAATAATACCTTTTAAAATGTACTTTTGACATAATAATTGTGAGAAAAAGGATATATATGAAAAAAAATTGTTATATTTTTCCCTCTTAGCAAATGAATTAGAAAGACTCCAAGTCCCAGTAGGTGGGGACCAGTTAACAAGGGTGAGATTCCAAGGTGCTAAAGCCTTGTGAGATGGCTGTCATACAGTACAGGAGAGGTTTGATCAACTCAATCCCATCATAATAGAACTGTTTCACACATTGCAAGATTTTATAGAGGTATTTTCATAATTCATAAATCAGATTTTCAACAACAAAAAAAAGAAAGAAAAGAAAGTTGTACAGTTTGAAATTGAAATTATCTGCATACCATCAAATTATGTTAATAAAGATATTTGATCCTTTCACAGAAAATGTGCAAGAAGTTCTTGAAGTTAAATCAAGGAAGAGATGTAGGGACCCTGTCTCACCTTAAAATAGAAATTCAGAGGTCCAATGGGAATGGAAATGTAAAGAGTAGATTTAAGGTAATTTATTCATAAATGTTTAGTTCATAGTGCATATTAGATGACAAAAGGCTTTTATTTCAGTTTCATAAGTATCATGAAATGGCATAAAACAATTTTGCTTTTAAAATAGGCACATGAAGATTTTATTATCTCTGTCGGCCATTCCTACTTCTTGAGTTACATAATGGAGAAGTTTCACATGACCAGCTTGTCTGATAAACCTGTGCACCATGCTATTCCGGAAAATGTGAACAATCTTCACAGGACTAGAAAACAGGACATTTTTCAAAGTCTGCTTGGTGAAATTTTAAAAGACCTGTACATTCCTTTTAAATCTCAGGTTGGTATTAATGTTAGTGTTTCTTGTGTTTCAGAAGGACAATATGCTTGTTAAAAAGTAATTTAAAACCTATAAGGGTATGAAAATCACTCATTCTAAAATGACATAATACATGTATATCAATTATTTTATGACAAAATTTTTGAAGAGAATCTTTATTTAATTTTTTTCTAGGAACCTAACCATATCAACATATCAGTATAGATTGGAGAACAGACTTTCACTGTACAATCAAAAGTTGATGAACAGATAGTCACAATTCCCATCTCAATAAATGGAAATCTTTTTCATGTTAAAATTTCCTTAACAAAAGGGAGGGATGCAGAGTTAGTGTTAATCATGTGGAAATGTTCGTCAGATATCGAGATCA
The DNA here is from genome assembly GCA_033439105.1 of Magallana nippona. Classification (NCBI taxonomy): domain Eukaryota; kingdom Metazoa; phylum Mollusca; class Bivalvia; order Ostreida; family Ostreidae; genus Magallana; species Magallana nippona. The sequence continues at coordinate 24,562,915 of CM065926.1, forward strand.
AGACCATGGGCACAAAGATGATCTTTATAACTATGTCATTAATTACCTCCAATGGTATTTTGTTATTCTACAACTTCAAGACACAATTCATGAGGGTGATATTACAAGAACAAATATCATTTTGAAAACAATGATCCCATTTTTTTATTCCCACTCTGCATTGTCAAAATATTTCACTGAGTGCATTGACTACATTCTCAAAACAGAAATAACTCTACCCCCAGATGTTGCTTTTCGTGTCCGTGCAGCATCATTTGTCAATGTTCATGGTGGTGAGGGAAAAAATAAGGCTGCAGACATGCACAAAGAAAATGAGGTGAAACTACTGAAAGACTTGATAAGAGGTTTAGGGGCAAACAAGACTGAAAATTCAATAGTTGCAATTTCCAAAGCAGCCCCAGTGATACAACAGATTGTCCAAAATTATGACAATATGCTATCGATTAAAAAAATTAATACCAAGCATAAAAAGAGATCATCTGAGGAAGATATTCAGGCTATGATAAGAGTTTTGAAGAAAATCTCCCCCTGGGTTCCTGAACAGCGATCTCTAAATTCCTTTATAGGTTTTGAGAAATCGCCCTTCTCCTTTGATGTTCATCTATTCCAAGTAGCAGTGAAAGACACTGTAAAGAGACTGCTTAGAGATATTCCAATTCCACCTGAAGATGATGATCATGATGAAGAAGAAGACAGTGATCAGTCTGATGTGATGTCTGCAGATGAAGAAGACTGATTTGGGGTGTGTATTAGGTATGTACTTCTGTAAATTTGTGTTTACCGGTACATGTACCATACTAGCATAAAATACTCATGTAATTTTTACCCTACCTTGCCAACAAGTTCACTGTAAACTATTAGCCCTGCAATTGCTGCAACAGTCCTCTGCTAGCCCCGTGTATAAGGACTCTTCAAACCCAAAATACTGTAAGATTTGGAGTCTTAGGCATTTTTCAGAATTTTTGCAGTATTGAATTATTTCCTCACTTAGACCTTTTCTGTTTTTTGCAATGTCATTATTGTTAAAATATAATAATTCAATACACTTGTCTCCAGTTCTGCCGGCTCTTCCGATTTCTTGGAGATATTTCTCAATTGTTGTAGGAGGTCTACAGTGTATTATTCTTGTAATACATCTGGCATTTAAGCCCATCCCAAGTGCAAACGTAGCAAACACTAAACGTAATGTGGGGTTCTCCTTCTTCAGCTCGGTTATGACATGGGTTTTCATAGCCTCCGTGTAGTCTTTATGGAATTGAGCAAATATTCTGTTTTCTGGTACATGTTCACCTTTATCCTTTATATTGATTATCTTTCAATTCTGATTTTACATATTGGTAAAAGTAACCTAAAGATTCCAGGTTTTCAACATAAACTATAGTCACAGGGAAATGTTCCTTTTTTTCCTTCAGTTCTTTACACAGTGGTTCAATGATTGTGTCTAATTTTTTCACTTTGTCATTATTAGGTGGGCGCATAATCTTTTCAAGGAAAATATTTGGTCTGTCTGGGTTAGCTTTAATAACTACCGGATTTATATGTTGGAGCACTTTGCCAAGATTTTCTATTGAAGACTCTGTAGCTGTTGCAGTAAGAGAAAGGTGCGCTGCATTTGGAAATAAACAAGTGAGTTCTCCGAGTTTTTTGAACTTTGGTCTAAATTCTTCTCCCCTGTAAAATATATCTTCAATTTTGAAAGTTCCAGACGTGTGTATATTTATAAAGAGACAGGTTTTACCACTTAACATGCAATGTGTGACTTGAATGGGAGGATTATATTCATGACTTTATGTTGCACATTACTTTATACATGTATTTCCAATGATGATTATGCTTATTTTCATTGCTTACCATTCCTCGATCATGTGAACCTCGTCAATCGTTACACAACACACAGATTCCTGATAAATTTGTGACCTAAGAATCCTACCAATCCTTTTGGTAAAAATAGCCTCTGGATGACTACAAGATCTCAACATCATCATCTATGATACACTGCATATCTTTTGTAACCAGCTTAAAAACAACATTATTTAAAGCATTTTATGAGTGTTAATGGTTAGTTTAATATAAACATTTAGTTATGTGGTCCACCATGATCCAAATTTAAGTGCAATCTCATTAATTTAAAGAAAATTGCAAGTAAATGATCCTGGTGTTTTCTTCAGTTTAAAGTATTAAACAACAACCAAGTTAGTATCTGACAGGTAAAATATTAGACTTTGTGTGTTTAGAATTAGTAAAATAAAATATGTTAGGTACATATGTTAGGTAGATAAATCATTGCATATGTACACTTATATAAAAGGATTATCAGACAAAATGCTTGATGTAATGTAGGACCTTTTTCATTCAATTTTCTTCATTCAAGAACAGAAGAAGAATATTATGATGCATGTACTGTTTACTTTGGTTATAAATAACGCAGGATATAAGACGCTTTATCTTCTCTAGCATAATATATATATATAAACAAGAATCTGGGAATTATTATTTATCAATATTCAATTGATTTGAATGTAACCTGTACCTTTGACGCAGATTCTTCTTTGTCAGCGGAACGACAGCCAGTCCCTTCAAAGTTAAGACATGCAGCTTTTATCCCCTTGTGCATCAGAAAGAACACCTGTTCTACAATTATGGATGTTAATGGGGCGATGACTATCACAATGCCGGCTTTTTTCCTTCCACCCTGCAAAAACCATGGCAGAAGCTGATATATGATACTTTTCCCGTATCCAGTAGGCAAAACACTAATACAATCTTGTTTCCTCCATAAATAATTCAGTGTCTTCAACTGTTTATCCTTCAGAGAAAACTGGAGTCCCAATTTCGCCCGAGCAAATTCGAGTCTCGCCTCCATGTTATTGGAACTATATGTGGATATACTTCCGGCGAACGATTGAAGAAGAATTTTCTCTGTCTGCTTACGAGGTTATTTTTCGCCAGCGGAAATGGCCGAGTAGTTACGATTGTTTATAGTGGTTAGTGAACCGGTATTATTTGCCTTTGAAGTTTCACTTTATTATTACAGTGATTGAAGATAAATTAGGTCTCTATTGAACCGTAAGGCAGACGAGGAAATGTACACAAACATATCTAATCTTTATGATAGATACCCAAAAACTTTCATAATGCCATGATAACAGAGTCCACCTTCTTTATAAAATGTTATATCGTTAAAGTGACAGATGTTCCACGAACCGATCGAGTTAAAGGATTGAATTCGTCCCTTGTATACGCTTTGTAACAAATGAAACAAAATACTGCATTGTATCATATCTTAGATTTAATATGATTGTGTCAAATATCTACATTGTTGCTCTTTCATAATTTACCACATTCCATAGTTTAACACTAAGGCACGTCCGACCGACTGAGACTACTAAAGTCCTGTCGAGGTAAAATGTCTGTGTACTAGCCCGACTGGTTGTGGGGAAAAAAAAATATTTTCTATAATAAAGGTAAAATAATTCATATAGAATAAAGAATTTTTTTTTTAAAAAGTGTGAAATATCACTTGTGGCACATACATGTATCATGCCCAGTACAAACCGCAGGACGCATGCAAGCATTATTTTTAACAACGGACTGAACAGTCTTGTCGGAATCGCATTTTACGACATCCGTAAATTGAATAGAAATAAAAAGCACTTTTTCCTAATAGACATTAATTCCACAAATTACCGTAATTTGACTACAACCCAACTACCTAGGGGGTGACCTGGGCGAAATACTTTCTTTTTGATCGGTAACTTCGCCGGAATTTCGTCCGAAAGAAAAGTAGAAGTCGTCCTGTATTCTGAGATCACAACCCAAAAGGCAATAAAATGATAATAATCTAATTCTAAAGATGTTTTCAGAGCCTCAGTTAACTCCTGTTAACTCGAGTCTGTCTTATCATTAGGTGTTATAAATACGGGTGATGCAACCACATGCTGTGCAAACAAAAATTTTAAAAAAATTCCCTCCCTCCCTCCTGGGTCTAGAAACCTCCAGGCCACAATTCGAAACAAACATTTTTTTTAAGGATGGCCCAATAGTCTACTCCAGACATTTTTGTTTTCTTTATACAAAGTGACAATAGTTTCTTGTGGTACAAATGTATCATGCATGGAAACATTATTTATAAATGAAAGGAATTCTTTTTATTTGAATTTTTAAAAACTCTGATTCATTTTTATAAGGTTCTTGTAACATCATCAAAAATTTGTGTTTTTGACAAGTACATGTATTAAAGATGTTTGTTCCTTAGTGGCTTCGGTGAGCACCCTTCAGGACATCAAAGTCCCGGATAACAGTGGGGGATACACTTTCACAGAAGGCGGAGTCACAAACAGATTTGTATACTGGTTAGTATGTATTTAAGAGCCTGCAAGCTTGAATTCCACAAAATGCTACGCCATTTTTTGATAAAGAACGATCTTAAATGAAAATTCTGAAGAAAAAAAACACTATAGAAGTGAACAAAACACTGAAGGATGTGTTTCACATACAATATCTGTTATTTCCAAACCTCTGAATTTATTTATTGTTTCAATGAATAGGAGGACAACTAGCAACATCTTGGAGCTGGTGGAGGAGAGTCTGGACAACTTGTTTGGGTCACAGATTCGAATCCACTTCCACGACACTCGGATTATTGGGGGAATTTCCATTCACGAATCGCATAGAAATGTGATTGTATTGGTTGTCACGGCAATCAGTGTACATCGTTTGATGTTTCCTCACCCAAGTAAACTGATAAAAAATGTAAGCAAAAATTGACATTAAACCTAGTGTTAATTTGATGTCTGCACATCTGCATTTCCATAATATGTTTGAATTACATTATAATGTTTATACTATTATATTTATACTTTTAAGAATCTTTTCAGTTCATTTAACAAAAAATTATGGGATGGGCAGGGTTAACAGTGCAATGTCTTTAGGCTTGAATTTAATTCTACTCTGTGTTGCTCAATAATTTATGTTTGAACTACAGTCTAACAGTATTTTTAAAATGCTGCTAAGATTTACTTATTTTTTCAACATTTTAGACTTTAAATGCACAAATATTCACAACATTAAAAAATAAATGAGATTGAAAGGTAGAATCTTCTAGAGTTAAGTAAAACTAAATGAAGTTTGTAAAAAGGATAATGCATAAAAAATTTAAACAGTCGGTTTTCCAATGAATTTGTATAAATGAACAGCAGTAAAAAATTACCAGTTCAATAATTGAAATCATTTTGAAATGTGTAAAATGTACATGCATTTAAGCATTCAATGCTTATTTTTGGATGTTGATGGTCCTATAACACACCAAGGCGGTGCAGACAAATTATCATACCGCGCTAACCACACCAAGGCGGTGCAGACAAATTGAATACCGTGCATTAGCGCGGTATGATAATTTGTCTGCACCGCCTTGGTGTGTTATAGGACCGATGACATCCAAAAATAAGCATTCAGTGCTTATACAGTAAAACACGCTTATAACAAACTGCCAGGGACCAGGGACCAACCTAGAGCAAAAGTTTAGGGTGACTTCACTTCTCCCTAACAGAAAAGTAGGGAGAAGTTTGAGAAATCAGGGAGACTTCCATTACTTGACAACGGCTTAATGCTAATGATGATATACACAGATTCAAACTTTAATAATTTAAATTAGATTAGAAGCAAGTCAATAAAAAATAAAACAACATCTAAAAAATTAAAAAACTTATCCAAGTTATTAGATTTAATTTATTTGATGTATTCATACATTTTATAGATGAAATGTTTTGTAATTGTGTTAACTAAATAACAAATAAAATCAGTCTCTGTATTTCTGTGTACTTTGGAGGTATTAGTCCAACCCTTTGACCTAATTACAACCGTCATGTAGAAGATGTTATTTTTTTAAGATAACTGTAAACAAACGGTTTTATGATTATTTTAGCATTAATTTGTCAGAGTTATTAACTAATTACAAGTTACAAAAGATAAGACAGACTTGAGTTATTAATCACAACAGGGGTTAACTGAGGCTGTGAAAACGTCTTTAGAATTAGTTAATTTTATCATTTTATTGCCTTTGGGGTTAATTTACACGAGTGAACTCAGAATACAGGGCAACTTCAACTTCTCTTTTGGAGGAAATTCAGGCGAAGTTACTGATCAAAAAGCGACTATTTTGCCCAAGTCGCCCCCTAGGTTGGTCCTTGCAGGGACGGTCAATTTTACTTCGTTATAAACGTGATTCGTTATATCTGTTAGCTTCACAATATGTTTAAAACACACGGGGAATGAATATCACTTCACTATAAGCGTCAATTCATTATAAGCGTGTTCGCTATAAGTGTTCGCTTCTGCAACTAGAAATACAGTGCCAGAGACTTTGTAGAGAAAAATCTTTTTTATTAATGAGTAGATAGGATTTATTGATCATTTTTCATAAGTTGAACGTTTCATTTAATCTTACAATAATAAATATACTCAGAACACACGATGATGTTTATATTTGTGCTCATGGCGCATGAATAGGCTAAGTGTATTCACAGGAAATTGAACGTTGTATATTTCCAATGCAAACATAAGGGGAAATATACACCAAATGTAAATATAACGGTATGATCCATTTTAATTTTAGAACATTGGATACATCCAGAGCAGTCAATAGTTGCCATCAATCTTCAACTATGCATCAGACTTGGAGAGTCACTGGAGTAAATATTTGTTGAACCATGGTGGGAATTCTTGTCACAGATCCAGGCGGCTGCTTCCTCTCAGATCACGGAGGGCCAGGCCCTGTTTGCTCTCAGTAGCAATGAGGGGAGCGTACTCTTGATCAAAATGCCTCCCCTCAATATTCAAGGTAGTCAGCTATGATATTGAAACAATTTAGACAGCTCATGGTTCAAAAGGCCAACTTTTTATCTAGGACTGTCCTATATTCTTAATTTTAAAACTGTTTATTGGTGAATTTTATTTATCATTTAAGAACTTAAAGGACATATCGCATGTTTTTCAATTTTCGGAATTTTTAAAAAAAATCATTCTATACTCATTAAAAATGAAGTTTATTATCTTTTATACAAGATAATCTGGCTAATTCATTAGTTTAAAAGCGAAGAAATTCAAATATCGTGATATGCATATTTTCTCTCTCGATCTACCCGCCATTATGCGTGACGTCATATGCGACCTCAAGCGAAAAGGTGCCGTTAACCATCTTTGAAATTGAATTAAATTTAAACGACAAACTAATTATTACTTATCAAATTGCCGATAACGGGACATGATGGTGTTTTGTGTCTCGTACAGGTGTTCAAGCCGTCAAAAATGGGGATTTGGACTGTTGTTTTTATTAGTTTCCCATACGAAAGTGTACGGAGTTCATCGGAGGAAAGTAATAAGTGAGGACGCCATTTTGGATACCGCCTTGCTTCATTAGATGTTTTCTCATTGATATTGTTAAACTACACATACATGTATACGTCGGTGTTGTATAAATGATTTCTTCATTTTATGCTCACCTCTGCAGAAAACATAAGTACGGTATGTGAGATTTCTGTAAGTTTTATTGTTGCGAGAGAAGTCAAGGAGTTGTCGATATTGAATGTTTACACGAGAAATAGACAAAGTTTGCTGAGATGCATGTATACATAAACATATTAAAACCGGGATGGGATCTTACAGAAGAAACAATAATTAAGGAAAAAGTTTTTTCTTCCTTAACTATACTTCCCTGCTATATATATTGATACAGTGTAATATGAAATAAAGAACCGTAGAAAGTTGTGACCAGTTACAGTCGAATAAACAAACTTCTTGTGCACCACAGTTTACAACCAATGAACAATCCTTACCAAGTTGTGTTTACCATGTTTTTAACACGTGGATCAATTTGATCGTTATTGCCGAGTTTATCGTCACTTCTTTGGCTATAACATCGTTTTTTAACCGTACTGGTGGCTTAAACATGTACGACATAATAATAAGATTCTTTCAATTTAGTCAACATTGAAAAAAACTTTGTACATGGTGAATAAATTTCTAAGATTTAAAGAAGATAATGCTAATCCTACAATTTGTTTACAATCAGCTGTTCGAAGAAGGTCGCATGTGACGTCACCGTACCACGTGGCTCGCTATCTAATTAACGAGTTTTTATACGATCGGAGCTATGATTTAAATTGATATTATGGCTAATTACCTCTTTTTTAAAGCAAACAAACTGTTAGAAGTAATTAATATATAACAAGGAAGGCAAAAAATGTAAAATGTCCCATACTTTAGAATAATGCAATATGTACTTTAATACAAAATGTGATGGAAGACTGTAATAAATTTACAGTAATCATTGTTTATCACCATGGCTACAATGCAGAAGGACTATATATGATTTGAGCCTAAAACGGCCCCTTAAAATGAACATCATCATTTTACTGTAATTCTTTGTTTTCTTTGTACAGATATACATGTAAAGTTTTTTCATAATTTTCATTTTGATTCAAGTGCCCACAATTTAGAAATATGACATCATAAAGTTAACCTTTTTCAGCCATTTTCGCATTTTTAGCATGAAACGGCTTGTTTTTAAGCAGTTTTTCTTTCGGAAACATTAATATAACAATTTAATGTATTTGAAACACTTTGAAAAATAGCAAATTCTGGGGCACAAATTTGACTAATATCATATATAGTCCTTTATTAACCTAAAATGCATTCTTTGGTGTTTAATGTGGTACAAGGGTACAAGAAGAGAGCATTCTACTGTTTACCAGTACCGGTATCTTAAATTTATTTGCATCTCTCAGAACCTTTTTTTTTTTTAAATCATTTTATATTAAATGAGTTATCCCCTGAGTACAGATAAAGATAATCCTTAAAATCATTAACAGAAATTTCTCCAAGTTTTCAACCTGAAAGCAATGAACACTGAACAGACCAAAATCAATGGGTTTTTCCACTGTGGCATAAAGATTTCAAAAGATTGGTTATAGTGTAGTAAAACTTGTAGTGAGAGATGATCGTTATTTGCAGGTATTGTGCAGCAGTTTGAACCTTCCAAGTCTTCAATGATGCAGAAGTTGTGGACAGGGCTGGTTCCTGCAGCCATGAGGTTAGTCTATTGTGTAAGTCTATAAGTGGGTTATTTTTTCAACTTACCAGGGCTTAATTGATCATAATCTGTTGTGGTCATTGTGAGTTATCACAACCTTTTGCTAGACATCTAAAGAAGTTTTGAGCAACAAGAAAATTAAAGTGGATATTTTTTATTCTAGATATTGTAGATTCCTTATTTTATGCAAGTACTTAATTCTGCAATTCAAAGATTTTACATCAGATCACGAGAATATAAAATCATGAATGCCAAAATTTTTTCAGTTACATTTACCGGTAGTTTACATCTGTTTGAAAAATACAAGGGAGATTTTAAAATCCGCAAGATGTTCTTCTGGCGGATTTACGTGGATTTTAATTCCTCGTGTTTAATTAGGAATCTACAGTAGATCATGGTATTATAATTTAAAAATAAAATGTCATATTAAAAATTGTTTGAGGTGTATCAAGAATACCTGAGCTGATAAACAATGTCAGATTTTTCCCCATATTTGAATAAATCTTAATATGATATTTATTCACAAAAGTGCCATTTTCTCCAATTAAAAAGAGGGAAGAATTTTGCGGAAGAATTTGTAGACTTTTTTCATTCAATTGATTTCAGTTGGTTTTCTTTGATAGTTATGTGTATTATCAAATGAGCATAAAGTGAGAAAAATAAAAACAAGGGACAGAGAAAAGGCAGCAATCTTTTTTTCTTTTTTATGAAACATATTTTTCTTCACAATTGTCAATTTAAATAATTATGTTGATTTTATTCTCCATTTTTAAGGTAAGGTTTGTGGTTACAGGGAGATAACTCACAGATTTTCATTGTGACGTAACACCAACTACCCTTTATTTCAGCTATAACGTCAAAATTTATATGATGTCATAATTGATTTCAGGTTTTTAGTTCAACTGAGCTTTTAAGATCACATTTTGTCTGTCATCCGTCTGTCTGTCTGTCCATGAACTTTTCACATTTTCAATATCTTTTCCAGAAGCACTGGGCCAATTTCAACTAAACTTGGCACAAAGCACCCTTAGGCAAAGGGGATTCAAAGTTGTGAAAATTAAGGACCAGCCCTTTACAAAGGGAGATACATGTAATTAGAAATTATTAAAAAAAATTGAGAAATTTTCAAAAATCTTCTCTACAGAAAGCAGTCAGCCAGAAAAGCTGTAACTTATGTGGAAGCATCATCAGGTAGTGTAGATTCAAGTTTGTTCAAATCATGATCCCCGGGGGTAGGGTGGGGCCACAATGGGGGTTCAAATTTTTACATAGGAATATATAGAGTAAATCTTTAAAAATCTTCTTCTCTAAAACTGATCAGCCAGAAAAGCTTTAACTTATGTGGAAGCATCCTCAGGTAGTGTAGATTCAAGTTTGTTCAAATCATGATCCCCGGGGGTAGAGTGGGCCACAATGGGGGGGGGGGGGGGGGGGGGGGGTTGAATTTTTACATAGGAATATATATAGTAAATCTTTAAAAATCTTCTTCTCTGAAACTGATCAGCCAGAAAAGCTGTAACTTGTGTGGAAGCGTCCTCAGGTAGTGTAGATTCAAGTTTGTTCAAATCATGATCCCCAGGGGTAGGGTGGGGCCACAATGGGGGGGGGGGGGGGTTTACATAGGAATATATAGAGTAAATCTTTAAAAATCTTCTTCTCTGAAACTGACTGATCAGCCAAAAAAGCTGTAACTTGTGTGGAAGCATCCTCAGGTATGGAAGATTCAAGTTTGTTCAAATCATGATACTGGGGGTAGGTTGGGGCACAATGGGGGGGGGGTGTTCAAACTTTACATAGGAATATATAGGGAAATATCTTTAAAAATCATTTGCCTAGAAAAGTAAAATTTGTCATAACCTTCAGGACTAGGGTTTGGCCACATTGGGGGGGGGGTTCCAATTTTACAAAGGAAAACATTTAAATTATCCACAAAAACTCAAATGTTATTATATATGGTTTTACTTATATGTGAGCATTTTGAAGTATTGTTGATTCACAAGGGGTTCAAAGTTTGATGTAGGTTTATAATCCATATATGAACCTCGAGGACTGCAATGCTCAATATGTAATATGACTGTAAATCATCCTTATACAAAAGGGGTCAATGATAAACATAAGAATATGCAGTGGAATTTTTTATATACAGGATCTTTTATACGACATTGTTCAGATATTTTGTATATGACTCCATAAAGCTGATTTTATTATGTCTATCATTGCTCAGGTGAGCGATGTGGCCCATGGGCCTCTTGTTGAAAGATATAGTCTGATAACTGCAACTTATTATATTCATCTGCTGCCAGACAATTCAATTTAAAACCAATAAAATGAACTAAAAGAAATTAAGATCATTAGGAATAAAAAAAATTATTATGTAGAATCAATCCATAAGATGGAAAAATACAACTTTGCTATCAGTTGTTTTGTAAAATGCAGCCCTGGCTGCTGTGTGTATGTTATTCTAAATAGGCTGTGTGTGAATCAGTTTTCAGTCTAACATTGGTATCCTGGCACTGCTGGAAGAGGAATGCCTGAGGTCGGGGAACCCCACCAACCAGGCATGTCAGAACCACCCCCACTACGAGAGCAAGGCCCTCAAAAAGTGTCAGTATGACAAGATGCTCAGTCATGGCACGTTCCGACTCAAGCATTACGCTGGAAATGTAATTTATATGTCACTTTTCTAGCTCCTTACTTTCTTTGCTGCTTCAACTAACTTTAGCTTGTCATCTAGTCACCAAAGAGATTTTTCTGGTTTTTTTCTGAAAAAATAAATTGCAAAAGAAAGGGGGAGAGGTTCAAATGACTTAAAATTAAATCTAATGGTTGACTTTACATAATTTCCATAATTTTAGAGTCCTTTAGTTTAATACATGCATGATAATCTACTTTCAATACTATGTATCCATTGTTATGGGTAAGTTTTAATTTTTTTGACAGGTGACTTTCAAAGTAGATGGATTTCTGGACAAGAACAACGACTTGCTGTTCCGTCATTTGTCTCAAGCTATGTACCAATTTAAACACTGTCTCATGAAAGGACTATTTACTGAAGGTAATTAAGCTTCCAGAATTATGTATTCATTTTGTTGGTCTTATTGTAATATATTATGTTGCTGTATACATAAACTATATACATGTACTACATTGATATCATTATGTTTTTATATATGCATGGAATTATAATTTTTTTGTTCCACTGAGTAGAAAATCTTTCAAGAATATGACTTCTTAATCTATGTCTATCAAAAGAAAACTTATCAGTTTATGCCCATCATCGAAAAGAAAAGCGGGACCAATGGTGGTTTTCCGAGGATGTTCTATGTCTTTCTGTTAAAGAATATCCTTCATGTAGATCTGTTGAATCTAATGTAATATTCTGCTTGTCTTGACAGGAAATCCCTCAGAGAAGTCCCTAAAAAGATCTGCCACAGCAGGGTCTCAATTTAAGGTAACCATCGCCTTGTACATGTACCTCCTTGCTACCTCTACAAAAACCACAATACATTGTGAGTGCCTTCTAGCTTTTACTTAGTAGCACGTACAGGAACACACACAGGTTTTTAGCTCACCTGAGCTGAAAGCTCACGGAGGTTTTCTGATCACTTTTTGTCCGGTGTCCATCTGTCTGTCTGTCCATAAACTTTTTAAGTACAGATTGACGTAAGAATCGGGCAATAGAATTATTTTGAAATATTCCATCTCGTTGTCGAATACGGACCTCATATATTGACATGGCGCGCCAGTTTGACGCCGTGCAAGTCTTAATAAAACTGCAGAAATTAATACATAATTACAATAAACAGCAACTCTTATGTGAAAATTTGATCATAATTAATAACTTAACTCACTCAGCACAATAATTTCCAATTTTAAAAAGTTTTGAAAATTTTGAGTTTCGAGTTTAAATTGCCGTTAAATTTAGCAAATTCGAGTGAAATTTGGTTGTCTTTCTTGGTTGATTCACAATATCATCGCTAGATGGCGCGTCTTTGCTACGTACGCTACTGCGCGAAAATGGAAGTTCGAGAAGAAGACACGGTTTTGGGACACTACGCAAACAGTTTCTCCGGTCTGTATAAAGTCTATCCAGAATAAACAGCTCCAGTGACCCTTTGCAACTGTGGCAGAGACATAACAAGACATCTGCAAAGTTTAAAACTTAGTGATGGCCGACAAACAATCTGTCAACCAGCAACCGGACAGTGAAGGAAGTCATACCCTAAAGAATCACATTATTTAGAACATTTTAGGTATAATAGTGCATATCCACGCTATACATGTTGAATAAAATAAATTTTTCTGCAGTGAAGTTATCGTTTGTCACTACATGTATCAGTGATCATACTGGTTTTCCTCGAATCTATTTTTAGAACATATCGAAGTGATTGAATTTTGCAGTGATCCGGACGCTCAAATATAATTGCATATTTTACGAATGTACACTTTCATTTACAATTCTAATTATAAAAATGTGCGTTGTTATAACTTATATTCAAAATTATATAATATCTTGATTTGAATAAATGTACTGCAGTAGCCTTTCACTGCCCTTTGTTTTCAGGTACATTGAAAATAATGTATCTCTAAATGTATATTAGAAACTGTAATATATGTTTAATGCTACAATCAACAATTGAAACAGAACACCAGTCAATCTTGAATGAAAAGTTCCACTCTGTAGTTTTTTTTCACAGCTGCTTTTCATTGTGGGGTAGGTTGGGTTTTTTCCTTCACTAAACATACACATAAATCCATTATCTATGGTTAAAAAAACAAATTTTAGGGATAATTTAGGAATATGGAATACCTGTCGATATTGATGTGGATAAAAGTTTATTATAATCAAAACACTTTCACTATTTTAGAAATTTCTACTTTAATATTTGACCAATAATATAATTTTATAAAATAATTGCAAAGGTGAAAATAATGATTGGCCCCTGCGGGATTCAAACTCATGACATACAGATTCATCATTATATAAAAAGATGTGCTATGCTGTAAGTTATCAAATACAAAATGGAAAAAAAAATGTAAATTTATACTTAAGTTTATTGTTTAATTTGATATGAAGTATGTCACAATAATTATATGGAGGTGTCCAAACCACCTTTTATGTCCACAATTTATGAATAATATAGTCATAATCACCTATTGAGAAGGTAATACATGTAGTACAATGCTTATTAAGATACATGTACTAATACATGTATTGATATCATATCAGTATTAAAAAAGAAAAATACTAAAATTGCACCTCTAAAAATTAACATTTTTACAATGTAACTGCATATTATATAAATATAGAGCTGTTTTTTTTTTTCAAAACTATGTGATTAGAAATTGTATTATTGCAGTTGGTTGATAATGAAGACACAAGTCAATGAACATGTACCAATAACTATCACAGATGTGATCTCGAGAGAGGGTCCACATGTAGACAAGTGCCTCTGTGGTAATTTCCTACCCTTCACTAATAATTAATCATTGGTTGATATACATATATCTTCCTAGCTGTTGCTTATTTCGAGACACATGAATTAGTTGGTTGTTAAAGTGCTCCCAAGGTCATTTCCACCCCCTCATTATATACCGGTAATTGGGCGTATCTTGGTAGAGATCCCCACCCCTTAACTATATGTACACATACATGTACATGCATATTCTTACAGCTCATGATAAGACGTGGTGATTACTTTGTTATGCAAATGCCCGCGAGTCATCCCCTAACCCATATTTTTATAGTAATTCATTGGTCAAATATCTTTAAAACAGTTTACACCCCACCCTTAACCATTATTATATTTGTTGCTGGTATTTGAAAATGTATTTAATTTATGTAATGGTTTCGCAAGTATCCCCTGTTGTTTTTCCCTAATTCCCCACCATTCATTATATCATAAATGGTCATAACAGGAGAAATCCCAGTGCAGAAATTCAAATCTTCTTTAAATAATTCATCTTAGATTACATTGGTTTAATAGTGTTTAGGGTTCCACAATTGGCCCTACCTTCAGTTTTATTAACATAGACCAATCCACCTCACCGTCAACTTTCCCTACCTACTGATTCTTTCTTTTCAGACTGGAATAGGAATCAATATTTTATCTAGGCTTTATTGACATGACTGGTGTATTGATTCAGAAGTTTGACAATCACAGACCCTGTCACAAACATCAAACTGGACTGATGAGGCAGACGATATCTTACAGAATGTTTCAACAAGTGAAAAGCCGAAGAATGTGTTGACCAAGTGCTTAATCTGATTGCACCTGGACAGTCTGAGAAATTAAAACAATTGATTATGCTAGGACCTAAAACAACTTCATTAGATAAAGAGCTTACAAACAAAACTATCAAACCACATGTATATGAGGAAATAACTAACGTTGAACTTCACACTCAATTTATATCAGTAACGTAAAAAAAACTATGTTATGTATTACTATACATAACTTTATGAAGAAGATGAGTGTATATATGCATGTCCCTTTCTTACTGATTGTCCATTATAAATAAAGAAGAAAGAAATTTTATATCTCAATACTTTAACAAAAATTATATGTTATTAACAAAGAAAGACAAATTTAATTGGTTAATATCCAAGGAAAACAGAACAATAACTATTATAATAATGATTAATTGAATTTCTAATATAAAAAGAGAGAATGCTATGAGATTTAAGTGAACTAGTGAAATACTCATGTACTTATCATGATATATCATGATTTCATCTTCATATTTGTATTTATGTAATTACCATGATGGTAGCTACATTATTTGGACTACATATACATGTATATTGGAATATTCTAATAGCATGAATGTGTATACACAGGAATTTACCCAACTGCTGCACATTCATATAAATGTATGGACTATTTTTATGCCACCCTTCGAAGAAGGGAGGGCATATCACTTTGCTGCTGTCCGTCTGTCTCTCTGTATGTCTGTTGGTCGGTCGGCCAGTTCACCAACAGTTTCTGTTCATTTTCTTCGCAGGGGTTGTACATATTGAAATGAAATTTGGTATACAGATTTATCTGAATAAAATCTAGGCCATGTACGTTATTTTTTGGGTATCATTGAGCAATTTTTGACAGAGTTATGTGCCTTGGACATAAGAATATGCATAGGATTTTTTTTTATAGAGGATTTTTTTTTTATACAGGATTTATTATACTACATTGTTCAGATATTTTGTATATGACTCCATAAAGCTGATTTTATTATGTCTATTGTTGCTCAGGTGAGCGGTGTGGCCCATGGGCCTCTTGTTAGTTCTTGAAATTTTAGCTGGGTTGTTTTTTCGATTAAACTACTTACAATTTTGTGTTTGTTATTTACAGATATCTGTAACAGAACTGATGAAGAATTTGCTCTCTAAGAATCCAAACTACATCAGATGTGTCAAGGTTTGTCTTTTTTCCTGAATGTTCATGTATATCAATTACAGTGTGTAGGAAATAGTTGAAAAAAAATTGTGTCATTCATAGTCGTGAACATCAATTAATGGATTTTGTCAACTTTATGGAATGAGGATGTGCTATGTCATGGAAAATATAGGCTAAATTTTTGTTCAAGTTTCTTACTTTGTTGAGTATTTAATTGTTTGGATCACCTAAACAATCAAATCCAAGAGAATTGAAGTTAAAGAATAATGATGAAACAGCAATATGTGTATTAATATGTAAGAGATTCACATGATGAAACGATTGAATAGTTTTTTCCAAAATTGAACAGAATATATTATTTGTCAAGCTGGACTGAAATATAAAAACACAGATAACCAAAACTTACTTGTATTACATGTATGTGCAATAATTATAAACAGTCTATTGAATAGTGTCTGGTTTTTTTCAGCCAAACAATTTGAAAGCAGTAGACAACTTGGATGAAAATCTAGTCAGATTTCAATCATATATTTAGGGTAAGGTTTAAGGATTTTTTTTTTCATCATTGTGATAAGGATCTAGAATCTGAAAAAAAAATATTAATGTACATTGTATTCATTTTTTTCAGCCTTTTGAAAATGTTCATGTGAAGCGAGCTGGCTATGCATTCCGACATGTCTACTTCCATTTCCTGTATCGTTAGAAGATGTTAGTGGGTCCCACCTGGCCACGGTGGGGAGGGAAGCCCCAGGACTAGGGTGTCAAAATTCTCCTGGAGGTCCAAGGAGTCCCACAAGAGGAATATGCCTTCGGCAAAACCAAACTATTCATTCGAAATCCTAAAACTGTAAGTCAATAGAGTTTTTACTCTTTCCTTGAAATGTTTATCTAACTTTGAATTTGCTGAACAAAATTAATGAAATCTCTATTTCCTTAACATTTCGAACTACTTTATGTAATTATTGCTGTTTTGAGGTCAATACAATGACTTGCCATAAATTAATAGACTCATACTAAGAGAATTAATCAATTACCATGATAATGTATCATGGAAAATATTGTTTCTCAATGAAGAGTAATTCTTTTTAACTTGTTGTAGTTGTTTGACATGGAGGAAAAGCGCAGACAGCACATGCATGTTTTGGCAACAAAAATCCAGAGTGTGTACAAGGGTTGGAAACAGAAGACCCTCTATCTACTGATGAGGAGAAGCCAAATCATCATGAGTGCTCGGTTCAGAGGATACTGGGTAAATGTCATGGAGAATGCTGGGTAATCGTGTGTTAGAGATAATGCTGGTGGAATTTTAAATCTAGGAAGAAAAGTTGGGATGAAATCCACTCTTTATGTGGTCTGATATGTCTCACAATTGCATTGACTGATGATATCTTAATGAATATAGAGTTTAAGTTTGTTTCCTTCAAGAAAACTTTTTTTATGAAGTCTTAAAATTCATTTTGATTAAATCTTTTGTGTATATGTATGATTTGTCCAAATCATGGACTTTGAAGTATTATATAAATAATATATATTTTGTTAAATGTTACAATATCTTTTTTATTAGGGACAAAAAGTCTACAAGAAAACCAAGTCAGCCACTCTTGTGCTGCAGTGTTTTGCAAGGGGTTGGAAGGTATGTGATGATATATCTAAAGGGGGAAAAGGTGGTCATGTGTTGTATTTCATGTTTACATATATCCAGGGTAGATATAATAGCATTTTTGCAATATTATTATACATTAATTTTAAAATACATGTAGTTCTTCTTGAAATTGTAAAATGGAAATAATTTTTGGATGGGCAAAACTTTACATCATGTACTGCAATATACTATGAATAATGAATTTTCTCAATTCTTCATTCCAAATTAATTACAAGCAATTCTACTACAGTTATTGCCGAGATCAAAGAGATGCCGCAGACATTATTCTCCAATATACCATGAACGATATCCTCAATAAATTATCAGATCTTAAACACATACCAAACTCGAGTCGATCATGAGTTTATAACTTAAAAACTAGCTCTTTATAAAAAACCAAAACATTGATAACACGGGTTAGTGTCCTTTAGAGCGATGTGTATTCCCTTTTATGTTTATTTCAAAGAGCTAATAGCGGCTGTTCCAAGACCCTCCCCCAACACATTTTCACTGCTTGTTTGTCCAAATAAAAAAAACAAATTAATATGTTAATTATCGAATTCATTAATCTAAATTAATAATTTAAGTGTGTATTTCATTCATCGAAAAAAATATATGATATAAATGTATCGTCTGCATTCGAATCCGATCGATAGTCTCTGATCGATGTACTTGTAAACAAACATTACTAACAAAACCTTTGGGGTTACGAGGAACAGCCGTCTCAACCAATCAGATTCATTTTGCTTGAAAATATGACCTACTTTCTCTCTCTATAGATAAACTGATCAGCTAATAGTTGGAGCTGTTAGTAGAATAGAGATAAAGTTCTTGTTATCGTGAATGTTGCAGAATAAACTCCGAGGTCGAGAAATGTTGTTTAGAAATATAAAAGCCGAGGCAAAGGCCTCGGCTTTTTTTATTTCTAAACAACATTTCTCGACCTCGGTTATTCTGCAACATTTACGAAAACTCGTACTTTATTTCTTAAGTAAATGCATTTCATTTGGAAATTGCAAAAATCTGCAATGAAAAACTACATATATCCACACTTATGGTGGTTGTGTGAGGTTTTGAAGTTTTTTGTGTTTAGTTTAAAAGTTTTCTTTCTATATTTTTTGTAGGCAAGAGCATTGCTTAGAAAATTGAAACGTGAGAAACTTGAAATAGAGTCTGCCAAAGTGATCAGGAAACACTATCTGGGTTGGAAAGTCAGGAAGGAGTACCAGCCAAGATTTAGGAGAATTGCTGCTCCTAAGATATCCCGATTCTTTGTCATAGCTCTGGTGAGAACTGTAAACATGGTTATTATGACAGATTAAATAATTGATGATTTTTTATGAAGACAGAATTTAGGTGTACATGTAGTTGTCATTTTGATAGAATGTCCATTGCAAGGTGAAAAAAGTATCAAGTACAGTGACAATTAAATCATGTTGTCTTGTATATATGGGGAAGAAATGTTGGTTGGACAAAATAGTATTTTTCACCAGGTTACAAAAATTGCAAATTCAGTCATTCATTATGGTACATTTACGTCGGTTGAAAATGTTAATTACTATCTACTATCAAACACTCACTCATAGAATATATCATCATAGCTGATGATTTGAGCAAACTTTCCAATTCATCCACATTCTCAAATTTAACTTTTTTAATTGTTGTCAAAATCATTTTTTACAGCGAAAGAAGTACCTGCTGGATTTAAAAGCCAAACTCCCTAGTCTGTCTCCCATTGATCCTGAGTGGCCGGCGTGTCCACGGAGGTTTCAGGTGGCCTCTGACCAACTGAAAGTCCTGTACCATGCCTGGAGGGTAAGATATACAAATATTGCACATGGTTCAATTCACCCTTTCATGATAATTGAGGTACTTCTCTATTGCAGGGCGAATTGATATCATTTGGTGGGGTTTTCGTAGGGAGATAATTTTATTACTTATTATATGAAACAATTGCTGCAACGTCAAATTTTACCATATTTTTAAGCATTGAATTATTACTTTTTGAAAGATATTGTCTGATAACTGCAACTTTGTGTGCATACAAATTCAGTAATGTGCATTAGCAGGATATGAAAATTTGTTTGCACAAACCGTTGCAGTTATCAGACTATATATTTTAAAAATGTAATGATTTGATGGCTTATATTTACATTTTTTAACCTCCTGTATTGTTTGCAAATGTGATTAATATCCCAAAATGCCTGTTTTATCCTTATGGTACATGTAAATTAAATTAAGGGAAGAGCCTCAATAACAGCTACAATTGTGTATTTTGATTTTCGCTTGTGACGCTGCACTTAAAAAGCATTCAATGTTCATGGCAAAATAAAGCTAAAATATTAAATGAAAAAAATAAAACTCATAAACTCATAATTTTACCTTTGAACTCATAAACTCATAATTTTACCTTTGAGCACTCTGTCAATGTTTTGTGTTTCAAATGGTTGTCATTTTGTCCTGCAAGAGAGCAGTAATACAGGTACAATGAAGGGGTTTCTTGGCTTGTTTGGGGAGTTAAATACAGAAAACTTGTTTATATAATATAAAGTTATGATGATTCACTGCCTTAAGTTAACCCTAAGTTGTATACTTACTGAAGCTAATTGAAATCAACTACATGTAATGTGTCAATCAATTTAATTTTGTTGTTGTTATGTTACAGTGCCGGAAATACAGATGAAAATTTAGTGAAGCCGAGAAATATAAAACGAAGGAAAAGTTGATGGCAAGTGAACTCTTCAAAGATAAAAAGGAGGGTTACGCTAGAACATAAGACATTTTACAGAGTGGTTTTGCATTGACTTCATGTTTGCTTTTACAGTTGATGTTAAGTCTAAGTACCACTACTCTTTTAAATTAAAGTTTAGTTTGTTTTATTTTTAATACAGAGGGTTCCGCTTAATCTGATAGACAATTTGTCAGGGAAAAATTATCAGATTAACCGAAAATCAGAATAACCGATTTAGCGGTTTTGTGGTCTTTGATTTTGGTATAGAATTAAATATAAATTGTTTCAAGACATAATTTATCAATGAAAGGATATAATTTGTATGTCAACAGTTTGAAATGAAATAATTTACCTTGCAATAGCAATGTAATAGCATGAAAGTCTTTATTTTGTTTGTAAATGCCCAAAAGAAAATGTTTCTCTACATTACGATGGTTTTAAAGTGGCCGCCATTTTGACAGGAAGTAATAAGAGGAAATGGCTGTCTGAACAGTACCTCTTTTCAATTGAACTATTTATTTTAATTCTTTTTCTGTTATAAAATGCTCTTAAATAATTAATTATGCATGATAAAAAAATATTTGATTTTATTTATAAGTTTTCTACCACGATGTAAAATTGAAAGTAGTCAGAATTTCCTCGATGTCACATGTTCCAAAGCTTGTCATTTTTTATTCAGAAATTACGTTTAAATACTTCTTAATGGTGCAAGCCCAGCATGAAATTAACACATGCGATTGGTAAGTAAACAAACAATTAAAATTGTACACAGGTAAGAACAGTCCTGTGTGCAGTCATCCGAAACAATTACCGATGTCGGTAGCTTTCATCTTGCTAAGAAAGGAGCCCCTTGTGTGCGTTGAAGTGTAACTAATGCCATGGAAAGAGTTACTGTGTACACAAGAGGGGTGTCAACCAAATAAACATAGGTGTATACAGGTGTAAAAGGGTGGGGAATCAATATTTCACTGTCACAATCCTATCAGATTAACCGAAAATGACATTTTTTCCTATCAGATTATCAGGAAAAAATATAAAGGGATATATAAGAAATGGTTTGGTGTTTTGATATTATATCAGATTAACCGAATTATCAGATTAACCGCTATCAGATTAAGTGGAACCCTCTGTATTCATGAAACCTAAATGTACTTCAGTGTAGAATGCTCATAATATCAGGTAACATTGCTTAGTTTTAATTAATAGCTTTTGGTGGTACAAGTATGTAAGCACCACCAGTAACAAAAGATACATCATTTCAATATTGATATATTTGTTTCCATTATATAGTGTACCAATGCCTTTCAAGGGAGACTATCAAAACCTACTAGCCAATCCAAAATGGAAAAAGTTACAAAGCCAAATGCCCCAGGATAGTCATATTGTGTTTGCAGATGTGGTGCAGAAAATCCACCGTGCTAATGGAAAGGTACAGTGAACTGGTGATGGATTATCATTGTAAGACATAGAAACAGTTTCTGGTGATTGGCTTTCACTGTCAGAACAGTTACTGGGGATTGATTTTCATGTCAGACAGAAAAACAGTTTCTGGTTATTGGTTTTCACTGTCAGATAGTAGAACAATTACTGGTGATTGATTTTCACCGTCAGACAGTAAAGCAGTTACTGGTGGTTGATTTTCACTGTCAGGGAGTAGAACAGTTTAAAACTGGTGATTAATTTTCACTGTCAGACAGTAGATCAGTTATAAACTAATGATTGGTTTTCACTATCAGACAGTAGAACAGTTAGTGAGGATTGATTTTGACTGTCTGGCAGTAGAACAGTTACTGGTGATTGATTATAAATACCAGACATGAAGAAGTAACTGGTGCCTGGTTGTATTTTTTCAGGCAGTAGAACAGCTCCTGGTGATGAGCTCTCAGAACTGGTTTTGGTGGAGCACCACAGCATGATGGTCAAATTCCAGATCCCAATCACCGACATCTCTGCCATGTCTGTCAGCCCTCACCCAGATGAGATCATTGTGTTCCATGTACAGAAGGTAACAGATAAACTGATAAACATATCCAACTTTCTTGTTTATAGGGAATATTTATTATCACAAATCCAGCATGGGTGTACACGCTGCGACCGATGGACTGATGTGTTGAGTGACGACACTATAGGATGCATTAGGTTAACAATTTGAATCGCGAGTTGCAGTTTATGAAACAAGCATTTTCATTGGCCATTTTGGTACCTGCCCACTCTTACCTCTACCGTGTCGTTTACTGTGTATCAGGGTTGTAAAAACTAAATCACTGCAATAATTGACTAAGAGTTCTCACAATAATTGCTTCTTGTTTTTTATAGTGTAAATAATTGTCAAAAACACAGTTTAAACAGGTTCCTCATTTCATTTTTCAGCATATTGCTTCATCGATAAATTCAATCATTTTTAATGCATCAGTTGAAGTTGAGGCAGTATTTATTTTGTTGTAGCCTTATTCCAAATTAAGAACTCGCAACAGATACTGACAATGAATATTACATAAATTTCATTTTATTGAACTTCAACCGATTAATGACACACTTCTACTAGTATGCATGTGTTTTCAAACTTACACAAAACTTGAAATTTACGGAACAAACGTTAACCTTATTTTGTAACTCACTCAGTCTTTAGAAACATTAATTTTATTATATGTACCTCAATATTCATCAGACAATATTTACTACTGATGTTGACGCTTTACTTGGCGTTGATTTTCTCTCAAACACGCTAATCGACCTCGGATTGTAAAATTCACTTGCAGATCGAGTCGCCATTTTACAGTTTTACATTTTTATAAACAAACCTCACTTCTTCATTTTACGGAGCTGGTGACAATGTTTCAAAGATTTTCAGTACTGAATTATTGTAAGCAAATAAGTGAAGATATGCTATAAAACGTCTAATGGATTACACGGCCTGTCAACCCGAATTTTCCTGTGGATCTACATTTGCTTTTTGTGATGAAAAACAGTCTGTTCAACTCGTGCAATTTTCCATATATGGTACATTATGAACGGTAACGTAAATTTCAATTTCTCGTGTTACGTTAGTACAGCGAGAAATAGTTGTCCTAACGACATGTAAACAATTTGTTGCGCCGAAACGGAAGTTCCATTTCGTATATTGAGTAACGTTTTTATACTTAGTAATAGCCAATGAAATAAAAGTTTCGGTAATGATATGTTTGAGTAGAATTGTTTGATCTCGAAGTTCAATTTCTAGCAAACGCTCTACCCACAGGGGCATCGTATCCGCTCTACACTCCATGACATATATATAAATAATATACAAGGGAAGAATCGAAAGTAGGACACGATTTGTAAACAATGTCCAAAAACAACTTACTTGACAAAAGTTACGCAAATCCTCCTAAACAATGTTGCAAATGTTGTCAAAAAACACGTTCACACTGAAATATTCCTAATAAACTCGGTAAAAAGCATTTTTATCCCATTAAAACTGCTGTCTGCTGCAGACTTTCAATCTCTTCGCCCAAGAAAAGATAACTCCGTACTTTCGCCATTGGAAAACTCTCGGGACTCTATATGTTCAGTAATGTTAGAAGAAATTTCGGCGGTAAACTATAAAATGTGATTCCCGTGCAAACTGCATAAAAGTTGGGAAGGTTTTTAGAGAACTGGACGAATAACTATTTAATCAAGGAGAATATAGGATTCTAGCAGCAGTTTTTATAAAACTGAGGTGTTTTCCCTTTACTTGATATGTTTATTGTTTTGTGGAAACAGCGGGGTAGTGTTGTTCTATCTCATTTTATATTAAGGAATATATGTGAACTATTTATAGCTATAACGTGATAATGCACCGAGGTGGCAGTAATGTACTACCTGATTTTATTGCAGTTACATCTATATAATCAGAAAATAATTAGTTTTTGGTCTGATTCAGAACAGTAATTTAGTCTTACAATTTTGTGTAATACAGTCAAAAGACGCTAAATTGTCTATATGCTTCCTTAACCTACCTGCGAAGGAAGAAAACGTCGAATCAGCCAAATCAAGCATCACGGAAGGTATTGAACTTCTCAGTTAGGGTGGAAAGTTGTAAAAGAATATGATTCAAATCAGATTGTGGCAGATTCGGACGACGAAAAGAAAATGTGCCGAGCCCAAATGAGAGCGGAAAAGAAGGCAGGAGAAGACAGATTTTCAAGACGAAGACCTTGCAGATTTGCGCCATACTATAAGAGGCCAGTAGCAGAGACCGTCTCTCGCATGGAAACGGATGAAAAAACTTCTACAAGCAAACCTGGCAGATGTTATGACTGTGGTGCCAAAGGTCATTGGAGCTGAGACTGCCCAAGAAAAGATGAAAATAAGATAAATAAGATAAGATAAGATGAAAAGATAAGTAAAAATTGTACTTCAGTTTTGGGCGAATTTGAAATTGAAATGAATGCAAAAGTTGATAAAAAATTGTCAAAAATTTCTAGTTCTGTTGGTCGTTTTAAGTCTCATGTGAGTGAATGGGAAGAAAATTGGGAAATAAATGCATTGTTCAATTGACCAAGGTAGGTTGTAGAATTCCATTCAAAACCGAGCCACATTCGAAAGTGTTACGTAATAACAGGTCTGCGTTGAATGACAAAGAATTTGTGACTAAAGAATTGGAAAATTTGTAATGAAAAGGGTGTGTTTCAAAGGTCTGCAGTAATATTCCCAAAGTTGTAAATTCACTGCTGTTGCAAAAAACAGAAACGGTAAACCACGCTTTGTTCTTGACTGCAGACATATAAATCGACATTGGCTTAAATTTAAATACAGTTATGAAGATGCTTCAATAGCCAAGGAATGTTAAAAAAGGGGGATTTTATTTTCACATTTGATCTCAAATCTGCCTACCATCATATTGAAATTTTTCAGTATATCCACTGCTGGCTACATATTTACAAAAGTTCTTAGAGAACCTGTCAAGTATTTGAGAGCAAAAGGTATGAGAATCATTACTTTTTAGCTCACCTGAGCTGAAAGCTCAAGTGAGCTTTTCTGATCACATTTTGTCTGTCGTCCGTCTGTCTGTCCATAAACTTTTCACATTTTCAACATCTTCTCCTGAACCACTTGGCCAATTTCAACCAAACTTGGCACAAAGCACCCTTAGGCAAAGGGGATTTAAATTGTGAAAATTAAGGACCACAACCTTTTACAAAGGGAGATAATTAAAAATTATTGAAGAGTTTTGAGATATTTTCAATTGACCTACTGTCAATTTTAGTGAAAAATAAAGTTGGTAAAGATTAAGGTACCTTAATTTAGTTTAATAATTTTAATGCTGTAAGGGTTAGTTAAGAGATGTAATGTTAACCCTCCTGTATGAAGTTGGAATAATCTGTGGACAAGCCTAAATGACCTAACAAGATATTATTTTAACATTGTCAAATGATACAACATTCTGTTACAATGTATTTATAAACTGATATCTGATTTCATTTCAAGCAGAGACACATATAGTTATACAGTTAAATGACGACACTGCTAAAATACATTGATCAATTGTATGACTTGATAATGACGATGTACGACATACATACGTTTCTTCACAATGTTTATTTAACAACAATAAAAGAGTTTAACTATAATTAATCAATTAAATCATTTCTCTTGGTGTTGCTTGGTTTAGATCTGCAAACATTATTACTTTTAAGCACTAAGCTCAGTTGCCGCTCTTCTCTACATACTTGATGATCTTCAACTTCTTCGCTGTCGAATAAGAAACTCTTTCTTTACGAAAAGTCAAATGATATTTGATACCGCCTATGTAAATCATACCGTCCTTTTTATATGAAATTGTAAGAACAAAAAACAACAGATTTTTTTTAACTCCGCCCATTTAATTTTCTTTTTCACATTGTACGCTTTACATTAATTATAACGATGATCATATAATTAATTGTGCTGGATTTCATTACGATAAAAATGGCTTGGGTGTTTTTTTGGTGAGACTTTGACTCTAGAAAAGAAGAAGAAAACTACTTCTTCCTGTGCTGAAGCAAGCAAAGGCCAACAACAGAAAAACAGTTTTTGTAAAAGACAAACTCTTCATTGATAGGCGACTCTACAGACAGGACCAGGGAACAATGCCATTACCGAACCGTAAGGGATCCCAGTCGAGGTGAGGAGGTCCGGAAAATGAAAATTCCCTTAAAATTATTGGATGGAATATTAATGGTGGTTTTGAGAACAAGTGGGGACAGTTAAAGTGCTTCCTGTGTACATATGACATTATATGCCTATCAGAATGCTGGATTCATAAAGACTACTTCGTGGATGTGGAAGGCTATAAAACACACATATTCCACAGAGATTCTAAATCTGTCCAAGGAGGAGGAACAATTATGTTGATAAAAGATATATATGATAAATATGTGTCTGTTATTGATTCTTTAAATGATATGATTATCTGGTTAAAAATTGACAAATCTCTTTGGGTTTATAAATGCAATATTTATTGTGCATTTACATATCTACCACCTGCGAATTCCGTATTTTCAAAAAGCTTAAATTGTGATATCTTTAGTGAATTAGAAATTTTTTTGTGTAATTATCTGAATCAAGGCGATGTTTTTGTTTTGGAGACTTTAATAGCAGACCTCAAAAATTGCCAGACTTTATTGAAAATGACTCTTTACATGATGCTGTTTTAGATAGTCTGTTTACATATTCAGCTGATAGCAATTTACCTGTAAGATTGAACCCTGAATACGGTACAAAACTATTGTCGTTGTGTAAGACCACAGCTAGGTCTTCATATTGTGAATGGAAGACACAAAGGCGGTTACGCAAATGATTTTTCTTTCAATGGGTCACGTGGACTCAGTACAATTGATTATTTACTATCACCTGTACATATGTTTGATTCTTTTCATAAATTTTTCGTCTGCAATTTTAATGCTTTTTCTGACCATGCACCACTACACATAGAACTGCACATCAGTATGAACAATCACCCATGCCAAAAGCTGGCGGACTCGCACGAATACACTCAACGTAAATGTTCATCATGGAAAGTGGAACGCCTCGGAGCGTGCACAGAATCTATTATCTTAAATCAACGCAGATTGAAAGATTGTATTAATATAAAAGCTATTTCATCTCGAGTGGACATGGATTTATGTATTAGCAAATTTAATGAAGTGTTTCATGAAATTGTAATCCTTTTTTTGAAATCAAGAAATTTGATACCAGTGGTTGTAGTATTAGAAGAAAACAAACAAAGCAAGATAATGTACATGAATTATATTTATCTACAAGTGATAAACCATGGTTTGATTATAAATTAAAATCACTGTATAAAGATTATATTGTTGCATTATGTAAATTCAATTTTTGTAAAAGTGTTAATAATCATCAAGAATTGCTATGCAAAAAACGCACATATAAGCTTTATGGAGCTAAATGTCAAAGACAGTATTTATTACATGAAGGCCAAAGATTAGAAATTCTTAGTAAAGGAAAAAGCTATGTTGTTGGAAATAAAGAAAAATTTCAAGGACTCTTGTCTAGTTGAGACTAATGTATATGCATAAGAACAATCAAGTAAGACATGCATTCAGATGGGTAGTGGTTGTAAATAATGGAGATAATCTAAAACATATTTGCTACGTAAGAGGGTTCGATTCCCTCCCTAGGCAGTTTTAATTATAAGCTGGTGCAAAGAGGGCAAACAGCCTAGTGGCCCCACGTAGCCATGTATTTCATGTATATGTTTTTCTTTTTTATTAAGATAAAATGATAATATTTAATGATCATTGATTTATATCTACTTTGTTTCAAAAAAACTATTTTTTCATACTTTTAAAAAAAAATAATTCCTTCTCCTATAGCTGCATAACACTATTTTCAAACGATTTAATAAACCATTATTTTACGCTAAAATTTGTTTTATTTTTGGTTTAATTGCCTATTTCAGGGGAGATAATTTTCGACCTGCATTTTAGAACCTTGGTGGTCTGTGTGTTCGAGGATGCAATGCATTTACTCCTAACAGCAACAGCAACTGTCAGTGCCACTGAAACTCTTTCCAAGGTAATGAGTTTAAAGGGGCCAGTTGTGGTTGCTGAAAATGTGGACAGACCAAACATTTTCTTGGAAATTAGAAACAGACTACCCAATATTAAAAAAATTGAGAAATATGATGATCTGATCCACCCAATTGCACTGGAACTGAAGGAAAAAATGCTTGCATTCCCAGTAACCATCATGTACATTGAAAATCTAGAAGCAATGGTATACTTTTTTTCATTTTCTCATGTATGAGCTTCAGGATAATGCTAATGATGGTGAAAAAATCCCTCAAAATAGGATCTTTGGACAGTTTCATAAAGATTATCCCGAGTCGATGAAACAAATCATAATTCAAGAACTGACCAAAACCAACCCAAAGCTCAGGTTAATTCTGGCGACAGTTGCTCTAGGCATGGGATTGAATGCACCAAGTGTCAAACGTATCATTCACTGCAGACTGCCAACAAATCTAGAGAAATATTTGCAAGAAATAGGACATGCTGGACATAAATGACATTGCCAAAAACCGAAAGGGAAGAGGAGACAGAGGAGATAAGAATGTATTGTACTGAAAAAAAATGTTTAAGACTTTATGTTGGTTAATTTACTTTGGTTTTGAAAATTTCATTTTTTCTGGTGAGAGAGAGAACTGCTGTTCAAACTGTAAGGTATACAAGTAGAACTTGAATTTCTACTGTAAATTACATGCAGTCCAATAAATTTTGTGAATAAATTTCCCATTAAAATTGATACATGTAAAATGCTTACTTGCTAGACAGCTCTACTCTTGGTCCGATTCCTCGATCATCACTGCTTTCTGGAACAGATATTCCTCGCTGAAGTCTTTGAATTTTTCTGCTTATCACTTCTTTAAACTGGCATCTTTCAAAATCAAACGGAGATTTCTTAATTTTCTTAAAACTTTCTAGTGTTTGCCCTTCTGTGTAATCCCAGATCTCTAACGGAACAATAACTTTTAGAATACACTTAATATCTCCTTCTGATGAGCGTTTTCTGTGATGTGTATTTCTGTGGGAAATATTGGACATTTTATCAAAGTTATCAACAATATCCTGGATAACAAGTGCTGCTTTTGTGATGGTATCAATGGCTTTTTCAGTTTTGTTGGACCCTAGTCCACGTATCAGTTCTTTAAGGACAAGAACTTCATTCTCTTTTTGAAGATCTGCAGCCTTGTTTTCTCCTTTATGACCAGTCAAATTCACAAACGAGCCATACCTGACTTCCATAGCTAGTTTTTCTGTGAGCAGAACTTCAATTTTTAGGATATAGTCTATACACTCTTCAAGATACTTTGATAAGATTGATTGGCTGAAAAATATAGGGATGCAAAACTTCAATGTTATATTTGTTCTCTCAGAGTCTCCCTCCTTGATTGCATCCTTGAATGTCAAAATAACAAAGTACCATTGAAGTAATTGAATAATATAACTTTGTAAATCATCTCTGTCCTTTTCATTGATCGAAATTCTGACTGGAATCCTTCGATTCAACATGCTTAATTCAATATTAACTCCTTGCTGTGCCTCCTCCAAGGAAACATTGAAAAGAACCTTTTGATTGTTGATAACTAACTCAAACTTGAGCATTTTCCCTTCTTCAACAGTACTATTCACAGTAAATTGTGAATTGAAGATTTCTACATTCAGTGATACCTTAGGCTCCTGAAAGGAGATATTAAATATGTTTAAATACGAGTCTTCTATATCATTTACTAACATCTTAATTTAACCTGTCAAATAAATTTTGTATGATACATGTATGTGTTACTATACTTATATACCTTACTAAAATATGGTATCATTTGAACTCAATAAATTATCTCAGTGACATTATTTATAGTCAAACTATTATTAAAATTAGATATGTTAACTTTGGTATCGTTTTAATTCTAAGGCACCCCAATGTTTCCTGACTGTAACAAAAGTATGAGTACTATACTGGTATTTACCAGTTTCGGAAATGTACAGATGAAGTCCTCAACTATTTCACCCATGACAGTGTGAAAAACTTCCTCCTTATACTTGTTGTGCATGAACTTAATATTTCTGTTCTTCAGAAGGGGATGTTGAGGTTCTGCATCCAATGTCTCCATACCAAATTTGTTCATGATAAATGATAAGAGGTAGGCATTTCCAACTGTCAGAACAAAATCTTCGTGAGCCTAAAATAGATTATTTCATGTGCTGGTATGTCAAAGAAGAACAATATGTTGTAAAACAAAGTTGTTCTGTATACTCAACTCAAAGTAACATTTGAAATTACATTATTAAAATTTAACACATTGTTGGACACTGTCAACAGCAAATAGACTTTAGGATTTTAATTCGATAATTACTGATATACCTCAAATCGACTTTTGACGTTTCCATTGACATTGCTTCTTTCTATGATGAGTTTCAAGTCATACAATGTTCCTTTGTCCCTGCTACTGCTGGTCTTGTAAAACCTCTTGTACATTTTCTAAATTTCCAAGAAAATGATACTAGAAAACTGACATGTTAAAAAAATGTATTAATTGTTAGAAAAAAAACCATGTTGACCAAATTTCATAAGATATTTTTCTACCCCCAACAGATCATGTAATGTATGAAACATTTCCACAATAATTGGTTCCATATGCCCCAATCTATCTGCAGCTGTCAGTGCACCATCTTGACTTGACATGCCTTTGCCCCCTGCAACTTGACTCTTGTCAGTTAGTCACCTCCAATATATAACTTGAGCTAAGCGGGGCCACTAGGCTATCTGCCCACTTTGCACCAGCTTAATAACCATTTATGCCTAGGGAGGGAATCGAACCCTCATACTTAGCTCAAGTATACTAGTAAATAAGCTTATTAAATAATTCTCTCCCAAGAATATATATTTAAAAGAATATATATTTAAAATTTGTGTTAAATTTAATTTTGGAAAACATATAGAATTAAATCAAATACATTAGAATTGATGACTGATGATGAATTTCTCACCTCTTCCACCTTTTGTATACCATTGCAAAATTTGTTTTTCATAGGACTTCATAATCTGAATGCAATCAGAGTAACATGCCTCATTCTTCATTAGAACTGGCATCAAACAGACTTCAGACTTTTGAGACATAGCATCATCTTGAAAATGTTCAATATGCTGTGGAAGAACAGCCTTCATCCATTCGAAGTTTGATGCATACATACTTATGATTCTGCCAAGTAAAATGTGTAATGACTTCTTATATACAAGGTCTTCATCAGAGGTTGGAACAAAGTCTTTCCAAGTGATGTTTCCAACATCTTTCAAACTTTTTGTGTTATCCAAATTCTCAGTTTTAAAAGGAAGTAAGGTTTAATCAATGTGAGTACTAACGGTGGTCTCACTTTCATTTTTCCCTTCAGAATCCCTTGCCTTTTACAAACTGGTTCAGGGAGTAACCTTTTTGTCGTGTATGCTTATTGTGGTGAAATTGAGAAATGTTGTCAGAACACATTTTCTTAAACTCAATTCCATGTTGACATTTAAGTATACAACTTTCACATACACACATATTATGAAGCAGAGATAATTCTAGCGTCTGCCCGGTGAATTTTTTTTTTTTACATAATCTTCTTTAGTAGAGGGCGAAGCTCTCCCTATAGACAACACGTGTATATATATGCCCAAATATCGAAATTACACTCTATACCTGAAGTTGAAAAACATTTCCAAGATGGTGGAAAAAAGAATCACTTCACGCGCAGTGACATCACCGGCATCCATGTTGAATTTGAATCTCGTACTAACTTCACGTTCGGTGATAATTTTCAATATTGCTTAATGAGTGATAAATGCATTCAAACTTACCTAGCGTGTTCTTGAAAAATTAATTCCTAATTAAGAAAACAAATTTTCGTTTCCTACAACTTTCAACAGTTGCATTAGATTCGATCAAATAAATTTCAAGACATCTGATTGGACAAGAAAACGTGTTTCAACAGTGAAGCAGTTTTATTTCATTGTTATTCAAATAAAATCATGTATTTTAATTGATTTTGCCTTCTGATTACTTCATAAAAACAGCAAAGACGTTTTCCCTTACTTTCAATTTGAAATTTCGTTTTTTAGGCTTCATCTCAAATCGTACTATGACCTACTCGTACCCAGGTCATTACGTACCCAGAATTCAAATTATATCTCAAAAACCAAAAAAAGTCAAGTTACGACTAATAACTATTTCAATAAAAACAAAAGATAATCAAAACTTAATTTTAGACATCATAGTCTTTGACAGACACATTGTAAAATATTTCCCCATTCTAATCCCCCCCCCCCCCAAAAAAAATGATTAATATAATATGTATATATATACAATAAATCATGTTCAAATTACCCCCAATCTGCCATGAAAATAAAAGCAAATAGGGAGACTATTTG
The DNA here is from genome assembly GCA_033439105.1 of Magallana nippona. Classification (NCBI taxonomy): domain Eukaryota; kingdom Metazoa; phylum Mollusca; class Bivalvia; order Ostreida; family Ostreidae; genus Magallana; species Magallana nippona. The sequence goes on from CM065926.1 coordinate 24,596,202, forward strand.
CAACAATATGCATTATAAAATCTTAAAATTTATGCATAATAGGAAGTACTGATCTGCATTCACAATCATAAATGTGTGTTTAACACTAAATGTAAGACATTTGTTAGATAAACTCGCACCTTATGATGTGAATTAGCTAGGATATCTCAATTCTCTAGTTTTAATACACAAATCAATCACTGAATGTTCAATAATTAAGTGTTTGGATGACAAATAAAATTTCAGTGAATTTAGGGACCAAAACTAATCTCAATTTATTTCTGTTCATATATTGCCATACAAGTGAAATATTCTTAAGATAAATTGATTTTCCTATAAAATAAATAAATAAATAAATAAATAAATAAATAAATAAATAAACATAAATTTTTAATTCATGTTTTATTTTTTAAAAATGCAAACATTTAAAATAAGGGAGTAAAAAGATAAAATACTTCATGCTGAGAAATTATCCAGAGATCTGTGATTTTTTTTTTTTTTGCATTCATAAATACCCCCACCTTCGCTTGCCAAGGGTTTGTGATCCGCAGGAGTGCCGCGGATCAGAAACCCTTGGCTAGCAAAGATGAAATATATCTGGGTTCTTGAAAACAATATTTATTTACATACCAAATTCCTGTCTCTCTCTCTCTCTCTCTCTCTCTCTCTCTCTCTCTCTCTCTCTCTCTCTCTCTCTCTCTCTCTCTCTCTCTCTCTCTCTCTCTCTCTTATTATCCAGAGATCTGTGATTTTTTTTTTTGCATTCATAAATACCCCCACCTTCGCTTGCCAAGGGTTTGTGATCCGCAGGAGTGCCGCGGATCAGAAACCCTTGGCTAGCAAAGATGAAATATATCTGGGTTCTTGAAAACAATATTTATTTACATACCAAATTCCTGTCTCTCTCTCTCTCTCTCTCTCTCTCTCTCTCTCTCTCTCTCTCTCTCTCTCTCTCTCTCTCTCTCTCTCTCTCTCTCTCTCTCTCTCTTGTTCGGCTAAAGAAAGTGGCTGTTAAATAAAAACCAAGGAGATTCGCATTAATTGCAAATGATATAAAATAAGGTCTGGATGATAGCATTTGAAATATCGTGTGAGGTGATCCAAGAGACTTCTGAATGGAAAAAAAGATAAATCTCCACAAGAAATCTGTTTTTCGTTTCTGTGAAAATCTCTGAGAAAAAAAGAGATGACGTTTTAATGAATGATTTCAATTGTATTTCTTTTAGCTGTGTATATTTCTATAAAAATTGTCAAAATGTGATGGAAACAGTATATATAACCTGAGACAGACCTTAGTCTAGTAGGCTATATCAGGGCTTGAACAAATTTAACAAGGACCGTGGGCTTGCCAATGCTCTTGGGCCAACAATAAGATTAGAGTCCAAACAAAACAAACAATATATGAGATGACAGGCTAGAGATGATGAAATGGTATCTACTGATCTAGCCCCATTTATACCGAGCGCAGCGAGAGGCGGGCGAAGCCCGCCTTTTGAAGCGAGGCCTAATGGTAACACGTATATATTTATTAAGAAAATCAGTGAAAAATGAGAGTTGAATCGGGGGTACTAAGGGCTAAAAAATTTTCTTCCAGCCCTGGGCGCCACCATATTGGCAGCCATTTTCTTCGACAAAGTTAACTCGATCATTAAATGCCTGGCGCTTGTCGATATTTTTTTCCCCTAAACTCTAATAAAAATTTTCCAAGGTTTCAAACTAAAGTAATTTAAATGAAAATAATTGACTTTACAAACCAGATAAATTACAACAGTGCTTTAATCCGAAATACGACTTGTTTCAGGTATGTCTTATCAAATTATTTGATGGAAAAAAAACATTCACATCGACAAGGTACTGATCTTTTAGATACTGAATAAAATATTCATAGAAAAATTTATCAACTTATGAAATGAATAAGCATTGAAAGAAGAAATAAAAATTCTCGGAATCACGTACTTTTCTTCGGCTATTTCCGAAGACAAAACTTACGTTTTACGTATAAAACATGACGTCATAATGTAGACTGAGCATGCGACGTTTAGTTTAACTTCGGCTTATGATTTGAGTAGGCAGGCGGATCCTACTCTCTGTGTTTCAAACCATAAAATTCTGCGCTCGGCCCAACGGTCACACCGTTTACATATTATTGGCTTTGTCCTCCAAACGGTTACACCGTAAAACATATTAGCGAGCGCAGTGAGCTCTAACGACAACGCCCGAGCGAAGAGAAAATTCGGACTACTGCTACCTTTGACATCTGAAAATTCTGTCGTCAGATTCGGACCCACAATTCCGTGTAAATTGCAAATGACTACCAATGTCATGATCTCACGATAACAGGTAAAATGTATTTTAAGAATGTCATGCATTTTAAAAGATGAATAATCCATTCTGCTGATTCTAAAAAATGGTTTGCAACTATTTGTTTTACATTACTTTCTTGTTAAATTGTTCGGAGGAATGCTACTTTGACGGAAACTGTCGAGTGATGTCTGCTCTACTAACATGACGTCACAATGTCTAGACTAAGCACGCGACCTTTAGCGTAATGAATAAACAGATAGGCGGATCCACGTTTCTGATGAATCTGATAGTGAAATTGTGGCTTTGCCCTCCAGATCGCCACACCGTAAAACATAATTGTTTATACATGTATACTGGAGCGTAAATTTTTTTTATTCACGTTGATGCATCCATTTGGTAAACCACGCTTTAATTTATTTTCATGTACCCATGTGTATTTACATTTCAGTTTATGCTGCGCTCGCCCCAACGGTCGCATTGTGAGACATATTAGCTTTAAATTTGGTTAGACAGTGTAATCTCTTACTTTCATTTTTACACAATAAGCAAAACTCCGATTTCCCGGTTTCGACGATGTTTTTACCGGTGTTATGGGCCCCGCCATCTTTTTTTCAAAAAGTAGTTCCAATATGGTGAAATATGCATACAGCCGAAGGTCAGTGCGTCGATTTACCCAAATGGACCCAAATGGAACATACCATGACCCAAATGGAACCCCAAATGGAAACAAATCAAAACCCAAATGGAAATGAAATAGTTTAAATGAAGATTTTATTTAAAAAATTTATATTTTTATGAGTTTTTTAAGATGAATGGTCATTATAAAAAAAATTGAATGTACTGTTTTTGGACAAATGAAAAATTTGAGGATCACCTGAAGATCACATGTACTTCTAATACTTCATCCGCAGAGTGCCTTTGGATAAAGAGTGCTGTAGTGACATTAAACCAAGTTTCTAGAAAAAATGGGGAAGGTCAGGTGTTCAGACCATATATTCTCCCAAGTTGGCCGAATCGTGCTCCCACATTTATATAACTTACTTACATGTACTTCTAATACTTCAGCTACAGAGTGGCTTAATCTAAAGGGTGTCCAGTGATGACATTGAACAAATTTTCTGGATCAGAGGTCAGGGTCTTATGAGACCTGTTTGAAAAATTCTTGTCTAACCATAATTACCGCATATTTTTCTCCCGATGATTCTGTCTGGCTCATACATTACTATAAAGAGTACTTGTAAGTAAAGGGTGTATAGTGACCTTGAAACAAGATACCTTTTAAATGACGTGTTCATATCAGAGACTACTGTGTTTCAATAAATTCTTAGTCAAAATTTAAGACTAAAACAAATTGCATTCTAATGTCCAATATTTAAGCGACTGGGTCCTTCGAGAGGATTGCAATATAACTCAAATTGTTTTTGCTTTAAGGGCATCAATCACCTAAAGTGTCTATGTAGAGAGTCAATGTCATCGCATATAACTGTATACAGTGTAGTCTGGATCATGTGTTCCCTCTCATGGCAAAAATCTAGATCATACTTCACACAAACAGTACTTGTGATTTTTAAGTGTGCAGTGATCTTAAACTTAGTTTATAATTCAAAGGTCAATATCATAGCAAACATCAGTGAAACAGATGTCTATTTTATGTTGTATCCTTTTTATGTCAAATCCAGTTTTAGTTTCACCAGAAATAGTAAGGGGTGTGCTGTGACCTTGAACTATTTTTTTTTCATTGAATAGTTACACAAAGTGCTTTTCAATGCCTCATCCTTTAATAAATCGTGGCTATTGGAGAAGTTCAAGATCCCAATGATGTATAGTTATGAAATACAAAGAACAGAAAATAAATTAAAAATAGGATCTAAAATCTTTTGATCCGTCGATCTCTTTGCGGCGAAAAAATTATTATTAATTTAAATATGGCATTTGGACATTTGCTGTTAAGCAGTTGCTGATAAATTCAGTCTTCATACATGTATATTGAACGTATTTTTAATCATTAATACGCTGTCAAATGTATAAAAAAGAGAAACCACGTGTTTTTCCGTGACTGAATTATTACTGGATTGGAATTGCTGTCCTCTTCAATAAGGGGCTGATGCATCCCATCTATTTACTCATTTATAAGCACTATTATATAACATCATGACTATTATCATATTGACAATCCTTTTTCGACACGAAGCTGCAATGGAAGACCTCCTCGTTGCTTTGCAACGAGCTCGGCTCTAGTATTACTTATTAGGTTTGTTACTGACTGACTACAGAAATATATCGGGTTGATCAATTTCATAGATGGCAAGGCGAAGCCGAGCCGTTTGTGGGATTGATCAACCCGATATATTTCTGTTTTCCCGAGGACTATCATGTGACACATTTAGTCACAAAAAGCGATGATCTACGCAAACCCACATCTCACCTTTCAAATACTCTTTGAAAATCTTCGCTTCACCCATGTTTACTTACAATATTTTGTTGCAATTTTAAACATTTTCTCTCTTTCCTCTGCAGAGATTTGAGCAAATCTCGACGCTACCATTTTGTTCTGCTCCAGAATACAACAATGTGACGTCAATATTCAAAGGGCAACTACTCTAATTTTAAAGAATTTCAAAGGGCAACTACTCCCAAAAATTTGAGAGCTTACGGCATGCGGTTTCTGTATTAAATAATATGAAATATCGAAATGAGCATGCGAAGCGTCGGACAATGATGGCCATATTGACTAATATTTATTCTCACCGAACTGACATAGAAATATATGAGGCAGTCACGTGCTATGTTTAATTCAATGAAAGTGTGACATTTCAGTCCGAGGGAAAACAAATTAAGCCATTGTTGCTCAGGTGAGCGATGTGGCCAATGGGCCTTTTGTTAGAAAATGAAAAAAAAGGAAGATATTGGCTATTTAATTTCACAAAACAAACATTAATAGTGAAAACAAATACGGTATATAAACATATACATTATAAGTGATTACATTCTTTTTTAATGCTCTTAGATTTTCAAACTATTAAGCAAATTTTAAACTTGTATACTTAAGGACGGCGGACCCAATTCATTTCTACAATAGATTTTTTATTCAAATTTTTAAATAATGTTAATCAGTTAATGGTGAGTGAAAATCAATAAAAAAAATTACATTATCATCGACTTCCTTATTTTACTGGGGGCGTTTTAACATTTGGGTACGAAAATCCTCAGATACAATAGAAAGTAATGGGAATTTTCTGGGGTGTTGTATAAAGACTGATATTTTAAAAATTCTGCAATAGATGTTTTTACCCTAATTAAATTTTAATATTAAGAAGTCAATTAGCTTACCGATGAACAGAAAAAAATGTAGGTCATCGACCTAAATTTTTTGAGGGATTGTGTCAAAGTTCACTGCGTGGTTCGTTTTTCTTCAGAAATATTGAAAAAAGGACATAATTAATTATTGCCTGACGTTACATTAACTTCTATATAAATAAATATTGTAATGTTAAGCTATAAATTCAATATCTACCAGATTATAAGACTTTAAACTGCCTTTGTGCCTTTTAGGATTTATAAACCGTGGAAATATAACGGACTTGTCGCAAACAGATGAAATTCGGACTAATTTTTTTTTCTTAATTTTTCTCCACTAAAAATATTTTGGCATCACAAATTATGTTAAGTAGAATGAAAATTTTATTATTTTCTCTAATTCTGATGTACGTAATTATGACAGTCATATTCATAGCATATGCGTGGATTTCTGCGCAGAGGTGCGAAATCTTGAATTGGGCCCGTCGTCCTTAACTGATGAAGTTGTGTATTGATTGTATGAGAACATTTTAACAGCCAAGTATAACTTTGATTTTCCATACCACACTGACTTTTTTTGCACTGGGGAGCCCATTCTGGTCTAATGTAGCACCCAATATCTCCATCAAGCGTGCTTTATGATTTGAATTGTTCATTGCGTGACTTTATGTATACACCCCCCCCCCCCCCCCCCCAAACACACACACACATCAAAGAAAAGCTGTCTGTAAAAGATACTAGTTTACAGCGAATTACAGAATACCGGTATAGTTTTCAATAGCTTGCTGGATTACTCAATACTCAATAGTGTATACAATTTGGTCAGCCAGGTATCACATTAGTCACCCCTGCGAATGTGTTCGGAATGTTTTCTTTATCATTGCTAAGTATGTAATAAATCCAGAGGTGCTCGAATGAAAGTTCACGATACTTTCCCGAGATTTGTTCAGTTCCTGTGAAATTTCGAATGGAAGTATGAGTGTTCGGATAATATTCTCAAAATACGTAAGTACTGGTCGTCTCTCGTATCATATCTTACTTTGATATGTGTTAAAACATGACATTCTATTGAGATCTATGTCTTATGTCATCATCTAGCAGTTATTTAAACTAAAAGATAATATTAAGAACAGAGTTTCGTTCGTGTTCAACCACTCTACATGTGGTTGAAAATATAAACATTGGGTTGCTTGATTAAAATCATAGCCATGTTTTATGCTTGAATGTGCAATACCATGCTTTTTTTTTTAAATAAAAGTGTCTGTTTTGTGTAAAAACATAGTATATTGAGCCATTCTCAAGGAACATTCTGCATAAAATAGTATAGTCTGTTTCACTATTGATGCTATTACTAGGTCAGGCGCGGATCAAAAATTAATACTTAGTGGTGGGGGGGGGGGGGGGGGGGGGTCGCTACAAAGCATGTTAATTGTTGCAACATCAAAAAATAGTTATATTTAAATTTCATGGGAGGTTGTTTTTAAATAAAATTGTTCATATACTAGCCACCTTGTTTTAGTTTATCTATGAAAACATATACACATAAAACCTATCTTGAAAGTTATCAAATATGGGAAAATTATTTTCTTTCAGAGTCTTGCACCTTTTCAATATCAGGTCGTGCACTCTATTATGATCTTTAAGTTTTTCGCTAAAATTATAGCCTTCATGTTCCTTTTTGAAAGATTTCAAGCAGGTAGGTGGTCGTCATTACAGTAGTATAATTTTTCTACTCCAGAATGAAACTTATTTAAATGCATATATGAGACTCCTCGACAAGTTTGTGTATGGGCTATGGTTCTCGGGTGACCGTTAAGGCCTATTGGCCTCTTGTTGCAAATATGAAATGATCACAAAAATATTGCAAAAAGTACCTTAATTACGGTATAAAATAGTATATTTGGGAGGGCTGCGAGGAAGGGTAAATGCTGTTTAGTCATGACAATATACACGTACGAGAGTGGTAGAAGAACTGCACGAGGAGTTGGAAGGGTTAAACACCGAAGGTGTAAAAAGAAATCCTTCAATCAAAGAGAAGCTGTATAGACCGGTGGAGGATCCTCCCTCCCCTCCTTCCCTTAGCACTCCTTGATAAGATGTCGTGACCATGCATTGACAGAGTCAGTCGAGGAATTTTATGATGTAGCTAGGACACGTGCCGTGGAAGATACATGCATCGCCAGCTTAACTATGCAGCGCCATGCAATGGTAGAGAATGGTGGACTAAAATTAAAAGTCTGTTAAAGTATAAAGGGGGCGAACTGTCAATGAGATAGAGATCAGACACGTAGCATCGGGAGGGGGGGGGGGGGCAGCTTTTTAGGGGAGCATGTAAAAAATTGAAATAGAAAATGAGAAAATCAGTAATTTAACACTGAAATAGAAGTCATAGTACGGTAGGTATATACATCCTCGTACTATACCAGACTTTTGCAATGCAATTTTGCGATCCATTATTGTTTATTATTGTTTAAAACTGTTAAGTTTGATGCCAAAAAAAAAAAAACTGCTGCAAAATAGATGATATGACAAAATGATAAATAATCGTATACATTGTATATGTGTGTGTTTGGGGGAGGGGATGTTAAGTAAATACTTCCTAGCGCAAAAACCAAAGCGTTCTTCAACACTTTAAAAAATACTGTAAACCAACTTTTATTCGCGATGACATTATTTCGCGATTGACTAAAGTGATAAAATGGTTATCGTCGACAAAATTATTTTGCAATTTAGAGTATGTTTAAGATCTTGAACTAATAGCGAGCGCAGCGAGCTCCATAGACAACGTGTACGAACGGAGGAAATTCGAGTTGAAATCTGCACATTGTTCAAATAAATTTTTGTGGACCCGCGTGAAAACGTTCTACATATCCCAATAATCCTTTGCGGTGCATAGCAACATGGTGGAACAGGAAGCGTTTCTAAGGAAAATTCTTACCTCTAAATCGCATATATCTATTTCATTTAACAATACAAAATCATTTAAAAACACGAAAGTAAACAATGCTTACGTACAAAACTGTACCTATCTGAACTTTTGCTAACATATGACGTCATTTCCTTCCCCGATTTCATCCGACAATTTACGAGAACTGTCGAGAGCAAAAGAAAGTCAAGTATGACGTCATAATGATCTCGCGCTATAATAATTTCCCGCGATAAATTTAGAGGTGGATCAAGCATCTGTACTTGGTGAAACGTGTAGTATTAAGTGCTCAGTATCAGTGTTAACGGCGATTCTTCGGCTGATTAGTTTTGTTTTGATATATATATTTTTTTTGCTTAGTAAAATGCACTTGCAAGTTCCATGCTTAATTTACTGTCATATTGATCCAATCATATATATGCATACGTTAGGTAGGTGACAAAAAACTTATTTAAGAAAGTCTAATTATTAGAAATACGTGCAGCCATGTCATTTTGTAATAAATAATAAAAACAAAAAAGAGAAGAAAAAATAAACTGTTGAAATATCTATTTGTTAGTTGCATATATGGTCAAACCTTTAAATAGCGGGATATCACACACTAAAAAGAGGGGAGGGCACATGTCTTCTACGCATATATAGGATACAAAAATCAAAAAAATGAGAAACAAAATTGATGTTACAGAGGAAAATAATTAAAACTCAGTTAACAACAAGGAACAAGATGAGAAATAACACAGACAAGCAATTTATTGTTTACTGATTTTATTGATCATTATTAAAAACTAAAGGAATGATAATTCATGATTGTATTTGCATGAAAAAAAACAAATGGCTTTGTATTTATCAAAATATTTTAATATGTCTGTTTTACATTAATTAATCTTAGTGGTAGTTTGTTTAAGTATATTAGCCTAGGGCTGGACAATTGGAATGTTTGATAACTTCGGGTTTCTTGCGGGGGTAAAAGTTTTCGAGAGAAAGCCTACGTTTTAGATTGGGGCAAGTCTGTCCACGGATTGCATTTAAAAATTATGAGAAATGTATAGTTCTTTCTGCGCTCGCCCCAACGGTCACACCGTAAAACATATTAGCGAACGCAGCGAGCTCTAACGACAACGCCCGAGCGAAGAGAAAATTCGGACTACTGCTACCTTTGACATCTGAAAATTCTGTCGTCAGATTCGGACCCACAATTCCGTGTAAATTGCAAATGGCTACCAATGTCATGATCTCACGAGAACAGGTAAAATGTATTTTAAGAATGTCATGCATTTTAAAAGATGAATAAAACATTCTGCTGATTCTAAAAAATGGTTTGCAACTATTTGTTTTACATTACTTTCTTGTTAAATTGTTCGGAGGAATGCTACTTTGACGGAAACTGTCGAGTGATGTCTGCTCTACTAACATGACGTCACAATGTCTAGACTAAGCACGCGACCTTTAGCGTAATGAATAAACAGATAGGCGGATCCACGTTTCTGATGAATCTGATAGTGAAATTGTGGCTTCGCCCTCCAGATCGCCACACCGTAAAACATAACTGTTTATACATGTATACTGGAGCGTACAATATTTTTATTCACGTTGATGCATCCATTTGGTAAACCACGCTTTAATTTATTTTCATGTACCCATGTGTATTTACATTTCAATTTATGCTGCGCTCGCCCCAACGGTCGCACCGTAAACATATTATGCATTAACAGACTGATTTGCGGAGAGAAATATTCTTTTATGCGAAGAAAAGTTGGTTTAACCTTTCTTGCAATGCGCGTATTACTATATCTTAACATGACACTTGTACGCACAGAGTGGCTGCAAGCAGTTGGCTGTCGTATATATGGAATTCCATAACAATCACAATTAAAAATGCCTCATGACTAATGATGTCAACAATGGTAATTATTTAACAATTTTTACCAGGTTATTTTATTAAATTCAAATACAGTGAAAATAATCAGCCAAAGCACATCTTCACCACTTACACATCAAAGGGTTTTGAAAACTTGAAATCAGTTTTTCTCGAAGCTCTCTCTAAAAGGTTCTATTGCGAATAACAAAAGAATTGACCTATTGGCCGGTATTGGTTTCTGTCTTTACAAAAAGTATATCGATTTCCGTTCCACTTTTTGATTTTAGGCCATACACAGTAAACTCTTATGTTCTAGTTCTCATGATGTGTAGTGATAGAAAATAAAAGTTTCACAGTCGTTGTCCGAGTAGTGTGAGTTATGGACGTTTTTTTTTTTTTTCCTTTATTATCTTTAAATTTTATTTTCAGTTTTCTTCCTATAATACGATACATGTACTTTATATGTGTTTATTTACAACCAGGGACATATAAGCAACTATCAAAAGTCTCACGCGCCCGATTTCAAAGGTCGTTTAATCATCAACTTTTTTTTATTCAATTGAAAACATTAACGCAATATCCTTTGAGGTCAAACGCGACCTATCTTCCATTATTTTCTAATTTTTCACAATGTGAAGATTTCCACTAAGTAATTCCATAATGATATTTTCATGTTATATGATACTTTTTTAATTTAGATCTAAACTGTTCAATTGGAAATATATACTATGTCTTTATTTATAAGCATCCAAATGCATTTTGCATGCTATTTTAATGAAAATGCTGAATATTCTGGCTCCAAAAATAGACTGGTAGTGTACCCTGAATTTTTGGGGAATTATAGGTATAAATTTTGATAAATAAGGAATATTATATCAAGGAAAATTATATAAAATTGAGGAACGTCTCGTGTGTCCTTAAAAAATAAGAAATGTGTTATTTTACTTTATTCCCGTATAGGGCCGTAATTACGATGGTTAACTTCTCACATATGCTGTGTCCACAATGACGTTAAAATCGCGGATATTTATTTTCCTTATATCTCATTTAGTTTTGAACATAATTCAAAATTTATGAAACAGATCCATATCAACAAAAAGAACACATTCATTTGCTTAAATCAGAGGCAATGTTTATACAAGATTTTTTTATTTGAATTTTAACTTTTTTATTTCACAACGATTGACAAGCAAGTTCTTATATTAATGTGGTCATTTATGTGCATAAATTATCACCAATGTACACGTTCTTTGATAAGAACGAACTGCATCTACTTTGTAGTACTTCTCCCACGATTGTACCATTTCCTACAGATGTTCTAGAAAGGGAAACAAAACAGTTTTTACTCGGCATGATTTTTTTTTACGTGGCACCTGTCTCGAGTAACACAGAGTGAATGATTCTTGTCCTCAAACAAAGCGTGCTTACACTAAGCTATAGTTATGGTTGATTGGTTTCAGTTCAGTACTTACTTTTTCATAAATGTCTTCAATTTGAAGATCAAACGTGCATTAAAGGAAGAAAATCGGAGTAAAATACAAAATGCACAGTTCCGTATAAAAAAATAAAATAAAAAAGTGTTTATAAATGCCGTTAATTTTAAAAAAGAAAAAATATGCCCACAGATGGAATCGAACCAGGGCACAAAAAACATCATATGTGACAAAGCCAGCGGTTTCACCTACTGAGCTATCCATAACTTACAATTTTCGATGTAAATATAGACCTGTATGATAGAAACCAGTTTCCGAAATTTTTGTCGGTTTTTTGCAAAATTCGGCCCCAGGGCCGGGGTGCCCCTAAAAAATTCTCTCTTAATTTATTCCTTTGAACAAACAAAATCTATCAAACTATCTGAGAGTTTTTTAGGGACAGGCCGGTCCTGAAGGATATATAGGCCAAAACCATGCAGAAATATACCATATCACTGAGAAGATGCTGTTTTAGCAAACTTTAACGATCAATAATAAAATGGCAAGAGCAATATGATAGGTTCAAAATGCAAATTCAAAAAATTAGAAATATGTACGATAGAAAATAACAAAAAATCTTTGATTTTCAAAAGTGATTTCTTCCGGGAAATCCATCTCCCCTATAGGCCAATTCTTTTGTTATTCGCAGTATAGATCCTTTCCTTTAAACATTGCAAATTGTTAATATCTATGGTAAAGCTAATGCCAATTTAGAAGCTATTAGGTTTCGTTTTTCTATAAAAGTTGCTGAGATTCAGGAGCTTCAGCAAAGGTTTAGCCTACCCCTTACCCCAGATCCCATGCATTTGAAAAAAAATCACCCCCACCCCTTTTTCGAAAGAGGTATAGCTCCTTTCCCATTATTTCATTTGAACGGAAAATACCTTTTACTAAAAATAGATACAGGTACCTGTCGCAATATATGATTTACGAAAACTAGGTACATGTACTGATTTATAATGGTGTCTGTAACCCCTGATTTGTCATAAATTCAGGAAACCTGCATTTAGAAATGAAGATATACATGTAGAACTGTGTATAAAGTCAATTGATAATCTCAACTGTGATTACTTCCAGCAAAATGCATTGAATCAATGTAAATAGAGTGTAATGCTATTGAAGAGATCTGTTTATATTGGATATGCTCATACTCTGAATTAAACCAAAAAAAAATTAAAAATCTAAGATACATGCAATTTAAACTTTCTATTCTTATTATAAGTTAGTGAAAATGAAAAAAACAAATATTTGCTACTTTGTGGAATCGATCCAGCGACCGCAAAATCAAAAAGACCTTCACGTTACCACTAGGCCACGCATTTATAGAAAGTATTTTCAATGTATTATTGTATGTGGCTATATGCTTGAGTGTATGAGAAAGGTCGTTAATTGAAATATTTGTCTAATTTTTAGTACGAAGACCACGTTAAATCAAAATTAATTAAATGTAAACGTGTACTACAATACTTGTAGAACATAATTTTAATCGGATGTCTTTGGTTTAAGGTGGTTCACATACTCAAATATCCAAATTTTTATTGCATACTTTTTTTCTATATTCGACGATTTTACTGATGTCATATAAGACAAGACTGTTTTAAACTGGTGATTGTGTAATTTGCGTATCTTCAAATATAATTTAACTAAATATCGGCGCGTCTTTTAACCACAATGAACCGCAAT
>CM065926.1:24610720-24899773 GCA_033439105.1 Magallana nippona
TCGCTTTCATTTCTCTTTTGAACTTTTGCTCATTTCATTTTCATTCCACATTTGATGAAAACATTTTACATTAAGTGCCCCAGCGCCTACAGCGCTAGCATCTGAATAAACTATCGTACTTTCTCTTTCTGTTACTGTTAGTTTTTTGTCATTGTATTTTCGAACATGTATTAACCAGAACTTTAATTTGTTTATTGATTTGATAGCAAACTTGAAATTCAGTGTATTATCCCATGACACTCTGAAAACTATTTCCATATAGCAGTATCTTGTCATTAGTCTACAAACATTACCGAAGACTGGTTGCAATGAAATTATTTTCCCTGCAACTCTGGCCAGCGCCCTAGCTGAAACTTTTGGTAAATCTGAAAGAAACTGAACAATAGCAGACTCAACATCTTGGATTCCCTTAGAGAAAAGAACTGGCTTTTTCCATTGAAATTCCATTGAACTTTCATTGAAATGCCATTGATTGTGCATTTATTTTTCTTGTGTCTTCATCTGACCAGTTTTATACCTTATATATAGCAGTTATATAGCTGTTTTCAGATAATGGCATTTTCAATGGTCTGCAACTCTCAGTGAAACACCAGTTTTCTATTTCACTTAAACTTCAATGCTACTCACAGTTTCCCAGTAAAATGCCATTTATTTTCAGAAACAGTTAAATGGAATTCTAATTATACACATTTTTAGATTTACATTGTATTTCCAGCCCAGTTGCCAATCTGGGTCACTGGCCTCTGCCAGATAAACTGACCACTAAGAATTAAGATCACTGCATTACAGGAAGTTGAGTTGCAAAATTTGAATGTTCATCTTGGAGCCTAAATGTGATGTACATTGTCAGGAAAATGTGTTATCACTGGGCATCTAGCTCTTTCTTGGCATATTTATAAAGTGAATTTATGGAACTTTTTATGGGGATATATTCTTAGTCACTTGAGGTAATATTTTTGATATTAAATTCCTATACTAGTATGATTTGATACAAATATTAATATATTTGTGTAAAGACTAATTTTAAAACATTTACACACTATCAAGTGATTTAAGTGTTGCAAGCAGCTACTGCATGGATGTATTGAAAAAAAGAGTTCTATAATATAGCTTCATGCATGTCTAGCATTTTAGATTGTATTTGGAAGTCAATAAACTAGTAAATAATTAATGCATGTAAATATGCATGTGCATGCATGAGAACATTTAAATAATATTTACTTATTATCAAGCACAATTAAGTTGTCCTTATTTATTAATGCTCTTATGAATTTTGTACAGTCACATGTTTAACAAGCAGTATGTATAGTAATATGTATTATAAAGGGAGATTTGAATTCTCTTGAGATTTCCCTTAAGGCCAGTATTCTGCAAATTGTTCAGAGTTATCTTATGATGCAACTTGGTCTTGACCTACTTATCTTCTATAAGGCAATCAAATAATAATCAATGGAAAATCAATGGGTTTTCAATGCATTTGTGTAAACCATCCTTTTTCCATTAATTTAGCATTGAAAGATGACCTCATTTAACTGGTGCAAACTAATTTGCATAAGTTATATTCATTTTCAATGGTGTTTCAATGGACTTTCACTGTGTTTTAACTGGAAACTGGAAATTCAATGGTTTTTCTTGGTAGACAATATATAATGCCATTTTATGTGAGATCTTGGTAACTAGAAAAGCAATGGGGTTTCAATGTTCAGAAATAAACTGCAGAAATAATGGAAATTCAATGCCATTCTTTTATATCAGGTAAGGGAATTCTTCTCTCTGGAATAGAAATGCTAAATCTTACTGAATTCCATCTGATCCCTAACCATTCAATATCTTGAACTGGACTGAAAATAGATTTTTCTTGATTAATTAATAATCCAGCATCCTCTAGTGATGATTTGAAATTCTTTGACATTCCTCAAATGATTCTGCCATAGCTAGCCCGTCATCTAAATACAGAACAATTTTTATATTGTTAGATCTCCAATACTTGACCATAGTTAAACACTTAATAAATATATAAGGGGCTGTAGACAAACAAAATGGAAGTACTGTAAAGCAATAATATTCCCTTTTCCACTCAAAACCAAGAAATGTTTGACATTCCTTACAAATATCTAAATGGTGGTAACCAGATTTAAGATCAAATTTAATACAGAAACAATTTTTCTCAAAATACAGGTGACACTCGATGGCTCGAAGTGAAATCACGGTCCCGATTTTTTTCCCTATATAACTAAGCAAATTTACTCTTGATCTCTCCAACTCCGATCTCTCGAAGTTCTTGATCTCTCAAAGTAAAACCTGGGTCCCGTTATACATATTTCATTGTTTTTGACTCTTGATAACTCGAAGTGGTGGCTGTGTACACACACGACCGATCAAGCATATAATTAGCTCCGCGTGGACCTTACCTGGATGATCGAGTGAATCCCTGGGGCTAGCGTGGTAGTGTTAATTGGTTAATTACCGAAGTGACACTACCCCTTGCTTCCTTCAAAGTGTAGATAGTTAATTTGTAACTGATCTATTAATTTTAACAACTTGTGAAATTAACGGTAAATTAAACCGGTCTTTATTTAAACTATTCTGTGATCAAGAAAACATAAAATACTTTAAAAAAATATAAGTTAACAAAACAATAAAAAAACACAAAACTAATTTCTTTATTGATGAATTTGATGTAAAGTAGCAGAAAATACAAATGAAACCATGTTAGACTATCATTCCATGTTATGAATATAAACTTCCGGCTACTATAATTTTAGAACCAACATGACGGGAACAAAATTTTCCGGATTTTTTTAAACTTTCGATCTCTCGAACTCTTGATCTCTCGAAGTTTAATCACGGTCCCCTGAAGTTCGAGTTATCAAAATTCACCTGTATTGTAAAGCCAGTTTGTGATCCTCAAACTTTATCTTTTCTTTTTTCAGAAAACCATTTAACATACTAAAATCTAAAATCAAACGCTTCTTTTCTCTGTTTTCCGCGACGCTCAATGGACTTACAACAAATGGTCTGAAAGGAACTTGTATGACGCAACCCGATTTTACTAAGTCTCCAATGCTTTCTGTAACAAAAGTTCTGTAAAGCTGACTTATTATTTTACAAATAAATCCTCGGTGGGTTAACTGCAAAAGGAATGTTATAGCCAGTTTTAATCAATCTCAAAATATCTTCAAATGCCCCTATCTTTCTCCAAAATTCATAATGATTTTGTAAACTATTTTTCACACCTGTGCATGATTGATTTGATTCTATGATAGATAATAACTTGCAATGCTCATTCATTATCTTATTATTTGTGATTCGTTCGAACATATCTACAGATAATAAATACTTATCATCAAGATCACTTGGAATTTGAACTTGTGGAGAGGTTGAGGGGACATCTGGTCTTCCAATGCCCAGTCTGAAAGCACCTGTAGCAGACGTCACTGGGCTGTGGGGTGCGTCTACTACCTGATCGAATGGGCTGGTTGAAGAAGTTTGAGGCACCAGTATTGGTCTGCAGAGTGTTGGTCTGTTGTAGAGCAAGGGCAGACAACTGAGCAGCAGAACCGACAGCAGCAGAGGGTACGGGTTTGAAGTACGATTGGAAGCGTGACTTCTGTTTACTGTTCCTGAGAGCTCTGTTCTCGGCGCACCTGATCTTTTTCTCATCGTCCGAGTCATCAGTGATATCATTGCATTGGTATTCCTGTACTGTTTTCCACCCTGCAGGGGATCCGTCTGCCATCCTAATATACTTTTTGTCTAGTTTTAAGTTTATCATTAATTCTTTTGACAACATTTTCATTGTAATTCGACAAATCTTTTGAGTTTTTCAAGTTCATCTAATATTTCTTCATTGAACAGATATTGTACTTTATTCCCTTCGTACTTCAGTTTTCCAGCTATACTGTCTTTGAGTTTCTTAGAAAGTTGCTGTGCTGAGGATTTGTTATCTTTTTGTAACTTCTCCGTTAATTGTTGAAAATGTGGAAATAGCCGTAGAAAGCAGCTTAACTGCGTCAGTCAAGGCGAATGTGTTAGCCGTATTCTGTTCTGCAGGCCTAGGTGCAGTATCTTTTTCCATTAATATATCGTCCTCGTGGTCTGCATTAGCCATAGGTAAATACTAAGAAACGTCTGATTGCACTGAGGGAGAGCCTTCAAATGACTTAAAACTCAATTCTTTACCAAATCATGCGCACCTTAAGAGAATATACCTGTAGAACAGGTTTTCTATAAATATAATAACCAATCAAATTGGTAGTCTTCATAACAAACACCAGGTAAACATGTGTTTGATCGAAACACGTGTTGTGATACCTTCAATAAATACATGAATCTACAGTATACATGTAAATAAAGTAAAGTTCATTGAAAAGGAAACCATGAAGATCCAAAGAAGTGACAATCCAATGCCATACCTTCTGTGGTGGGAGCTGTAGGAGAGGGTGTATCACATAGGCCAGCGTCAGAATCCTCATAGAGCAGCTGTAAGACAAATACCATACTCTGATGATAATATACCAAATATCTGAAGTAACCTTTGTTCTTAACAGAAGCCTTGAGAGTTGCCACTACCTTACTGTTAAATCTTACCTTTAAGGTCTTTGCAAGGAAATAACTAATCAGAATGAACTTACTGGTCAACTATAGCTCTTATACATGTAAGTATTGACAATTTCTGTTGAAATTTGGTTTTTATTTTATTCAGTGCCTTATTTTTGGTCTACATATTAATATTTGGATATATTCTAGGAATATCCTTAAAGGAAACTCTTCTTTAGTTGGGCATGATGCAACTTCCTGGTTAGTGTTGAGTCTGTACGTCAACATGTAAAATTTCCATGTATTTCGGGGTAGGTATGTTACTGTCAATTTTCTCTCTTAAAAGTCACATTAGCTGATTAGGGTATATATCTGATCATAATTTTTTTTCCATGCATTAAACTTCACTTTTCTTCATCATTCTCTCCTCAGACTCTCACTAAATAATATTAAAGTTACACATATCATATAGTAAAATTATTTCATTATATATGCCTTTGAAACTGATTAAAAAAAAAAAAAAAAAAAAAAAGCACTTTTCACATTGATGCTTTCACACTCCTCAACACAAGAACCAGCATGTTCACAACTAAAAATTGACCAAAATTTGATGGATTGAAGATTCATCTTGATATGTACAATAAAGGTGCATCAAGCTACCTACCCCAAGTTAACATAAACAGGATTGTTGTTGTTCTCTTTACTGGGTACTGTCAACAAAGAAAACACACTAGCATAAGAAAAGCATACATTCAAAAAGTAACATAACAAGAGGCCCATGGGCCAATCGCTCACCTGAGCACCAATGGCGAACTACTTTGACTTAAACACTTTAAATAATTAAGAACAGTAAAATTTGATATTTAGCAAAGTTAAGTACCATAATTTTCTGATGTAAGACTCAATATTTTATAAAGGGGTAGGAGTGAAAATATATTGCGATATATGAATTATATATAACACCGGTATATTATTTCCTGCAGTTTTTGCACATATGTGAACAGTATTAGCTCTTTAAAGATAAAAAAATCCATACATTTTCTAAGACGTATATCTGTTTAAAAATCAGCACCCATTGTGGGCCTACCTTATCATGTGTAATCATAATTTGAACATGTTGAATCTACGCAATTAAAGGATGCCAACATTTTATTTCATTAATATTTTGTCTCAGAGGTCATGCAATACATATCTATTTCATATGATGAAAATACTGGAAAAGGTAGTTACCATTTACCTGCAATATTTTTTGTTTGGTGTATTGGTATTTATGAATCAAAGGCCGGAACGGCCACAAAGGCGTCGAGCTGACATTTTTTTCTTTTATATAGAATGATACCAATAATTTGAATTTCTGTACTAATAGTCATATCAAATGATATTAGACTTAGAATAGAAAGTATATGAATTATGTTTTCTGCTGCTTTAAAAACAAAAATCAGTATATTTTCTTATAAAATAAGTAGTGGTGCTTTTTTAATACAATAACTCATCATAATTGCAAAAATCGAAGAAATTCCAAAGTTCAAAAATAATTTGTTTCTTTCTGCTTCAAACAGTCTTTGAACAACTTTCACAGGTTCATAATTTGAATACATTAACAGTGTGTCCCTAATTATAATAATAAAACATACATTTATTTATTTCAATTCCCGTTTGAAACAAGATTTCCTATGGTATGGTTGTTTACAAACAAATCCACAACACGTGCTATCTAAAATGCTCGACCAAACTAACTGCATTATCGAGTTTATTTTTTGCAACGAAATTACTAGATACGTTTATCGCTTACATTTATTTTGGAGACCGTGCCCGATAACAAATAAATTTACATCTAAAATGTTATTTCTATCGGGCACTGTCTCCAATTAAAATGTAAGCGATAAACTAAAATAATATCTAGTGAATCTTTACACTTAGGCCTGATTGTATTCATCCGCCATTTCTTGATTAAACAAATTTATTCTTATGCAATGAGTTGTCAATCACCAGGGAGGCAAAGTTGGGTTTTTTGTACACAATTTAGTTGAATAAATGGAAAAAAATCTTGTAATACGTTTAATACTTTTAGGAACTTATTTCTTAATAATGCGCATTTAAAAGGCGGTGCAGCGCGTGAATTTTGGACGATTGCCAATCCAGACGATCGCTAGAAGGCTGCCGAGCATTAGCTCGACGCCTTAAAAAAAAAATCGTACTTAAATTAGTGTAATTTTCATTTTCCACATCTAAGTGAATATTTTTTGTGTGTATATTTAAGATGCCAAGCTCTATGAATATGCCATGCCGATGAGATACATTTCATTTTCATAGCTCGTATCTCATATGTGAAAGTTAACAAAGATTGAAGTCTGGAAGCCAGTACGCAGTGTTTGAACTCTGTGGCAAAAGTTGCTAAGGCTACAGTCAAAAACTTGATTGGTCTTCTCTTAAATAATTGTTTACCTGGTGTAAACTTGTGTGACGTTTTATAACCTTACTCACTTGATCGATGAAAACATTCGACTGGAAAATGTTGTCACGTGATATGTTAAAACGCTATATTAATAATTCAATGTATTGTCAGGCATACAGGTATCATTTTTGTACTAAGGCCCATCTATTATTTTCATCTTTCCTCAAAAACAACAAACTTCTACAAACCAAGATGATTTTCTGCTGCAATATTTTCTTAAAAATAATGATAATGCAGATATCCTCATAATTACTTGTATAATGTGTCAGAACTATTTAAAAGACGTTTTTATTTACTCGTTTGAAAACTACCAAAATTGTTGCAGATTTTATATAATTTATCAAATGAGAAGGGACCCCACAAATTAGTTATAGTACATCATCCTTTTGATTTTTCTGTACACAAGTATTTAATGTTTAGTAAGACAATTCTAATGATCAACAAACATTTCAGCATCAGTCGTAGAATTATAGGCAACTTTTAAAAACTTATCCAATTTGTTTAATTTCATTTTTTTAATGTATTCATACATTATATAAATAAATGTTTTGTAATTGAGTTAGCCAAGTGACACAAAATCAGTTTATGCACTTGTGTATTTTGGAGGAATTAGTCCTAGGCTACCCTATGACCCAATTACAACAGTTAGGTAGAGATCTTTTTAATTTTGAAAATAACTGTAAACAAACGGTTTTGCATTAATTTGGCAGAGTTATTAACTTATTACAAGTTACCAAATAATTGTAGTATCAACACGAAATGTAATACATATCGGTTGTAATTTTCAATACACGATATGTGTTTGCATCACCTGTATTTATAACCTCTAAACATAAGACAGTCGCGGGTGATTAATCACAACAGGGTTTAACTGAGGCTGTGAAAACGTCTTTTCAATTACATAAACATTGTTTTGTTGTCTTTAGGGGCACGTCTTTTAACCACAATGAACAGCAATGAACCACAATGAACCACAATGATCCACAATAAACTGATTTTAAGTGAATACATTCAATATATATTTGGTATAACTACTTAAAAGTGTCATATATACAAATTACAGGTAATTGACGATGTACATGTGTACTAATTTGTATTCACATTGTTGGCAAATTCAAAGTTGCCATTCTATACTTATAGGTAGATATAAACTTTTTCATTTATAATTTAATTTGATACGAAACATGATTTAATGACGATTCTGCTTGTTATCTTGAATAAAATAACTGATTTTTTTTAATGTCATGAGACACGAGACCATGTGATATAAAAAATGATTTCAAACCAGATTCGAAACCGAGTTTGACTTGTCGAATTTTAGCAATTTAAAGTCATTTTTTGATCTTCTTTTAATGTAGAACTGACAGACAAACTATGATTTTTTTTTAATTGTGGAAAAGTCCATTAAAATGAGATTTAAGATGTGATTAGAGGTCGTTGTATAAAAATTATATTCTATCACAAATATCATGAGAGGTCTTATATATATTACTTACTCTCTCTCTATATATAGTTTTGGTTATCTTTATAAATCTAACATGGAATATCGTCTGATATTTGAATTGATTTTCTAATTATGAGTTATAGAAATTATAGCGACATGTACAGAATTCTTATTTATAGATAAACGCACATGCATTAGTTGTTAATGGCTAAGGAAAAGCAGACGTTCTTAAATTGGAACGTTTTAGAGCATTTCTACATTGATCAGCGCACCACGTATATCCACATAAAATTATAATGTTTTCGAAAAAATGTGGTGCTATTCTGCAAATATTTTAACTATTCCACAAATATTATACAGATGTAATTTCAAACTACATTTAAAATAGTGGTAAACGTGCAAAAACCCGAATACAGATAAAATATCACCCAGTTTCTAATTATTTTTGCTAAAGTATATTATGATCTTCGCTGCCGATACATATGATCAGCTCGTTTATTTTATGAATGATAGAGGTTTTGAATAAAAACATGTTTCTTCAGTTTGAAAAAAAAATCTACTCTCTGTGATATGATGCTATTCTTCACACAAAAAATTGCACTAGTCCAGCGCCTCTCTCTCTAGGCATTTTAACAAAATACATTGAATTAATCACCATATCAACCCCAACGATTGCTCAGAGATCATACCGAATTACCAATTGAATGAAATGTCTTTTAGTACGTTGTCAATGCATCAGATTTTATCATTTTCGCAGGTAAACAATCAACTGCCTATTTACCGAAGTCTATATTCCAAATACCAGAATACTGAATACAGGCGATCGTTCCCCAAGTTAAAAAGCAAAATGAAACAAAAATCAAAACAAGCTAAAACCACCGTCACAAGTGAAAATGACAATGCGTTGAAATTTTTAACCTCAATTTACTTCACAATAATAGGCACCAATATATCTTCCATGTTTCATAGATTACATTCGCATGTGAACTGTTGCACAACAAAAATATTGATCTTTGTAGTATTGACAACATGCATCCAATATGGTTGCTTCAAACAAAGAATCTCGTTTTCGAGATGTGTGGTCGTACGATAGACTGGCAATGCCTGTCATAGGATCAGTCAATATCGTACGAAATTGCCAGTTTACGAGATATGGAATAACAAACCCGCTTTATTAGTGTTTTTGTAATTAGCTCAAATTTGGAATATAATTAGCTCTTAATTTTTGCAATTTATATTTTCCTTTTCATAAGGATGATTTATGCTAAATTATATTAAGATTAGCTCAGTGGTTCTTGAGAAGAAGATTTTTTAAAATGTACCCCCCTTTTTTACAGTTTCGAGGTTTTCTCCGCTTTGAATACAATCTGGTCTTTTATTTTTGCAATTTATATTCAACTTCTTATAAGGATGCTTTGTGCTAATTTTGGTTGAATTTAGCCAAGTGGTTTTAGAGAAGAAGTTCAAAATGTAAAAGTTTACAGACGGACGGATGGACAGACGGACGATGGACAACGGGTGATCAGAAAAGCTCACTTGAGCTTTCAGCTCAGGTGAGCTAAAAACAGCAGCTTAAAAAACTTGTTTATTGCAGGTAAATGTTGAAACTTTTCTTGATTATGAATTAAAAGCAGATCAATAGTCATATAAACATCTAAAAGTAATACATTAAGCTAAAACATCCTTTAATACTTACAGCAAATAAACAGTAATACACTGCTTGATACATAATTTCTCATTGTAGTGACCTACCCAACACACAGGGTCTCTAAGGGTCGGGTTTGTCAGGACAGGCGCACTGATAACCATCAGGTCTGGGTAAACAAAGATGAGAACAGCCTGCATTCTTGACCAAGCACATATTTTTACTTGTATTTTGAAAACTGATCATTAAATGTTAATCTTAAATTGCATTTTCTTTTCACTGCTTTAATGCTGGAGCGAGCTTGGGTACTTTCAGGCCAGAGTTTATACAATACCCACCCCTCTGTCTGTCGGGAGCCACAAACTCGATGTCCATCAGGCCCTCCAGGCTTTGCTGGATGATTGCCCTCTGTAGGCCTGTGCACATACTGGCTTTCTCAATCCTCTCCATCTGCCAGTCAGTCCAGTAGATGTATTCATCATACTAAAATCAGAATCATCAAATTCATCCAAATAAATCCAAAAAAAACACATTGAATGGTTAAATTGGACCTCTATTTATCATCAGTTTTTTTCCTAATTAAGATGATATTTGATATCAAAAATAGTCAAGGTCATGGGCCATTCAAAAACTCCAACAGTAGATACACCAACTGTCACATATTATTTATCTTAGAATATTTAATACCCTCAACAGCACCAACACCCTTATTCAATTGGAACTTTTGATTTCCAGATCTGCTTTGAATTACACCTCTTGATTTATGTAATTGCAGGGCATAGTTTACTTCCACATTCCTAAGTAGGCCTTACGTAAAAGCAAGTATAAGCAAACATTACCCAATGGCAGGTAAAAACATCTCCCAAGCTCCTTATTAAATGGCTTTATCAGTATTAAACTCACCACCGCCAAGCCAAATGGGTGAATGATGTCATTGATTAACGCGCTCTGTGTTCATCGTTGAAGTCCGAGGTATAAACACTGCATCTCATAGTCAATGGATAAACCATTAGGAAATCCTAGCAATTAAAGCACCAAACAAGGACATGTGTTAATCTACTATCCATGTATTGTACAACAGTTACCATAAAGTCTCGTGTATAATACGCACTCAGCAATATAATACGCACCCCCAAAGTTGGCAAAATATGGCAAAAAACCCTGCAGGTCCTATGTATAATTATTGCCGCCATTTTCCCCAAAACTATCAATTTTTAATGATAATTTTATAATCCAAGCACAATTTCTTAAATTTTTTGATTGGAACATAGCTCAAGCAATCAAAATCGATGACCTCTATTTTCCCAAAAAAACTATCTATGTATGTAATGATAATTTTATAACCCAAGCGCAATTACTGTAATTTCGTGATCGGAACTTAGCCCAAGCTATACTAGTGTCAAAGTCTCACAAAAAAAAACACCACAAGCCGTTTTTATTGTAATGAAATCCAAGCTCAATTAATTATTTGATAATTGTTAGAATTGATGAAAAGTGTAGGCCTACAATGCG
Organism: Magallana nippona; assembly: GCA_033439105.1. Taxonomy (NCBI): domain Eukaryota; kingdom Metazoa; phylum Mollusca; class Bivalvia; order Ostreida; family Ostreidae; genus Magallana; species Magallana nippona. The sequence continues at coordinate 24,622,316 of CM065926.1, forward strand.
AAAATGAAAATTAAATGGGCGGAGTTAAGAAAAAGCCTATTGTTTTTTGTTCTTACAATTTTACATAAAAAGGACGGTACGATTTACATCAGTATCAAATATCATCTGCCACTTCAATGATAGGTAAAGAAAGAGTTTCTTCAAAGCGGCGTTGTTGAAGTTGAAGATCATCAAGTATGCAGAGACGGATGGCAACCGAGCTTAATGCTTAAAAGCAATAACGTTTGCAGATCTAACCCAAAACAACATCAAAAGAAATGATTTAATTAATTAATTATAGTCAAACTCTTTGATTGTTGTTAAATAAACATTGTGAAGAAACATATGTATGTCGTATATCGTCATTATCAAGTCGTACGAATGATCGATGTATTTTTAACAGTGTCTATGTAAAGCAATAACGTTTAACTGCATAACTGGACAAAAAGTAATCAATTTAAATCAAATCATAATAATTGCTAATCTTTCTGCACTCGAGAACACCCTATGAAGTCCGACACAAGACAAGTGCAAGCTTCTGACACTGGAAATTGTTAAACAAACATTGACCACACTCCTGAGTCAACAGTGGCTGCTTAGGTAATGGCGAATACACTATCTATAACTTGTTTGATGCAAGGAATAGCGGTCAGAGAGGATGAATACTTTTATACATGGAAATAAAATTAAGAATAAGGTATTTCTGACAAAGTAAGTTTAGTTTACACTCACGCAACTTGCATAACATGTGATATCGGCAGCCATACTCCAGCGGTATCCAGAATCACGGCCTGAAAAAATGGGGTAAAATTTTGTTCCTATGTATAATACGCACCCCCCACTTTTGATCAGTCTGGCTGAAAAAAAAGTGTCTGTTATACACAAGACTTTATGGTACTGTATTAATATAATGACAAAAATTTATATTATTTATCACTACACTATATCAAATAAGTCTCTATATATTTCTATAATTTTGAGGTGAAACATTCAAAATAATCTCTAGCTTGCAGAAAAAAAGTTTTGTGGCAAAATCCCATAAGAATCAAAATTCCTAACAATTTTTTGGGAAAGATTTGTTTAAATTGACACTTCCACAGTACCTAGACCAGTGTTTACAATAACTTTTCTGTTGGTTCCATCCATAAAGGATTTCTCAATTTTTGGTTTGTTTCCCCAGTATGTCCAGAACATCCAGCTAAATGTGAAAAAAAAATTAAAATGTTCTCTAATATATTTCAGATAAATGTACAGATAGAGATGGCTTAAAAATAAATGCTAGGTTAATATAAAGGTAGCCCACCCCTTGTCTGGGTACAAGGTTATGGCCCTTGGTTCATCCAGTCTTTCCTTGATGATTGTTTTTCTGTATCATCCATCAAGTTTGGCTACTTCTATTCTCGACCTTCAGATAATATGTAGGCAGTTAAAAGTGTCAGTTACCTATAGTATTAATATAGTTCTGTTTACTCTACTAACTCGGGACCCACCTGTGTCCATCCAGTACAGGTTTCTACCTATCCAGTCTACAGCCAAACCATCAGTAGTCTCCAGGTTGTAAGACGCGATTACCTCTGAATCACTCCCATCAAAGTTGGCTCATCTACAATTTAAGAAATTAAGTTTGATAATGACTGTCATGAAAGTAACAATTTTCTTCTTTGTGGTTATGAAGATAACAAGCATGGCAGAAAAAATACACAACCTATATTACAACTTTTTTGAAGTGCTTTAAAAACTTTAACCTGCCATATATAATAAATCCTAAAAATGAATATCAAACTCCATATCTGAATTAAAACCTGTATGTTAAACGACGAACTGCGTTTAATGGAGCCGCGGAGTGTGAACTCTATTGTTTACACCAGCAAGATGGGGGTATATATACCTATTTCTGGTGTGTGTTGACAATTAACAGGGAATTAATTAGATAGTTTCAGCATTAAACATTAAAGAAATAAAGAATGTATGTTCTTTAGCTTTTATGAATAACAAGTTGTAAGTTATAATCAAATATTTACAATTTCATTTGTCTTTGTCTGTGATAACATTACGATTCAATTTTGAACCCTAGCTAAAACCCAATAACTTCATAAAAAATGAGTGACACAAAATGGGCGTGTCTTATAGCATGACCGAGAAAAAGTATTGGCTGCGCCGCGTAGTAATACATAACATGTGCTACATAAAAAAATACTGGTTTTAAAATAATGTTGTTTTAAAGTGTACAGATTGGAAATAATATTAGTAATAAGGAATCATTCTTTGAATATTGTGAGGTGATAATTTCGGTCGCAGCGTGGTCAAATCTATCATAAAGCCCTTTGGGCTTTATTGGATTTGACCACGCTCCGACCGAAATTATCACCTCATAATACTCAAAGAATGATCCCTTATTCCTTAATTATCAGAGAATATTACCATGAATGAGCATACCAATCATTGTGCAAAGTACTGAAAGTAATAAAAATATCTTTATATATCTTCAACAACTTAATACAATTATCACTATAACGTATAATTTCTGCATTCCAATTTCAAAACTGGAGGGAATAACATGTATTAACCACCCTGTATATTTCAAGTTTCCAAAACGTTTTTTCAGCAAGAAAAATCATTCAATCATTCCTAGTTTAAGTTCTATCTATGGTTAGTTACGGTTCATTTTGAAGAGGTTAATATTACAAATTCATAATTTTCTGTTACAATACGTTTTACCATGACACAAAAAAACGGGATTAAAAATTATCTGATCCTGCAAATTCACCGAGATGCTACAGCTGCATGCTTTGAACCTTTCCGCAAACAAAGAACTAGGGTCAGAAAGTACTAAATTTGGCCTAGACTAAAAATTATTTTTTTCACTTCTAATAATAATTTGAGACTTCATAGTTTTTAAAACTACTTTTCTTTTTTTAATATCTTCAATAAATCGCCTGTAAGAGGTGTTCAAAGTATGCATATGCACTTCCAATATTCTCATAAGAAACACAACGTCATTGAAAGTTTTAATATATTAACGTCATAACATTTCTTGATATAAATAATTTGAAAAGTAGATGTGTTGTAACGCCATGAATGCCCCGCAATCGACTAAAATTTCAAATGCCAAATTTACACATTTTTTTTTACGTTCAGGAGGCATAACTCTATAAAAAAAATCATCGAACTGGAACCAAGTTCAAATTTGATCTGTATTTCCTAATGAATTAACCTTATATGAAATATCAACTTTACATATGCATCACTTCAAAAGTTAGAGAGCGGAAACTATGAATTTCCCATGTTTTCCTAATTTCAAGAGGCAAAACTCTCTTAAAAATCATTGGACCGGAACTAATTTCGAAAGTGATATGTATTTTCTTGTAAATAACCTTCATATGAAATATCAGCTTTATGTTTGCATCCCTTCAAAGTTTGGAGAGCGGAAACTGAGAATTTCTAATTTTTTTCAAAGTTCAAGATATCGAGGCACAACTCTGTCAAAAAATCATCAGACTGGAACCAAATTCACACTCAACCTTTATATTCTTATGACACATCCATATGTGTTGTTGAGATAATGATCGGAAAGTGAATTTCACATTTTTTTCTATGTTCAAGAGGCATTACTCTGTCAAAAATCATCTGACCGGAACGAAATTCAAACTCAACCTGTACATTCATAACACACATCTATTCATGAAATTAGAGTTGAATATGCGCAACAGTTGTCGAGATATTTTTACATTCTACTGTGTTTTTTCCATTACATTCTGCCTCTAAATGCAACAACCCAATCTCTGCGTATGAAATTACATGTAATTGACATAAGTAGTTCCCAAACATTGATTTCTATGTTATCGGTTTAAAAATATATTTCAAACATGTTAAACCACCAAATTTTACAATTATTCAAGTGAACAATAGAGCTGATTTGATTGTTAAAAGCAAAATTTTAAGAGTTATTATTCATGTATTATATTTTTAAGGCTCATCTCAACAGTCTATGTGATAACCAGTTTAAACCAGTTTTAGCGAACAGCTGTTCTTGCTCATGGTTACTAATTTACTCCCTCTGTGATCTGCAATTTATACCGATTTATCTAATAAAATAATTCATTTAATCAATAATGGAATGTAAATGTAAGCATTGAATGATTTATTTTTGACGTCGTCGTGTCAATAACTGCCGTCAGTTGAGCAGACAAATTATCATAAAGCGCTAACATGCGTTATTTAATTTGTCTGCTCACCTGATGGCAGTTATTGACACGACGACGTCAAAAATAAATCATTCAATTGAATGCTATAAATGATCGGAAAGTGAATTTCCCATTTTTTCCTAAGTTCAAGAGGCATAACTCAGTCGAAAATCATCGAACCAGAACCAAATTCGAACTTAACCTGTATATTTATAAGACAAATCCATATATCAAATTTGAGTTGAATGTCTGGATGGATAAGAACACTTTTAAAATAGTTTTCGAATAAAACATCCGGTTCAAGTAGGGCTGGATATGATAAAATGTAACACTGTTCAACACACTGAGAAATGCTATCCATAGAATCATTGATTAAGACTCAGGTAAGTGTATTTATTAATTACTCATATATGACACATTGACTATAGTTTTTTTTTTTTTCGGAGTATAATCCATCAGACTTTGTATTGTATAATGTTCATGTTTTCTATTCAGCTTTAAAAGAAGTAAATAAAAGATTATGGGGAAATCATGGTCTATTTTCACTTAGTTGTAACCCCCCCCCCCCCCCCCAAAGAACATCATTGTAATAGGATTGTAACAAATAATCGGGTTTGGGGTTCTGATAATTTTTTTTATCATACGGTTGTTATCTTTGATGTTAATGATAATGTGCGAGGATAGTCCGGATGACACTAGTATATACAAGAGCGCACTCGAGAGAAGAGCTGATTCGGTGTTTGGCTGTCGAATGAGCAGGTACGGTTAACAGTGTAATACGACTGCACAGTGTTCGTACTGAGATTAAGCTTTAAATAGGGCGTTATAATTTTATCGCATTTTATTAACTGTGTGTACCTGGCTGCAGCTTGCGTCGGCTGCAGGGATACAGCCCTGTACATATGAGATAGGCATTGAGCCTTATCAGGACAGATCTCGAGGCCGAGACCTGTGCCTCGGATAGAGCCCGGATTTCATCCCACAGATCATAGAGCCCCGTCATTTTGTATTTTGTGATTTACAGTCAAACTTGTATTAAGCAGTCACCTTTGGGAGGCACCCAAAGTGACCTCTTAACAGAAGTGACCTTTGAATAGAGACTTAGGAATTTGCCATCATTAATTACCTTATATATTAAGACAATTATTGGAGTTTTTATATATATTTAGCATACCGATCAAAATGACTAAATAGTGAATAAAGTTATTGATTTGGATTTTAATAGTATTTATTATATTCAAAATTTAGTGCAATACATAACAAAGAATTGTGCATGGAATTATTTATTTCTTTTTTAATTTTTGAAAAAGTCACTTAATTTCGTCTACACTCCAGACTTGCACCCGGTATACATGTAGTCTTCTGTTTTCATATCATCAATATCTGTAATTTTATCCAAAATTTGGGCATGGCTATGAACTTTTGCATAAACTTTTCAACAATGTATTTCTTAACCGACTGTATCTGAACTCAAAATCATATTATTTAATCGATCGATTTTCTCTAGCCTCGTCGCGGTCATTTTTGACACCTAGCTATTTCATGAGGTTTTACATAAAACAAACACTGTAAATACATGTTTAAACAATTTACTGAACTGCCAATTATATAATTAAATTGATCGATTTGGTTTCTTTTGCCTCAGGCATATCATTATTGTGTACACTAGTTACCTGACTTTTGGAAGCCATGTTTAAAATCCCCAGGAGTAAATCATGTGACCGACCAAAATGGCCGCCTAATGCATGTCGAAAGTACAGTTTCGGATCAAAATACGATGACCGCTGACCGCATTAGACAGGTGACCGCTCTTTAGAGGGCATTCATATAGGATTTTTAATTGGGAGGAAATAAAATGACCGCATACGAAAGGTGACTGCTTAATAGGAGTGACCGCTTCAGCAGTTTTCACTGTACTTGTTTTGTATGCTTAGGAGAGATAATCCTTGCAACTATATGTATATACTGACTTGTGATTTTAGTTATAGTTTCATGCCGATATTCATCATGTTTAATTACTATATAAACACATTCCCCAGACTGATCTAAATCACCGAACCCATAACACGTTACAAAATTGGTGGCAGCGTCGGGATTTTGATCAGTCATTTGTTTTCTACAATTAGTTATTGAAATAATATTTCATTATGAGTGTGCACGATTTACACGCCGATGTAGAGTATTTAGAGGGGGAAATAAATCGGCTCAGAAGAGAAATACATGACTCTCTACGGGTCATGGATTCTCCAGGCCCCCGTACACCCAGACCAGGCATGAGTACTAGTTCCCCATATGCGAGACGGAGAGACAGTGTGAGTGGTTATGTGTCTGGAGATGTGTGCATGTGTGACGAGGATGAGGGTCCTGTACCTAATAACCGACCGGCCTTGCAGAATGCGAACCCAAGAAGGATACAAACCCTGGACCGGTCCGATCTCGGAACTTTGTTAAACCTGCAACATATGATGGATCTGGTTTATGGAATGATTATCTGTCCCATTTTCAATCAGTCTGAAAGTTTGCCGGAGATGGGACAGGACATAAGGAGGCTCATGAATTTAGCTTACCCGACAGCCCCTGATGATGTTAAGGAAATATTAGCTACTGAGCAGTTCTTAGATGGGCTACATAACTCGGAAATGCGTCTAAAGATAAAGCAGGCCAGGCCCATAAACTTGAATGATGCGATACAGAGAGCTGTTGAGCTGGAAGCATATTATAGGGCAGAGAATCGCCACACAGATGCTGTCCAGACAATGAGTGAAAATACTGAAGACTCGTCCAAAAATTCAAAGCTCGATAATTTTATAGAGACCGTCGAGAAAAACATGTGGTCGTTACAGCGCGATATGAGAGATTTGAAACAATGGAAGTTTCAGTCTCAAAGTCAGAGATGCATGCCTAGCACAGAGTCACATGCTGGGGATAGGGACCGGACGAGGAAATGTTATAAATGTGGATCCGACAAGCATCTAAGAAAAGATTGCCCACAGTTGAATAAGGGATCTGATGACAAATTAAAACATGTTAATAGTACACGAGAAACGGATCACAAAACTGGTACAAGTTTCCAGAAGAACCAATGTTCGGGTGACCAGTATTCAAGAGTAGTTCACTCTATAAACGAGAAAGGGGTTTATGTCACTGCTCGCATCCATGCGATGGATGCTAACTTATTGGTTGATACAGGTGCTACTGTATCATTGCTATCCACGATTTGTTATGAGAACATTACAAGGGATGCAAACCACACGTTGACTGAGGTAAACAGAGATGTACTATCAGCTACTGGTTCAGTATTACGAGTGCTTGGAAGAACTTCAGTAGATTTTACATTGAATGGCATTGTCCTACAGCAAGAAATGATTGTGGCAGACTTGACAGTAGATGGGATACTTGGACTAGATTTCCTGGTGAGACATGAGGCCGTCATTAACATGAGTATGCATCAGATATCAATATCTGGTATTGAACATCCAATCCAGCTTGAAGGGTCTGCGAGCACTTATAAGGTGGCCATTATTCACCGAGTAACTGTACCGCCTAGATCAGAACTGGTAGTTGAGGGGCAAATATGTGCAAGTTCAGATGGAGGGCTTCCAACCAAAGCTGGACTGATAGAACCCTCTGAAAAGTTTCAGAATTCGTGTATGCTGGCCAAAACGCTTGTCCGTAGACAGGACACTATTCCGCTCCATATCATGAATATTTCGGATGATAGCAAGACCATCTACCCAGGTACTGTTGTTGGGAAGTTACATGCTGTTGATGAGGTTCTTTCTTTGGTGCCAGAGGGAAATAAAGACTGGGATGTTGACAGAGAATTGCCAGCTCATTTGCAAGAGCTATGCATAAGCAGCACTGGACATATAGATAACGATGATGTCGTGAAAGCAAAGGCTCTTCTTTTGAAGTATGCAGCTCTATTTTCAGAGACAGATGAAGATGTAGGTCGAACCGCCAAGGTCAGACACAAGATAGAGACTGGCGTCAATGTACCCATTAAACAGGCACCCAGGCGTCTGCCGTTTCATATGCAAGAAGAGATACAAAATCACATATCTGACATGCTACGAAGAGGTATCATAGAACCTTCTCAGAGCCCTTGGTCAGCAGCAATTGTGCTTGTAAAGAAGAAAGACGGATCCACAAGGTTCTGTGTCGATTACAGACATTTAAATAGTGTAACAACGAATGATGCGTACCCATTACCTCATATTGACGAGTCTCTGCATCAACTACGTGGCGCAAAATGGTTCAGTACTTTGGATCTGAATGCTGGATATTGGCAAGTTAAGCTAGATCCAGAGGATAAGAAAAAGACGGCATTTGTCACCCGACAGGGTCTATATGAGTTCAATGTAATGCCATTCGGGTTGTGCAATGCACCAGCCATGTTTGAACGATTGATGGAGACTGTGCTGACTGGCTTACAATGGCAGATTATATGGCTTATATATCTTGATGATATAATCGTTTATGGAAAGACATTTGATGACATGCTGCAAAATTTAGAACTTGTGTTCGAAAAGCTACTTGCGGCTGGATTGAAGCTGAAGGCAAGAAAGTGTTCGTTGTTTGCTCGACAAGTAAAATACTTGGGGCATATAATCTCAGAACAGGATATCGAGACTGATCCAGAGAAGGTAGAGATTGTTAAACATTGGCCAGAGCCAGTAAACAAGACACAGGTGCGATCTTTTATCGGTCTTTCTAGTTATTACAGAAAGTTTATCCCTAACTTTTCTCAAATCGCTCAACCCTTACATAAACTTACGGAGGCATCTGTTACATTCAAGTAGACTGACGAGTGACAGGACGCATTTCAGCTCCTTAAAGATAGATTGATATCAGCACCTATTCTCATGCAGCCAGACTTTACAAAGCCGTTCATATTAGATACAGATGCGAGTTAGTATGCTATGGGTGCTGCTTTTTCTTAACTGCAAGATGGTCAAGAAAGGGTTGTGGCGTATGCAAGTAAAGTTCTTAGTAAGTCAGAAAAGAAGTACTGTGTCACCAGAAAGGAGTTTTTGGCTGTTGTCACTTTTATTAAGCATTTCAGACCTTTCTTGTATGGACACAAGTTCTTAGTTAGAACAGATCACAGCTTGTGAGATGGCTGCTTTGATTCAAAGACCCGGAGGGACAGTTAGCTTGTTGGATCGAGGTTATATCGACCTACGACATGGAGATAGAGCATCGGGCTGGTAAACTTCATGGGAATGCAGATGGACTCAGCAGATTACCATGTGGCCAATGCGGGTATTTCGATGACTAGGACAAGTCAGATGTGTCTGAAGGACATGTTAGAATAATCGAGGACAAAATAAGAGGAAATACTGAGTCAAATTTAGCTACAAGATGAATGTAGGGACATAAAACTTGTTAAGTCTTGGTTGCAAGATAAGACACATCCCGAATATAGTGACATATCCTCTGATAGCTATGTAGTTAAGTCACTTTGGGCACAGTGGAGTAGGCTTACCCTTAAGGATAATTTTCTATGCAGGATGTGGGAAGTCGAGGACAGTAACATGACAACATATCAGATAGTTGTTCCATTATCACAACGGAGACAAATCTTACAGCAGATGCATGATGCAAAAACTTCTGCTCACTTAGGTGTGACAAAGACCCTTAATAAAATTAGGCAGAACTATTACTGGCCAGGGCTACAGAGTGATGTAAGGAGCTATATCTCAGGCTATGATGTGTGCTCCAGAAGAAAAGCTCCTCTCAAAACGAAAAGAGTCCCTATGCAGCCCTTACAGGTTGGCTACCCATTAGAGAGGATAGCTACAGACATTCTTGGTGAATTTCCCGAGACAGAAAATGGAAATCGATACATTATCGTCATCTCAGATTACTTCACAAAATGGACAGAGGCATGCGAAATATGGAAGCACAAACCGTAGCTAAGATTGTCACTAATGAAGTAATCTGTCGGCTTGGATGTCCAGCGACAATCCATTCAGATCAGGGAAGACAATACGAGAGTCTTCTTTTCACCGAGGTATGCAAGCTTCTCCAGATCCGCAAAACAAGAACCACACCATATCATCCGCAGTCTGATGGTATGGTGGAACAGTTCAACAAAACATTAGCCACTATGCTGAGCGCCTACGTGAATGAGAATCATCGAGATTGGGATGAAAGCATTCCGTTTGTGATGATGGCTTATAGGGCATCTCAACATGAATCCACTGGCTATAGTCCTTACATGCTTATGTTAGGAAGGGAAGCCACTACGCCCCTAGATATCATGTATGATATGCCTTCGTCTTGGAAAGAAGTACCAAGAAGTGAATGAGTATGGATAATGCAAGATCGGATGGAGAGAGCACACTCCTTACTCAGACGTCATGCAGAATGTGCGATGTTGTGTCAGAAACATTATCATGACATGAAAATGTCCTATGAGAAGTTCAAGGAAGGAGAAAGTGTATATGTGTACTTCCCCCAGCGCAAAGTTGGATGCTCGCTGAAGTTCACGTCATACAGGCAGAGAACGTTCAAGATACTCACAAAACTATCGGAAGTTTTGTATAAAGTTAACTGTGGTCAGAATGGGAAAGACCAGGTTATATATTGTGACCGCTTGAAAACATGCAAAGCTCAGATTTTGAAAGGAGAGGACGCATTGCAAGTCCCTCTTGAAAACAGCACAGAAGGCCAACCTGATATTCAGTTCGAGTCAGAGGTTATTGATGAGCGCCAGTCTAAGGTGGAGGTCACAGAGGAACTAGCTAGGGAATTCGAGTTCAAGCGCAACAGACGTGCTCCAGTCTGGATGAGAGATTATGTTTCGGAATAAATTGTTCAATAAAACAAGTAGACCTTGTACATATTAGTTTTGTTGTATATTGTAATGATTCAGATTTTGTGTGCAGTGGATAGATAGTATTATTCATATAGAGGAATGTTCATGCCCTGGTACATCATAGATTTTTATGAAAATGTTTATTTTACATTGTAGTATGGTTAACACAAAGACGACTCCTCGGAGGGCAAAGGAAATATGTCCTGTGTGTTTTGCTGAATTGGATGGTTAGGACGCTTGGTCCGAACATGTACTGAGCTGTGCAAGCAGTATGATGGTGTGCAAAGCCTGCCATGTATCCTTTAAAAAGAAGGAGTACCTGCAGAAACATACATGCGGACAAAGCATCCCGATGCCCCTTCTTCAACACAAAAGGACACGAGTCATGATCAGGAAGACGACAGCGACTGGGACGTGGACCCGGAATTCAGCTTGGCGAGGTTCAGACTGAACCCGCAGAAAAAGAGATGGAAGCTTTACCATCAACCTCCCAGGAAGACTTCATCTCAGGAAGAGTGATTAGAAAAAGAACAGCGCCAAATCCAGTGTTTTCGTCTAAACGAACCAACTCTGGTGTTGTTGAAGAAACCGTGCCAAAGAAAAGCGTGGAGTTAGGGATTCAAACTGACAACCTGGATCCTGTCCTACCCAAGATCATGGTACACCAAGCTACTCAAACGGAAGGCTATCATCGCAGAGTGAAGGAGATCACCATCACCAAATATCATGAAAATGGACAGAAAATTAAGAGAATCAAAGAAAGTGAAGAACTGTTTGATTTGTAAATATTTACGGACACTCTATTTGTATTGTGGTTGTCGAACACTTTGTTTCATTTTATACTTGTTATTTGCATGTGCATGTATGCTTATTCATTTTCATCTCCAAGAAGGTGCTAAAAAAAAAAAAAAAAAAAAAAAAAAAAGATAAAAATATATATATATATATGTTATCATTTTGTCATGCGAGGACGCATGAAGCAATGAGGCGTGGGTTATGTAACAAATAATCGGGTTTGGGGTTCTGATAATTTTTTTATCATATGGTTGTTATCTTTGATGTTAATGATAATGTGCGAGGATAGTCCGGATGACACTAGTATATATAAGAGCGCACTCGAGAGAAGAGCTGATTCGGTGGTGTTTGGCTGTCGAATGAGCAGGTACGGTTAACAGTGTAATACGACTGCACAGTGTTCGTACTGAGATTAAGCTTTAAATAGGGCGTTATTATTTTATCGCATTGTATTAACTGTGTGTACCTGGCTGCAGCTTGCGTCGGCTGCAGGGATACAGCTCTGTACATACGAGATAGGCATTGAGCTGATTCGGTGTTTGGCTGTCGAATGAGCAGGTACGGTTAACAGTGTAATACGACTGCACAGTGTTCGTACTGAGATTAAGCTTTAAATAGGGCGTTATTATTTTATCGCATTGTATTAACTGTGTGTACCTGGCTGCAGCTTGCGTCGGCTGCAGGGATACAGCCCTGTACATACGAGATAGGCATTGAGCCTTATCAGGACAGATCTCGAGGCTGAGACCTGTGCCTCGGATAGAGCCCGGATTTCATCCCACAGATCATAGAGCCTCGTCATTTTGTATTTTGTGATTTACTTGTTTTGTATGCTTAGGAGAGATAATTTACTTGTTTTGTATGCTTAGGAGAGATAATCCTTGCAACTATATGTATATACTGACTCGTGATTTTAGTTATAGTTTCATGCCGATATTCATCATGTTTAATTACTATATAAACACATTCCCCAGACTGATCTAAATCACGGAACCCATAACACATTACAGGATTTTTAAATGAAAATAACAATGACAACTTTAGTTCAGGGTTTAGTACTTATAGTATTTATCTTAGTCTGAAATATAATAACATCACATTCAACAATTGATGATATCTGATATGACATAAAACAGTAATACATGTACATGTAGGCAAAGTGATGAAAACACATCAGGTTATGCACTTTATGTTTATCAAGAAACCAATTTACCAAGCAATGCTTCCCATTACATAGTTATATATTATATGTCATGTCATATAGGTCTGTGCTTACTTGAGAATAATAATAATTGTAGGCAAATTATGGAATTTCAATATATAAATACTTTAACAAAATTCCAATAAAAATATTTGAATTTTCATGAATATATATATTTTAAATATATTAATATAAAATATCGTTAATTAATGCAGTTAATGCGGGTAATATCTATGCTTTAAAAAGTGTCCATAGCATTGAAGTATATACTTTATTTATAATTTAATTAAAATGTCAGATAAATTCAAACACAATCCATTTAAGCAGCAATTTTAGATTCATCATTTATCAAAACTAGACACAATTCATTAAAAGGCACTAAAAAAGAACGTATTTTAATGATTAATATTAGATAATCAATGCATAGATTTGACCATATGATAAACATTATTTAATTTCACCTTATTGATTCCAGACTTCATAAAAGATCACAGAGTTATATGTGTTATAATTAGATTCTAGTTTAAATTAAACTTTGCAGTTATATAACATTATGATTACTGGTATGCAAATATTTTACAGTCCCCAAAAATACCACTCCAAAGTCCTTGATATTTAAATTGGAGGTCACATTTTTTTTCACCTCAAGAAAATCAACTACTAAACACAAACAAGGAATTTGTCTTAGAAATGTCCTATTATTGCTAGAAAAATATCAAGTCACTCAAAATACATAAGGTTTGATATGTACATATTTTACAAAGAAGTTATTTTCATTCTCTTAAAAGCTTTACGTATTAATTTAACTTACATTGTATCAACATGTATTATTGAAATTCAAGTAAGATGGCGAATGATGACTGTCATGTAAAGTTAGCAAAGTTAATCATTCATTCATGTATTGGTATCAGGAAATATCTACCCTGGGCTTGAGTAAGAAGGGGGGGGGGGGGGGGTTACTCTTCCACTGTACTTTCACTTTCATCACTTGAGCTGTCACTGACACTTTCAGATGAATCTACTGCTGTGGCATCCTCAAGAAACTCTCCCCAGTCATGTACTCCAATATGATTAACATCATGCCTGTGTCGTGCAAACCTAAGATACCAAACAATGGATGCTGTATGGGCGCAGATACGAACAACCCGCGCACCAGCTCGACACTTGCAATACCATGCAATAATATCCCAGTCCGCATAGTTTATCCAGAGTTGGTATGTCTTAGATGATGTGTGCCTACTCTGCATACGAATACAAAAGACCTTCCTCTTCTTTATGCATATGGATGGCACAATCGCCTTCAATGTGTTCTTGGGCATAGCTGGAGGAAAGGCGCAGCTTGTAACTTCCACAGGTCAGTTCCCGCAGCCTCTCCTCGTCCAACTGTGGGAAGTCCACCACCTCATGGACTTCTTTCCAGCAGACGGACCGATGGTCTAAGTGCTGCTCCTCCACCTGTTCCTTCAGCTGATTGACTTGCTTTGACAAATACAGCATCTTAGCTCCAAGAGCCTGGTCCTCATCCACATTCCCAATGAAGAGGGGTTTCAAATACTTGCAAACAGTGTCATTATAGGGAATCATATGACAGAATATTGAAATATCAAAAACATGGGATTTTTAATAATGCATTTAAACACTACTAGTCATTTCTTTGTAAAATTACGGTAAACAAAATAGCTGGTTGCTTGTAGTTTTAAGATTTGTAAGTACATTTATGTATACCTATTGCAAATGCTGTATACAATTTCGAAGTAATCACCGATGAAAGGTATCTGGCTTGATGGTAAAATGTGCCCAAGGTATTTCCAATTCTTGAGTCTTGCATTTGCACTCTCAACTACCCATCTAATCTGTATAAGTGGAATATCAAATTATAAAATAGCTTTTTTTCACGAAAAGCAAATAAAATGTGATCCATGCACTTATAAATTAGGGCCTAATCAACCAATGTACATGTTCTGGCTTACATGATGTATATATGTTGAGACCTGAAGATAATCTTTTATTGGTTTTACTTATATTAAATCTATTTTATATACATGCACTTACATGTACCGGTATTTGGATTTGATAGATATTTTGTTTAGAGGTATTATAAATGACTTGTATACATTTTTAAACTGAAATTTATATAAATTCTAACATTATATGCAATGTTATTTATTTTACATTTGAGGTGTAGAGCAGTGATTACTGCATATTACAGTAACTGATGTTAACTGATTCTACGTGTACAGCTCACGAGTATCCCGACAAAAACACCAGCCACCGTGTTTAAAAGTCCACGCTGAGCGTGGAAGTGTCGGTACCTTTGATCTATTGTTCTCTGTTATGGCTTCAAAACAAGAAAAAACACGGTGCGACACAGTGCAACACCGACAGTTACACGGTGTAACACGTGGTATTTATGTAATAAATGGAGGATTTCGGAATAAAACTTTATAAAATAAAATATTTATTTATTTACGCAAGAGAATTAAAGAAAGAGAAACAGAAATTTTTAAAAAATAAATAAATAAATAAGATTTTAAGACACGCAATATTTTAGACCAGTGGATTTCTGTTACGATAATGAACCAAAAAAAAAAATCTACCATATATTTAAAAGCTTCATCAATCAAAACACTAATAATTTCTTCTCTTTTATAAAAATTAATTATACAGTATAATAGGTTTATGTTTCAGTCCATTTGTAACCGTAGTAGTGATCGTAGTACATGTAGTTTGATCAGATTCAATAGCGTGTACAATCGTAACGGTGATCTTTTCTCATTTATACTCTATTCAATGATATCAAATCTAAAGGGCTGTTGAAAACAATGGTACTTTCTCAAAATAATATAATCATATTTTCAAGTTTTCTTTCTGTTATACATATGTGTGATGTACTTGTGCATGTAGTACCTGTGTCATATAATATGTTGAACCCCACGATATATTGAACCCGGGTTCAAAATATCGCTGCGATATATTGAACCTCCCCATAAAATATTGAACCCCGGGTTCAAAATATTATGGCCGCAATATTTTGAACCCCCCTATAATTTTCATTGCTATTGGAGAGGGGGTTCAAAATATTATGGCCGCGATATATTGAACCCCCTCCTATTTCCAATTCCCATTGGAGAGGGGGCTCAAAATATTATGGCTGCGATATATTGAACTCCCCTCCTATTTCCAATTCCCATTGGAGAGGGGGTTCAAAATATTATGGCTGCGATATATTGAACTCCCCTCCTATTTCCAATTCCCATTGGGAGGGGGTTCAAAATATTTTGGCTGCGATATTTTGAAAACCCCTCTAATTTTCATTGCTATTGGGGGGGGGGGGGGGGGGGGGGGGTTATAAATATCGCAGCCATAATATTTTGAACCCCCTGAACCGGGTTCAATATTTCGCAGCCATAATATATTGAACCCGGGGTTCAATATTTTATAGGGAGGTTCAATATTTCACAGCAATATATTGAATCCGCGTTCATAATATCGCATAATATTTTGAACCCGGGTTCAATATTTCGCGGTATCAAAATATTATATGACACCGGTATATATTCATAGCACGTGGAATCAGTGAATCGGTATTAGATAATTTATTATTTCATTATTATCAAGCCACTTTAATTTAAATATTATCTGTGTTCCAAGAAACTATTCCAATAATTACTGTTTGGTTGTTTAATGATTGCCATAAAGAGAGAGAGAGAGAGAGAGAGAGAGAGAGAGAGAGAGAGAGAGAGAGAGTGTATGTTACTAGGCTTAACTTTACGTTACTTGTACATGTAATTCATTTAAATGAAATAGCTTATAGTTTCCATTTATAATAAACCCATTTTTCCCCTTAATTGCACCAGTTAGAGTCCACGTGCTACCCCTGTCGATCAAATCAAACCGCGAGGTACACTAATTATGTGCTCCTTCCGTGATAAGGAAAAAATGTCGTTCTATTGTTTTTTCAAGTCTGAGGAATAGAAATATGTTTAACAATGAAGTATTTAGTGTTTGTAATGTTTATATTCTTTATTCTTATACTGCAAGTACAAGTGTTGGAATATGCATTGTTTAAACTCACTCTTTCTCTCCCTCGGAGTGTATGTAATTGTGTGCAAATAATTTTGAATTTATTCATTAAAGTTTTATTTGTATGAATTTAATTCATTTATTTTAGACTCATGGTTTTAACAACAATTTCAACACAATGACTAAAAGTTTGTACAGTTGTAATCAGATTTATCGGTTAAAATTTCGATGCTATTTCACATCACACATATTAGATTGAAATAACGTAAATAAAACTGTGTCTGCTCTAAAAACTTGCAAAAAGGTATTATCTTAATCATCTGTTTAATTTATCATTTTCGTATGTTTATGTACCCGGTAAATGATTTTATCGCAAGTTAATACTTTGTGAAATTCCCGTACGTATACAGTTGCTGAATTGTTCCTGGACTATCCACGCGTCGATTGTCTTACGTGTAGTTGTTTGTGTACATATTATCTACGGACATTTCTTTTGTTTGTTAGATATTAAGAAAAACCATGAAACTAACAAAGTAGAAGTAAGATTATACACACGACAGGTTGTGATGAGTTACCTAACAGGTTTCCGTGGAAAGGTGTGAATAACGGCACCTCGTGTACACCTGTTTAAGCTTCCAAATATACAGAGTTAGTTGTAAGATACAACGACTGCTAAAAAATAAAGAAAGACAATAACACCTGTTGGGTTTTAACCCAAGATGAAAGACACTGCTGTGTCTCTGATCAGCTTCTGTACACGTGTATCGCATGAGTGATTTTTTGTTCATGTTCACGACGCCATTATCACCTATACGGGAAATAAAGTTGAAAGTTATTTTATGAAATGCCTGTAATTTTTAGTTCAATGCTTGAATTAATTTTCGAAGAGTTTGTACATGTATTTACTGTCTATGATTTATCATATAAGAGCAATTTTTTATTTATTTATTGCTACATAAATAGCTGAAGTACATATCATTCGAGTCACCGGTAATATGGGGTTGTAATTAACTACAGCACATCCACATGTATTTAAAAAAAACATGATCAGAAAATAAGACGTTTAAGCTCCCGACATTTTACCTGTTATCAGATTGTCAGTTACAACGTCATGTCTGTTTAGAAAAAAAAACGTGAATTAAAATTTGAATTTTGATAAAATATTGATTGATAAATATATTTGGTAAATTTATTTGAATTTATTGAAGAACAAATGAATTAAAAGGTATACCCATTTACGTAGAGTTTTCAGATCACAAAAATTTAACTTCACGTTGAAAGCACCGACAATTTTCTGGGTCCACATAACATTTTTTTTTTTTAAATTTGAAAATGATATATATATTTCAACCCTTGTTTAGCCATAATTTATTTATTTCTAAACATACGCTATTTTTATTAACGTCTCAGGTAACGATAAACACGGAGTGACACAGTGGCCACGGAGTTACACAGGTGGCCACGGTGCTTTTTCTTGAATTTTCCAATACACATACACGGTGTCACACCGTGTTTTTTCCACGGAGGTGTCGGGATACTCGTGAGCTGTACTGTATTTACCTTTGTGACCAGTCGGCTAGTGTTAGCTACCTCTGTTGACATCTGTCTTTCTCCCTTTTCCATAAATGATGGCATTTCAACTTTAATACCAAGGTTTTGTAGGTATGTAATAGAGTCACAAAACCCTCTGTCAACAATGATCATCATCTTGTATCCAGCTGCGGATATCTTCAATGTTTGATTTCATTATGTGGTTGAGGATACTTGCATCATTATCTTTGGCAAAGTATGGCCCAATTATAGAAATGAAATATCCTGTAGTTGATACTATGACCATGGGCTCCACCAGTGGTCTCCCCTTGTGGAAGCTAAAGGACTGCCTTTGAAATTTGAAGTTTACACTCTTGTTGATATAGATAGAAGTCCCATCCAGAACAAGTATCACTTGCGGGCAAGTCGTGTCTCCGAATAGAGTCTGTGCCAGTGGTCGGGTATGTTGACGAAATTAATTTGCTCTCTTGTGACATGTTGGAACCCAAGGTTTTCTGATACAAATGTTCCATTGATGAGGGCTGATCTATTTGCCTTGATACTTCTGCGCATACCAGATTTTGAGATGTTGAACAAGGTAGACAATATTCTGTTTGACTCTCCTCCTCTCAGCTTCATCAGGAATATGGCCAAACTTGTCCTCACTGTCCTTGATGGGGTTGGCTTCACCCTGCCCTCTACATGCTTCAGCATGTCATCAAAAGCTGCCTTTGAAATGCCTAGAAGATCAATGTAATTTTTGTCTTGGAGGTGACTCTGTCTTTCAAAATTGAGTCTTACTGTCTCGCTTCGCAATACCTCTGAGCATAGAAACCTGATCAGCTGAGTGATTGAGTACCTGTTCAATACTGTTGTTGTTGAAGTCAGGTTCACATCCTCAATGTTCCTTTGTAGGTGATTTGGACAGCATCTTGATCAAGCAGATATTATTACTTCATGTGAAGTATGAATAGCCTATGCCTCACATCAACGGGCACCACAACAAGCTTGGGACCTGGTCTTTTACATAGGCAGCATGATGAATGACCTCTCCTCTAGATGTACAGGAAAAGGGAAGGCTCACTGTAGGAGGACTGAATGCATTGGGAACTGCTGAGGATGATCTCTCTGCAAGATTTTGACTGTTGTTTGACTTTTTGTCTTATCCTTTTGTTGGAGATTTGATTTAAACCTTAGGCGACATCTGCTACGGAGAGAATCTTTTCCACCTGGTGTCACCTATACGAGAACAAATTATTTTACAGTTATAGTACATGTATTTGGAATGGAGTTATTTATAATTCTTTACAACTGGTCTAAATTGGGTATCAGGGGTTTGGGGTGGGGGGATTGATAAATGGTGAATGATTTTTGTTTTACACTTGTTAAAATTAAGAGATTAATTCAAACTCTCTGATTCATATTCATCACACTTTTGTGTCAATTCCATAACTTTTGATTAAAGAAGAAATATACTTTGCACAAAACTATTATTTTAAAACTTTTATTTTTGTTTATCACAAACTTTGTTTATTATCTTCCCCTACTTTAAAGTTATTTTTCTTTCTGCAAGGTATTTTGTTTCTCTCCATCTGATGTCAGGAATCTGCCTTACCCCATCTTCCCAAGTCAAGGTTTTCTGATCCGCACCTCACCTCTCCCCTTGGCTAGCAAAGGATGGGCTTCCCCCTGTTTATTTCGATTAACCTCCCCACCTCCTTTTATTTGTGACTACTGTAATTTTGTTCATGCAAGCCATTTTAAACAATAAATCTTGCAGCAAAAAATTACCTGTGCATTTAATAATAAGCGCTTTCGTCTTTCTTGGGATTGCATATCTGTCTTTTGGTATGGTTCTTCTACTCAGGCAGGTAAAACATGTACATCTTTGGTCCTGTCGTATTTGTACTAGGCATCTGAATTTCAAAATATAACAATAGTTATATAAAATAAAAATAGTTAAAATAGTAGTTTCAATAATATTAAATTCCATTTTTTACTCAATCTTTAAACAATTACTAATTTCAAAAATTATTTATTATGCATGCACCAGTGGAAATTATTTTTAATTTTAATAAGTAAAATGTGACTATTTTTTATGTTTTATATTTCCAAACAAAAACTCTTAGGCAATAAACGATGTTATAAAGGGTTCCCATCAAGGCTTGAACCCGGGCCGCCCAATTTGTAGAGCTTCACCTGACCCTCTAGTCCTACTGGGGAATCATATAAATCTTAGTAGCTTGTACAAATATATTTTTTTCATATAGCAGACATGTATAATTTGTTACATCCACTGTAAAAAAAATTAGCTTCAGAATTTTCACATTATACAGTATCTATTTCAATTTTAAAGATTTTATATTTTTAACTTTATATAAATGCACAATATATATGTTTTGCTGTAGACATCCGGTCGCCCATTAATGTAATGTTGTCTGTTCCACAGAGGGCTTAATTTAACGTTTACATGTTGGTGTTTGTGGCTACAATACACTTTGGATATCAGGATTTTGCTTTAACCGGAAAGATTTTTGCTAGGCTTAAGCCCTTATCGGTCAACGTGAAATGTGTCATTGTGTGTCAGGATAAACGACATATTTACATCGGACATCAAACCTAGCTTGGCCTAAAAGTTACTTGAGGCATATTTTTTTCTGAAATAAAAACAAGAGCCCAAACGTATGAAGACTTGATTAGCGTTTGAATATTACCAAATACTTTTCATTAATTACTATATCATATATAGGATTTCTTGGTTTGATTTGATTAATCAATAATTGAGTTGCCTCCCTTCAGGCCTATGTGGTTTGTTTACAATACATATTTTAGAATGGATCATTGGATGATTGTAATATAGGCTAGAAGTGTACTTTTTAAAGCGTTGATATTTATTTTTTAAATCATACACTAGGGTATATATATTTTAAAATGCAGTGTGTAGATATATAACTTGCTGATGAGAAAGCGACCTTGTAAAACTAAACAATACAGTAGATGTATAGAATTTGATATTTTGACAGATGACATAATATTATTACATATTAGGCTATAACATGTTTTATAGGCCTAATGTTATTATATGTGGCTAAAAATAAATTTTCTTACCTTGAAATTAAACTGCGAACTAGATGTTGTTATCAAGAAGATCAAAATATTGCAAAAAAGGTAATCAGCGCTGTCATCTTCGGATTCTGCACGCGCCAGGTGATCAGACAACAATTGTTATTATTTTCATTAATATGTATTTTTTGCATGGGCACATTCATGTCGGAAAATAAAACTTATGTTAAAGCGTACCTTTGGTACCAATGTTTGATTTTCTATTTACTATTTTTTCCTAGGGGAATGCGCCCTATTTCAAATCGGGGGTAGAAGTTTGCAAAAGTAGCGGAAATATTCGGAAAAGTCAAAAATGCTATAGGTTTCGGCAGTCAGCATTACCAAGTACACTTCTTGTTCGACCAAAATGGCCCACACGTGTATTGATCAAGTAATGTTTATTTAGAAAACACACAAAACTTAGAATAAAATTTTTCAGTAAATTGCTAGGCCATTTGTAGTACTTTCTGACCCTAGTTCTTTGTATCAGTACGGGATTCACAGATATTCATTTTTTGATGTTTTTGATGTGCAATAGAGACTGATAAGTTTAATCAAAATTGATGCTTATACATGGATACAAACTTATCTAATTAAATGTGTATTTCGTCAAATGTAAAGAAACAAACAATAAGTACAATGATTTTGCTTAACTTGCTAATTAAAGTGCCACCAAAAAAGTGATAATACAGACCCTGAAACGCACTACTACACCTAACAAGAGGCCCATGGGCCACATCGCTCACCTGAACAACAGTTCCTTGTAACATTCTATTTCGTAGCATAATATGCTACTTCTATTTTAAACTTTGAACCCCTTTCTGGGGCCCCAGTATTGGTCCGGGGTTCATGGTTGGCTTTAACAATTCAGAATCTACACTATTTGAGGATCCTTGCATAGTACTTGTAATCTCACAAACTGTAGCATTGTAGTTCTTGAAAAGAAGATTTTTAAACATTTTCCATACATAATTCAATGTTTAACTTTGAACTCATCTTGGGTCCCCTGTACTAGTCCTGGGGTCCCTATTTTTAAAAAATTGAATCTACATTATCATATGTTGCATGCATGGTAATCTCACAAATTGTAGCATTGTAGCTCTTGAGAAGAAGATTTTTAAACATTTTACCTATTTACTTCAATGTTAAATTTTGAACCGCTCTTGGGGCCCCAGTATTAGTGTGGGGGGTCACGATTTTACCAATTTAGAATCTACAATAGCCATTTATGCTTGCATAGTAATCACAATAACTGTAGCATTGTAGTTCTTGAGAAGAAGATTTTTAAACATTTTTCCTATGTATTTCTATGTTAAACTTTGAACCCCGCCTGGGGCCTCAGTTTTGGTCCGGGGGTGGCGATTTTTGCAATTTAGAATTTTCATTTATATATACAAGCTTTTGTGTAAATATTGGCATTTCTGGTGCAGTGGTTCTTGAGAAGAAGATTTTTAAACATTTTTCCTATGTATTTCTATGTTAAACTTTGAACCCCACCACTGGGCCCCAGTTTTGGTCCAGGGGTCACGATTTTTGCAATTTAGAATCTTCACTATATATACAAGCTTTTATGTAAATATTGGCATTTCTAGTGCAGTGGTTCTTGAGAAGAAGATTTTTAAAAATGCACCCCCCCCCCCCCTTTTTTTAAATTACAAGGTTTTCTCCACTTTGAATACTAACTGGCCTTTTATTTCTGCAATTCAAATTTATCTCCCCATAAGGATGCTTTATGAGATGCATGCGACTTTCGTATCTTATCATGCGAGAAAGGTATCGTACCAGATAAATGGCCAGATGATTTTATTTCTGCAATTGCTTTGGATAAATATCAAAATGATAAATCAATTTGACCACAAAATATAAGTGCATGCTTTACAAAAATATTTTTTCAACTTGGACACACATAATATGACCGGTACCGATCAATTAATGAGCTGAAATTTCCATTCTAACCATGGATTTTCTTTCATTTTATGTGGTTATCTTCTTTGTAAAGATACCAACTTTTCAGGTTAAGAATAATGTACACAAGTTTCCGGTTTTCACACCTGTTTCACCTTACAAGCCCTGCGGCGCATGTATACACTGCTGTGTTTATGTTGCATAATCTCTGTTGATCCAGACCAATTTAACGAACATAATATTTTTGAAGATATACACTGAGAAGTAGTAAATGCGCTGCAGATTACCAATTAACGGGGAAGTACTATCCCATGCAGTGATGGTACAGAATGTATATGTAAAAAGAAAATGTAAAAACTCAAAATTAATACTTACTCTACAGATATTTTATAAGCTTGAAATAATTATTGAGAATCGCTGACAATAAAATGCTTATTTGGTAATTCATGCGGGTACTGATGTAGCGACAATGCACAAAAAATGCATGCGAGAAATAGACTAAGTGGAGAAATTGCAAGGTAGATGAAGATATACTGCATTAAATTGCACTAAATTGCATTACAATTTCTTTCTTTTCTTATTTTAGTTTAAGTATGTGATAAAACATTGTTAGTAAGATGTTTATTTACAGAAAAGAATTTTCAGAGAGAGAGAGAACGTGGTACATTTACATAACGTAAACTTGCATTTGATTTCCAATTGTTATAAGGCTAACCTCGATTAAACCTTAGTAGAAATTATTCATTCATCAACGGATAACTTGCTGTGAATTTTTGTACAATGTAATCTAATTTGATATCATACAATGTAATGTTCCTTTCTCTACAAATTCTCAAATCAATGCATGTCAAACTGACTACTTATCTCTGAAATCTCTCTCTCTCTGTGTTTGTGAGTCTCTTTCTTTCATTCATTAACAATGCGAAAAAAGTAATTTCAACAGGGAAATTGATATATAAATTATTGTAGAAAAAAAGTAAATGAGAAAACATAGCTTTTGATCATTAACACAATTTCCCAGTTCAGGTGACTTAACAGAAATCGTTTTTAAACAGACAGTACATAGCACATTACTCTTAAATTTGCTCCTCTCTTTTTCAGAATTCTAATCTTGTAATGTTTGCGTGTATTTTGATTCTAAGAAAAATATAAAGGTGTTTGTAAGAGGAAACCCTACAAAAGTAAAGTAATACATAGATTTTTAATTTAGTTTTTAATTGTCTATCCCTTCCTCCTAAAAAAGAAAGAAAAGAGTCCTGATATGTAAAACCGATTAGTATTTGAAATTAAAATGCATTTTTTGACAAAATCAGCATTAAAATTATGTTTAAAAATTTAATCATTTAAATGTAGCATTATTTTGTGTAGTATGGATTTTATATTTTGGATTGAGACATTTCCTGTGTATAGGAATTAGTTATACTCAATGGTAGCTTTTGTTATTCACGGCCTTTACAGGTAAATAACATTTGGTGTAATTAGTCCGTTCCTGAGACCATTGTTAAAAACGTTCCATATTTTTTATTGTCAATGACGATATATTTATTTAAACTTGTGATAATCTTAACTAATACTTTGAAATTAATGTGAATTAGATGTTTTAAAAAAGAAAAATAATCATCGATTGTTAGAAATTAAATTCATATCGTACAGAAACCGTACAAACCATATGGAAAGCGTATAGAAAACGTATTGTATTGTACAAGAAACGTATCGTATCGTATCGTACAAGAAGCATATTGTATCTACGAAAAACGTACCGTACCGTGTGAGAAACGTATCGTATTGTACAAACCGTATAACGTGTGAGAAGCGTACGAGAAACGTACAGCTGGTGTAGTAGTGCTTTTCAGGGTCTGTAATAAAACATTAAAGGAAAGAATAATTGGCCACATCGTAGAATACATGTATATCTTTGTTTCGAGTCAAATTCGGTTCAATCCCCACCCCTCCATTAATCGATCAAATTTGCCGCCCCAATGTGAAATACCTTCCGATGTCCCTGCATGTTAACTTAGTAGACTTACTAAATAAAACTAGTTTTAAGATACCCACTGAGATAAAAATTACAAGGTCACCAACTTTGATAGACTGGAGTAAGCAAGTTATATCAAACACGAGTTAAAAAAAAACACAACACATATAAAGTTGGCTACATGTACAGAGACAGACAAGACCGAACAAGATATCTGTGAGCCAATGCTCACTAGTAATACCCCTGCTCTGATGTGAATATACAAAATAAGCAAAGTCGACATTTAACAGGAAGTTGACGTACGATTGGTTAAAAAAATAGATCCCAGCATACCTAAACAAATAGTGTGTTAAAATTTCAATCATCTGCGATAAATAGTTTCCAAGAAATCTTTGACGAATTTCAAAATTTGTTTTAAAATTTTGGCTAAAATTAAACAAAGTCATCATTTAACAGGAAGTTGATGTCTGATTGGTAGAAATCTATGAAGAAAATTTGTTTGAAAATTTTGGCTAAAATAAACAAAGTTGTCATGTAACAGGAAATTGACGTCCGATTGGTAATGTGGTAGATCGGGATTTCGTTTATATCTATTTTCATTAGTATTCCGATCCCGATGGGATTTAATTCTATTACTTTGGTAACATCCACTTTATTCGATAACCAATAACTTTAATGACAGTTGTCTTTTGTTCTGTTTCCTATAAAAAGTCGTGTATCTTCATATTTGACGAGGGAAACAGCTGGTTTCGCTAGCTACTTTTCTCCCGAGTCCCCATCTCATCCATCTAAACTTGGTCCCTGTTAATGTTAAAGTTAGGTTTCAGGGTTGGGGGATTTTAAGTACTTGCTATTGACTTGTTTGTTCTTATTTTGTTATAATAAATTTATAAAGGGTTGTTAATCTTGGTTTCCATTTACTTTGAGGTTGGTTTATTATATCTGGTTCATCTATATTGAGAGTAAATCATTTTCACGTAATATTTAGAAGTTAGTAAGTTTAATTCTTAATGTAGAGGTCAACCAAATTCAGTCTCAAAACAAAAATAAACACAACGCGAAGTACTGATAAAAAGCCTAAATATAATACACGGCACTGACCTGCTACAGTACAATATCCAACCGTATGGCATGCCTAAACAAAGAGTATGTAAAAATTTCAAGCATCTGCAATGAATAGTTTCTGAGAAAAATGCAACAGTAATTTTTGTTATGGACAGACAGACAGACAGAAGGACAGACAGACAGACGGACAGACGGACAGACAGAAGGACAGACAGACAGACACACAAGGATAAAACAGTATATCCCCTTCTCATTCGGGGTGGGGATATAATTATCTGTCAATATCTGACATTGATTTTATTTTCACTCACTTCTTGACGTCTTGATGAACATAAGTGTAATAGATCTTTTTCTCTGCGTTGTCATAATCTAACGCGATGGCATTGTGTAAATCCTTCAGTGGTAGGAAGACATCCACCGTGTCATTGGTATCCATAAAAATCCACCTGACACTCCCTCTGCTGGCAAACAACAGGAACTTCTCTGAAACTAAACAGGTCAGGAAATCTTGTATTAAGGTCTCACATAAGGAATTAATTTCACTATATGTTACTACAGTGAAACTTCTCTAAACCAGCAGGGTGCCGGACCGAAAAAAATGACCGGTTTACAGGGGGTGCTGGTTTTCCGAGGTTCAATAAAAAGTACCCATTGTCAAGGAAATTAAATCTCTATTTAACCGGTCATTTATATAAACATAATAGAGATATATAATGCATCAGATTTAATTTTGTAATCATTTATGGTCAATAATAGGATTTGAAAATGTTTTCATAAATTATAACACATACATACTTAATTTTATTTTAAAAAATAATTTCATAGGCACATGCATAGAATGCCATGTTCGTCGAACTTCCATTGAAAGGCCGCTTATATCAACTAAACGTTTGCATTGAACTTTGATAAAATATCTTAGCTTTTAAAACACTTATCTGAAATGAAATAAAAAATACTTCTGTGTGTATGTAGACACAGTAAAATCACATTAGTTTAGGCATTTTTAAAAGTATAATCAAGGATTTATTTTCTAAACATTTATGCCGCTTGTATCATTGACGTTTGATCTATCGCCGAGTTCTAATCTGTACTCGGTGAACTATAAGTAGAATACAATAAATAAATACGAATCAATGAATTTAAAAATAAAAAAAGAATAAACACAAAAAAACAATGAAACTCTTGATTGTTCAACAACATAATGATGCAGATTCATTACACAACCCCGTTATAAAGCCATTTTCAACTAATTAACACCTTTCCCATTAAACCCTGTCGTGTCGGTGTACCCTCTGTTTTCCCACCTTCCGTCAATTATTGGGGTGTCTCTGTCCTTAATGGCTTTATGCCGGTTTTGTGAGAGTATATTTCACTCATTTGATAGATATCGGTTGACAAAATACGGCCGGTGTCCGGTTTTCAGGGGTGCCGGTTTTCCAAGGGTTTATATAGAAGAAATAAAGAGGGATCTGGCCGGGACTTTTTAAATCGGCCGATATTGAGGGGGTGCTGGTTTTAAGGGCCGGTATTGAGAAGTTTCGCTGTATATAGGTTTGGTTAAGTTAATTGATTAATTGTACTCTCAGCATATTATTCCTGAAAGAGGAATTATTGTTAAATGCTTCAAGAAAAAATTTGAGATAAAAAAAATAACGCCTCATGCGGCCTCTAAGAGAGATAATTGATAGTAAACATACCTACCCCCAAATACATGTGGGTTTCACATGTTGACAAACAGACTCAACACCATCCAGAAAGTTGCATCATGCGTATCTAAAAAATAGTTCCATTTAATTCAGTGTGACAATTCCACTAAAGTAATAATTTTCCTAGCAAATGAGTCCAAATTCAATACTTTAGGCCTAAAATAAGGTGCCAAAAAAGGAAGAAAGAAAAGAAATTATCTATATAGATATGGAACTACAATTGACTAAGCTCAATTTGATTGGCTATTTCCTTGCGCAAGACCAAGACAACTAAAAGTTCATGAAATCAAATGAAATTTGCAAAAAATGTCTAGTGTCTATGTCTATCTCTCATATGCTAGGGTATGAAAATCTACTTTTGACCCTAAGGAATTAAAATAGTAGGAGATAACTCGATCTTGTTAACAGATTGCTGAATTCTGGAGTAAATTTCTGTTAAAATTCATCTACAGTACATAATTTCAAAACTCAATAAAATTTAACCAGTGAGTTATTGAGAAAAGAATTTTGGATGAAATGAAACCTGAAATGTTAAAGTTTATATGTATGTGCTTTAAAAAAATTTCAACTCTAATTAATAGGCATTAATTAACTAAGAAACAGGAAGTTTTATAAAATTTTAGAATTAATTGGCAAATAATTGTTAATTTTAAATATAAGACAAAGTCAGAGACAGGAAAAAATGGTGCCAGAAGGGTCAATAATGTACCTTGGAACTTTTATAACACTCTGGTCACTGATTAATGGCAAGTGATTAAGATAAGGGGTTCTTAAGCAATGGAAGGGGGGGGGGGGGGTGATGAGGCTTTTCCATCAGTCATCAAAGATGGAGTTTCTCTTAGAAGACTTGGCAGCCCTAAAATAAATAAACAGAATGAAAGTTTACAATACTTAAAAAAATTTGCACACACAGCATCACATTCTTAGAAAAAGTCTGCAAGTGTACAGTTCAATATCAATCATGCCAAAGAAGGGACCAAAGTGGCTGCATCAACATCAGTACAAAAAAGGAAGTATTCCTCAAAACAAGGGCCAGAAAAACACAGTCCAGTGTCTATGTCCTATAAGAAGGCTAAGTAAAGAGGAGTTTCAGGACATTGTACAGCAACAGAAGAATGGAATGTTCAGTTAGGGATGCAGAGCGAAGAAGCAGTCAGATGAAAATTTTGCGACCCGGGCCGAGTGAAGTGCAGCCGGTAGACTCCTACATGGAAGCAGTGTCACCGAACCCCAATTCCAAACTTTACAAAGTACTCCATCAAGAAAAAACTGCTTAACAATCGAATCATGCGTTTAAAGAGCACTCACAGAAATTCCCGGACTGTGATGGTTCACTGGACTGGAACCAGCATGAGGAGGAAAAGCGAGGTCTGGCATGGATCCTCTCCATTTGATGTACGAAGTACCACTACACCAGTCACAGCGAAAAGCTGTACGAGGAAGAGAGTCGATCTGGAAGAGGACGAAGAGCCGCACAGCTTAATGTGGCCATGGCTATCGGTCACTTGGGTATCAGCCTTGCAACAGAGGGTATGCGTGGTATGCTTCTTGGCTTCAACATCGAACCAGCATCAGCCATTCAACAGATCTGCAATAAAGTAGGAGAAATCTTCACTGATGTGAACAAAAACAGCATGAAGAAAATAAGGCAGGACATTCAAGACCTTAACGAGAAATGCGGACTTGCCAATACACCTATAAGAGCAGAAGGAAATGCTCGGTATAACAATGCCACCTTAAGTGCCATTGGGAAAACACTATTCCAAGCTGCCACACAAGTGACATATTCTTTAAGTGAAAATGTTACCAAGAAGAAGAATGTTGTGGCAGTGTTTTGTGGCAATAAACTTTGCAAGAAAGGCACCCATCTGAGAGCCAAGGGAAAGGAAGTTACCTGCCCAGGACATGAAGACTGCACTGCAACCATTCCTCCAGAGACCACCATTGGAGATGAAAAGAGATGGGCTGCGGAATGCGTCGGTGAGCTGCAAAGTGATGACCGTCCACTCATCATTTCCCATTTCACCAGTGATGGAGATAGTGCCGCTGCTTCCGGGGCATCTGAAAAGCAAGGGCATGTCTTTGAAAACCTTAAAGACCTGCGCCACTTCTTTGACTCTTAAAGAAAACAGACTGCTAAGGCTCCATTCAGCAGTCACACGTTTCCTGGAAAGAACTAAAGTCATGAGGGAATCCATGCAGAGAAGATTTGCCCTGGACCTGAAGCCAAGATGCAGGACCGAGTACGAAAACTGTTACAAACACTACTCCGGAGACTTACCTTTGATGAAACGCGCCATGTCGACTGCTGTCGGTTCCATCATCAGCTGGTACCAAGGACAGTGCAGAAAAGTCCTGTCAACTTCATTCCTTTTCCTGTCACGGACTGAAAAAACAACAAATGGAACTCTTCAGTGTTGCCTAGTGGCTTTGAATTAAGCATGACAGAAGAAAACAGATACTTGTTAAAAGACTGTATAAATTTGACCTTGGGACCTAATAATCTTGATAGAATTAGATATCATACTTGTACACAAAAATCTGAATCTGTGAATAGGGTATATTTAAAATCAAATCCAAAATGTATTACAAGTAGTAGAAGTTTTGAAAGTAGAAAACATTAAGTTGTGCACTCACTCAATCGGGGTCATGAAAATTGAACATTGGAACTTTGTGAATCTGTAGGGGCACCTGTTGTAAAAGGAAGTAGAGTGATCCATCATCTAAAACAACAGCAAAATATGCAAAGTTACTTTAAAATGAAACAAAAACTGTTAAAATATAAATTTTAAAGAAAATTCTACAGATCTAAAAGATATCAGCTCTACGATAAAAGTATAAGGCACTTATAGTAAATCACTAACAGATCCAAAATTAAACAGGAAGTATTAAGTGTGAAAGGGGGGGGGGGGGGGGGGGGGGGGGGGGGGGAATTTTATTACATTTTATGATTGCTATGTTTTAATGTGCACTGAAGGTATGGTGATGTGTGAATGATGTGCATGTGTAAAATGTGACATTTGCTTATACGAGGGACTCTGTACATGTAAATATGTTCTATTCTTCATTGTTTATCTCAATAAAATTATTTCAAACAATTATCTTGATTTTCTTACCTGTCTGGTGTACACAACGAATAGGACAGAAACGATTGGTAGAAATACGGGTATAGAGGTGTCAAATTTCACCGTTGATGACAAGACAGCATCCCGCATTGTTTATCCACCATTGTTGGTCTTTAACAAGGGAGACAACTCCTGAAATTAGAAAAAATGCAGTCGAAATAAAATTTACATGTTTCACAAGGAATTAATTTCACTATATTTACATTCTGCTGCGTTTTTGCATTAAATTATGTGATCTTTAAATGCCTCTAAATGCAACGAATAGGACAGAAACGATTGGTAGAAATACGGGTATAGAGGTGTCAAATTTCACCGTTGATGACAAGACAGCATCCCGCATTGTTTATCCACCATTGTTGGTCTTTAACAAGGGAGACAACTCCTGAAATTAGAAAAAATGCAGTCGAAATAAAATTTACATGTTTCACAAGGAATTAATTTCACTATATTTACATTCTGCTGCGTTTTTGCATTAAATTATGTGATCTTTAAATGCCTCTAAATGCAACAACCGAATGACTGCATATGAATTTTCATGTAATTTACATAAATAGTTCCCAAACATTGATTTTTGTTATCGGTTTAAAAATATATTTCAATCATGTTGTTAAAACTTTATATTTTACAATTATTCAACACTGAAGTTAATTCTATTGTTAAAAGCAAAATTTTAAGAGTTATTTTCATGGATTATATTTTCAGGCTCATCTCAACAGTCTATGTGATAACCAGTTTAAACCGGTTTTAGAGAACAGCTGTTCTTGCTGTTACCAATTTACTCCCTCCATGATCTGCAATTTATACCGATTTATGTAATGAAATAATTGATTTCATCAATAAGGGAATGTTAATATAAGCATTGAATGATTTATTTTTGACGTCGTCGTGTCAATAACTGCCGTCAGTTGAAGAGACAAATTATCATAATGCGCTAACATGCGTTATTCAAGTTGTCTGCTCACCTGACGGCAGTTATTGACACGACGACATCAGTAATAAATCATTCAATGCTATAATATGTTACTATATAAGTTTAATTAAGTTAATTGATTAACTATACTCTCAACATATTATTCCAGAAAAAGGAATTATTGTTAAATGCTTCAAGAAAAATTTGAGATAAAAAAACATAACGCCTTATGCGGCCTCTAAGAGAGATAATTGATAGTTAACATACCTAGTCGAATCGCTTATTTTTAGCCCAAAATAAAAAAAAATCCTTAGATATGTCGATTCAGACGATACGTCAATCTTCTGCTTCAAAATGGCGTATTTAACTGCAGGTAAAATAACCGGTGTATGATGCAAAGGACGATCCGGATATTGCTACAGATTATTAATTAATGATTAACATTTAAACAATTACGCTTTATACACATGCATGGTATTTTCAATACCGGTGTCATATAATACGGTAATTATGCTTTACCATAATCCACACATACATGTAAAACGATTTCTCAATTTTTGAACAAAGCTTGGTTCTATTTAAAACTTTATTAGAAAATGCACTTATTGCACTTGTTAATCAAAAAGAATTTAAAGTAACAGAATACTTATTTATGAATGTGTAAAATCAATCTTTGATTTCAAGTGATTCAATTTTTTCTGATGTATACCTATACATTGTTCATGTGCCCCATACAAAACCGATCGCTGTCGGTCAAGGTAATAACTAGGATTACATCTTTAATAACACTAGTGTTGTAAAATATTGAATAAAAATTTGCTGTGCTATATGCCGCACTGTCATATGGACCTCTTCTATATGACCACAACGCTGGGGATTTTTTATTATTGAAATTGTGATATATGAGATATAAATATCACAAAAAAAAATTTTTTTTTTCCCAGAGAGAGAGAGAGAGAGAGAGGGGGGGGGATTTCATAAATCATCGGATTTTTTGCTAACCTTATGATATGAAAAGCAAACTTAATCATTTTTTAAACACCAGAGTTTCCTTCAAATTGTGAAAATGGAACCAAAAATCTTCAGTTGACATGGCGTGTTAAAAAGTTAACACAAAAGTATTCCCTCTAAACAGAAGTACCAAGATTTTTTTCCCTGAATGATGCA
This sequence comes from Magallana nippona, assembly GCA_033439105.1. Lineage (NCBI taxonomy): Eukaryota > Metazoa > Mollusca > Bivalvia > Ostreida > Ostreidae > Magallana > Magallana nippona. The sequence continues at coordinate 24,655,806 of CM065926.1, forward strand.
GACATTTATTTTACATCTTCATTCGCTCTCGCATCTAGGAGCAGAGTCGATTGTAAACCCATGGCTAACGAAGATGGTCTAATATCAGATCAACAGTAAACTACATGTGTAAGCACAGAACCAAATGTTTTAAAGCAATTTTGTATAATCTTACAACTTACATCTCAGAGTTTGTATGCATCATTGATACGATATGTTTGTAACAATCATTGTCATTAATAGCCGAAAATTTTTAGCAACTAATTATTAAGTTATTAATTATTAAGTAATAATTAAGTAATTAATTAAGTTATTAATTATTAAGTAAAACGCAAACATGTTATTGTCAAGAGGAGGGTATTGCTGGCTGCCGCTGTAAAAGTTTATCTTGATGCAGTTAAAAAATTCGCACAAAAAAGGAATTGATATTTATTGTGTTTAAGGTAGGCAGACAGACAGAAAAGAATGACTGTGCTAGAATGATAAGCAAATCCTTGTTCGTTTTACTAACCATTTCTATAAAATCGCGCTTTTTCTAAAGCATAACCGCCGTCAAAGTTTATGCTCGAACAGTCATTTGGGGGTATTTCGAATCACCCCGCCTTCCGTGTTTTAGAAAGTTTGATGTATGGCTCTGCAATGTACAAAATATGAACAAATGACACTATCCAACAGTCATCACCTGCAATGTTATGTATATACAGAGTTTAAAGAAGAAATGGTATACATTAATAAAATAATTTGTGATTTGATTCATGTACTCGCTATCCTCAATGAAGGGAATTTGCATGATGAAAACGCTGTTCAATATTCATTTCTTATTATATGTATGCTGTTGCTTTATTAAGCGAGTAAATTGATACAGTGTATGTTTGGTAACCACATGTGCAGATCCAGAAAACATTTCCAGGATAATGTCCAAGGGATAATTTTGCTTTCCAAGGCGGGGGAAGGGGGGGGGGGCCTATTTCGGGAATTTTACTATGTAATTCCATTAATTTGAATTTTCCAGGGGGTGGAAAGAGGTGTCCAGCCAGACACCCACTTCCAGATCCGCACATGAACGGGTATGATCTCCTTTCTGTTGGACCAAAACAACCAACTATAAACACACGTTTTTACACATATTTTACAATCAAGTTCAAAAAAGGTGTTTCAAAAGACCTCCAAATGACTGTATTGATGATTTCGTAAATAAAATAATAAACTTAGCATAAACATTTTAAAGCTGCTTGGTCCGATTTCATATAAAGTTTGTGTTCGCTTATAAACGTTGGGCTAAGTACATGTATGTGCATAATAATGCAGTACTTTAGTTTTCCCGTTCAATTAAACCATAATTCAATGAAAAAGTGATGTACAAAATTTGTTTACAAAACAAACGACATAAAATGATATTGAGTTCTTTGACTCAAATTGAAATTCGCTGCAGAGGTCAAGGCGGCTATGATTGTATTATGACTTTAACATCGCTATAAAAAATGCCATAATGTTTTGGCAAATCAAAAATAAACTTGTGTACATTTTGTTCACTAATATTTCTGAAAAATGTTTTGTATACAATTCGATGCACAACATGCGGGTTGAATAAACCGAATCATTCGGGGACGAAACCAAACGGTTCCCTTTTCTAAACATTCCAATGATGGATTTGGTTTGTTTTTTGTGGGTTTTTTTTTTTGTGTGTGTGTGTGTGTTCCCATAAAGAAATTATTTTTATTTACTTTGAATATTTCTAACTTTGAAAGGAGATCGAATCTGCTGGTGTAAATAGGCGAAAGTATATAACTTTTTAATATAATTGGTTTGTATGGAAAATTATTTGATACTTTAATTAATAGCCAAAATATCGGACCATGTAGCTTTAAATTATCTGTCTCGTTTTTAAATCTTCCTTTTTATGGACAGGTAACAACTAATATCTTCCACACAAAGTAGAAAAACTTACCACATCATACGTGTAATATTGACAATCACGATCGTCAGTTGTTAACGTTTGAACTATTCTTACTCTCGGAAAAGATGTATAATTATTTTGTTTTTAATGTTCTCTAAAATCTTATCTTATTTATAGATACAACTATGATCGTGATTTACATTATACAGTTTAAACAGTCCCATTTAGTTCGAGATAACGAACTTTGACTGTAGTTCTAATATTCAAAGAAGTAAAAATAATATAGACCTACGATGAATTAACGATTATACATAGATTCACATCATACAATGAAATACTGTATAACAGTTATGAAATGTGAAACATTTACGAATCTATATCTCGATTCGAGCTGAGTTTTATCTGATCCAACTTGTGGTCTTCCAGGTTTTTTAAAGTCATTAAATCCGCTTGACCATCAGAGATCAATCCAGGTCACCGAGATAACTATGCATTGCAAAAGTGCTCTGATTTTTTGCAACATTTAGCTGGATCATAAAAAAGTAAAAATAAAACGTTTCTGTATCAAATTTTACCCCGCTTTATTGGTACAACTACATGGCGCTTTATGACGTAATGACGTGAATTATGATGTCATTTTAGCAAGGTTTTGACGTTTTGGTTTTTAGTAACATTTTTCATTATCATATTAACTAAATGTAAAAGTTAATGTTTGTATCCGTATAAGCTTCACAATACTGAAAAAAACCAAATGCTTATTCAATTCATACACTTGTTTTATTCCAATCGGCCCAAGGCACTGAACGTAGATACCAAATCGGCCAAAATCGGCTTAAAATGGTTAAACCAACAAAACACTGTAAATATCTTGTTTTTATATGTTATATTTTCAGAGAATTGACCAATAAATATTTTTCACTAACATGCGGGGAAAAAAACTCAGATTTAAAAATTACACAAGAAGTGCCAGGACCCGCTCTTTAAGTACATTAGCCTAGGGTGGAATAAATGTCTTAAACTCTTATAACTTCGGGTTCCTTGCGGGGGTAAAAGTTTTTGAGAGAAAGCCAAAGTTTTCGGTTGGGGCAAGTCCACGGATTGCATTTTGCAATGATCAGAGATGTGAAGTTCCTTCTGCGCTCGCCCCAACAGTCACACCGTAAAACATATTATATTGTCTAGATGACAGGCCAGAGATGATGAAAGGGCATCTACTGATCTAGCCACATTATTGGCTTTGCCCACTCCAAACGGTTACACTGTAAAACATATTAGCAAACGCAGCCAGCAGCACGAAGCACCGCTCATGTAGCGAGCTCTAACGACAACGCCTGGGCGCAGAGAAAATTCGGACTACTGCTACCATTGTGTAACAGAGATACTTTTTACCTCTGCTGGGGTTTGAACCGGGGTCCTCTGGCATGCCAGTCCAGCACTCTACCGATCGAGCTAAAGGGTTAACCCACTTGCCAGAGCTAGTAGGAATGCCATTTACCTGACTCTACCACAATTGACATATTGAAAAATCTGTAGTCAGATTCGTACCCACAATTCCGTGTAAATTGCAAATGGCTACCAATGTCATGATCTCACGAGAACAGGTAAAATGTATTTTAAGAATGTCATGCGTTTAAAAGATGAATAAAACATTCTGCTGATTCTAAAAAATGGTTTGCAACCATTTGTTTTACATTATTTTCTTGGTAAATTGTTCGGAGCAATGCTACTTTGACAAAAAACTGTCGAGTGATGTCTGCTCTACTAAAGTGACGTCACAATGTCTAGACTAAGCACGCGACCTTTAGTGCAATGAATAAATAGATAGGCGGATCCAACAGTGCACGTTCCCGATGAATTTGATAGTGAAATTGTGCTCTTTGTTAATGACTTCGCCCTCCAGATCGCCACACCGTAAACCGTAACTTTTTATGCATGTATACTGGTGCGTAAAATATTTTTATTCACGTTGATGCATCCATTTGGTAAACCACGCTTTAATTTATCATCATGTGTATTTACAATTCAATTTATGCTGCGCTCGCCCCAACAATTGCACCGTTAAACATATTAGAAAGTTCCCAGCACCGCACGATATCAGATTCCAATGGATTTACCTCAGAGGTCGATGTCGTCTGTTTAGTGGCTTCACAATAAAAGAGAGGGTTATCCTTCTATTTCCGGTGACGTCACTCCCGGGTGTAGGTCTAACCCGATCTACACTACTGCGCGAAAATTTGTGGTTTTTCTCGGCGCGTCTTTTAACCACAATGAACCGCAATGAACCACAATGAACCGCAATGATACCACAATGAACCACAATGATACCACAATTAACCACAATGAACTTTATTAAGGTGATAAATGTTATTCAAAAGGTATAAAATTTAATTAAAGTTTAATTTAAGGGCAGGCGCGACCTAACATCCATTATTTTCAACTTTTTCCTATCTCCGCGATGTGAAGAATTCCATTTCTGTAATTCCAAATTTACACATTTTCATGTTATTTGATATTTTTTATATGAATATGAAAGTTGAAAATGTATACTACTACATTATCAATAAGCATTCAATTGCATTTTGCATGCTATTAAAAGACAAAATCAAAATATCTAACTCCAAAAAATGGCCTGCTAATTTGCACTCTGAATTTTTTGGCATTAACAAGTTTAAATGCAAATAAAGAAGAAATGTTATATCAAGGAAATTTATCTAAAACTGAGGAACGTCGCGTATGTCCATGATTTATCTCAAAAAATTTCTGACGGCATGTTATGTTACAGAATTAATGCATTTTCAATTATGTTTATGTATGTTCTGCTAGGTACACACATCATATTTCATTCATTCAGAATTCAATTATTTCAGTACATGTAACGCTTAGATGGTGGTATATTATAAATATGTAAAGCATAAATTAAAAAAAAATATCTGTATACATGTATAAGGTAAATATAAATATATCAGGTAAATATTATTATTTAATTAAAGCTGAATATAATTAGCTAAGTTGTCGTATTGTTTAATTTTTAAAGAAATCTGTCACTTTATATGACATTTGAAAATGTTTGATTAACTGGTTAAACAAGATAATTTTACAATTTTTATCATCTTTGGATTAAATTTGTGTGCTTAAGATGGGCAGTACAACGTTACTTATAAACGATCATTCTAATTTATCGAATAAAAACCAAACAGAGGGGATCGTTCCAATGTCCATAGACTCTTGATCAGAAAAGGGAATAACAGCATTGTACGAAATTTTTAAAAAGGTGTCATCTACATTTGTTTGATAACTAAAGATTGTACCATCCATTATTTTAAATGGTTCTGAACTATGGGGATTTTCAAATAACGCTATCATAGCGAGAGTTCTACTGAAATTTGTAAACTTCTTCTTCATCTTAAACAATTCACTCCAGATTTTATGGTATAAGATGAACTTCAGGCACTTAGCATGGGTGGGGGGGGGGGTATTTGGGGCCTGCCCCCTCCCCCTCCCCCTCCCCCCCCCCCACACTTTTTCTCGCATCAAACATATACTTAAATTTACATATAAAAAAGTGAATTATCATGGCAATGCCCCCCCCCCCCCCCCACTTTTTGGGGAGTATGTAATAAATTGAATCGAAATGAAGGAAATTAACAGTGAAATTGAAGTTATAGGTACACTACGCTGGTCCTCCCCCCCCCCCCCCCCCCCCCCCCCCCCCCCCCGGATTATATTGATTAAATGTAAGATAAGAATTTGTTCACATCAATTATGACATCCCCTGTGTATTGTTGTTAGTATACACACCGACAGTAGCTCTCGTGTATACAGGGCCAGTTAAATGATAGCAGGTGTAATTAAGCCTCCCAATATGTATTAGGGGTATCCAAAACTGGAGAGGGAAAGAGATATACAATACACCTTGTTGTTAATTGGGGAGATCTCTCTCTCTCTCTCTCTCTCTCTCTCTCTCTCTCTCTCTCTCTCTGTGTGTGTGTTAAACTGAAGTTACCACTCTACTTTGTAAATAACGACAGAATATTTCCTCTAATTACGGTTTTTATACACACATACAGACACACATTGCTGACATTTGAAACTTGAAAATACAGCAAACCTGTTTTTTTTTTTTTCATTTCCATATTTAGATGGATAGTACAGTCATATATGTGAGGTATTCCTATAACTTGAATGTGTTGTCCTTATATGATAGAAACTTAAATACTCGTTATCACTATATAAGGAAACAATCAATAGTTTGTTAGATAGTCAGATACATGTAACTATACTGAAATTTGTCATCCATTGCGTTCTTTGTCACCATCCCACCCACCCCTTCCTCCCGAGAATACACATCGCACCATATATCGTTAAATACGCGGCTTGGGAGAGGGTTAATTGCTTTTCGGTGAAATTGTTGGGCGAGTACAGGAGGAATTTCAGATAGCTTGCCCCTTTGTCAACTATAGCCCCCATCCAATACACTTTCCCCCTCCCCATCCCAAACAACATCACCTCCTCTAAATTCTCAAATACATGCATCAAGTACCGGAAAATAATGTCAATTGGTCACAATCGAAATGTACCTATTTATCGATAATAATCAAACTTTAATTCTAAAAATATATTAACCTAAATATCAAGATTTAAAGCTGCATTTTCAAAGATACGAATCTGTATTCAAGGATTTCATGTATAAACGGGTTGATGGAAAAATGTTTACAGAGAGGTGCTGGACTAGTGCAATTTTTTGTGTGAAGAATAGCATCATATCATAGAGAGTATATTTTTTTTCAAACTGAAGAGACACGTTTTTATTCAAAATCTCTATCATTCATGAAATAAATGAGCTGATCATATGTACCGACAGCGAATATCGTAATATACTTTGGCAAAAATAATTAGAAACGGGGTGATATTTTATCTATATTCGGGTTTTTGCACGTTTACCATTGTTTTAATTGTAGTTCAGGAATTATAACATTTGCGGAATTTTCATGCTATCATATTTGCGAAATAGTTAAACTATTTGCGGAACAGCACCACATTTTTTCGAAAACGTTATAATTTTATGTGGATATACGTGGTGCGCTGGTCAATGTAGAAATGCTAAGACGTTCCAATTTAAGAACGTCTGCTTTTCCTGAGCTATTAACAACTAATGCAAGTGCGTTTATCTATAAATAAGAATTCTGTACATGTCGCTATAATTTCTATAACTCACAATTAGAAAATTAGTTCAATAATCAGACGATCATAGAAAACGATATTCCATGTTAGATTAACGATAACCAAAACTACATAGTAATATATGTAAGATCTCTCATGATATTTGTGATGGAATATAATTTTTATCCAACGACCTCTAATCACATCTTTAATCTCATTTTAATGGACTTTTCCGCGATTAAAAAAGAAATCATAGCTCGTCTGTCAGTCCTACTTTAAAAGAAGAACAAAAAATGACTTTAAATTGCTAAAATTCGTCAAGTCAAATTCAGTTTCGACTCTGGTTTGAAATCATTTTGTATATCACACGGTCTCGTGACATTTAAAAAAAAATCAGTTATTTTATTCAAGATAACAAGCAGAATCGTCATTAAATCATGTTTCGTAGCAAATTAAATTATAAATAATACAGTTTATATTTATCTATAAGTATAGAATGGCAACTTTGAATTTGCCAACAATGTGAACGCAAATTAGTACACATGTACATCGTCAATTACCTGCAAATTGTATATATGACACTTTCAGGTAGTTATACCAAATATATAATGAATGTATTCACTTAAAATCAGTTCATTTTGGTTCATTGAGGTATCATTGTGGTTCATTGCGGTTCATTGTGGTTCATTGCGGTTCATTGTGGTTAAAAGACGTGCCCACGGTTTTTCTTACTTTTTACGGTCAACTTATTAATTTGTTAAAAGAGAGGCAGGCGCGTAGCCAGAATGGAAATGAAGTGTACGCATAAAACGGTAGGGGGTCGGGGGTCTGGGGGCGAAGCCCCCGGACGCTCCTGGGTTTTACCAAATTTCTAAGTCAATTTCCTGCAAAAAAAATCATGCTACATCCCTTTTCTCTAGCAAATACGTAGCTCTGAAAAAAAAGTTTTCCAATTTGAGACGACACAACAAAGGAGTCATTTAAATGACCTAGTAGGGGTCTGCCCAGAAGCCCGAAGGTTCATTAGTCCGAAGGGCCAGTAGTTCGAAGGTTCATTAGTCCGAAGGCCCACTAGTCCGAAAGTTCATTAGTCTGAAGGGCCAGTAGTTCGAAGGTTCTTTAGTCCAAAGGCCCACTAGTCCGAAGTTTCATTAGTCCGAAACTCGATGTAGTAAATGTTGTGAAGGTTAAAGTAAGTAGAAGGGCCAGGTTTGATTAATCATTTTTCACCTTAACAGGTTCTTAGAGGTTAACAACACATAATACTATGAAAAGAGAATACTTTAATATGAATTGTTATCTCTATAAAGATCTGCAAGATTATTTTCGTAATTTTCGTATACCTGTATGTATAATGACTTTTTTTCTGGTATACAGATTTCTGCCTCTTTAATTTAACTTTGTGTTCTCATGAACGTTATTTCCAGAATAGGAATGATATGTTTTCGAACTGGAGTTTTTCAAATAGGAATAACAAGTTACTTAATTGCTTATAAATCATAGGATTAAAGAAAAAGAGTGATGCAATTTGTTGATAACAAAGATGGAGTCATCGAAAAAGCATCTCCTATTTTGAAATAAGGTTTAAAAAATTATTTAACATTTTCTCTCTCTCTCTCTCTCTCTGTGTGTGTGTGTGTGTGTGTGTGTGTGTGTGTGTGTGGATAACAAAGATGGAGTCATCGAAAAGGCATCTCCTTTTTTGAAATAGGGTATAAAAAATTATCAAACATTTTTTTTTCTCTCTCTCTCTAAAAAAAACCCCCAAAAACAAAACTAAATTAGAAACTCTTCTACGTTTATTTTATGACCTATTTGTAAACAAGTCAAATATTTTATGATATATACTGATGTGTTGGAGAGTTGCAATAAAAAATAACATCTTTTGGAATTAGAGTAATGATTTTTTTAGTATAAGTAAATTTTTGCATAAAAACATCAACTTATCAAATAGAAATCATGTTTTATCATGTTTTATCGAATAAAAATTGTATGTTAAGATAAGAATAGTAAATATTTGAATAGAAATAACAAAAAAAGAAGTTAAATGATGGAAGGTTTTACATGCCTAAATACCTATTAAGTGCGAAACAAAATCATATTGAAACAAAACCTAATGGGCTTATTCTATGAGTTTGTGTCTGCCACATGGTGTGAACGTTAATTTATCTCCCGCAAAAGAAGGGGGCAGGGGGTTAAAGTGCTTTATCAATCGGTTAGAAATAAAAACTAAGTAAGGGTCAGGATTTTTTTTATCTAAAAGTTCGTTGCAAAATTTATAATTTATGATAATCGGAAATGCACAAACAGAATGACACACAGACGAACGAACGGACAAATCTAAATTTATATTCCCCATTTAAAGTAAAAGCGGGGGACAATATACGACATGGAAACAAAACGAATTCTAAAGAATCTGCATGAATTCAAGTCGAATAGAAATAACTAAAATAATAAAATTTAAAGACAGTGAAAAACAAAATAATAAAAAAAATGTACAAATTTTAGAAGGGGAAAATATACATTGTATTTTAGAAGTAAACTGGGAGTTTGTTTATCTTAAAGTAGAAAATACAGATTTCAAAGGGGAGTTAAAACATTGTTCTACATGTACTTTGAGACTCTTAAAGTTTTGGTATTAAAAATATACTTAATTCCTTAATTCAATATTTATAGGTTAAAATTGAATCATTTTAGCTACTTTTCTGCATTTGTTTAGGACGAATTCTTACGTGAAAAATTGCTGCATGGAAATAATTCCAAAAAGATTTCTCAAACTAATCACATGTGATGCATTCGAACTAATGAACCTTCGGAGTAGTGGGCCTTCGGACTAATGTACCTTCGGACTAGTGGGCCTTCGGGCTAATGAACCTTCGGACTACTGGACCGTGACCTCACTAAAAGAAGATATTTTTACAATCATCTATATCATTTATTTTGTTCAACGTAATTTTTAGTTTTACCTCAGCGGAAATTTAAAATCCTGTATAGTCGATCCATGAACCTTTATCACAACTTATTTTTATTAGAATAGCACTATAGTTCCCTTAGCCCGCTTTCACTCTGCCCTTTCCGATATATTTCATTTTTATCAAATAAAATATACAACATGACTACTAAGTTGGAATTGATGATAGTGTATCATATCATAGATATTGTATTATATGACATGATATCATATCATATAACATGATATCATATTATATGATATTTTATCTATTGATATGATATTGAATCTTATGATATGATATTGTATCATATCATAGATATTGTATTATATGAAATGATAATGCATCATTTGATTTGATACACTTTTGATAGTTTATGATAGTTTATGATATTGTGTCAAACCATGCTACACTATCTTATATTTTGATAAAATATAGCATTTTTTTTTATATACATGTATTATTATCAAGGTTGTCTTATTAAGGTGATGCTTCGTCTCGGTGAGCTTTGTAATCTGTGATTACCTATGTTTGTATCTTGTCATTTATGTTCAATTTGTTTAGCTCCACCTTTTACTTGCTTGTTTTGCACAGGAGTGTCTGCATAAATGATTTGCTGGGAGTGGGTATGTCCAAATAGGTGAGGTCAGTTTAGTTAGCTTCTCAGCCCCAATGGCAGTGTCTTGAATGGCATATGTGAGAACGATGTTGGTTGCTGATGGATTACGGCCTGGTCCCTCTTGATGAATCTCATGAAACAGGTTGAATTTTGAGGAGGTAATTTAAATTAACAATGTACACATTTTTAAATTATCTTGTACTTCCAAGAGATGCCTAATTTTGTTGCCTCAAGTTCAGCAAAATTTGGCATGGGACAGGTGCTGGAAGTATTCTGATGAAGATTGGCTGTGCTGGTCATCATATCAATAATTTTCTCCTCACTCACTACACGTCCCCCTTGATATTCCTTGCTGTTGGGATTTCATATATTTTATGTAAATAATACACCTTGTTTATTATTTATATATATGATATGTCATAGAGAGCAGAGTGGATAAGATGCCCATCTGGTGCTATCTTCATCAAACTTGCATGGATGATGCGTCTTGTGATACTAATGCACTTGACAAGCTTGAATGCTGAATCTGAGTCATAATTAAGTTTCAGTTGCTGGATGAGGTTAAGGTTTTTTTAAGCAGATGCCCTTTTATGGCCATAGCCAAGTTAAATTATTACTTTTCCTGTCTTCACTAAACTACGGCTGATGTATCTCATGATACTGATGCACTTGACAGGCTTAAATGCTGAATCTGAACCAAAGGTTTCAAATGCTGGATGAGGTTAAGCATGTTAAAGTTTTTGGAGCAGGTGCCCTTTGATGGCCATATCTAAGTTACTACTGGTCCTTATATCTTCACCAAACTTGCTGGGATGGTGTGTCTTATGATACATGATATAATGCATTTGACAAGTTTGAATGCTGAATCTGAGCCATAGGTTTCGGATGTTTAATTACAATATCGTATCATATCATGATAGAATATCTTAATATGTTTCACAATGCAATTTTATATCTTACAATACCGTATCATATGATACAATATCATCTCACATAATACAATTATCATGATATAATGCATATTACATTGTATTATATGATATTATATCAAATGGCACACTATTATATCATATTATATAGTAGCTAGGGTATTGATAAATATTGTATCATACAATACAGATGAAATTTACATATAATATGATACAATATTGTAACATGTAATATAATTCAATCACACCACACATTAATATACAATATGCTAAGAAAATTATTTCATATAATTATGATAAAATGGTGATCTCATAAAGGTCATCACGGTTAGCTCTGTAATCTTTGATCCTTTTAGTACATGTGTGAATAGACTGCAAGATCCTCAACATGAAGTTAAGACATTGGTAAAAGTTCAAAGTCTCTATCTCTTATGGTTTTAGAGAAGTAGCAATAACAAGCATTTCATACAACAGAGGCATGCTCTATAGTTATTTCAAGGTAGGGACTGACAGGCTACATGTATGTTTAAACATGCTTTTAGAAGTCCAATTACATCATTGAAATAGTTTTTTCTATAAACCCTTTAACACAAGAGGCCCATGGGCCACATCGCTCACCTGAACAACAGTTCCTTGTATCATTCTATTTCAGTTTTTTAAACATTTTCTCTATATATTTCTATGTCAAACTTTGAACCCCTTTTGGGGCCCCAGTATTCGTCTTGGGGTCACAATTTTAACAATTTAGAATCTTTACTACGTATACAAGCTTTAAATTAGTGTAAATATTGGCATTTCTGGTGCAGTGGTTCTTGAGAATAGGATTTTTAAGACACACACCCTATTTTCACTGTTGTGTAATTATCTCCCTTTTTAAAAGGGTTTTGCCCTTTATTTTAACAAATTTGAAAAGTTTGTACAGTTTTTTTCGCTTAATTACTCTTTTTGTTTTGTACACAGCTAATTTTTGATAGGTTTTTCTAGTTTCATGGTTCTTCTGATTGTCTTGTAGAGATGTAGCGGTAGGCAGTGTTGACGAATAAATAAGTCTGATGTTTCACTTTGATAATGATTATTACTTTTAATTCAATCCAATTCAATTCTGGATCCTACTAAACATATACATGACAATAAATAATATGTAGGATCAGTAATGATTATAAATAACAGTTGAGTAAAATCAATTTACACCAAATACAATTTAGAGTTATTTCCCTTAATATTTGATCATTCAAATATACAGGTTAATTAAGGACATGACTTCCACATTCAGTATTACTGTAATAATATTATAATATACATTATACAAAACATACCAAACTATGGGCTTGAATCCCATCATAGAATTTGCATAGTGATCACTCACAGTCGGCATAACAGTCAGATCTCTATAATTTATGAACACATCTATACATGTTGGTGTAAATATTTAAAATGTATATTAAAAGGATAGTATAATTTAATTTTATATGAATCATGTCAATTTCTCTCTTTCTTTCATCTTTTTCTCAAAATTATATATTAGTAATTGGAATTATATAAAACCAATGTTAAGGGCTCTGAATATTGTCAAAATGTCAACTTACTGTCACTGAAACTTAATATTCCATAAGAATATATTTATAACACATACTGTGACTTCTCTGAACCACTGCCTTTCTGCTACTGGCAGAGTAAGTATAAAAACAAAGAAGGGTCAGTGGACATGGCGGGAAAATCTAGCCAATGAAACACTAGACTTATATTTTATTTAAGTTCAAAGGTTAAAGGTGTAATTATGGTCTGGAGATTTCCAGATTTAAACCAATACATATTTATTTCCCTATTTATTCAATTGATGTAGTTTAACTTTATTTATTTATTATTTACTAATTAAACCTTGAAAGTTATTTCATAACTTTCAACAATGCTGAAAGAAATGACAATGATTAAAATATTAATAAACACACTATCACAGAGACTTGTCCACTGAGCATCCACTAGTGATGGCACAACCCACACCTGCACATAAGCTGCGGATGGAGTCGCCTAGACCATTATTAGAAGAGTGAGCAGCACTATGAGCCCTACCCGCAAAGTTGTGAGTAAAGGTGACATTACGAGGTAAAGATCAGCACAAAGTGCAATTGAAGCTTTCGACCTTCTGAGAGTTGCTGTTCTTGATAGTTTTGTCCAGGACAGCTGGAGACAACCTCTTTCAGATGCAAGCACGGAGCAAGTTCTCGTTCTCTGAGGAGTGAGGTATTTCAAAATTTGGACCTAGATATGTACTTTTGCTAACCCAATTAACTGTCCCCCCATTACATACTAAAGAATGTTTCCTGCACAGTGCCTGATTACCCATGTAACACTGCACAATTGCATCCACTGCATATGAAAGCTTGTTTTTCATCTTATGACTATCACCAGCACACAAATCGTATGCTTGATTAATCTCGGCTGTGCATCTATATACTGCATCCAGTGCAAAATTATGCGAAAATTTGGTTTTCTTAGCTTTGGTTTTGCTGGGCATAACCTTTAACAGTTTTTCATCTCTTTTTATAGATTTCCTGATACTTTCCGACAAATGTCGTGTATCCAGGTAATGTGTCGGCTCGACCTTGTAAAGCTCATCCTTGAATAAGGAGTCTGCAGCTCGACCAGCTGAGCTATCTGGATCAGTGGTCTGCACGCCTATAGACTGCGACGACTCATGTCCCCTAACGGTGTTGACGTCAACCAGCTGGTGACACCTGCGACTCATGTTGGTTGTATTCAGAGTCTCAATTTTAGCCAAAACTTTGTTACTGGTTTTTTTACAGGGACTTACTTGAAGGAGCAGGAGTGTTAGTGGAAAGAAGTATTTTCCTCATTCCATCATTACCAAGTTTGAATCAATCCGACCAAAAGGGAGTAATTAAGTGTTGCAGGTTTTCTACCAGGTGCATCGGTCTCTACTTCCTTAAACAGGTTGTGTCTGTCTTTTGGACGTAAAGGGACACCCGTCACATTTGAGCCCCATTCTCGTTGCAAGTCCCCGCCTTTCCTTGGTGGCCAGGTTCCAGGTCCAGGATTCAGCCCGGATTCTGCTCCTGATGGCTCCGAAAGACCTGGTTCACCATTGCGGCGGTCTCACCCTAGTGGAGTAGCCTGTGAGAATCTGCCTCAGCTCTACAATATTTGTAACTACAGTTCACTAAGTGTGTAACTGTGATGGTGAAAAATTTATTTTAGAGTTATCCCCCTTAGACTACATGTACATTTTGTAGATTTTTTGTAATAATGTAATGTTACATATTCTGCTTTAAATCCCAAATTTTTTTATACATTAGATAGGCATATGATTTATAAACACATTTTTAATTACTCCAGATTACATTTAGTTACATGTAGCCACATGTAAAACCTGACAAAATTGACCTACTGTCCGAGAGCCCAATTTTATTGGTAATGAAGTGTTATAGTGTGCAAGAAGATGTTCCATTTGCAAAAGTTTTTGTAAAATTGTGATTTCTATTCATTTTAGTTTACTAAAATAGACTTACTGCTCAAAGTTCTGTAGCTCTTTTCATAAAAGATCTTACGATCAATTTTTATCGTAAGTGAAAATTTAAGTTTTTGTTTATTTTCACAAAACATCTTATGAGATTCTTACGTGTAAAATTTGTCGTAACTTTACGATAGCACATACCCTCTCTTAAGTATTTCAGAACTGTAAAAAATCATCATATGATGTAATATGTACAACAGAAACAGCTAAATCTAACGTTTTGGGCCCCATCATACCGTTATTTTGCATTATATAGCAGTTATTGTCGAAAAAATACACAAAGAAATTCTCCAAAATTTTTTACGGGAAATTTTTCTCTTAAGATTTTCCTACGTCACATTAAACACACATTGTGATTGTGACATCATATTTTGATTTCTACTACATCACATTGATTTCACTCAATGTAAGTGGTGTATAACTTCAGTTTTCGTCCTGTTTATGAGAATTTTAGTTTATTTGTATGTTTCTCCTCTTTTATAAGAATTATTAAGTGAATTGAAATCGTTGCTAGGGAAAGGATAACTCGTAAGTAAAATCTTAAGTGAAATATGTTACGAATGCGTTCGTGAAAAGCACTTAAGATTCTTAAGTTAAAATCTTACGCAAAATCTTAAGTTTTTTTGTGAAAAGGGCTGCTGGTCTTGCTGATTTTCTATTTGGTGTTTTTGTTTGTTCTGTCTTTCCAGAGAGATTTGCATCCACTAAGTTAGTCCGAAATATCCGACGTTTTCCTCGCTTTTTTAAACGGTTTTGATATTTTCCTTTTCCTTGCAAGTAAAACATCAAAATCATTAAAAAAGCCAGGAAAACGTCAGATATTTCGGACTACCATTAAGTATGATTCCCTCTATTTCTTACAGAAATTGATTGTAATTCACAGCTCTATAGAAACTGACAGGACTACAATCTACATGATCCAGTTCTAACCAGTTAATTGATCGGTCAAAACCCTTCAGCAACCTAAGAAAAATCACGGACTGCACGAAATAATTGTAATGGGACCAGACCGTGATTTGAACCCAGACCCCCTGAATCTCTAGTCAGGTGCTCTACCAACTGAGGGTATTGGGTGGTTTCGCTCCGATCACGTGTTCGCACCGAGAGGTTCCATGCTGAGTGGTTTCATCCGTTTCAATATTTATATATATGATATCAACGATCAAGGATTACCTCTAATTATCACTCTTAACAAACACCAAATGATCACTAACGTTGTGTTTTATGGTATAACTTAAATTTTATCAACATTTGTCATGTTGGTAGCGAAGGCATTTTTGGCCAATTTTCCGTGATTTCACATAATTATGTAGAATTTTCACATAACTTTCAGTGCTTTCTTAATAAATGCTTTAAATAAACATTTGTCATATTGGAAGTGAAAGCATTTTTAGCCAATTTTCTGTGATTTCACTTAATTATGTAAAATCTTCATATTACTTGCAGTGCTTTCTTAGCCAATTTTCTGTGAGCAAATTTTTGAGAATGAAATATCTAATACAAAGAATATCAATAAATGCTTTGGTCTATTTAATCATTAGGAATAGAAAAACTATTGAAAACAAATTTTATACCGGATTTTTTTTTAGAATTGATTTTTATAAATTGAAAACAAAGGGGGGCAACTCTTCCAGAACAGGAAAAGGTCATTTATTAGGAGACATTCTGCTCTAAAACATGAAAATTGTGTCAAAGTATACTGAGTATTAAGCCCATACATACCTGTTATGCATCCAGATTCACTGAATATGGGGCAATTATGGATCGGATACCTTAATTTTTTTTTATGATAGTGTCTAAAACTAATGAACATCTAACAAGGACTCACAATGCTATTAGTTGAAATAAAAACCTCCACACAAATTTGATTGCAAAAAGACTTTTTAAGAACAATTTGTCAAACAAATGTTTGTGGGGGCATCTGCACTCCAATATTCCTACAAATAATTGAAGCAAATTTTACATAAGTATTGAGATGAAAGAATGAGAGATTTTCTTTGCAAGATATTTTTAGCTACAATAAGATAAGATTAAAGCTGAACACCGCTCGTAAATGGCACCGTCACATCGGTTTATAAACCCTTCGATATCGTTACATCCGATTGCACACCTGAAACTCATGACTGACGTGTAGTATTCTTTTCGTGGTCTTTGGGTTTTATGCATTTATTTCTTATTTTTTGTGTATAATCTGTTTGTAAATAATGCATTGACTTGTTAATTTGCTGTTAGTATTCTCCTGGCTTGAAAAAAGTGCGCAAAATTTGAAAATTTTTATCGCGACCGAGTACACGCAACACAACCAGGCAAGATTTACATCCACACAAGTGAGACCTCTACAGCGAAATACTTTGAATTGTTAAAAGGTCTGCGGCTTATATAGGGGTTGTAGGGATAGCAGTGATGAAAGAGAAATATGGCGGACAGTGACTATTTACGAGCAGTGTTCAGCTTTAAGCTGATTAACTGAGAGAGAGAAAGAGAGAGAGATATTAATTTACAGGATATTTCTCTGCTTCATTTAGATAATTAATCTGATTAAGTGATAGATATATTGTCTGCTTTTTCTTAGTGTGTTAGTGTGTAAAATTAAATTGAACATCTTACTACAGCACACAGTACCATGTAGTTGAAAAAAACCTCCACAAAAATTTGATTGCAAAAAGATTTTGTAAGAACAATTTGTCAAACAAATGTTTGTGGGGGCAACCTACAAATAATCCAAGCAAAGCATGGCAAAAATTTAAACATTACAACGTTAAACCATTGAGAACAATGAACCTTTAAGTTAGCACATAACTGAATAATGTCTACACATTATATTAAAATTAATGGAACAATTCCTTAAAGCTAAAACTACTATCTGATTTCTAGGAATACATGATATCACCCATTTCTTCAGAGAGCTGTTGTAGTCCATCGTTGGCCCCCCTTTTGTGTTTTCATCATCAACCAATTCTCACTGACTTCTTATTCAGATGTTGCAACCATCACCAAAGCTCCTCAGGAAAGTAGAAATCAAGAAAAGTTTAGAAAAGAACAGTCATTTTAATAAGAAAATCAATTTGCAAAATTACACTTACCAGAAATACAGCTTCGATATCATTCTTCTTGTACTTCGACCGAGGTCACAACGATGAAAAAAGCACGCAAAGCGGAAACACTAGCTAGTGCGAAGGAGTAAGCCGATGTCGAATAACTAAATAACGGAATGGCCTAAAAACTAAACATTAAAGCATGCAGAACAAAGATCAGAATGATTTTTATATTTACGTTCCAGGTGTGTGCTGCTCTCTCTGTGTGCTGCTCCCTCCCTGTGTGCTGCTCCCTGCCTGTGTGCTGCTCCCTCTCTGTGTGCTGCTCCCTCTCTGTTGCTGCTCCCTCCCTGTGTGCTG
Organism: Magallana nippona; assembly: GCA_033439105.1. Classification (NCBI taxonomy): domain Eukaryota; kingdom Metazoa; phylum Mollusca; class Bivalvia; order Ostreida; family Ostreidae; genus Magallana; species Magallana nippona. The sequence continues at coordinate 24,674,268 of CM065926.1, forward strand.
CTCCCTCTCTGTGTGCTGCTCCCTCCCTGTGTGCTGCTCCCTCTCTGTGTGCTGCTTCCTCTCTCCGATGGGAATATCGGAATGGCCTAAAAACTGCACATAAAGCATGCAGAACAAAGATCAGAATAATATTTATACTTACATTCAAGGTGTGTGCTGCTTCCTCTCTGTTGCTGCTCCCTCCTTGTGTGCTGCTCCCTCTCTGTGTGCTGCTCCCTCCCTGTGTGCTGCTCCCTCTCTGTGTGCTGCTCCCTCTCTGTGTGCTGCTCTCTCTCTGTGTGCTGCTCCTTCCTTGTGTGCTGCTCCCTCCCTGTGTGCTGCTCCCTCCCTGTGTGCTGCTCCCTCTCTGTGTGCTGCTCCCTCTCTGTTGCTGCTCCCTCCCTGTGTGCTGCTCCCTCCTTGTGTGCTGCTCCCTCCCTGTGTGCTGCTCCCTCCCTGTGTGCTGCTCCCTCTCTGTGTGCTGCTCCCTCTCTGTGTGCTGCTCCCTCTCTGTGTGCTGCTCCCTCTCTCCGATGGGAATATCGGAATGGCCGAAAAACTACACATAAAGCATGCAGAACAAAGATCAGAATAATATTTATACTTACATTCCAGGTGTGTGCTGCTCCCTCTCTGTGTGCTGCTCCCTCTTTGTGTGCTGCTCCCTCCCTGTGTGCTGCTCCCTCTCTGTGTGCTGCTCCCTCCCTGTGTGCTGCTCCCTCTTTGTGTGCTGCTCCCTCCCTGTGTGCTGCTCCCTCTCTGTGTGCTGCTCCCTCTCTCCAATGCTACCAAGGTTTTCTAAAAAAAGATGAAACTCCATTAGAAAATTACAGTAACTGTATAATAAAAACTGCAGATATTCAAAACTTATCAATTTTCAGAAGTGGGTTTGTTATATTGAAAAAAGGAAATGCTTTTGGTATTCTGGATAATTCAAATTTGTATAACATAAGAAAATGATTACTGTCCTTTACTGAACGAATGCTGATTCTAAATACTGCTTACTCTGTCTGGTGCTGCCAAGGATTTCTTAAAAGAAATAAACACTTGTGTTACCATTCAGAACATTAAAGCAATCATTGAAACCCACAACAGAAAATAGATATTCCAAACTGTAAACCATATTAAAGTACCTGACCACAAATCTGCCATAATAAAATGTTATATACAATACTTACTCGCTTGAAGATGATTCTGGCTGGTTTCTCTGTGGCTGGTGGTTCTGGCTGGAGGGTCCACTCCATATGCTTGTGGCCAGTTCTTCTGACTATTCAGTCCATCTCCTGTCACTGTCTGCTGACCATGTGTTCTTCTTTCCTATATCTAATTCTCTGACACTACTGCATTGAATATCTCAAGGAGATTCCAAAAGACTCCCTGACTATACCTTGACATCACCTGAGTTTACCCCCAGACATCACCTGATCACATCCCTGAGAGAGAGAGAGAGAGAGAGAGAGAGAGAGAGAGAGGTGCATTGAATTTTTTGCACAATTAATAGTTATTAATACATGGCATGCCATTAACTATATATATATCAGGTTATTTTGACCAATCGAAAAGTTGCTGGCCGTTGTTTGGGTGGATCAAAATTGAAAACTGACCTTTTTGAAAAGGCCAAATATTCCCAATGTCAAATAATCTGATATATATATAGTATTCACTACACACTGTTTATTGTTAAATATGAGCAAAAGCACCACACCACACATGCTGTCAATGAAAAGATATTTAGTTAAAGGTAAAGACTGAAAGAGGTAGGTGGGGTTCTCTTTACAAGAGCATGGAAAGGGCTCAGTAAGTTAGTAGTAGTTATTGTCTTATTTTTAACAAATATGGCATGCCATAAACTTCTCTAAATTACTTTTGTAGACCGAACCCAAATTAGTTCATCATTAACATCACCAGCATGCCATGGACAGTCACAAAGAGAATTTGGGGTGCATGTACCCATGCAGGTCACAGATGTCATGTAAAAGCAGCATGCAGGTCAGTAATTATAGTACCCATGCAGGTCACAGATGTCATGTAAAAGAGGCATGCAGGTCAGTAATTATATGTTAGAAGGTTAGTAAGTGAAGTCAGAGGTATGGGCAGGGAATGTCATCGAAACTCAGGGAATGTCGGGGTAAAGCCATGGAATCCAATGGAATCTCCAGGGAATTCAAGCTGTAGCGTGGGTAACAGACCAGCATTTCTTGAGGTAAAAGATGGCGGCAGTGAAAGAAGAGAAGACAGAGTGTCGCAAGGAAAGGGAAGAGATTGAGGAAGGAGGCGATGAGTGCAGAAATGGAGTGAGGTGAGGTTAGGCCAATGGTGGCTAGGAAGGGTACAGTTGAGACCCACCAGCTGAACTACAATGAGGGACAAGAGAAATTATTACCATATCAACTTCTCCAGGACCAACGCTAAAGTTTTCCTCCATTGGCTGTGTGCGTTTTCTAAGAAGCAGGCTTCGCATTTTAGCAGCTTCATGATGCACGCCAAATTACAAATATGAGACAAACATAGTTTTATGAACTATTTACTCATAAATATGAGCTAAAATTTAATTTTCATCAAATATTAAAATATTTACAGACTGAAAACTGGTTAAAAGTATAGTTAAAAACTATCTAATAAAACCTTTGTTAACTATATAAATTATAATTCCATTTGACTTATCTTTTATAAATTATATTACATTCTATTCAACTGATTTTTTCCTTGAATTTTTGACTCCAACCTATAAATTTTAATTTTTCTCTTTTCCTTTCAAGTCGCCATTAATCGAAGTCACGTGACTGTAATTTCAAAGATTTTCAATTTAAAAAAGGAACAAATAAAAATAGGAATTAAGAAAGAAACGTGTGTGTGTGTGTGTGTATATATATATATATATATATATATATACACACATCATAGTTTACGAATAATGATTACTTAGTGAACTATAGTTTCCAGTCTGTAAATAGTATTTTACACTGTTGATAACTGTTTATCTCATTTTGTGATTTGGCGTGCTATATATATAATCCGAGATTCCTCCGACTCTAACCCCCGCTTTTATATTGGGACATGCAGAGGAGCATGTCCCGGGGGTTAGAGTCAGAAGAATCTCGGATTACTCAATATAATGCAGATAACATAGCACTAATTCTTCATAATGTATTTATTTAAAATAAATTGGTAAAAACACTTTTAAAATAAATTGATAAAAACACTTTTTAAAATAAATTGATAAAATTTTTATATAAAATTGATTTCTTGAATAAAATGTTGATTTAACCTTCCTAACCCCTGCAAGTTGATTTGTACAGAAAAACTAACAACGATATCATTATCACTGACTTTTTTTAAACACCATTCCATATTTTTATAACCTAGCTAGCTCCCCTTGCAACCCCTTAACTTAATTTTTCTCCCCAATTTAACAAGTCCATACATAAATATATAAATTAACCTAATTACATAATAAAAATTATTATATGCAGTTAATAAGAATTTAACCTGCAAAAAATATATGAGATTATAACATTGATGCAAACTAACAAAGCAATAACTGCCTGAGTTGAGAAAAGGACCAAATTCTTACACAGAAATGTTTAAAGATACATAAGGAGGAAATTGTTTGCAAAATTATATTGTAAGACAGCTGACATTAAAACTATGTAGTATATTTATGCCATTTCCCATTGGGGTTAGAGAGTTGGCACAATGGGAGATAACTTGATTTCTAAGTAATATGGATTTATTTTAGTAACAATTTGAAAATAACGAAAGCCTGTTGAGCTTTCCTTAGGTTTAAAACATACTTTTTTTTGCGAAAAAAACATGTAACTTTCGCAAAGAGACATGAAACTTTTGCGATATAACTTTTGCAAATAAATGCATAACTTTTGCTATATACAGGACATATGATATTTAATTTATACAGAACCAATTTACATTTAGCATTATTTCTATACAACGACAACCTCTATGCAGAACCTTTTTGGCATGTATTTATACCATAACCTGATCTAAGTAGCATTCATGTATTTTTATAATGGCCAAAACTTAGCATTGTTTGCCTGTGAGTGAGTTGGTATATTTCCACTATTATTATTTATACATTACCAGTATGTAGAACCTAGCTATTACACTTGTTTGTACTTCCCTGAAGCATTAATTGCGGTTTGTATGAATTGACTCAACTCGAATATATTCAAGAAGGACTGTATATTAAGAATTTATAAGATAAATTAAGATCAAGGTAAGAAATATGTATAATGACAGGTGGCATTGCTCTGAACAAGTTACAGATTTATATATTTAGAACTGATTAACACTTAGCGTATTTGCACTATCATTTATTTAATATATAGAATCTATTATTGTTTTAATTACTTTCCTTCAGCATTAATTGCATTTATATGAATTTATTCAATAAAATGAACAACATGTTTAATCCAGATCAAGATAAGAAATGTATAACATTTAGTGATATCACTCACCAATTTTTATCAGTATATATGCATGAAGCTTGAAATTATAAAGGTACCGGTAGTCCAAAACGTAAAACAAGGAATATTTAATATCTGAATCAAAATCGGGTAATAAAGGACAAATTAAGCAATAGAAATGTCAGTCAAAATGAAGGTCATTGTAAAAACAGAAATATTGAAGTGTTCACATTAACATGTTAATTCCTAAGAAGTATGATATGCTGTATATGAATAATAATATGTACGTCTGTCTTTTTGTTTTTCCCTCACTTCATTCCCAGCTAGAGCAATACTTTTTTGAGAAGAAGTATAATTTATATCAAAGATAATTCAGATTTAAGGAAGAAATAAGTAAAAGATGTCCAATGTATAGGATATCATTCAAGTACATTGTAAATATAACGGACTATGAATTTTTTGCACGATCGATCACGACTCGGCCATCATAGAAAATTGTTTATAAATGGAATGAAATAGAAATAATTGGACACAGGCTTACTGACCTGATAGTACTGTTGCCCAATGTGTAAAATTGCTGTATGGTGGCAGTCAGCACCTCTAGATTCTTGTTTAAGATTATGAAGCAGAGATAAAACAGGCATCACAGTATTGGATCTAGCATACCCAATTCCTTTATTTACCACCCATAAATCATGTAAATATTGAGTACTGGATTAAAAGAAATAGTCAGACATTACGATTCAAGTACATAACAAGAAATTAACAGATACATGTACTGTAGGATGCATGATTCATTTTTAGCTAGCTATCAAGAAACAGACGGGATGATTCTGGATCAAAAGAAACAGTCAGACAGTATGATTCAAGTACATATAACGAGAAATTAACAGACAGACACAGTCAGACAGTACGATTCAAGCACATAACGAGAAATTAACAGACAGACACATGTACTGTAGGATGCATGATTCCAGCTAGGATGATTCTGGATTAAAAGAAACAGTCAGACAGTATGATTCAAGTACATAACAAGAAATTAACAGATACATGTACTGTAGGATGCATGATTCATTTTTAGCTAGCTATCAAGAAACAGACGGGATGATTCTGGATCAAAAGAAACAGTCAGACAGTATGATTCAAGTACATATAACGAGAAATTAACAGACAGACACAGTCAGAATGTACGATTCAAGTACATAACGAGAAATTAACAGATAGATACATGTACTGTAGGATGCATGATTTCAAGAAACAGACTTGATGATTCTGGATTTAAAATAACAGTCAAAGAGTACCTGGTATGATTCAAGTACATATAACAAGAAATTAACAGACAGACACATGTACTGTAGGATGCATGATTCCAGCTAGCTATCACGAAACAGACAGGATGATTCTGGATCAAAAGAAACAGTCAGACACTATGATTCAAGTACATAACGAAAAATTAACAGATTCATGTAGGATCAATCCGGATGCATGATTCCAGCTAGCAATCAAGAAACAGAAAGGATGATTCTAATATAACATTCAGCAGTGCTTAGGTAACTGTGGTCATAATATGAAAGTAATTGGAAAATTCAGCTATAATTAAACTATTTTTTAGAGCACATAAATTCATGTTGGATATCAGGCACATAAAAGCCTGTATCAAAGCTGCTTTAGAGGTGGAAGAATTATTCAAGCTTGTGACTTCACACTTTTTTGTCAACCACTAATTTCTTAAATTTATAACTAGACTCTCCACTTAAAAAAAAAAAAACCTTGGGAGAGTGTGAAAAAATGATTTGGTCCCAGCATCATGAAGTTTTCTAACACTTAAGTCAATTTATTCACAAAATGTTTTATTACATGTACTTTAAAATACGACAATTCAAAATGTAATCACAATGTATTCTAATAATATTTTATATCATTATTTTGAGTGTCAATTTATGATTTAGTAAGTTTTTGGCTGTTAATTGACAGAAATTTTGACTAAGTCTTAAATCTTTCATGATTGTTGGACCTGACATTGAAATCAGTTCAACTTTTCAGGCATCTTCTGGCACTAGAAGCCTCTACGAAAGTTGTTCATAAATATTATAAATATCAAGAAAGAAATTGAAGAAAGTCTGCACACAGAGATAAAGAAAGATAAAGAAAGAAAATATATTTAACTTTTGTGGATTAGAGAAACTGTGTGCAGAGAGAAAGAGAGAAAGATTTTTTTCTTAACTCCGACTACACTTTCTTTACCATATGTGTCAATCAGTTTTTCTAATACAATGTTGTAAATGGTTGGTTTTTTTTTTTTTTTTTTTTTTTATTAATTTTTTTTTTTTTTTTTTTTTAATTTTTTTTCTTTTTTTTTTTTTTTTTTTTTTTTTTTTTTTTTTTTTTTTTCTTTTTCTTTTTCTTCTTTTTTTTTTTAATGTTGAAAAGAAAATTCCAGGTTTAGACCTAGATAAAATGACTGTGAAAGAGACAAAGAGAGAAATATTTTTTTCTTAACTCTGACTACACTCTCTTTATCAACCATCTTTTATCCTTAACCCTTTCACATTCATGCTGGTCAAATTTGACCGGTTAGCCATTTCCAATAAAATGTTAAATACATGTGAAGAAGCAAAATAAATATGATGCACAGACACTTGACATCTATACAAACATATTCATACCGGTATATATATATATATATACCCAGATAGTTTTAGTAAATTCCTAATATATCATTTCCCCCTGAAATGAATGAAAATTCCCGAATGTGAAAGAGTTAATTAACAGCCAGCCTCTCCAACTTTTGGGAGGAAAAAAAATACTAAGGCTGTTTAAATAAGAGTAATTGCTGCATTATGCTTGCAAAAATGAAAAAAAAATTTGACAGTTGACTTACTGCCATACCATATGTGTCAACCAGTTGTTCTGATACATGTAATCAGTTGGATTTTTTTGCTTATCATACTGACAATTTTATGTTCTTATTAATAATTAAAGGAGCATTGGTCACAATTTTGGTAAAAATTAATTTTTCCATTATAAGAGAGATATAGAGCTCAATCACAACTCTTTGTTATATCTATAAAACAAAGCTCAGGTATTGTCTTTGTTCACATTTGAATTCATATATAATAGTTCTCCACATTTCATGCATCTAGTAAATTCCTAATATATCATTTCCCCCTGAAAAATACCCAAAATGAAAGAGCTATAACAGCCAGCCTCTCCAACTTTTGGGAGGAGTTTTAAAAAAATGCTGAAACTGTTTAAAGAACACAGAGAAATTGCTGCATAGCACCTGCAGAAATAAAATATGACAATTGACTTAATGCCATACCATATGTGTCAACCAGTTTTTCTTTTTTTTTTTCATTTTTTTTTTTTTTTTTTTTTTTTTCATTTTTTTTTTTTTCATTTTTCATTTTTTTTTTTTCATTTTTTTTTTTTTTTTAATGTTGACAAGAAAATTCCAGGTTTAGACCTAGCTACAATGACTGTGACAACGCATCTCAATGAAAATTCATTTGAAGGAGAGGGAGGTGTCCGGACATTGATATCCCTCCCTCTCGATCCGTAAACGAAAAATCAATATTGATAGGCTTATATGATGATATTCAATAGGATGATATTGTGCTTTGTACAATAGTTTAAGGGGGCTTGGCATAAAAGCAAATTCAAGGAGACAAATAATGACTTGGACCTAAATTGAAGAAAGATGTAATTATTTTTGCAGAATAAAATAAATAAATGAGGCTAAAAGATCTTGATTGATGATCGACTTAATATTTTAGATTTATAGGCATTATATAGAATGTAGAGATTAACCATCAAAGGAATTAATGTACAGCCGATCTGTCTATAGATATATTTGTTAGAATTGATGTATATAATCATCAATTATGAATACATATGTATCATTTTTCCAATCCACAAGCACTAGAAATAAATCCAAGGCATGGGTTCCATATATGGCTATTATGCCATTTGATAACAAGTCAAAATATTGACTTTTATTTAAGATGGCAATTATGCCATTTGATAACCAGTTAAATTATTTACTTTTTTGGGGACAAAGAAAAGAGGTTTGCAGCTGGTTCAATTGCTTGTCAGGGACGCCCTTTTCTGACATACTTACGTGCTTAGAAAAGAGGTTTGCAGCCGGTTCAATTGCTTGCTAGGGACACTCTTTTCCGTCATACTTACCCGCTACATGCCCTTTAAATTGCCTTTTTTAAGTAGTGCTTTAAAATGATGATTCCGAAGTAAAACAGAGCTGTACTTGTTTTCTGCCAATTATTTTAACTTTGATTTTTTTATCAATAATTTGATAATATAACATTCATAGAATAAGCTGTTCAGTTTGATTTTTTTTTTTTTTTTTTTTTTTTTTTTTTTTTTTTTTTTTTTTGGATAATTTTACAATAGTTTTTTTTTCTTATACAAGTTTTATTTTTTTAAATATAAGTCGATCATCAATCATAAATTATACATGTATTTGGGCAAGGCCATTTTTGTGTTTACATGTCTATTTCATATATTACTTTACATATGATGTGGAATTTTTTTTTTAAAGGAAGAAAATGATAGAGGGAAAAGAATATTATGACAATTATGACTAAGTAAATTAAAGGGTCCATTTAATCCAGTGGGTATTATCTAACTTATCCTTTTCACCAATCTTATAAGAAATATAATTATGCTCATCAAAGAAGAGTTTTACAATAGCCACGAACAACACTATTCCTAAAAAAATTCTTATTCATCTCAAAATGTATTGTATCCATGTTCTTCATGCAATAAATGTTTACACTAACACTATTCCTAGAATAAAGGATTTCTTTGTATGACATATGAAGATCCGTCTCATTTTTCTTCAATAAAAGGCGAACAGAATGGAAAGATCTATACAAGTATATACACTAGAGATAAATAAACCTCCATTGTGACCATGCTATGAAAGTATTTGAGCTACACTAGCAACTTTTTAACAATTTAAATCAATCATCAATGAATAATATTCGGGCTTGGCTTTTCTTGTTTTGTTTTGTTTATATATCTATATCACCATTATCACATATTGATATATTTCACAAATACTTGTCTTACGATGTGTGTGTTTTTTTGGTTTTTTTTTTAAGAAAATGATAGAGGGAAAAAGAGTATTATCATTATCATGTACAATACTAAGTTAATTGTAGTGTTCATTTAATCCAGTGGGTAATTAACTTATCCTTTTCACCACTCCTACAAGCAATATAACTATGCATATCAAAGAAGAAGTTTACAATAGCAATAAACACTAGAATAAAGGGTTTCTTTGTAACATATAAGGATCCATTTCATTTTTCTAAATAATACTCAAAGCCTAGCAAAAGGCTTTTTGCTAGACCCAGAGTATTATCTAGAAAATAAGATGGACGTTGAAATTAATATATCGTATAGTCTTTTTTATTCACATTTTTGATATACTCAGATTCACGATACCAACTTCCACTCTGACCTGACAGTACCAAGTGTTTACCAGGACAGCCAATGAACAGCTTCCAGACTGCCATGCCTGTATGGGGGCCTAACGCATTAATATCAGGCGAGTGGACACTCGGGCCTCGAGAATCTAAGCATTTCAAAAACATGAACAAAAACGACGAGATGATCTAAATATGTTCAAAACAATTGAATAGCAATAGCATTTGACATATAGTAGGACTATTCAATTCTGTCATTAAGACAGAATTTTAAAAACTTTTAGGTAAAAATCTTGACCAAAAAAGTGTGACAGTCACTGTGACAAACAAAAATGAGAGGGGACAAACTGGTAAAGCCTGGCAATTAAATAGTTACAGATTCAGATACAGAAAGACAGGCATGATGTTTCCAATTTATATATAAATTAGCCTTTTTTATCAATGGACATAACCTCCTGGTATAGCTGGAGTTGGAAAAAGGCAGAGAGATGGGATGGTTCAAATATATTGATATTCTAGCCTTTCATATGTGACCACAGTACATTTAATTGGCAGACAGATATGATGATTCAAATACATGTGATACACTAGCCTTTTTGTTTGATATACTAGCCTTTTTATATCATGTGATCACAGTACATGTATTATAGTAGGCAGACAGATAGAATGATTGCAATATATGTGATAATTACTTAAGCCTTTTATAGTTTGTGACCAACAGTATATGTATTATAGTAAGCAGACAGATAGGATGATTCAAATATGTGATATATCATGTGACCAACAGTACATGTATTATATTAAGCAGACAGATAGGATGATTCCAATATATGGGATAATTACCTAAGCCTTTTATAGTTTGTGACCAACAGTACATGTATTATACATGTAATAGGCAGACAGAATGATTGCAATATATGTGATAATTACTTAAGCCTTTAATAGTTTGTGGCCAACAGTACATGTATTATAGGAAGCAGATAGATAGATGATTCCAGTATATGGGATAATTACTCAAGCCTTTTATAGTTTGTGACCAACAGTACATGTATTATAGTAGGCAGATAGATAGATGATTCCAATATATGGGATAATCACTTAAGCATTTTATAGTTTGTACAGTACATGTATTATACATGTAGTAGGCAGACAGATGGAATGATTGCAATATATGTGATAATTACTTTAGCCTTTTATAGTTTGTGACCAACAGTACATGTATTATAGTAAGCAGACAGATAGGGTGATTCATATATATGTGATATATCATTGTTACCACGTTCAGTACATTTATTATAGTAGGCAGAAAGGTAGAATGATTCCAATATATGTGATATACTAGCCTTTTTATATTTTTTGACCACAATACAATTTTATAATGGGGGTGACAGTAAGGATGATTCAAATGATATGTGATATACTGGCCTTTTATATCATGTGATCACAGCACATGTACATCTATTATAATGGGCAGACAGATGGGATGGTTCCATTATATATTCCAGTCTTATATGTGCATGACCACAGTATAATTATAGTTGTGTTACAAACATTATAAGGGAGAATTGCTACGGCAAGAATTTATTTTTAAATAAGTAAATATAAAGCTAGTTACAAATGTATGTACTTAGAATAAAATACACAGAGAGACATACAAGATATTTGGAATTCTATAGCCTAGCGGACATTTCTTTTATTTTCTTCTTTTCTTCAAGAAATCTAATTTCATAAAATGGACAAAGAAATAGGTCAGTGCTGACCAAAGAAGAGTAATTAATGATTGAAAATAAAATAAGGAACAAACAATTGAACAAACAGCCACATAATGATCAATTCCCATACAGCATGTCAAACTTCGAAGAAATATTCATATTAACGAGAACACTTCAAATACGCCATGTTTTGGAACTATGACTTTCCTCTTGACACTGACATGATGGATTTACAGTTCATATGAAGACACTGACATGATGGATTTACAGTTTATATGAAGACAAATATTATCATGTACCAAGAATAGAGATGGGTAAATATTATGGTGAACCTGTTGAGGTGCCCAGAGTTTTGATCTGGATATGGTGTAGAAAATGAAATTCATTTTTTATTACATTGGCCATTTTATAATGATTACGGTTTGAAGAGACCTTTTTGAAAATACTGGACTTAATCAATTACTGGAACGGTCAGATGCAGATGCACTATACATATATGCTTATTTCAAATTATCCTTGACAGGTTGTAAAATACTTATAAATTTATCTCTTATGGGCAGAAAGTTATTATTGCTTAGAAAATGAATATAATATTATATCATATAATCAACTGTTAAATCAACATCAGGGATGTATACTGAGAAGTACCAAAGTATGCCTATATAGTTATATAGAATTCATGTAACCATGTATATTTACAGGTATTATCTTTGTTTACTTCTTAACACGGTGCTCTTTCTTCTTTTATTAATTTATATTGTGTTAAAAGTGGCATATCTGCACAACATGCTGGGTGTTTAATTTATATATGACTTAATTTTTACATTCATTCATTTTTAGAAATAAAGCTGCCAATTGGTTATTATTACAGGTATCTTTCATCAACATTGTGGGTTTTTTTCTACAAAATATTATTATTAGCATTATTTTTCAATATGCTCTATCAACCGTTTCTTCATCAAATTTTTTTTATTGTTTTTAATTCTTATAAATTTAAATAACAATTTATATCATGATTTTTAAATAAATCCTGTTCATCACCAAGAGTGACTCTCAAAACCCCAGTGTATCATGGTATAAATGTACTACACATTTCAAATATAAAACGTCTTGCAATTTATTTCTGCAAACAAGTTCCAAATCTTTCAAAAAGGACTTATGAATTAAACCTATAATTTTCTTTTTCTAAATATGTGAATTTACTAATTTCTTTCATTGATAATCCAGAGCAGAATAAAATAATTGACTAACCACCCCCACCCCGCCATAAACTTTGCCTTTATAGGTGTCATAAGATGATAACAGCTTAATGTTTTTTTTCTAAATATGCAGTCAGTTTCTATTATGTGTCAGTAGACAAAGATATTTCATTTCTTAAACATATATTAATATATACATTAACATTATATGACCATTTTATCTATACCCTGCAATAAGAACCCCTACCCTATACACTATACGACTGTTTAAACTCATGTGACCTAAAACAAGCCCCAATTAACTTACAGGAGTTTGGAAGGTCATTTTTTAAATTATTAAAAAATTAAGATTAAAAACTGTTTGTTAATAAATTGTTTAACTAAGAGGCCCATGGGCCACATCACTCACCTGAAAACAGTAGCCATTAATAAAATCAGCTGTATAGAATACATCTTGTATAACAATTCTGCATAAATATTTCTCAAGATATTCTTATGATATCACAAGCATTGAGCCCCTTTTGTAATGGGATGATTTCATAGCCACATCACATATTAAGCATCACAGTTCTCAAGAAGATCTTAAACAATTGCTTATAAATTTATAAACCTACATAAAACATTGAGTCCTGGGGGGGGGGGGGGGTGGCAGGGGGCAACAATAAATGTCCAAGGGCTACAGTTTAAACAGTTGAGAATCAACAAAGTGTCAGGTAATTTGCAAATAAGTAATACCATATATTATTACACTTGAGTTTTTGAATATAATTTAAGATTATTTAATTTTCTTCCCATGTAAAATTTGACCCCCTCATTTGTGGCTCCATCCTTCCTCTGGGGACAATTATTTGAACTAACTTCAATTTAAAATCAAACAAAACACTACCTGAGGATGCTTCCACACAAGTTACAGCTTTTCTGGCCAAATGGTTTTTGAGAAGAATATTTTTGAAAAATACAGGCAAATTTTCAATAATTCTTAATTATCTCCCTTTTAAAGAAGGCATGGCCCTTCATTTTAACAAATTTGTATCCCCTTTACCCAATTATGCTTTCATTTAAGTTTGATTGAAATTGGCCCAGTGGGCTTGCAATTGGCTACTTATTTTTGATTACATATTGATATATATTTCACGAATACTTATAATATGTGAGGGTTTTTTCAAGAAGAGAGAATTACAAGGAAAACTGAGTATAATCACTATCATGAAGAATACTAAGGAACTAATATACTAAGGTTCCATTTAATCCAGTGGGTGTGTGTAGCAAGGAAGAGTTTTTTCAGGGTTTTTTTTTTTATTTTGTTTTTAATTATTTTTTTAATTTTCATCTTTTTTATTATTATTATTCTATTAAAGTAGAGTTTGAAAATTGTTGAACTTATATAACATATAGTTTTTTATTCACATTTTTGATATACTTAGATTCCCAATGCCAACTTCCACTCTGACCTGACAGTACCAAGTGTTTACCAGGACAGTTAATGGACAGCTTCCAGACTGCCATGCCTGTATGGGGGCCTAACGCATTACTGTCAGTCGAGTGGATACTGGCCTTGAGAATCTAAGCATATCAAAAACATGAACAAAAACGATGAGATGATCTGAATACGTGTAAAACAATTGAATAGCAATAGCATTTGACATATAGTATTTGTAATGTTTTTTCAACAAAAATTATTGATATATTATGCATTTGTGTTGCAGTCCCATATATATATATACCAAAGAACTAACTTCAATTTAATTTCAAACAAAACACTACCTGAGGATGCTTCCACACAAGTTACAGCTTTTCTGGCCAAATGGTTTTTGAGAAGAATATTTTTGAAAAATACCGACAAATTTTCAATAATTCTTAATTATCTCCCTTTTACAGAAGGCATGACCCTTCATTTTAGCAAATTTGTATCCCCTTTACCCAATTATGCTTTCATATAAGTTTGATTGAAATTGGCCCAGTGCTTCTGGAGAAGAAGTCGTAAATTTGTAAAGTTTACAGACAGACGGACGCCGAACAAAAAGTGATCAGAAAAGCTCACTTGACCTTTCAGCTCAGATGAGCTGAAAAATTGGATTAAAAATATAATGTTTATAATATACAAATAAAATGCATTATAATAAAATATATATTTTGCTATCAATTAGCAACAGCTATGTTATCTGCATACATAGTTGTAGCTCCTGAAGCCTGCAGTCTGACTAAAGCCAGCCCCTACTAATTCACTTCGTTGGAGCGAACTAGTAGGAATTAGTAGGGGCTGGCTGCAGTCTGACTAAAGCCAGCCCCTACTTATTCACTTCATTGAAGTGAATTAGTAGGGGCTGGCTTTAGTCAGACTGTGAAGCCTGCTTCTTACTCACACAGCGTGTTTAGAGGAAACAGAAGCATTGGCCTTGGAGAAGCCTCCCTTGCCCCTCAATGTAGTTCAGCCAGAGGGTCCCAACTTTCCCCTTCTTAACCACCACCACCCTAACCTCACCTCATTCCATTCCTGCATTCTTTGCTTCCTTCCTTCTCTTCCCTTCCTTGTGACGTTCCGTCTTATCTTCCTTCATTGCTGCCTTCTTCCACCCCTAGAAAGCCAGACTGCTACCCAAAGAGAACAAATGTGGGGAAGAAGAGCACATGGTCAGCATCATCAGTGACAGGAGATGAACTGAGTAGTCGGAGGAACCAGCCACAAGCATACATGGGTCCAGATGGGGTATCTAAAAGGATCAAATATATTTTTAAAGTATTAAAAGGAAATGGTAATCATATGGTCATTATCTGTTATTTGGGCTAGACATATACTGTGGTTTAATCAATATCCTTTGAATACCAATTTTCCACAGGCACCTGATGTTATAATTTTTTCTCATAATAAAAATAAATACCCTATACCTAATAATAGACAAGGTACCCATCACCGCCATCTTGAATTTAATTCAAACTGTCACATCAGGTGGAAGTTTCGCATGAAACTCATCGGTAAAGTTATTTTGCGATCCTCTCCGTCTCCCTATTGGTCATTCAACATCTAAGCTTACAACCGATTCAACCAAAACAACGCGTCACACCTGTCATTAATAAAAATCGCCCCTCAATCTGCATCTACTGCCTTAGATATGCAACAAAAGGCTAAAGGGTGGAGGGAAGTTGTCACATTTATGCAAATGAGATTTCCCTGCACCGTGTGTTTGTGTCAATATTTCAAAATATATGCATTTATAAACATGTTTATATAAACTTTGTCTAATAAAAGTAATAGTTGACAGTTATATTATCCACTTTCTTAACTTTAACTTGTATGTTGATCGAATTCAAAATCGACACCTTTTGAATATTCATATCAGTGCTATATTTGGAAGGAATTACCCAAAGTATGACGCAATTATGTCAACTTCCGTTCATCCTTTACCATTTTGTCGCATATCTAGGGCAGTAGATGCAGATTGAGGGGCGATTTTTATTAATGTTGAATGACCTGGTTTAATAATGGTGTATAATTAGGGAAATATGTCTCACAAGATGGGTATTGTGGATTTATTCATATTATTGAGGAAGTGGAACAAGTTCTGAAGGACAAAAAAAATTGTTAGGTTAACGAATGAACAGTGAGGTGATACTTTCGATACACATTTACAATGACAGTTTGTGACATTATCACCTATGTGGCCCCTTGAACCCTGGCCTGTTGGAATTGGACTGCAGCTTACTTTGAAATACAGGGAAAACACTGTTTACCCGTATGTTTGAATCAAAATCTGCCATGATGAAACCTGATCATGATGAATCACAAACATAGTAAAATTAAAACCATCGTGAATGTCGTAAAATTAAAACCATCGCAAACATAGTAAAATTAAAACCATCGTGAACGTAGTAAAATTAAAATCACTGTGATTATTTGCCAATTTACAGTACATCTATCTAATCGTACCTATCTCACAAAAGAATTTGCCCTAAATTTTCTGACCTTATATTTTTACCACCAGAAATGAAAAAAGGACAATAACAAACCGTCAACCATCTCAAAAATCCATAAAACGAAATACAAATTCAAAGCAGAGCAACACGGACCTTCAAAAAGATAGAGGTAGGATCAGGTGCCTAGGAGGAGTGAGCATCCTCTGCTGACCGGTCGCACCCGCCATGTGCTCTTTGTCGCAATCGTCACTAATAAAAAGCATGTTTATTGATGTTCCATCTATTATTCATATCCCTGACAAAAAGCTTAATATATTAATTATGGCTTTAAAACAACTAATCACATATTTTTAACAAATAAATAAATATCAAAAATAATATAAATACAATTACATTGAATGCTTATCATTGTATGTTGCCAATCCTGTAACACAACAGACTGTGCAGACAAATTGTCATACAAGCATACACCAGCCCAGATCGACACAGGGCATGCAGAATACCGACCGAACACAACCTAACACCAGAGTGGACACTAAAAGGATGACACCATGTTTAAGTGTATTCTTGGTCACACAAGTGTTTAGCTTTGTTTGATTGTAGTGATGGGAAGCATCATCATGAATAACAAATGATGTCAATAGAATAACACAAAATCAAATCTTATAGTCATTAGTAAATAATTTGATTGACACTTTAATTGACGTAGTTTGATTAGAGAATACAATGTATATAATTTGTCAGAATTATCACTAACTAGATACTGTCATTAGACAGTAATACTTGCACTAAGTGTTTGCCTCTAAATAACACTCTCTTGTACCAGTTTTAGTAAAAAAAAGAAGGCCACATGCAATTTCCGGTACTTTTTAAAAATTATAATTTTCATAAATGATGAGGTCACATCCCATAATACACATATTACTTTTATGTACAATTTGAATTTGAACTGTTTGCATGTGAATTTTAAATTAATCAAAAATCTAAACATTTCATGTCATAGAAAGTATGGTCTATATAATTATTACAAACATAATTAAATCATGCGGATCATGTCAAGATGCATTTAAGACAAATTGGCCCCTGCCCCTTGGGTCATTCCCCCTCCCCCCCCCCCCCCCCCCCCCCCCCTCTCTGAAATAGGGAATGATAATACATTTTAATAATTGTTGAGAATCCCACCCCTAAACCATATTCATTCTTGCTCCTTGTGTCATTGCACATCAATTGGTACATGTATATAGGTTATATGCCCCCTTTGAGACGCCCAGTGACTTTCCAGAGTTAGAACTAATCAAGTAACCTATCTTATTCATATGTAGTGTAATTCCTATCCCTAGCCCAATGATGATCCTGCTTTGTTTTTTACAGCAAGCTCTAGGTTTTTGTTGACTGACTTTACAATTTCTACAATTACATATAACATTTTGTTTATCTTTAAGATTAAAAAGCAATTTCCCAAACCTCTTAATGTACATCTGACATCATACAAAACAAAACAATCAAGAAATGATTTTGCTACTGTAAATATGTGAGAAGAGACTCTGAATCTCCCCACTCACCTGCCGCCCAAAAACATGAATAGTCGAATATTTTTAAAATATCCTCGAAATCCCCTCTCCTAAACCATATATATTTTTGTTTCTTGAACCATGACCATGTCAAGGCAAATCTTTTTGTGGTATTAGTAGGTCATGGCCTCTGGGGGTCACCCTAACCCCACCCCACCCTCCCAAAATCAGAAATGATCAAATAAATTGAAAAAAATGCTTGTGATCCCCACCCCTATAGCATATATATTCTTCCTCCTTATGCATCTCATGGCATGTTATTTCAATCACAAGAGATAAGAGGAGGTCCAGGAATTAGGTTTTTTATGAGACGGAACATCATTTTGCAGATAGTATTGACCCTTAGAATCAAATTTATATTTCTAAAACCTTATTGCATATCTATAGCTGTTGCATCACAACAACCAGAAAACATCCTGCGTTTCTCTGTAAATTATTTTTTGTGGTTTTTGACATGTGCAATCCCTGAATTAGTGAATATAACTTGAAACATTATAATTTATAAAATTATCAACAAAAATATTTTTATTATCATTTAACAAATAAGCACATTGAATACGACATTTATCACACGTGCTTATCATAACTGATGAACCTAACTCTGTCACCCACATGCTCTTTGATATGCCAGGGAATGAAGACACATTAAATATTTAAACTCAATTTTTATCTATGCCAAGTTATAATAAGTAAAAAATGGTGCATACAATTTAAATGGTATCTAATTTCATCAAAATGAAATGGTCCCCAGAATAAAAAATGGGTACTTGTAACAACAATCACAATGACCTTTTAAGAATTATGGATGCTGTTTTATTTCTGTCATTACACATTTCAAACATTTTATATCATTAATGAATATATAAATGAATATAATGTTTATTTATTACATTTTTTATAAATGTAGCGTAAATACCGATGTATCTTATATGTCTATACCCTGTATAAGGCAAAAATTACGGCATGAGCAATTTGACGTTACCATCGAGTATAGTGCTAGCTGATTTCACGCAATTAATGGTGTATGAAATAGACATGAAATAGAAATAAATTTTGTTATGTTTTAACATTTTCTTGAATTTAACCATTGTAAATTGTTGGCATTTGATTGAAGATTTCCGATATGCAAAATATGACATCATTATCACACTTGATTCCAGACAGCGAGGAGTTTCCCGAAAGTGACGGAGTTAGGGTAGTGATGGAGTTGGGGGGCTATGCGATGATAACAATTAAGAGTGTTAGTCAGCTGTTAATGGTTATACTCTATGTGCAAAAGGAGGCTATATCCATTTACTTGATAATAATTAATCAACATTGATGTTTAAAAAAATTTCTTAAAACTACTTCGATCAAGTCACTAAATTTTGTCATATTTTATACCATTAATGTGTGTCTCTGTCTCTCTCCCCACACAGTGGCGTCGGAAGCAAATTGTGTTATAGCACTGTTCTCTGTGCGGTGGTCACCGTGGTATGGGGGGGGGGGGGGGGGGGGGGTATGCTATATGCCATACTCTTCAAGAATACCACTGCGCATGAGTGTCGGAAGCATGCAGATTTACAATATTTCTTACCCAACTCTATCGCTTCCATTGCTAAATATCACGTGACATAATTTAGGCGGTTTATTCAAAGTTTTTGTTGAGACTTGATAGCACAAAATTGTGTAACAAATGTAATTCACAGAAAAGTCTTTACGTAAGTAATTACAAAGAATGTTTTCAAGATTAATGGCAAAAGCAAGTATTTTTGCAGTGTAAATCCATCTTTCGTGAAAAAGTAGAAATAGATATACTTGTTTCCTATCATATCGCGGGTTCTATGGTATCGCAGTATTTCTGATTAAGTACAGTAGCACACGCTGAAATTGACATTTGACATCGGGATATTTTTATACTCTGTCCCAAGATATCCGGGATTCACATTTTGCTTAATTACTCAATATTTATAAATACCTCAGGGTTCAAATGATGTTCATACAAAAGTATGAAAAATTTCCAAGATTTCTCCGTTGAAACGCCCCCTCTAGCTGATCATGTTTCAATAAATGGCTAAAAAAGGTGATGTCTACGGGGATTTTGTATTGAAGCGGGCCAGGATGATAACGTTGAAAAATTGCGCGAGGTATTCCGAGTGACTTCCGAATGGAGAGAAGATGTAAACATTCCCCATTATAAATATCCGTAAGAAATCTGTTTTCGTGCCTGTAAACTTTAATGAGTGAAAAATGATAATGTGTTAATGAAGATATCTTGGAAATTTTCCCTTTCATCGATTTCTATTGCACTTTTTTCACAGGTATGTGTATTTTTATTCAAAATCGGCCAAATGTACTGCATGAATATCTTGGGACAGACTATAGACATGGTAAACAGAGGCACGCTAAACATCACTGAGGTATATAATAGAGGAAACTCATAATAACATTAGATTCTGGAAATATTTTCGTATTGATAGATTTTTCGACAAAATGATTTAACTACCGCGATATCATAGAACCGGCTCATACGAAGTCCTGATTACTGGTATAGAAGTAAGATGATGTAGTCAAATTGATACCACAGACAAAACCCTGGCATTAAATAATCTTGACAATGTTTCTTACCTTGAAGAATCTTCCATGGTGGGAGTCCTCAGCACTGGCATAACACGTCGGGTCCGCTCCACGACACTAAGAGAATGACAGTGAAACGTCTAAACAATGCTCACGACTAATTAAATCATGTGGTTCAACGCGGGAAATGCTTGGTTCTCGTTAAGGTCTTCCGTTTTCAACGGAAGACCTTGTACTGATTCTGTTTCGTATTATTCTTATTTTTCTTCTAGACGTTTTTTAAAACTCAAATATCTCGCTTGTTTGCTGTCCTATTACGTTCAAATTTTCAGCGTACATTGGAAATTACAAAAACTCAATATAAACTGAAAATCATTGAAATCATCACTTCCAATGCCGAGTGATTCCCCTTTTTCAAAAAAAAATATAGGCATTCCTGTGCACGCAAAGGCTCTGAAACCATCCATGGCATGTGTTTTAAAGTCATAAATCTTGAAAATAGATACTTTGAACGTTGTCCTCCGACTTTTGTTTTTACGATTTTTTCCATATAAAGTTTCAAAAAATTAATTTAACTTTTATGTTTCAAAAAACGCTGATTTTTGGTCGTATTTTTGTCTCGTAACTTTTTAGTTTAAAATGTTTTCTGAACACATACAGAACTAAAAATGCGCAAATTATCAAGGGCTTTTACTAGACACTATTGAAAAAGGGCTGGCCCTTTAAATAAGGGGCCAAGAGCCCTTCAAATTCTTTGCTTTATAACTCAAAAATGGTTAGTATTTTGATACAGCTGTCGCGGGAAAAGTTGTTTATTATGATGTTATTAATGTCGTTACACAACATTATTTTGTATCGGTATTGCGTAATATGAGTGTAAATAGCTTGTCTTGTTAACATGTACCTCGTTTTCATTTTGCAAGTAAACAAATAGTCTTTGTGCGCACACCTGACATAAATTAACAATTGAAAGTGTACCAGCTTATACGGAATGATTTAATTCATTAGAGAAAGTTGGTTTTTTCAAAGTATACATGTTTTTCTTGGTTTTATATTTGGCCATTTCTATTTGGTCTTCTAGTGGCGAATCCTTAAGAAAAAACGAGAATGAGAAAATATAAACAATCTTTTTCTTTTCTAGCGAAATACATAAACTGGATTTTAAAAAATAACTTCTATGAAATATATTTTAGTTATTTTACTACAAGCATTTCAAATCTACCTGGATTCTTAGTTGTGTGTGTCATTACGTAACGCATCCCTCGCCCGCGGCCGAGGAAATCGGTCGCGGCCGGACTACCTAGCGGTCAGCGGTTATCTAATACAAAAGATCTGCATCTTACTTGTATGGGTTTGTTTAGCCGTAAACACACAGAATTGTTTCAATTTTGATTTCATATAAAAGTTTAGTCATCGTTAAATTGATTAAACCGATAGAGTGTTTAAGAAATATAAATTTAAAGCAATATAATTCCCAATCTGAAACATCGTCAGACATATATCAATTGTGGGTATCTAAGTCTAAAAAAAATAATACCTATGTAATGCATTTTAAGCATTATACTGCAAGCATTTCAAATCTACATGTATCTGGGTTCTTAGTTGTGTGTGTCTTTACGCAACCCACCCCTTGCCCGCGGCCAAGGAAATCGGTCGCGGCTGGACTACCTAGCGGTCAGCGGTGATCTAATACACAAGACTAGCGTCTTACATACATGGTTTTATTTAATTGCAAACACAAAGAATTGTTTGAATGTCGATTACATATAAAAGTTTATTTATCATTTAATTGATTTAAAACGATAGAGTGTAAATTAAGAATTAGTAAAAGCATCATTAATCCCATGTTAAGCATAGTCAGACATATCTATCAGTAGTGGGTTTGTAAGTCTAAAATGTTCTAAAAACTGTAGAAATAATGTTTGAGATCAACAACAAAAAAGATAAACCTGTTAATGACGAAATCTGTTTTAGTTTCAACTCTTTTAATAAATGGTGTTATTTGAGATAGTGAAATATTTATATTGTTTGAAATAAAACATTTAATAAAACTGCAAACATTTAAACCCAACACGGCCACTGTGATTTGTGTATACCTTTACATAATCCATCCCTTGTAAATCCCGCGCAAGTGGACAAGCGATCTGCGGTAGTCTAATACACACGTCAGGCTTCGTGTGCTTCTACCCTATCACACATGTGCATGTTTATTGATTAAATACAATACAACGCCGAAATTTTGGCCGGTTTATGTAAAATCGACAAGCGTTTTAAATTAAAGATTAATATATTTACCCATAATTATCTCCGTTAGTTACTGCTGAGATTTTAATGCATTCACAGGACAGACTTCAACACTTTTTAGGCGACATTCACAGTCTGCCAGATCAACATGCCTTATGAATTAATATTTGGCGAACACAAATTAGTGTATTAGTGTATAAAATGTTACAAGTATTCTTATAAGTTGTACAAAAATGAGAGAGAGAGAGAGAGAGAGAGAGAGAGAGAGAGAGAGAGAGAGAGAGAGAGAGAGAGAGAGAGAGAGAGAATTTGAAAGCATTAATTGAACAGGATCCAACATGGAGAATTTTTTAAAAATACATTCCAAGCGTTTATTGTAAGGCAATTAAAAACCAAAGTTCCGTGTTGCAATGTTACATGTATACGAAAAGGGCTCGCACGATAAAAAAAAAAACACTTCTCGATGTCTGGAATTGAAGGATTCGGAGATTATTTTAAAAGCACGTGAATTATGTTTAGATTCAGGCCGTAAAAGAGAAACGGTAACATGATCGCTTTTGTAGTTTTTCTGTATGGTCGTTCGATTCATTATAGAAGCAAACTCATTGCTATTACTGTTTATATCTTTCATTTCCATGGGAACGTGTGAATTTTAAACAAGTTTTGTTGATATTCGAAGAGTAAAAGATCTGTTAAAAAACAATTGTTTAGATTCGGGCAGTAGAAGATAGAGTAGATGTCATATCAATGAAAATGC
This sequence comes from Magallana nippona, assembly GCA_033439105.1. Classification (NCBI taxonomy): domain Eukaryota; kingdom Metazoa; phylum Mollusca; class Bivalvia; order Ostreida; family Ostreidae; genus Magallana; species Magallana nippona. The sequence continues at coordinate 24,698,072 of CM065926.1, forward strand.
TGTACAAATCTGTAGTTTGCGGAGATTTTCATTCGGGCAAACTTTACAAATCGAATTTTTGCGTATGCAGTGCATGCCCACTCGAATGGTTGATATTTTTTTCATCAAATTACTTTGATGTGTGTGTATATATATTTGTCTGATCAGCGCTTATACTTCTTCCGCAAAATAAGCGAACGCGGAAATCGTGTAATAAATGTAAAACACGGGATCAACTACATGCTTCCAATTTTTTAAACTTTTAAAACTTTAAACCAGAGACATAAGTAAATGTTATTTATGTCTCTGTTTAAACTAAACAAAATCACATAGTCATAGAGTCCCGTGATCCTTCAGGACAGGACATAGTAAAAACGACGTCATTTGCGTTTCCAGAATTTTTCCCGGATGCTTAATGGGTGGAGAAGGGGGTCCGTGGGATAATGTTTGCCAGTGTGTGCCCAAAGCCTACATGTACATGTACGATTAGTAAATTTTCTAGGTCAATTTAATAAGTTTGTTTGGATTTTTCTAGTTACCCACCCATCCGCCTCCTCTAGATCCGCGCATGGACGTCAACGAGTACTAAACATCGCCGAAAATTCGAAAATTTATTAAAATATGTCTCAGATCAGTGTACATGCTACATTTACATAGATAAATTGTAACCACATAATTTCAAAACAGATTATTACTTGCATTTGATACTTTCCTAAAACACAAATGCAGCATTATACATTATGTATTAGATAACAATGCAAAAATATGTTTATCCAAGTCTTTTGTAACTCGGTTACTTGTGGACAAAAACACTTGGTTATTTCCCCTTCTTACATGGCAATGGGTACAAATCATAATTTATGATCATAATATCTATTCATATACATGTATAATTAGGGTCGACGTCCCACTCTGATGACGCCGTATAATGATCAGAATGTCCCCCTGTTCGTGGCTCTCTGTCCGTCCGAATTACTTTTTCTAAGTAAAATTTCTCTGTAATTGAGTCTGCCTACATTAAACTTACTCGCATGTAATTCTAATACTTCATCCACAGAGTGCCTTTGAATAAAGAGTGTGTAGTGACATTAAACCAAGTTTCTAGGTAAAGGGTGAAGGTCAGGTGTCCAGACCATATATTCTCCGAAGTTGGCCGAATCTTGCTCCCACATTTATGCACCTTACTTACATGTACCTCTAATACTTCAGATTCAGAGAGCCTTAAGCTAAAGGGTGTCCAGTGACCTTAAACAAAGTTTCTGGGTCAAATATCAGGGTCATATTAGACCTGTATGAAAAATCCTTGTCTAAACATAATTATATTTTTTTCGATGATTCTGTCTGGCTCATATATTACTATAAAAAGTGCTTGTAAGTAAAAAATGTACAGTGACCTTGAATCAAGATACATGTACTTTTTAAATTACATGGTCTCATCACAGACCACTGTGTAAAGTTTCAATAAATTCTGGGTCAAATTTAAGAATAAAAAACAAAGTTGCATGCAAAGCTTTTCATTCTTATGTCCATTATTTAAGCGGCTGGCTCCTTTGAGAGGGACACCATTTAAATGATGTCAGGTACATTGCAGTATAACGCAGACTGATTTTGCGAAAAGGGCCTAAAGTGTCTCGGTAAAGAGTCAATGTCATAGCATACAACTTAATACACTGTAGTCTGGACTGTGTGTTCTCTCTCATGGCAAAAATCTATAGATCATGCTTCACACAAACAGTGCTTGTCGTTTATGTGATCTTAACCTTAGTTTATGATTTAAAGGTCGAGATCACAGTAGACATGTCTATTCTTTGTTGTCTCCTTCTTGTGTCAAATCCGGTTTTAGTTTCACCAGAAGAAGTAAGAGGTGTGCTGTGACCTTGAACTATTTTTTTCAGTGAATAGTTACGCAAAGTGCTTTTCAATATCTTGCTATTTAGAAGTTCAAGATCCCAATGATATATAGTTGTGAAATACAAATAACAGATAAATCATAAATTGGATCTAAAATATTTTGATCGGTCAATCTCTTTGCGGCAAAAAATATGTATTATTATAAATATGGCATTTGCTGTTAAGTAGTTGTTGATAAATTCGATCTTGATACATGTATTTCGCGCACATTTTTAACCATTAATACACTGTCAAATGTACTAAAAACAGAAACTACGTGTTTTTCCGTGACCGAATTATTACTGGATTGGAATTGCTGTCCTCTTCAATAAGGGAATGATGCATGATATCTATTTACTCATTTATAAGCACTAGTATATAACATTATGACGTTTATCATATTGACAATCTTTTTCGACACGAAGCTGCAACGGAAGACCTCATCGTTGCTTTGCAACGAGCTTGGCTCTAGTTGTTATAGTCCGTTTCTAAAGTCGTGGTAGATGAAATACCGGATCACCGTTAACGAACTGTCATCCTTACCTTTCCAAGTTTTACGGGCTAGGCACGTAGCATCAAGAGGGGAGGGGGGGGGGGGGGGGGGGGGGGGGAGACTGTCCCCTCCCTTGTTGGCGCAGCAAAGATTTTTCCATCTTTTACATAATTATAAAAATGTGAATCCCCCCCCCCCACACTTTTGGGACCATGTAAAAAATCGAATTGAATATACGGAAATGAACACTGAAATTGAAATTATAGGTATAATACCCCCCCCCCCCTCTCTCTCTCGCCATGGACTAGGATTTCATGATTTTGAGAATGGGGCTTTTTTTTCCTGTCAAGATTTTTTTGGGATGAGTCTAGCTCCCACCCCCTCCCCCATACAAACACACACTTTCAAAAACTACGCTATGTGCCTGCGGGTATGAAATAATAGGAAAGTTCAAAATACAGATCAAATTAAGGAGAGGGCGTAAAAAGACTGGATATCTATGGAATTCCATATACGACAGCCAGCTGTCAGCTGCTAACTGCTTACTGCCAACTGCTTACTGCTTACTGTCAACTACTTACTGCCAACTGGTCTTGTCTCAGAAATAAAGTCATAAGTGGAAGACAGTTTAATTAATGTGTCGGACTTTATTCCGATCTTGTAAAGAAACAGGCCTGTCAGACTGGTGCTTTATGTTAACGATTTTGAACATGCATCTCTCCGTTTGGAAAGCGTCGTTATTTACATGATCATTGCGATATCTTTACATTATGACGGTCAATCTGTGATTTCATAATACAACGTCATTTAAACAGCTGATATCTCATTTTATCTCATACGTGTGGTGTATACTACCCGTGTGATAAACCTTTGCTTTATCAAACGGGTGATGCTTTATCAAATACTTCCGGTCCGAACAATTTTTGACACAGTCCCTCGCTTCAACGCTTCAGTGACCTATTTTCGAACACTTTCTAGTATTTTCCATTTAGCTATATCTACTACCAAAAATTGATTTAAAATGGATTTTGTCGAAGATTTAAATTACAAATATAAAGGAAAACACATAACTGTGAAGTCTATAAAACTGCAAATCACGTTAGCTATCACGGAGTTCATTCTGACGACGCAATGCAAACAGAACGCTTTGGTTGTGTTTCTATACAAGAACTTACCGAAATAATGCCTCTCAAGACTTTTATTTCACCAGCAGTAAGCATCCTTATTCAATATTTTCAACTTCGAATCATTATTTCGTATTATAAAACATCAACAACTGTTCCTCGTTCGAGTCAATTCAAACTAACGAGCATTCGCAACTTTGTGTATGTCAACAAACTTGATTATTCAAGTCTTCTGATCAGTATTTCAATTTAATTTAGTGATTAAGCTCTAAGAAAAATTATTTAGAGATAAAAACTTATTTCAAGGTTTATTTCAGTGAAACTTTACATTAAAACAGTTATATTTATCTCCGAAATGACGTACTAAATTGTATTGCACAAGGTCACAATAACCGCATAACACAACGTTGCATCATCGTTTAATCTTTGAAAAAATCAATTCGGGTCATATTAGGGGCTGTCTCACAAGCTTCTTGATATAAATCAAATTATATGAGATAAATAGAACATCTATAATTGTGTGATTTTATATTTGCTTTATCCAACTCGTTGAAATGGTTACATTCGCTCGGCAAGCCTCGCGAATATATACACCATTTCAACTCGTTGGATAAAGCAAATATAAAATCACACAATATAGATATCCTCTATATATCAAAAATGTGATAATTATGATATGAAAACATCATGTACTGTGGAATCATTTAAATTCGCAGAGGCCAATTTTCGTGTGTTGTGGGATTTTTTATTATTCGTGGGAATTTAATTTTTGAATGGTCGGTTTTCAGTTTTCAGTTTAAGAAAAGTAACTCTTTCAAAATTTGTTTTCGTCGAGGATATAAATTCGTGAGGGAGGGCTCCCACGAATTCCACGAAAATTGAGCCACCACGAATTCTAATGATTCCAAAATATGCTATGATTGACAGAGATTCATTAAAACGTTAGTTTTTCTCACTGTTTTTGTTGCAATGTGAAATCCTGATATGCATTGCTTTGTACGCGATATTATTACTAGTATTTCCTTGCGCAAATTGCTGCAAAGAATTTGCGCTGGGAATGATAGATTATGAACGCCAATATTATCCATGGCTTTTAAAACTGTTTTGACCGCCTTAGTGTGAGTATATTAACTCAAAACTCTACAGTGTAGCGGTGTGTGTTTAAGATTTAAGATTTTATTTTAATAGAAATTATGTTACTTCATTAAACACTAAAAAAGGTTATAAGGTTCCCAAAAAGTTTCATAGCCTCGTGCAACGTGCTTTGGAGCAATAGATATAGATGCAACTTCGTTACTAAAGCAATTTCAGAAAACTCGTTAGATGAGCCCATTACAAAATCATTTTTAGTTGCCGGAATATTTTCAAACATATCAAGAATGTTTGTCTACATTCTTTTTCATATCGCAACAGCCAAATACTTCTGGGTTGCTATACAAAAAAGATGGACGACCCGATGGACAACGTGTGTTTTGTTATCTAATTCTATGATTATTCCATGTGTCCATCACTCTTTCAAGGTCATTCTGGATGACAGGAATGAAACAAAATCTCAGACATTCTATATGGATAAAATCAGACAAATCAAGAACTCCACTATCTCTCATGTATTTCAAAAGTGGTAAACACGAGTTAATTTACTTAAAATTATGGATTGGTTTTCATACGTACTCGAATAGATTTCGGGTCACGTGATCAGGTAATATAAATAATAGGACCATACAGTGGCGTGGCACTCGTAGCTCGCTCGCTAGTTGTGATTTAAGGTAAAATGGCAGATGATAGGGAATGCGGTGATTTAGGGCTGACAGATGGTTGTTAATATGTGTTTTTGTGTAAAATAAAATAAACGCTATCAATCTATCAATCCTTCCATCCTCAAATAAATATCTGCACATGCGCTTAACCCAATAAAGAGGTAAAGAAAGCAATTGGCAGTAAGCAGTTGGCAGTAAGCAATAAGCCGTTGGCAGTAAGCAGTAAGCAGTTGGCAGCTGACAGTTGGCTGTCATGTATGGAATTCCATAGATATCCCCCTTTTGTACATGTAATCATAAGTATTATAAGGTATATCAACAACTAAATCTTTTAGTTTCTTGAATATATGTCTAAACATAAGAAATAATACAATTACTTAATTCTGTTGATAAAGCAGCAGAGATTATGATAATAAGTACTCAGTGTATCTGATGCAAAATAAATTGAAAAGTATTTTATTTGATAGCAAATGTCTTTGCTTTCCCTTTTTCTTGTAACGCTTACTCATAATATTATTGAGCTCTCAAGGCAAATTCCGCCTATGCAGGTTATGTAGTTTTTTTTATTTTATTTTATTTACTTATCAAAACTACTCTAGTGCGGATGATGTACATGTAGCGCACCCATTCAAGAGGTCACATCAAGTTCCAGGGGACGGCAATTGCTTGTACAATTGTAGTCAGGAGAGCAGACAGATGAGGAAATCAAATTCCTCGCGCTAAACACATGCGGACTAAATGAAAGACTACAATATAAGGAATTTACTGACTTTATCTCAGGATTCGATATCCTGTGTCTTGTGGAAACAAAGACCGATGATTCGGACGTGATACAAGTCCCGGGCTATTCTACGTTTCTAAAGAACAGAACAAAGCTAGCCAAAATACGTTCAGGTGGCATCGGACTTCTGGTTAAGGATACTCTTTTAAAATATATAACTGTTGTTAATACTAAATGTGAATATGTTCTTTGGTTTAAAATTAGTTACTTTTTAATTCTGATGAAGATGTTTTCTGTGGCATTGTATATACCCCGCCCGAAAGTAGTAAATACTCTTCCCCAGACTGTTATTTAGAAGTTGAACAAGAATTACATGATATTACTAAAGATAGTAAATACGTTTGTTTATTAGGGGATTTTAATTCCAGGTTTGGAAGTCTACGAGATTTTGTTATTACTGATGACTTTTTAGCAAATAGCCAAAATTGTAATATAACCCAAGCTGTAAACACAGATGTTTGTGTATTAGAATCTTTGGGTGTTCCTCTTACTAGAACAGTTAAAGATGTAACAAGCAATAATTTTGGTTATAAGATGGTAGATTTCTGTATCAATAACAATCTTTTTATTCTTAATGGTCGATATGGAGACGATAAGTCTATAGGCGCTCTTACATGCAAGAGTATCAGCAATATAACTAGACACGATCTCGTTGCGAGCAACGAGGAGGTCTTCCTTCCAATTTTAGAAGTTGAGATACGTGTATGACCTTTTTTTTGCTATTTACCAGCTAAATGATTTGTAAAAAGAAAAAAAAAAGATCTCTTGATTCTGAACAGACTATTTTCCTCTATTTCTTTATCTTTTTTCATTTTTTTTCAGCCCCTTTTTCTTGAATTCAACTGAAAGATCTTATTATTTCAAACACATTTTGTTCATTAAGTGTTCAGAAATTTGTTACCGTTCTTGAGATATTTGGAAAAGATTGCTTTAGGGGCCGACCCTTTATCTCCCTGTAGGGTCCATTTGACGAAACTTTGATGGTTGAATTTTATTACCAACACTATTCTAAGCATCTTCTCTTATATAATGCTTTTCAAAATATTTCTCCTTTTTAAGATATAAATGATCAAAATATTGGACTTCTACCTCCTTAAAACCCCTAATTATGTAACATATCCGAAAACTTTTAACATGTGTAGATAAAGAGCTAGAAGATAAACATTTTTGCTTCTATAACACATTACAAAATGTTTCTTATCAAAGAGATATAGATAAAAGACTTTAAACCCTTCTGGGCCCCTAATATGAGGGGTCAGCCCCTTTTGCTTGGTGTCAGTTGAAAGGCCTTGTTTATATAAACTTTTAATGTTCTACATATGTTAACAAAATATTTATGACAAGAAAGATATTCGTGATCAAATCTCAAATTTCCCAAAAAAACTGTCAAAAAAGTTAACATCAACATTTTCAGGTTCAGGCGAGCTTCCAGGACAATGACTTCTAGTCAAATCTAAAACAAGCATGCAAATCTACCATAACCACTCTATCTTGCATATAAATTTCAAGTCTTTAACTATAACGGTTTTTGAGGAGATGCGTGGACAATATCATGTCCCAAAATACATGAAAAAGGGAGATAATTCAGAAGCGGAGTTGAATTTTCAGACAAAAAGTTGTATGCAATGAGAGGTTCACCTAAGACATCATCCCTGTAAAAATCATTAAAATCGATGTAGAAATGGCTGAGAAATTAATGGTGTCTACCAAGAAGAATATAGAAGAACTAGACACGATCTCGTTGCGAGCAACGAGGAGGTCTTCCTTCCAATTTTAGAAGTTGAGATACATGTATGACCTTTATTTTGCTATTTACCAGCTAAATGATTTGTAAAAAGAAAAAAAAAAGATCTCTTGATTCTGAACAGACAATTTTCTTCTATTTCTTTATCCTTTTTCCTTTTTTTTTTTTTTTTTTTTTTTTTTTTTTCAGCCCCTTTTTCTTGATATCAACTGAAAGATCTTATTATTTTAAACACATTTTGTTCATTAAGTGTTCAGAAATGTGTTACCGTTCTTGAGATATTTGGGAAAGATTGCTTTAGGGGCCGACCCTTTATCTCCCTGTAGGGTCCATTTGACGAAACTTTGATGGTTAAATTTTATTACGAACACTATTCTTAGCATCTTCTCTTATATAATGCTTTTCAAAATATTTCTCCTTTTTAAGATATAAATGATCAAAATATTGGACTTCTAGCCCCTCAAAACCCCTAATTATGTAACATATCCGAAAACTTTTAACATGCATGGATAAAGAGCTAGAAGATTAACATTTTTGCTTCTATATCACATTACAAAATGTTTCTTATTAAAGAGATATAGATGAAAGACTTTAGACCCTTCTGGGCCCCTAATATGAGGGGTCAGCCCCTTTTGCTTGGTGTCAGTTGAAAGGTCTTGTTTATATAAACTTTTAATGTTCTACATATGTTAACAAAATATTTATGACAAGAAAGATATTCGTGATCAAATCTCAAATTTCCCAAAAAACTGTCAAAAAAGTTAACATCAACATTTTCAGGTTCAGGCGAGCTTCCAGGACAATGACTTCTAGTCAAATCTAAAACAAGCATGCAAATCTACCATAACCACTCTATCTTGCACATAAATTTCAAGTCTTTAACTATAACGGTTTTTGAGGAGATGCGTGGACAATATCATGTCCCAAAATACATGAAAAAGGGAGATAATTCAGAAGCGGAGTTGAATTTTCAGACAAAAAGTTGTATGCAATGAGAGGTTCACCTAAGACATCATCCCTGTAAAAATCATTAAAATCGATGGAGAAATGGCTGAGAAATTAAGGGTGTCTACCAAGAAGAAAATTTAAATAATATAGAAGAATGAGAAACAGTAGAATAACAGTAAGGTCTTCCGCTGAAGACGGAAGACCTTAATGAGAAACAGTAGAAAAACAGTAAGGTCTTCCGCTGAAGACGGAAGACCTTAATAATGTAGTGTACATCTTTTTACTATGCTTAGCAAATTTAAAATCTTAGATTTTTGTAACCTCTTCTCTGATGCACACAACCCCTTAACAGTTAGTATAACGGTACATCAAAGTGTCCCACGTGACAACACACAGGTAAAAACTCAGGATCAGTCGAGTGTGAAATTATGGTGTTCTAACAAGGCAAACGTTTTTTGTAGTTGTATTGAGAGACATAATTCTAATATTAAGAATATAGAAGAAGAACTTCAATATATTATAAAAAACGGAGTGGATAAAGATATTTTAAACAACGTAATTACAAAACTCTGCGATGTCTTTCTAAGTGCATCTAAGGACGCCTTTGGTCTTAAACATACAAAACAACATACAAAGAAAAAATCATATGGAGAAATAAGTCCGATTTTTTCTCATTAATATTCATTAACCACACTAACGTAAATTCTGACGTCACAATGCATATAGTTCAAAGGGCGCCACAATGCAAACATTGATTTTAGAAAGTTATCGCAGAGAAATTTTCCAACAGAAGAGAAGAAGAAAACATCTAAGTGTTCTGCCTGTGAAAAAATTTTAAACTGAGACTGATTCCTGTTCACTTAAATTTCGTAAGAATAATCTAAACGCCCTATTGGGCCTATTGGCCCCGTTTACCTACAAGCAGCACCCCCCAAAAAGACAATTTTTAAAACTTATTAGCACATTCATTTTAATAAGAAAAAAATAAAAATGTAGATTAATTTAAAGTTTAAAATATCAAATACTAGGGATCACCATGGCGACTCGCTTATATCAATTACAAAATTCGAAATTCTGTGTTGAAATTGATAATAATCCCCAAAATTCACTGTTTTACTATGAAAATGGTTCATCTCTCGCTTCAAATTTTCATATTCAAATGGCACAATAAAAAATAAACCAATTTTAAATCGAATAGCGTCATTTTTTTTCTACCAGTGTGTAGGTGAAATTCATACCATGGCCAAAAAGTTCCGGCGTAAAAGTTTCCGAGTTATTTGAGCATTTTTAAATGTTCCTTATACGTTACTTTGAAATAGCTGCAGTCTCAAATCGAAGATGGCGGCCGTATGCAAATTAAACAAATCGGACTTATTTCTCCATATGATCCGAAAAACCCTGGTTTAATGATAAATGTAGAACGGCGAGGAAAAATTTTCACTTAAATAAACGCATACATAGTAGAATTAAATCTGCAGACTCCAAAGAAAACCTGAAAGCAGCGAGCAAAAAATATAAAAATGTCATGGATGAATCGATGAAATACTACAGCAAAGAGCTTTCTAATAAGTTAAAAAAAACTTGCGTACGAATAATACTAAAGAATACTGGAAAATATTAAATAGCCACGACAAAAACAACGACTGTGCGGCTGATATTAGTGATTTATATAACTTTTTAAAAAATCTTAACGATGTCGATACAGAGGACACTCTTAATACACCCGACGAAACCGAGACGCAACATTCCGGATATAATGAAATCCTTGATTGTCCAATTACGCAAAACGAAATTTTATTGTCAGTTAAAGAACTTAAAAATAACAAATCACCCGGAAGTGATTGCATTGTTAATGAACACATTAGTAATATAATTTCTATTTTCCTACCTATATATGAGATACTGTTTAATCTTATATACGACTCTGGAATAGTACCGGAAGAATGGCTAATAGGTATTGTAAAACCAATTTATAAAAACAAAGGGGACCCGTTACAACCTGAGAATTATCGCCCGATTACCCTTTTAAGCTGCCTGGGGAAACTTTTTACTACTATTCTAAGAAACCGTTTAGAGACATTTGCAGAAAGCAATACTTTAATCAATGAAAGCCAAACAGGGTTTAGAAAAGGATACTCTACATTAGATATTTTACTGATTTTACATTTTTTGACTCAAACACTTATTAATTGTAAAAAAAAAAAAAGTTAAACTGTCCTTTTATTGATTTCAAACGGGCCTTTGATACTGTTTGGAGAGATGGCCTCTGGTACAAACTTTTTTCAAGTGGCATCACCGGGAAATGTTTTATCTTTATTAAAAATATGTATGCTGGTATTAAATCAAAAATTACTGTGAACGGCATGTCATCTGATTTTTTTAATTGTAATGCCGGGGTCCGTCAAGGGGAAAATCTATCACCTTTTTTATTTTCACTTTATATTAATGACTTAATGGTTTAGAAAATTTTTCTAAATATATTGAAGATGATCTATGTATTTTTATGAAACTGTTTGTACTTTTCTATGCAGACGATACTGTAATTTTATCAGAAACCCCAAGTGATCTTCAACATGCTCTTAACGAATTTTTAGTATAATATTGTGAAACATGGAAACTCCATGTTAATGTTAAAAAAACTAAAATTGTCATATTTTCGAAAGGACCAGCTCCTAAACATACATTTAAATTTAACGACGAAGTTATAGAAATTGTCAAAGAATTTAACTATTTGGGTATTTTATTTTCAAGATCGGGATCATTCTGCAAGGCAAAAAAAAAAAAAAAACATCTTTGTGACCAAGCACAAAAAGCCATGTACGGCATTATTATTATAAAATACGATTATATAATTTATCTTTTGACTGTCAGCTTTATTTATTCGACAAAGTTGTAACTCCTGTCCTGTTATATGGATGTGAAATTTGGGGTTTTGAAAATGTTGATATAATCGAACGTTTACATTTACGTTTTTTGAAATATATTTTAAACCTTAAATCTAGTACTCCAAATTTTATGGTGTATGGAGAAACTGGACGTTATCTTCTTTATATAAGTATTTTTACAAGAATGATATCATTTTGGGGGAGATTGATATATGGAAATGATAACAAATTGTGTAGAATTGTTTATAAGCATTTGTATAATAGATATACCAAAAACCAGCCCACCAATCCATGGATATTATGTATACATAATATTTTTAACACAACAGGAATGAGTAATATTTGGATGGATCAAGATTTTTACCATGTAAAGTGGATAAGTGCTTTAATTAATCAAAAGCTTAAAGATCAATTTCTTCAAAAATGGTCCAGTGATATCAACAACTCTAGTAAAGGGATCAGTTACAGAATTTTAAAACAAGGTTTGTTTGTGAAAATATTTAAACAGACTATCTAGAAAATTTAGAAATATTCTTGTAAAATTTAGAACAAGTAATCACCGTCTTCCGATAGAGGTTGGTCGCTGGAATAATTTACAACGCCACGAAAGAATCTGCAATCTGTGTAATAATAACCAAATTGGGGACGAATTTCATTATCTGTTAGAATACAATGCATTAGCTTCAATTAGAAAAGATTTTTTAGCAAGAAAATATTATGTCCAACCAAATATTATCAAGTTCAGTAATTTATTGACAAATACCAATTCTTTATTTTTACAAAAACTATGTATTTTCATTACAAAAATTTATGAGATCTGTTCTCCATATGCAAAATGAGCAAGCTCTGCTCACTCAGGCTTTGTATATATGTATATATGTTATATATTTGTAATGTACCTCTTGTGCCATTTACATGGTTTTGAGAGAATAACTGAATTGAATGAATTGAAAAATTGAATATCACACATGTAAGTTAAATTTTAACCATGCACGAAAAATGTTCAAAAAGATTGTTTTTCTAAGAACAAAATGTTAACTAGTACTGAAGTTTACAATTATTGATTTTCATTGATTGGACCCCCCCCCCTTTTTCCATATTGGTTGACCTACCTCTGCTATAAAGGTAGCGATCAATTACATAACCACGACTGCTAACGCGGGTTATTATATTTGTGAAATTTGTCTAATCATTTTTATGCCTAAAACACAGGTGCCTGGGGACCCCCCCCCCCCCCCCACCCCACAAACCAATATTATTCCCCCCTACATTCCCGAGTTATTTTTTCATCATTTACTTTTTTAATTATATATATTAATAACTCGGGGATGTAAGGGGGGGGGGATTCCCGTCCCCAGCACCTGTGCACTAGAAAAAAGCATAAACGTGTTGTTATGAAAATCTGTTGAGCAGGATCGAGGAATAACTGCAATGAGAATATTTGCTCATGAAAACTGTAGATTTATGAGCTTATGTAGCTTTTTAAAAAACAATAACATTAATGCTGAATTTTTCAACTAAATGTGAACTAATAGAGGGCGAAGCCCTCTCACGGGCCCGAAGGGCCCGTGAGAGCAAAGCTCTCCCTATAGACAACACGTGTAATTATGCCCAAATATGGAAATTACACTCTATACCTATGAAGTTGAAAAACTTTTTCAAGATGGAGGAAAAAAGAATAACTTCACGCGCAGTGACATCACCGGCATCCATGTTGAATTTGAATCTCGTACTAACTTCACGCTTGGTGATAATTTATCAATATTGTTTATCGAGTGATAAATGCATTCAAACTTACCTAGTGAGTTTTTGAAAAATTAATTCCTAATTAAAAAAAGAAATTTTCGTGTCCTACAACTTTCAACAGTTGCATTAGATTCGATCAAATTAATTTCAAGACATCTGATTGGACAAAAAAAAGTGTTTCAACAGTGAAGCAGTTTTATTTCATTGTTATTCAAATAAAATCATGTATTTTAATTGAATTTGCCTTCTGATTTCTTCATGAAAACAGCAAAGACGTTTTCCCTTACTTTCATTTTGAATTTCGTTTTTTAGGTTTCATCTCAAATCGTAGTCTGACCTACTCGTACCCAGGTCATTTCGTACCCATAATTCAAATTATATCTCAAAAACCAAAAAAAGTCAAGTTACGACTAATAACTAATTCAATAAAAACAAAAGAAAATATAAACTTAATTTTGTAGACATCATAGTCTTTGACAGACACATTGTAACAGATAAGATGGTTAATTCTTGCCTCAAGTAAGGGATTATTTACTGCCATTATAGTTTAAGCTATTCTCATATATACAGCACAAATATTTCCCCATTCTAATTCACCCCCCCCCCCCCCCCACAAAAAAATGATTGATATAATATGTATGTGTATATATACAATAAATCATGTTCAAATTACCCCCAATCTGTCATGAAAATAAAAGCAAATAGGGAGACTATTTACAACAATATGCATTATAAAAACTTAAAATTTATGCATAATAGGAAGTACTGATCTGCATTCACAATCATAAATGTCTGTTTAACACTAAATGTAAGACATTTGTCAGATAAACTCGCACCTTATGATGTGACGCGGATCAGAAACCCTTGGCTAGCAAAGATGAAATATATTTGGGTTCTTGAAAACAATATTTATTTACATACCAAATTCCTCTCTCTCTCTCTCTCTCTCTCTCTCTCTCTCTCTCTCTCTCTCTCTCTCTCTCTCTCTCTCTCTAACGTTCAGCTAAAGAAAGTGGTTGTTAAATAAAAAACTAAGGAGATTCGCATTAATTGCAAATGATATAAAATAAGGTCTGGATGACAGCATTTGAAATATTGTGTGAGGTGATCCAAGAGACTTCTGAATGGAAAAAAAGATAAATCTCCACAAGAAAACTGTTTTTCGTTCCAGAAAAAAAAAAGAGATGACGTTTTCATGAATGATTTCAATTGTATTTCTTTTAGCTGTATATATTTCTATAAAAATTGTCAAAATGTGATGGAAACAGTAACCTGAGACAGACCTTAGTCTAGTAGGCTATATCAGGGCTTGAACAAACTTAACAAGGACCGTGGACTGGCCAATGCTCTTGGGCCAACAATAAGATTAGAGTCCAAACAAAACAAACAATATATGAGATGACAGGCTAGAGATGATGAAAGGGCATCTACTGATCTAGCCCCATTTATATTGGATTCGCCCTCCAAACGGTACACCGTAAAACATAATATGTTTTACGGTGTGACCGTTGGGGCGAGCGCAGAAGGAACTACACATCTCTCATCATTGTTAAATGCAACCTGTGGACTGACTTGCCCCAACCTAAAACTTTGGCTTTCTCTCGAAAACTTTTACACCCGCAAGAAACCCGAAGTTATCAAAAATTTATTCCAATTGTCCCGCCTTAGGCTAAAATACGTAAACAAACTACACTAAGATTAATTAATGTAAAACAGACTTATTAAAATATTTTGATAAATACGAAGCCATTTGGTTTTTTTTTTTATGCAAATACAATCATGAATTATCATTCTTTACTTTTTAATATAATCAATAAAATCAATAAACAATAAATTGCTTGTCTGTGTTATTTCTCATCTTGTTCCTTGTTGTTAACTGAGTTTTAATTATTTTCCTCTGTAACATCAATTTTGTTCTTAATTTTTTTTTTCATTTTTGTGTGCTATATATGCGTAGAAGACATGTGCCCTCCACCTTTTTTAGTGTGTGATATCCCACTATTTAAAGGTTTGTCCATATATGCAACTGACAAATATATATATTTATCGGTTTATTTTTTTCTTCTCTTTTTTGTTTTATTTATTTATTACAAAATGATGTGGCTGCAAGTATTTCTAATAATTATACTTTTAAAAATATTTTTTGTCACCTACCTAACGTATGCATATATACGATTGGATCAATCTGACAGTAAATTAAGCATATGGAACTTGCAAGTGCATTTTACTAAGCAAAAAATATATATATCAAAACAAAACTAATCAGCCGAAGAGTCGCCGTTAACACTGATACTGAGTACTTACTACACGTTACACCCAGTACAGATGCTTGATCCACCTCTAAATTTATCGCGGGAAATTATTATAGCGCGAGATCATTATGTCGTCATACTTTACTTTCTTTTGCTCTCGACAGTTCTCGTAAATTGTCGGATAAATTTGGGTAAGGAAATGACGTCATATGTTAGCAAAGTTCAGATAAGTACAGTTTTTTTTTACGTAAGAATATGTGTTGTTTACTTTCGTGTTTTTAAAGGATTTTTTATTGTTAAATGAAATAGATGTATGCGATTTAGAGGTAAGAATTTTCCTTAGAAACGCTTCCTGATCCACCATGTTGCTATGCACCGCAAAGGATTATTGGGATATATAGAACGTTTTCACGCGGGTCCACAAAAATTTCTCTGAACAATGTGCAGATTTCAACTCGAATTTCCTCCGTTCGTACACGTTGTCTATGGAGCTCGCTACGCGAGCGGCGCGGCGCTTCCGTTCGTACACGTTGTCTATGGAGCTCGCTACGCGAGCGGCGCTTTGCGCCGCTCGCTGCGCTTGCTATTAGCGAGCGCAGAGAACTCCATAGACAACGTGTAAGAACGGAGGAAATTCGAGTTGAAATCTGCACATTGTTCAAAGAAAGTTTTGTGGACCCGCGTGAAAAAGTTCTACATATCCCAATAATCCTTGAATGTGTCACAGGGGCAGATGAACCGACGAGGAAGTCACGGATATTTATTATTGACGAAGTCGTATCCGGGCAACTTTATTTTTCCGGATTGCTAAGTGACTAATGGCGGCAAAAATGAATAAAACAATCGCTATGAATGAAAACGTTTTTATATCCTGTTATTATTTACCATGTATAAATTTATTTTATTTCTAACGGAAAATTATGAATATTTCAACTAATTAAATTAGTATACTTCAATTTTAAACTTAAAATATCAATATTTAGATATCGTTGACCCCTGACGTCATGGGGTTATCATTCATTCTGAGCAATAGCGAAGATGAGCTTCACAACTTCAGTCATTATCAGCAGTAAGCCTACATCAACTAGTGGACACTGGATCCCTGGCAATGTGAAAATGATGTGTTGCAATTGTATTATTAGATTCTTAATCTGATATTGTATTTTCTTTTTCAGGCATACATACTGAGCTTGATTATGTCAAGCTCATGCATGTATACAGGGATGGAGCATAATTACTTTTCTTTTTCAGTGAGTATTTGTGCTGTATATATGAGAATAGCTTAAAATATCATAAGGGCAGTAAATAATCCCTTACCTGAGGCAAGAATTAACACTCTTATCTGTTACCATTTTTGGTAACAATGAATTAATCAACACATGGCATTTTAAATTGTTCTTCTAGCTGTTACACATAGTTGTTTTTTTTGTCTAAACAAAGTCAATGGATTTATAATTTTCTACTAAAATTATTAGGATATTCAACCCCAGCTTCCTACAGTTGACCAACGAACACCACAAACCGGAAACCCCCAGATGATGACGAATGGCACATCCAACCAAACAACTGAGGTAAACTAATGGTAGTTCTTAATGACTTTTAAAAGTTTTCTAACATACCGTATATCTAGGGGTTTTTTTGCGTGGCACAAAATTTTCTTAAATTGGGAAAATGTGTAATTTTCTTTTTATTTGCCTCAGTATTTTTTTGCAACTTAAAAAATATTTCTTAATAGCAAAAAATACCAGATATAATTTCTGCTTATTTTATTGAAAAAGATTTAGAATATATCATTGCAAAAATTACCAGATATACGGTACCTTAAGAGGAATCATTGGTTGTGACCATTTTAAAACTATTTTAATCTTTTTAGGAAGAAGAGCTCTCTATAAAAATATAGGAAATAGTCAAATTTTAAAGCTAAAATATATTTATTAATTAGATTTTTTCTTTACTATATAAAAGTTTATATCCAAAGATATCATATATTAAATTTTAAGAAAGATCTGATAGATAATTTGTTGTCCATCCAGCCTCCTTGATAACCTAATATTTTACAATTAATGAAAACAGATGTGATATATAAATTCACAAGAATGTTTTAACAGTTTCAGCTGCAAAACCTTGAATTGGAAGAAATGGAATTGAATGTTAAAGAGGTAATTTAAATACAAATTTCATGTAAGATTATATACAAAATTACCACAACAAAAATAATAATGAAGGTGTGATGTGTAAATGTAGTCAAACAGCCTTACTTTCTACACTAAATAGCAATGATTTAGATTATGATGAATGATTTCAACAGCTATCCTAAATTATACTGATATAAACTGGGTGAGAACAATTTATGCTTTTTTTAAAGGATCCACTTGATAGAAAGCATAAAATGCCCCAACTCAATTTATACTTGTATAATTTAGGGTAGCTTTTGAATTAAATTTCAATGAATTATGTTGTCTGAATATCTGTGTTAGGATGAAGTATCAAATATTTTCATAGATTCAAAATCTTGGAAGAATGTAGACATGGATTTTTGTAATGAAATTTGAACACATACAAGTTATTTAACTGCATCATCTCTGTTTCTCAAACATTAAGTTGGATTGCCAGTCTATGGCACTTTTCTGATAAACTCTGCATGGGTTTCAAAGTACATGTAATTATATAGTTTATAATTGTTCAATGTAGTTTCATAGATTTAAAAGACTTAGCTGCCAGTGAACAGTTATACATTATATTGTGCATTTGAAGTTATAACTAACCATGTGTACATATCTATTATATACACTTGTTTCAAATAAATTTAGGCAGAAGATTTCAGTGAACTCGTGAAAACCTACACAGATGTGGATGTTGAATTTGAACAACAAAACAGATACCTCTCATCATTTGGACTGCAAAGAAATCCTATCACAGGTGACGACAATTGTCTGCAGGTATGATGCAGGTACACCAGATGAGCAAATAAACCATTTAAGCCAACAATATACATATGCAGGTCAAGAGTCAATCTTAGCACTGTCCATGGCTTTGAACATTAATATTTTGGTCACGTTTGGAGGAGATTTACATAATCCTCAAATAACTACGTATGAAAATACTTTCTCACAAGGTCAGCCTCAACAAACCATCCATATTGCATGGAGAAGAGCTGGTGGAGGTCATTATGAGTCTATCACTGAGGTAGATACTAGTAACCAGTTCTCTTCCTTTGTACCTAGGTTAGATCCAGTATTGCTACCAGGTCAAGATCATAGCAATACAAAACCAAAAGGTTCACAATTTTCAAAGCCAATCAATATGCATAATTATAAATCATTTAGTTCTCCTCCTTCAATATCTGCACTGCACTCCTTTGTTAAATCTGAGGACAGTCCACTAAGTCACAGTCAAGGTTCCAAGGTGACGTGTCATCAGTGCAAGGTCTCCTTTAAGAAAGTAGAGAATTTAAAGAAACATGTCAAAAGGTTTCATTCTGGTCAGGGTCAAGCTCCATCTGTTTGTTCTAAGCGTAAACTTCAAGCCTGTATGATTTCAATATGTTCCATGCAGTTTCAAACGGTAGATCAACTTATAGAACATGCTATTAATGTTCATGATGCCAATATCAAAGTTGAATGTATGACATTTGACAATTTAGCTCAGTTTTCAGAATTCCGAAGCAATGAAGAGCTGTCCTCTAACACTAGATTCGTTCGAAGGTCAAGGCCACAGAAAAATAAAAAGGGAAATACGGTATATACTCTAGTTTGTCACAGGAATGGGCCATTCACTGCGCACAGGGCAAAAGGAACCGAACCAAAGACGTCTCGTAAAAACAAGAAGGGACACTGTCAAATCAATAGCCTTTGTCCAGCACGTTTTGCAGTGTGTGAAACAAGTGATGGAAAGGTAGTGGTAAAGTATGTCAAATCCCATACCCATTCCTTGTCATTTGAACAAAGTAAGTATATTAGTTAGTAAGTAACTTTATTTTAGCCATCATGACCAAACAACAGCTGGACATGTACCAAAAATTTGCAGGCCGGATTTTATGCATGGATTCCGCACACAAAACAAATAGTTATTCATTCAAGTTAATTACTCTCATGGTAGCTGATGAGTTTCGTAAAGGTTATCCAGTTGCAACAGGCAAGTAACTTATTAGTTCTGGTTAAGCTATTTCTTAATTAGTTTCAAAAGTTAATAATTTATTACAACATTCATGTTCACATGTTAGTTTTTAAAAAGAAATTTTAGGAGAGATATTTGGGAAGAGAGAGAGAGAGAGAGAGAGAGAGAGGGGGGGATATATATATATAGAGAGAGAGAGAGAGAGAGAAAGAGAGAGAGAGAGAGAGAGAGAGAGGTTTGAAGTGGTGGAGAAAGAGAGGGTAGAGGAAAGAGAGAGAGAGAGCAAATGGAGAGAAGGGAATTTGATGGGGTCAAAAGTACATAGAGAGAGAGAGATTGAGGGATTACCATGGCAAAGAAATTAAGGGAGTACATTAAGGTATGTTTTTTGTGTAGGCTCACTTAGAGTAATATTAAAGTGAGCTTTTCTGATCAAGATTTGTTGACCATGTCTGTGCAATGAATGATTTATTTTATTGAATTATGTAATCTCAAAACTTCACTGTGTGTACACACAGATTGAGTAATGCATTTTATGATATCTAGATGCACAAACCATTGCATTTATGAGACTACATCTTTAAAATAAATACAAATGTATTATTAATGATCTCCGATTCTCAGCAATGTTCGATAACTCTAAATTATCCGGAATTGTTTTACTCGTACCATAAATCTGCCTTTTATATAGACAAATGTAATTAGTCTTGAAGTGTTAATATTACGCTAAGCTATTCAACGAACTGTTTGGCTTAGTGGCTTCACGGAGACCTACAAATGTACTACATGTACCTAGAGGAAAAGAGGTTCGAGTCCCCGATGCACCGGTACAACCTTTTTCTCTAATTTGATCTCAACTTGTATACATAATTTATTCCATATTAATCATCATGGCCAAAATTGCAATAACTTCGTAAAATGCATGGATACCACCAAAAAATTTCATTTTATTTTATTTCATTTATAAAGTTTGAAGAATGAATAACATTTTTATGATGAAAAAAAATACTTTGTGGTTGAGGATCGGAGAACCTTAAATACTTAAGTTTAATTTTATTTTTTGATAATATCTGCCTTTCTTTATACTATTACTGTCTGCAGTTATAAATGTCAAAGTTTAAAAAAAAGTTAAATCCTTCTCCGTACCGTGAGGGCGCATAGGGCCGGTGCTTATCTCCGGTTTCCATGGTGCTAAGCAGATGAGAGTCATTGACTACCCCTGGATGTGACACCAGTCCATTGCAGGTTAGCCCCCAGCATAAGCCGGTACCCAATTTCAGCTGGGTGGACTGAGACAATGTAGATAAAGTGCCTTGTCTAAGTGCACAACACACAACCACAGTGGAGTTTGAACCAGAGACCTTTCGTTTACTGGCCTTACGCCCATAACCACTGAGCCATGTGCTCCACAATGCCTTAAAATCCCTGTATTATCTCGAATGAAAGAACCACTGCATCAGCCACAACTGTGAATTTTAATTGCTATTCACTTATAAATGTTCCACTATTAAAACAACAAGCAATGATTGTGAAGTTAAAACCACACAATCATTGACTTCCCCATCTGTGTATGTCAAAGACACACTTTTTACCAACAAAATTCATATGGCAAGTAAATATTGTTGCAATGTTTCTGGAGGTAGATTGTTTTAAGTTCATGAGCAATGTGGACTACATACCTGTAGTTTTGTGTTGTTTTTGTGGGTTTTTTGTTTGTTTGTTTGTTTTGTGGGGTTTTTTTAGCATAATTAACTGTTTCCCAACTGATGAAGCCCGGACAGTTAATTAGATATAAAAATTATGAAATGCTGAATGTGTACTGGAACTTATTTAAAAATTTCATTACTGTTATTTAATAAACAAGAAAACTTCAGCATTTTGTAATAGTTTATCCTGCATTACATTTAGTTTAGTTTGACAAAGAGATGCATGTATAATATATATAAAATCAAGTACCAGTACTGCAGGATAAACAATTTAGCCACATGATAACCATAATAGCACACATATCTTATTTTGGCTCAATCAAATTAAAAGTACAATAAAATATTTATAAAAAAATTAATTCTAGGTATGGTTATCGTGTATTTGGTACAGATATACCTAACCTTGTAGTTGAAAACAAACCAATTTGTTTCATTTCCAGCTTAAATTTATGTATAGTTATTAAACATATATATATATATATATATATATATATATATATATATATATATATATATATATATATATATATATAGTTATTCTCTTTATAGCGATAGGTGTAATCAGTACCAATAAAAGGGCAGAAACTTACATGGCAAATAAGATAGATTTTGATGTTTATCATAGATTTTATATATGATAATTTTGAATTGGATTTAAAAAATGTAAATTTATATACATATATAATACAATGTAATAGGTATGATTTATAGAAAATACTATCTGTCGTGCAATGTAGGTCTTGGGGATTCCTAGTTGAAATGAAGGTTAATTTATACCATCATAATACTGCACCTTCATTTGCAAATATCTTTTTTATAAAATTATGATCGAGAAAGACAGATTATTATAAATTGTGAACCTGACTGTCTTTTTTTTTTCATGAGATATCCAGACTCATTTAAAACTGAGAGTGTATCAAAGCTTGTACCATACTCGGTTCCATAAACAGGTACTACTTATTTGTCCTAACTATATATTTAATCAATTTTATATTTTTAGAATAACATGTAATTGAGTATTTAAATGATCAATAATGATTATAATGATAAATCTGAGCATGTAAAATGCTGTGACAAGGGGAATAACTCTTCCATATTGTAGCATTGATGTATTATGTATTTTTTATATCTGTGAAAACAATTATGATATTATATGAATTTATTAAAGGTAACTAAATAATATTTATGTGTATTTACAGATTGATTTCTAATTCACAACAATAAAAGGGAATAAAATATTCAACAACGAATGTGTCCCACATTTACCTGGTGCCAGATTACTTACTAAAACTTTTTGAACCCTGTATTCCACCTGAAATCACTTATCCCTTGAGAAATCATGATGGTCTTGTTTTTGTCATTCCTCAAACCAGAACTACATCTTACTTAAAAAGCTTTATATCCTCTACAATTAAGCTGTGGAATAATGGAATAAACTACCTTTGGACATCAGAAGTCTCCCATCATTATCTTCTTTTTCAAATTTCATTAAGAAACAATATTTCAAAACTCAAAATAAACTTTTTAATTTTGGGAATCCCAGAGAAATTATTATACACTGTCAATTAAGAAATAATGCTAGTAATTTAAATGGTGACCTCTTTGATGATTTTATTTGTGAAAATTCAATCTGTGAAAATTGTGGCTATCATACTGAAAATGTATATCATTTTTTCTTTGACTGTCCTAAATATATTGAAGAAAGAAACAGTCTTTTTTTTTTTTTTTTTTTTTTATCAAATATCAGTATTAGACTTACAAAAACCAGTATAACTTTAGATTTGTTGTTATTTGAAGATGAAGACATTTCATATGATGAAAATACTCTACTATTTAAATTCATAGCTACATTGTAAAATCTAAGAGATTTAGCTAAATTTATCATAACTAAAGCTATATATATATATCTAATACATGTACACAAAAGTAGTATACTTATGCTGTAACTGTACTATTAAATTAAGTTTTTGATATTTTTTTTCTTCTTTCTTTCCACAAACAGGTTTTTGGCAACCTTTTTTTTCATCTGAATATATATATATTTTATGCTACATCATACTATTCTATAAATAAGTGTATTATTTAATTTGTCATTTATATCTTGCACTTTATATGTATTACCTTGCACCTTAAGGAGAAGGCTTACAGAGGCGTTGCCTGCTGTCTAATCCATTTATGTACATGTAAATATATATTTGCATAATAAAATATGTTCAAAACAAATCACCATAGAAAGCATTTAATTTCTTCTTTATATGTGTATATATGATATTAAATGATATGAGGGTGTAGTTTTGTTTGAAAACCCAGATTCTTTTATTCAGATAATACACAGTCAGTTTGCTCTGTATACATGTAAAACTGGGAAAATATATCATGGTAAGGCTAATGGTATAATGAGACCTTTGTACATGGAGTGCATATGTTGAGGTTAAAACTACATGTACCTGTATTATTTATCATAACAATGAAGCACATAGATATACCCACAAATATGAGCTTCCTAAGATTTTAATTCCAGGAAAGAATTTGTTAGAGTTAAACTGCCTGTATTAATTACAATACTAACCAAGGGGTCTCATTTAATTCACGGACAAATGTTGCATTTAGGCTAAATGTTTGATTAATTAAATAATCCATTTGCGTGTTTTACTTATTCAATGAGAATTGTATTCATATAAGTTAGAAACACTGCTGTAAAATTTCATGGAATTAAGATACATGTACATATAATTATTAAATATTATAAAGGAAAAATACATACTATGACCTGCTATATAACGAAGACCTCTAAAACTTAAAAAATTTAGAGAATACCAACTCTCCATTAAGATTGTATGCTTACAATTACAAATAAGTAAGTTTCTAAGCTTGGCTTAAAGGTGATAACTATTTATGTTTGTTTTACATGTATACACTCTGGGTATGTTCTGTTCTTCATATAGCTATTTTACATATACATATGTATTTGGCTATCTAAAGCAATTTCCTACTAAATTTATTGTAGCACAAAGTGAAATATTAACAAATGGCATTTAAACTTGATGTATTGATGAATTAGAACATTCAGCTTATTAATTTAACAAAATGTCTTATCAATAAGATATCAAAATAATTATATTGTTATTTATAGGGCTCACAACAAACACAAAACAATTGCTCGTGAACAACTAAGTAGGCACTCACATAATTTACCATCCAAAGTAATTAAACTCGGCATTATTATGTAAATTATTATTTTTACATGTGATAAGTTTCTGCGTTGTAACAGAGGCATCTTTTCTAATCATTTGGTGGCCTTGAAAAGGGCCGTTTTGACTGGATGGTAGGGTCAACAGCAAAGGTCAGCTAACAGGAAACCTATCTGTACCAATCTGAACAGGAAGGAGGAAGCTGTGCATCACAGGACCAGCCGAAGGGCTGAAAAAATGCTGTGATAGAAACACCTGTTTCCATCATCATTGAGGTGAACATCATCCCTGTCAAAAACCCCTGCTCGAAAGCACCAAATTCTTTAAGAAGAAATTTATTGACCCGTTTCATCTTACGGTCATAAGACCGCGAAGAAAGACCCCTGGGTCGCCTTCGACAAAAGATGGAGGCCACAATGATGGTGGAATCCGGGTGTTTCTCCTTCAGCACGGTAATCAGCCTCTTCAGCTTCACCAGGACATCAGTGGCGGAGGTCATGTCGTTGATGTCATTTCCCCCCAGCTGAAGCAAAATAACGTCAGGACTGATCCTCTCTACCAACTGCATGTCAAGGTGGTACACCTGTGGGACAGTTCTGCCTCTAACACCATGCAGATGGACATCCAGGTTGCCATGCCTCATCACTCTGCCATTTACCCTCATCCAGTCTCTCAGTCGCCTGATAAAGCTGTGCCCAATAACAAGTGCTCGCATAGTGGCAGCTTCTCTAAATGACTACACTGCCCGAGTGTCACGTTTATGTAGCCGAAGAGCGGACGTCTGAGAAAGCAGTTATGGAGTCAACACACTAGGCAACGAGTTGCGTCCCTTTCCGATCAGCTTATATGAGTTTGTGCTTCTTTGTATATTATTTTCGGAAATATTGAGTAAAGTTTGGTGTTTCCTCTATAAATTAAAGGTTGTAAAACACTGTGTACCTACGAAAGTACCACACAATGTACCGAATACTTTAAATATAGATTATTACATGTATACAACGGAGAGTTGTGTTCAAATGAATCACGTTCATGAGCATATTATTTTAATTTGTGCGTTAATAGTTTGACTTGGAGTAAAAATGAATTTTACAAGACGATATAACAAGGTTAAAAAAATATATCCATGTATTTGTTGTAAACTGACACCGCATTTATAGAAAGAAATTTGTAAAAACTATTGACTATGAAACACAATGTGAAACACGGCGGTATCCATATACGATATAGAAGATATTTCATGTAGGCTTAAACAAATCATATAATTTTATAATATTTTTAAAAAATTATATTTTAATAAGTGATAAAACATTAAGCAGACTAATTATGCAAGCAGAAAATATTTGTTTAACAGACAAAATCATGCTGACCTTCAGCTGATGATTAACAAGCACTGACCCAAATATCCTGAACATTTTCAACATTTATTTTACATCATTTATTCCTCTGATTGACTTAAGTTAACAATATAAAAAATTGAATTGTGAATTACGTATGTTTGAATAATTAAAATACATATTATTTCTCTCAATGAATGAACGATAATTTTAAAAAAAACTTATTGTTTGCATGTAATGATGAATAGTTCGAATTTGTTGTTTACATTGGTTTCCGAGCGATTAATCGTAACAATTTCTTTTATTCTGCAATTAATTATTTAATTTTTTTATTTATATTTATTCATAAATTGTGCTTTTTTACTCGTTAATTTATATATATTTATAAGTATAACTAATTTGGGAAAATATAACGTAGTCGGAAACGGTTTCCGCGTTACATGTAATTCTCGCGAGATCACAGCTTCTGTTCATCTGCCCCTGTGACACATTCATAATCCTTTGCGGTGCATAGCAACATGGTAGAACAGGAAGCGTTTCTAAGGAATATTTTTACCTCTAAATCACATACATCTATTTCATTTAACAATAAAAAAAATCCTTCAAAAACACGAAAGTAAACAACACATATGCTTAACGTAAAAAAAACCTGTACCTATCTGAACTTTTGCTGACATATGACGTCATTTCCTTCCCCGAATTTATCCGACAATTTACGAGAACCGTCGAGAGCAAAAGAAAGTCAAATATGACGTCATAGTGATCTCGCGCGATAAATTTATAAGTGGATCAAGCATCTGTACCGGGTATAAAGAGTAAGTACCCAGTATCAGTTTTTACAGCGATTCTTTGGCAGATTAGTTTTGTTTTGATATATTTTTTTTCTTAGTAAAATACACATGCAAGTTCCATGCTTACTTTACTGTCATATTGATCTAATCGTATATATATGCATACGTTAGGTAGGTGACAAAAATTATATATAAAAAAATGTCTAGTTATTAGAACTACGTGCAGCTCCGTCATTTTGTAATAAAGAAATAAAACAAAAACGAAAAAAATTAACCTGTTGAAATATCTATATGGTCAAACCTTTAAATGATTTTAGGATATCACACACTAAAAAGGGGGAGGGCACATGTCTACAACGGGGTGAAGTCAATTTGCAATATCTGAGATGATATTGATTACTCATTATAAAGGGTAATAAATGCATTTATTAATACATAGTATTAAATACATGTTTTTTCACACCTGTTATGAGCAAAGGCACTAGCCTTCATCACATCTTTGCATCATCACCCTTTATTTCACCCTTTATTGCACCTTTTTGGAAGACTTTGCATCTTTAATTCGGATTTCGGAATGTTTCGGATTTTTTTCTTTTCTGTTTTCTTTTTATTATAATCGATGCATATCTGCAGTTTGGACTATTGACTATGATTATGAAATGGTCATTTTGTTTTTGTTTTTTTAAAAGTGGACACCATAATAGATTTGAGATTTTTTACACAGGTTTAGAGATTGGAAAACTAGTGTTAAGCTGGATAAAGTTTTTCACATGAAAATAGAAATGAGTTATCTATCAAAACTATAATATGATATGATACAATATCTTATATTGTAAGCAACTTTTAATCATTTACTATTTTGTCTGTAGGACAAAGGACAAAACATCTACTACAAAAGGTGTTGTACGTGAAATTTCAAGTTTTAAAATCCGTGGAAAACATTGAAGGTCGGTCGCACGGCAAGGAAAATGCCCCCCCCCCCCCCCCCCCAAAAAAAATAGTGTTTGAATTACTTCTTTTCTTTAGAGATAAATTTAACAATGATATTTTAAAGAAAACTTTTTTAAATTCTATTCAGCCATTAAATCGTAAAAATTGCAATTCGTCAATTTTAGATAAATTAAAAGAGAAAAAGACTTCAGTTATTACCAGGATTGGACGCGGAACACCTAATGAGAAACCATTAACCAAGCCATCGGGGCCGTCTAAGGACAAAAACCTAGCATATGCAGTAATCAATTTTAATACAATTTAAAAATACATATTCTGCATTCAATATCAAACCTATATACATGTAAACCTAACAGCTTTAAAAATTCAATCGTTTCTGGTGACGATATGATGTAAAACGAATACTCTGGTGTATTAAATCCGTCCGTAAAGATAACAGTAATATTTCTCTGAAAAATAAACCCGGAAGCACTGAAGATAAATCAAAGATATTTTGAATATTGTTCTCAATTATTTACAACTTCATCAGGCACGTAGCTTCGGGGGGAGGGGCTGCCCCCACTTTTTAGCACAGATTTTTCTTAAATTCATATATACATGTAATAAATTGAATTGAAATTAAGGAAATGAATTGAATTGAAAATAAGGAAATTAACGGTGAACAGGTATACTACGACCCCCCCCCCCCCCCTCTCCACGAATAAGGATTTTTACAATTTTGAAAAGTTTTTTTTAATATTCCTGTCAAGATTTTTTGGATGAGTCTGCCCCCCTCCCTTCACTTTCAAAAACGATGATAAGTGCCTGTTCGTTCAATACAATGTGATTATTAATATAGAATTCAAATAAAATGACGATTCATTTGATTTCTGATTTCGCATATCTGCCCATAATTTCTTTTGTAAGTCCAAAATATTAAATGAATAATTCTTATCAAATCTTAGTTATGAACAAAGAATATTTCTTGTCCACTCTGATTAAAGCCATTTCATAAATATTTCCTTGCAAATTGTTTATCTATTGATGATATATACTTTAGAATGATCTCAATCATCTTGTCCCGATAAAAATTGGTTACGGTCTTAACACACTATTACAGCAAGAGCGATCCTTCAGTTCTTCCAAAGTTTCTCTAAAAATGGGTTCACAGCATGGACAAAATTACACAGACAGTCGGGCTGTTTGATTTATTAAAAAAAATCTCAAGCATTTTTCATTTACAAATCCAAAACACAGTGTTATGTATATAAGTGTATATCTTGTCAAACTAGGTAATTTATCAAATATTTACCTAAATTAAGTTCTATGTATTCCATACGTATATTCATTTTTCAACATTGTCTATAAAAAATAATATATCGGCAAAACGAAATTCAACCTGTACAGAGGAATGCAAATAAATATCCAACCTGAGGATGTACAAACATTGATTTTAATTCTTACTGCATGGTTTCCATCAATAATTTCTATAAAATCTTAACCAAAAACGTGAGGGAGAAACCTTACTATGGGGGAAAACTACTATATAGTAGCCCCCCCCCCCCCCCCCGGGGAAAGGCTACTACATAGCAGGTTTTCCGGTGAGAAAAGGTACTATATGGGGGGAAACTGCTCTAGCTACAACACCGGTACCTAGTTTCAGACAACAAAATTGGGTTAGTTGAGAATCAGGCTTCGGGATCATGAATTTGTCTTAAATCTTTTAAAGTTTGACTTAAGATCATAAATCTGCACTTAATTAAACTTTAAAAATTGTCCCAATTTATCCAACAAATGTATTTACATTTGGCTTGCAGACGAAGTTAACAACCTTGTATTATATACTAGTATAGAGAAATTTGGGGAACCCTTACATAATGCATACAGGAAAAAGACAAACAATTATTATTTTATTATTTCATATGTCAATGAATGTGTTAACTAAAACAAAACAAAAAAACCATCTCTAAAGAGGTAGTTGCGGACAACAGGTGCTTGAGGACAGGATCGACCCCCATCCTTCGACCTCAATCCCTCCAAGTTAGACCCCCGATACTTTACTTTTTTATTATTATCAAATTATCCTTTTATGACATTTTCATAATTAATACATTCATTGCACAAAATCACCGAATCAATCGATAAATAAAATCCGTTTGGACACAATATATATATGAATACAGGTATCTTACTAGACAGATTCAGAAGAAGAAGAAAGCAAACAAACGAAACAAGAACTACCATAAGATGTTTTCGTAATATTTGTTGTTGTTTTTTTTCGCTGTTCTCTGTTGAAAAAATAAACCTAACCTTATGGGTACAATAATGATCGGGCGCGGGAGTCGCTTAATTGTAAATCCTAGTAATGGCTGTTTATTTTCTCCGCTGATGATCAGAAATCACGATTTATATGTTTAGAAATGCTTGAAAAGTATTCAAATCACTATAAATTATGAATATTATTGTATTCTGTCTAAATATGAAAAATAATTATACCCGCACTTTCTAAAGAAAGTTCGGGTATATTGTTGCTACCCTTATCCGTCCGTCTGTCCGTCCGTCCGTCCGTCTGTCACGTTTTACTTTCTCAAACTGCTCTTACATCTTATAAACCAGCAAACTGAACTCTTGGAGTATGATTTGGGGTGTCATGTTGTTTTGTAAAAAGGTTTCAAAAATTCTCTGGTAGTCCTGGGGGTCAAATAATTGGTAAAAAATGACGTTTTTTGACAAAAAACCTTCTTCCTCGAACTCCTTTTACATTTTCAACAGTAGACAAATCATCTCTTGGAATATGTTTTGGGGAGTCCTATAGATGCGCAATAAGGTTTCGGAAATTTCAATTTTGTCCTGGGGGTCATTAAATGGCTGAAAAATGACGTTTTTTTTTTTTTTACAAATAGTCTATTTCAAAATTTTTGTTTTTATCACGGGGGTCTGTGGGCATCAAAAAATGACGTTTTTTTGCAAAAAAAAAATATGGTTCCCAGAACTCCTCTTACAATTTATGCATTAGCTATGTCATCTCTTGAGATATGATAGGGACTGTCCTATAGATGTGTAATAAGGTTTTAAAAATTTAAATTTCATCCAGGGAGTCAAATAGAAGCTGAAAATTGACATTTATCACTCCTGAAAAAACCTACCTCCCAGAACTCCTCTCTTGATTTAATGAATAGCCACATCATTTATAGGGATATAACAGAGGCTGAGCTATAGATTTGCAATAAGGTTTTAGAAATATAAATTTGATTCTGACGGTCAATGCTATCTGCAAAATGATGTTCCGTCCCATAAAATACCTAATTCCTGGACCTTCTCTTATCTCTTGTGATTGAAATAACGTACCATAAGATGCATAAGGAGGAAGAATATATATGCTTTAGGGGTGGGGATCACAAGCATTTTTTTCAAGTTATTTGATCATTTTTGATTTTGGGAGGGTGGGGTGGGGTTAGGGTGACCCCCAGATGCCATAGCCTACTAATACCACAAAAAGATTTGCCTTGACATGGTCATGGTTCAAGAAACAAAAATATATATGGTTTAGGAGTGGGGATTTCGATGATTTTGAGGATATTTTAAAAATATTCAACTATTCATGTTTTCTATTTAAGAGGAGGGGGTAGTTGTTTAAAAACAACTCCGGGGGTGGGGGAATGACCCAAGGGGCAGGGGCCAATTTGTCTTAAATGTATCTTGACATGATCAGCAGAATTGGACAGAATTATCACTATAGGGCATCTGCAGAGTGGGGCCCTAAACAGTTACAAAATCAATCTACAAAAAATATTGATAATATGTTATACATGTATTTAGAAATGTCTTTATTTTCAAAATGATTAACAAATTAATCATTCAAAATGAGTTTTAAATAACCGATTGGCAATTCTGCAATTGATTGCAAGATCCCTAGTATAATATCACATGTATTTTTTTATATATAATTAAACATGTATGTTAACAATCAGGATTAAAATGCACAAATTTTCATGAGTCATAAATCTTGACATACCACATATCTCTTAACAAAAAAGAATAAGCAATTGAAAATAAAAGAAAATTAGTCATTAACTCTTTTTCTATTACTGGTGTATGATGATGGGGTAGGAGATAAAATTGGGAAAAAAGCTGCAGCATGCCTTCATTCTCACTAAAAATGTATATCTAATCCACACATTCTGGAGATGGGGAACGGTTAAGGCCCCTTCCCCTTCCTCCCTATTATAACTCATATAAACATGATATTTAATACCCAAATTTAATACAAAATAGGGTCAATATGGAGTCAACTCAATAGTGTAAGTCTGACAAATGAAAAAATAAAAAAAATTCTGCAATTAAAATGACAGAAACTGTAGATAAGCTTATTTAAATACAGCTGATGATACAGTATGCTGGCAAATGGAGATCACATTTTAGAAAGTGAAAGTAAAACTTAACTGTATTGTATACCGGTGTCTCATAATATTGTGCTACTACATGTATTATACTTACCTATATTGGTCAACATCATAATGATAATCCAATTAGCACAATACGAATTCCTTTAGCTGATCACCACAAAAGAAACGTTTATTCATGTTAATTAATTCTATTCTGCAGATCAAGAAAACATATGCATGTACACCACATGAAACCCATCTAACCAAAGAGCTGGGTACAACTAGTACCCGATGCAACCTGTACACCTGTGTTGTGTACGTAACTTCAGACAAAGATCATTTAATTGTAACATATTGCATGTGGCCTTCTTTTTGACTAAAACTAGTACCAGAGAGTGTTATTTAGAGGCAAACACTTGGTGCAGGTATTACTGTCTAATGACAGCATCTAGTTTAAAGTAAATGTTCACAGAAGTTTCGGATCAACAGGTCAATGAGTTTCTGAGAACAGTGTTTTCCATTATTTCTAACTATTTATTTCTGTTTAAAAACTCAGTTTGCTATTGTGATCACACCCAATCCCGGGGGATCATGGTTTTAACATATTTGAATCACAATTATGAAAAAATGATTTCACAGAAGTTTCGGATCAACAGATCTATGAGTTTCTGAGAAAAGTGTTTTGTTTTATTTCTAACTATTTATTTCTGTTTAAAAATTCAGTCTGCTATTGTGACCACACCCAATCCCGGGTGATCATGGTTTTAACATATTTGAATCTATATTATGAAAAAATGATTTCACAGGAGTTTCTGATCATCAGGTCAACTAATTTCTGAGAACAGTGTTTTCCATAATTTCTCACTATTTATTTCTGTTTAAAAATTCAATCTCCTATTGTGACCACACCCATTCCCGGGGGATCATGGTTTTAATATGTTTGAATCTACACCATGATAGAATGATTTCACAGAAGTTTTGGATCAACAGATCAATGAGTTTCTGAAAACAGTGTTTTCCATTATTTCTCACTATTTATTTCTGTTTAAATGTTCAATTTCCTATTGTGACCACACCCATTCCCAGGGGATCATGGTTTTAATATGTTTGAATCTATACTATAATAGAATGATTTCAGAGATGTTTCGGATCACCAGGTCAATTAGATTTTGAGAACAGTGTTCTCCATTATTTCTCACTATTTATTTCTGTTTAAAAATTCAATCTCCTATTGTGACCACACCCATTCCCGGGGGATCATGGTTTTAATATGTTTGAATCTATACTATGATAGAATGACTTCATAGAAGTTTCGGATCAACCGGTCAATTAGTTTCTGAGAAAAGTGTTTCGTATTATTTCTCACTATTTATTTCTGTTTAAAAATTCAATTTCCTATTGTGACCACACCCATTCCCAGGGGATCATGGTTTTAATATGTTTGAATCTATAATATAATAGAATGATTTCAGAGATGTTTCGGATCACCAGGTCAATTAGATTTTGAGAACAGTGTTTTCCATTATTTCTCACTATTTATTTCTGTTTAAAAATTCAATTTCCTATTGTGACCACACCCATTCCCGGGGGAACATGGTTTTAATATGTTTGAATCTATACTATGATAGAATGACTTCATAGAAGTTTCGGATCAACAGGTCAATTAGTTTCTGAGAAAAGTGTTTCGTATTATTTCTCACTATTTATTTCTGTTTAAAAATTCAATCTCCTATTGTGACCACACCCATTCCCGGGGAATCATGGTTTTCATATGTTTGAATCTATACTATGCTAGAATGATTTCCCAGAAGTTTCGGCTCAATAGTTCAATGAGTTTCTGAGAACAGTGTTTTCCATAATTTCTCACTATTTTTTTCTGTTTAAAAATTCAATCTCCTATTGTGACCACACCCATTCCCGGGGTATCATGGTTTTAATATGTTTGAATCTACACTATGATAGAATGATTTCACAGAAGTTTTGAATCAACAGATCAATGAGTTTCTGAAAACAGTGTTTTCCATTATTTCTCACTATTTATTTCTGTTTAAATGTTCAATTTCCTATTGTGACCACACCCATTCCCAGGGGATCATGGTTTTAATATGTTTGAATCTATACTATAATAGAATGATTTCAGAGATGTTTCGGATCACCAGGTCAATTAGATTTTGATAACAGTGTTCTCCATTATTTCTCACTATTTATTTCTGTTTAAAAATTCAATCTCCTATTGTGACCACACCCATTCCCGGGGGATCATGGTTTTAATATGTTTGAATCTACACTATGATAGAATGATTTCATAGAAGTTTTGGATCAACAGATCAATGAGTTTCTGAAAACAGTGTTTTCCATTATTTCTCACTATTTATTTCTGTTTAAATGTTCAATTTCCTATTGTGACCACACCCATTCCAAGGGGATCATGGTTTTAATATGTTTGAATCTATACTATAATAGAATGATTTCAGAGATGTTTCGGATCACCAGGTCAATTAGATTTTGATAACAGTGTTCTCCATTATTTCTCACTATTTATTTCTGTTTAAAAATTCAATTTCCTATTGTGACCACACCCATTCCCGGAGGATCATGGTTTTAATATGTTTGAATCTATACTATGATAGAATGACTTCATAGAAGTTTCGGATCAACAGGTCAATTAGTTTCAGAGAAAAGTGTTTCGTATTATTTCTCACTATTTATTTCTGTTTAAAAATTCAATCTCCTATTTTGACCACACCCAATCCCGGGGGATCATGGTTTTAATATGTTTGAATATATACTGTGATAGAATGATTTTTACAGAAGTTTCGGATCAACAGGTCAATGAGTTTCTGATAACAGTGTTTTCCATTATTTCTCACTATTTATATCTGTTTAAAAATTCAATCTCCTATTTTGACCACACCCAATCCCGGGGGATCATGGTTTTAATATGTTTGAATATATACTGTGATAGAATGATTTTTACAGAAGTTTCGGATCAACAGGTCAATGAGTTTCTGATAACAGTGTTTTCCATTATTTCTAACTATTTTTTTCTGTTTAAAAATTCAATTTCCTATTGTGACCACACCCATTCCCGGGGGATCATGGTTTTAATATGTTTGAATCTCTACTATGATAGAATGACTTCATAGAAGATTCGGATCAACAGGTCAATTAGTTTCTGAGAAAAGTGTTTCGTATTATTTCTCACTATTTATTTCTGTTTAAAAATTCAATTTCCTATTGTGACCACACCCATTCCCAGGGGATCATGGTTTTAATATGTTTGAATCTATACTATGCTAGAATGATTTCAGAGATGTTTCGGATCAACAGGTCAATTAGATTTTGAGAACAGTGTTTTCCATTATTTCTCACTATTTATTTCTGTTTAAAAATTCAATTTCCTATTGTGACCACACCCATTCCCGGGGGATCATGGTTTTAATATGTTTGAATCTATACTATGATAGAATGACTTCATAGAAGTTTCGGATCAACAGGTCAATTAGTTTCTGAGAAAAGTGTTTCGTATTATTTCTCACTATTTATTTCTGTTTAAAAATTCAATCTCCTATTGTGACCACACCCATTCCCGGGGGATCATGGTTTTAATATGTTTGAATCTACACTATGATAGAATGATTTCACAGAAGTTTTGGATCAACAGATCAATGAGTTTCTGAAATCAGTGTTTTCCATTATTTTTCACTATTTATTTCTGTTTAAATGTTCAATTTCCTATTGTGACCACACCCATTCCCAGGGGATCATGGTTTTAATATGTTTGAATCTATACTATAATAGAATGATTTCAGAGATGTTTCGGATCACCAGGTCAATTAGATTTTGAGAACAGTGTTCTCCATTATTTCTCACTATTTATTTCTGTTTAAAAATTCAATTTCCTATTGTGACTACACCCATTCCCGGGGGATCATGGTTTTAATATGTTTGAATCTATACTATGATAGAATGACTTCATAGAAGTTTCGGATCAACCGGTCAATTAGTTTCTGAGAAAAGTGTTTCGTATTATTTCTCACTATTTATTTCTGTTTAAAAATTCAATTTCCTATTGTGACCACACCCATTCCCGGGGAATCATGGTTTTCATATGTTTGAATCTATACTATGCTAGAATGATTTCACAGAAGTTTCGGCTCAATAGTTCAATGAGTTTCTGAGAACAGTGTTTTCCATAATTTCTCACTATTTATTTCTGTTTAAAAATTCAATCTCCTATTGTGACCACACCCATTCCCGGGGGATCATGGTTTTAATATGTTTGAATCTACACTATGATAGAATGATTTCACAGAAGTTTTGGATCAACAGATCAATGAGTTTCTGAAAACAGTGTTTTCCATTATTTCTCACTATTTATTTCTGTTTAAATGTTCAATTTCCTATTGTGACCACACCCATTCCCAGGGGATCATGGTTTTAATATGTTTGAATCTATACTATAATAGAATGATTTCAGAGATGTTTCGGATCACCAGGTCAATTAGATTTTGAGAACAGTGTTCTCCATTATTTCTCACTATTTATTTCTGTTTAAAAATTCAATCTCCTATTGTGACCACACCCATTCCCGGGGGATCATGGTTTTAATATGTTTGAATCTATACTATGATAGAATGACTTCATAGAAGTTTCGGATCAACAGGTCAATTAGTTTCTGAGAAAATTGTTTCGTATTATTTCTCACTATTTATTTCTGTTTAAAAATTCAATCTCCTATTGTGACCACACCTATTCCCGGGGAATCATGGTTTTCATATGTTTGAATCTATACTATGCTAGAATGATTTCACAGAAGTTTCGGCTCAATAGTTCAATGAGTTTCTGAGAACAGTGTTTTCAATAATTTCTCACTATTTATTTCTGTTTAAAAATTCAATCTCCTATTGTGACCACACCTATTCCCGGGGAATCATGGTTTTCATATGTTTGAATCTATACTATGCTAGAATGATTTCACAGAAGTTTCGGCTCAATAGTTCAATGAGTTTCTGAGAACAGTGTTTTCAATAATTTCTCACTATTTATTTCTGTTTAAAAATTCAATCTCCTATTGTGACCACACCCATTCCCGGGGGATCATGGTTTTAATATGTTTGAATCTACACTATGATAGAATGATTTCACAGAAGTTTCGGCTCAATAGTTCAATGAGTTTCTGAGAACAGTGTTTTCCATTATTTCTCACTATTTATTTCTGTTTAAAAATTCAATTTCCTATTGTGACCACACCCATTCCCGGGGGATCATGGTTTTAATATGTTTGAATCTATACTATGATAGAATGACTTCATAGAAGTTTCGGATCAACAGGTCAATTAGTTTCTGAGAAAAGTGTTTCGTATTATTTCTCACTATTTATTTCTGTTTAAAAATTCAATCTCCTATTGTGACCACACCCATTCCCGGGGGATCATGGTTTTAATATGTTTGAATCTACACTATGATAGAATGATTTCACAGAAGTTTTGGATCAACAGATCAATGAGTTTCTGAAAACAGTGTTTTCCATTATTTCTCACTATTTATTTCTGTTTAAATGTTCAATTTCCTATTGTGACCACACCCATTCCAAGGGGATCATGGTTTTAATATGTTTGAATCTATACTATAATAGAATGATTTCAGAGATGTTTCGGATCACCAGGTCAATTAGATTTTGAGAACAGTGTTCTCCATTATTTCTCACTATTTATTTCTGTTTAAAAATTCAATTTCCTATTGTGACCACACCCATTCCCGGAGGATCATGGTTTTAATATGTTTGAATCTATACTATGATAGAATGACTTCATAGAAGTTTCGGATCAACAGATCAATTAGTTTCAGAGAAAAGTGTTTCGTATTATTTCTCACTATTTATTTCTGTTTAAAAATTCAATCTCCTATTTTGACCACACCCATTCCCGGGGGATCATGGTTTTAATATGTTTGAATATATACTGTGATAGAATGATTTTTACAGAAGTTTCGGATCAACAGGTCAATGAGTTTCTGATAACAGTGTTTTCCATTATTTCTCACTATTTATTTCTGTTTAAAAATTCAATCTCCTATTTTGACCACACCCAATCCCGGGGGATCATGGTTTTAATATGTTTGAATATATACTGTGATAGAATGATTTTTACAGAAGTTTCGGATCAACAGGTCAATGAGTTTCTGATAACAGTGTTTTCCATTATTTCTAACTATTTTTTTCTGTTTAAAAATTCAATTTCCTATTGTGACCACACCCATTCCCGGGGGATCATGGTTTTAATATGTTTGAATCTCTACTATGATAGAATGACTTCATAGAAGATTCGGATCAACAGGTCAATTAGTTTCTGAGAAAAGTGTTTCGTATTATTTCTCACTATTTATTTCTGTTTAAAAATTCAATTTCCTATTGTGACCACACCCATTCCCAGGGGATCATGGTTTTAATATGTTTGAATCTATACTATGCTAGAATGATTTCAGAGATGTTTCGGATCAACAGGTCAATTAGATTTTGAGAACAGTGTTTTCCATTATTTCTCACTATTTATTTCTGTTTAAAAATTCAATTTCCTATTGTGACCACATCCATTCCCGGGGGATCATGGTTTTAATATGTTTGAATCTATACTATGATAGAATGACTTCATAGAAGTTTCGGATCAACAGGTCAATTAGTTTCTGAGAAAAGTGTTTCGTATTATTTCTCACTATTTATTTCTGTTTAAAAATTCAATCTCCTATTGTGACCACACCCATTCCCGGGGGATCATGGTTTTAATATGTTTGAATCTACATTATGATAGAATGATTTCACAGAAGTTTTGGATCAACAGATCAATGAGTTTCTGAAATCAGTGTTTTCCATTATTTCTCACTATTTATTTCTGTTTAAATGTTCAATTTCCTATTGTGACCACACCCATTCCCAGGGGATCATGGTTTTAATATGTTTGAATCTATACTATAATAGAATGATTTCAGAGATGTTTCGGATCACCAGGTCAATTAGATTTTGAGAACAGTGTTCTCCATTATTTCTCACTATTTATTTCTGTTTAAAAATTCAATCTCCTATTGTGACCACACCCATTCCCGGGGGATCATGGTTTTAATATGTTTGAATCTATACTATGATAGAATGACTTCATAGAAGTTTCGGATCAACCGGTCAATTAGTTTCTGAGAAAAGTGTTTCGTATTATTTCTCACTATTTATTTCTGTTTAAAAATTCAATTTCCTATTGTGACCACACCCATTCCCGGGGAATCATGGTTTTCATATGTTTGAATCTATACTATGCTAGAATGATTTCACAGAAGTTTCGGCTCAATAGTTCAATGAGTTTCTGAGAACAGTGTTTTCCATAATTTCTCACTATTTATTTCTGTTTAAAAATTCAATCTCCTATTGTGACCACACCCATTCCCGGGGGATCATGGTTTTAATATGTTTGAATCTACACTATGATAGAATGATTTCACAGAAGTTTTGGATCAACAGATCAATGAGTTTCTGAAAACAGTGTTTTCCATTATTTCTCACTATTTATTTCTGTTTAAATGTTCAATTTCCTATTGTGACCACACCCATTCCCAGGGGATCATGGTTTTAATATGTTTGAATCTATACTATAATAGAATGATTTCAGAGATGTTTCGGATCACCAGGTCAATTAGATTTTGAGAACATTGTTCTCCATTATTTCTCACTATTTATTTCTGTTTAAAAATTCAATCTCCTATTGTGACCACACCCATTCCCGGGGGATCATGGTTTTAATATGTTTGAATCTATACTATGATAGAATGACTTCATAGAAGTTTCGGATCAACAGGTCAATTAGTTTCTGAGAAAAGTGTTTCGTATTATTTCTCACTATTTATTTCTGTTTAAAAATTCAATCTCCTATTGTGACCACACCCATTCCCGGGGAATCATGGTTTTCATATGTTTGAATCTATACTATGCTAGAATGATTTCACAGAAGTTTCGGCTCAATAGTTCAATGAGTTTCTGAGAACAGTGTTTTCAATAATTTCTCACTATTTATTTCTGTTTAAAAATTCAATCTCCTATTGTGACCACACCCAATCCCGGGGGATCATGGTTTTAATATGTTTGAATCTACACTACGATAGAATGATTTCACAGAAGTTTTGGATCAACAGATCAATGAGTTTCTGAAAACAGTGTTTTCCATTATTTCTCACTATTTATTTCTTTTTCAAAAATTCAATCTCCTATTTTGACCACACCTAATCCCGGGGGATCATGGTTTTAATATGTTTTAATCTATACTATGAAAAGATGATTACAAACAAGTTTCAGATTAACAGGTCAATGAGTTTCTGAAAACAGTGATTTACATTATTTCTAACTATTTATTTCTGTTTAAAAATTCAATCTCCTATTGTGACCACACCCAATCCCGGGGGATCATGGTTTTAATATGTTTGAATCTATACTATGATAGAATGATTTCACAGAAGATTCGGATCAACAGGTCAATTAGTTTCTGAGAACAGTGTTTTCCATGATTTCTAACTATTTGTGTCTGTTTAAAAATTCAATCTCCTATTTTGACCACACCATATTACGGGGGATCATGATTTTAATATGTTTTAATCTATACCATGAAAAGATGATTACAAACAAGTTTCGGATTAACAGGTCAATCAGTTTCTGAGAACAGTGATTTACATTATTTTTAATTAATTATTTCTGTTTAAAAATTCAATCTCCTATTTTGACCACACCCAATCCTGGGAGATCATGGTTTTAAGATGTTTGAATGTATACTATGAAAGAATGATTTTAGGGAAGTTTCGGATCAACAGACCAATGTGTTTCTGAGAACAGTGTTTTCCATTATTTCACACTATTTATTTCTGTTTAAAAATTCAGTCTGCTATTGTGACCACACCCAATCCCGGGGGATCATGGTTTTAACATATTTGAATGTACATTTTGAAAAAATGACTTCACAGATGTTTTGGATCATCAGGTCAACTATTTTCTGAGAACAGTGTTTTCCATTATTTCTAACTATTTATTTCTTTTTCAAAAATTCAATCTCCTATTTTGACCACACCTAATCCCGGGGGATCATGGTTTTAATATGTTTAATCTATACTATGAAAAGATGATTACAAACAAGTTTCAGATTAACAGGTCAATGAGTTTCTGAAAACAGTGATTTACATTATTTCTAATTAATTATTTCTCTTTAAAAATTCAATCTCCTATTTTGACCACACCCAATCCCGGGGGATCATGGTTTTAATATGTTTGAATCTATACTATGAAAGAAATATTTTACGGAAGTTTCGGATCAACAGATCAATTAGTTTCTGAGAACAGTGTTTTCCATAATTTCTAACTATTTATTTCTGTTTAGAAATTCAGTCTGCTATTGTGACCACACCCAATCCCGGGGGATCATGGTTTTAACATATTTGAATGTACATTTTGAAAAAATGATTTCACAGAAGTTTTGGATCATCAGGTCAACTCTTTTCTGAGAACAGTGTTTTCCATTATTTCTCACTATTTTGTTCTGTTTAAAAATTCAATCTCCTATTGTGACCACACCCATTCCCGGGGGATCATGGTTTTAATATGTTTGAATATATACTGTGATAGAATGATTTCACAGAAGTTTCGGATCAACAGGTCAATGAGTTTCTGAGAACAGTGTTTTCCATTATGGCTTGCTTCAAAACCTGATTCAAAGATTCAGAATTGTTATTTGTCCATGGTTTTGTGTTTAATGGTTTGTTGACTTTTTCCTTATTATTTGTTTTTAATCTTTTTTCATAATAATTCAAAAAATTGTTAGACAACTTTTTAGAAAGATTCTCAATTTCTTCAGACTTTGCATCAAAGCAAATACTGTCATCTGCATTAATCAGACCATCATCACTAAAAATAAGGTCTAACATTTTCTGCCTGTCTGACTTGTCAGTGCTATCGTCCACCAGCTTTTGCTTAGTGTTTTGGTATAAATGTCTTTTGCATAATAAATGGTTTCCTTCCGGGAAGGCTAAGGTAATAGCCTTTACAAGAGCATTTTCCTCATCTGAACCAATTGTCAGTCTAGTCTTTTCTATGTTAGCAAGTTTAATCCTTAGATGATTAAAAAAAATTGCTATAAGACTCAAAGTCACTATCATCATGTATGAACACTGGTCCTAAGAAAATTGGTGGTTCATTTGTCCTGTCTTTCAGTACCCTAATTTGTTTGTAACATGTTGCTGTGACATGCATGTCACAAAGATTAAATGTTTTATCCACCCCTAATATATTTTGACCAGAGCAACATAGTGTCTTAAGGTCTGTCATTTGGTCTTCTGAATATAGAATGATGCAAGGTGCTTTGCCTTGGTCCCTAACGATGGACTTGACAATGGAATTGCCATTTGCAACTAATAAATCCAGTTCATTTAT
Source organism: Magallana nippona (assembly GCA_033439105.1). Taxonomy (NCBI): domain Eukaryota; kingdom Metazoa; phylum Mollusca; class Bivalvia; order Ostreida; family Ostreidae; genus Magallana; species Magallana nippona. The sequence continues at coordinate 24,740,577 of CM065926.1, forward strand.
ATGATCAGCTATGTTTCGTCTGTGTGTGACATGCCCCGTTTCTAATAGTCTTTGTTTTTTGATGTCATAAAGTTTTTTGTCATATACCTGTTTCTTACTAGATGGACCATTCAGTTCATCATATTTTGCAGACAAATTGTCGTGCACATCAGTTGGTTTTTTATGCTTTAGAAGGTCAGACATTTCTTCCATAACATAACTGGGAGTTCTCATATACTCATCTTTACGTTTTGAGTTTCCATGTGGAGCAAGTCCGGGAAAGATGCCTAAATATTCTACTACTGCAATTTTTTGTTCATTTCCTGACTCAAACCATGAAACTCGTTTCTTATAAGATGGGTCTAATTTTAAGCTTGTGTAATACCTACACAGTTTCAAAAATTAAAAGCTTCTGGTTGGGTTCTAAAATTTCATAAATTGTTTCCCTGTTTACAGTTTTCTTTTTGGTAAAAATTATTTTTTCTCCAGTACACACATTTCAATTCCCCCAAATCTTCTTTGATAAAATATGTGTTGGGAGAAGCCCCTTTTGATGTATCCCAAGCCCCACAGTCATCTGAAAATGAGCTTCTACAATTTTTTGAACGCTTATCAAAATTTCTGGAATTTTGAATAATAAAGTACACACTATTTTTCTTGCCTTGTGGAATGGCCTTTTCAGATCGCGAGGGTGAAAAGAACAGTTTAGAATCAGTAATGAAGGGTCATGTAGACTATTGACAGTTGGGTAAAAGGACTTGATTGCTTGAGATACTACTGATGCAGCTGCATGAATTGTCCAACCACTAGAAAAACTGAAATTTTTGCAACACTCTCTTAAGGCTTCCTCATATGGAGGGCAAACCAGTGACAACTTATCCCCTTCATGAACATTCAAGTAATACTGTTTATGATAATACATTTCAAGAAATGTCCTAACCCTTATCTCAGTGGACAGCTTTTCGTCACCCTGAATGGCCAAAGAGAGGGCGTTAATAAACAATTCCCATTCCCCCGTACAGTAGCAGGAATCAAATCGGATTTGCTTAACGAATGAGATGCCACATTATCCTTCTTCATTTTATTTTCAAAAGTGGATATTTTCCTAGGTTGAATACGCTTTGAAATTGCACACATAAAAATTGTCTCCATTCTAACCCCCATGTCATCCTGAATTTAAAGCTTCTTCTAACCTCCCTAATGATTTATCATAATCAAAGGCCCCCTTTTCATTTGTACAACATTTTGAACAAATATATGGCAGAACAAATTTTTGTAAGTAACTTAGGTCCTCTCTACTTAACCTTTCACAATTCTGATGGAAAAAATTCTCGCATTGAACACAACCAACACCTAACTCATCACAATTCTCTTGGCAAATGCCACAGGAGTACACATTTGTTTGTGCATACATATTAACTTGATAACGTACACTACTGTAGGATACAACCGTCTAAGAAAGATGATCGAGCTAAATGAAATGGGACACTTTAAATAGCACTAGGTATCACTTATTCAGCACTAGTCTTGATTACAGATATAATCTTTAATATAGTATTAACACACAATAAAGAATAGTTTAGCACAAGTCAATATTGCAAGGATCTATATTGCAAGGATCCAAGACTTACCTTAATGGCCAGGGGACAGAAAAGCTGTGTGTAGCATATGAAATCTTAACTCTTTACATAGGTTAAAAAAACCTCCCTCATTTTGAAGCCATTGCTTAATTTGATCCCAGCTGTCACCTAATTTGATCCCCTGTCACCCAATTTTCCTTTGAATTATAGTGATACTGTTGTTTTAAGGCTACTGAAATGTATGGCTTCTTTAATTGAAGGCTTTGTCAGCATGTGAACTTAGATAATTTTCTTTCATATACAATTAATACATGAAACCTTTTGCAATTCAAAATATAGAGTACAATATTAAAGCATTATAAACTTTTTGGTGAGAGAGAGAGAGAGAGAGAGAGAGAGAGAGAGAGAGAGAGAGAGAGAGAGAGAGAGATAAAAATGATAAAGTCATATAACTTACACTAATGGATAAATATACATGTACATGTAGAAAAAATGTACAGTGGTGGTACATAATGTTTCAGAGAAGAAAGAAAGAGAGATAATTAAAAATAATGAAGTTATATATGAACAACACTTGGACAAATGTCCTTTTTTTAGTAGCTGATATTTCTTTGAAAGTGCAAATATAATCTATTTATGTTAATGAAATATGAACACAAATAGATATTATAACTATTAATAAAACTTTCTTTTTAAAGAGTTATTCCCCTTGAAATAACAATGTCATATTATAATTAAAGGCAAAATATTTTCTTTACAACTAATACAAAGGTCATGCATTTGTAAATTATACTATAGTAGTACCCTATAGCTAAAATGTATTTTATTATTGTATGCTCATAAGAAAGGCTGTATTCTCTGAGACACTGACTGGTTAAAGTCAAAATATCATAGTTATTGTAGTACTGTAATAGTTCCTACAATCAAGTTTTTTGCTACTTTCTATTCCAATTTAAACATATTTTATTAAAAAATCAAATGGATTGGGTAACAGGCAAAGCCTATGTAAACCCTTTCATAAATACAAAGTCAAATAGTGGTGTTATAAAATAATCTAGGTAATATAGTATTACGAATTTACAGAGTGATATATTGTTGATATTTTTTGCGTACAAGACAAGGGATGATTGGATATTAAATAATTATCTTGACTTTTATCATATATAAATTGTAAGTTAATTTGTTGTTTAACATTTACATGTACACATTCATACCTACATTTACAAACCCACTACCTCATTCATACCCACAGACAAACATAAATATGGAGTTTTCATGATCTAGCCCATTTGAAAAGAACAGTTATTAAAAAGAGTACTAATAATTAAATAAATAACTAAATATACTATAATAATAGCTAGATAAGTTTAAGCAGTGTATCTTTAGAGATTCAAAAACGCTTAGAAGCTCTAATATAACTGTGAACATAAGAAAAAATTTGACAATTTAAGTTGTATGAAAAGTCAGACCTACCATAAAGAACATAGTTAATATGACAAGACACACTAATGTCATTAAAGTTGCTTAAAAAGATCATCTCTTTGTTGAGTATCTTGGACATTCGAGAGAAAAATGTATATTTCCTTCAGATGCAGACCCACAGTATGAACAGTGACTCTCATCAATTAAATAATCCTTAAATAAGTGAGTTCAGTTGGAAAGTATGGTTGAATTAAATCTAACAAGTATTGTGTGCTAAACCATGAATTATTTTGTAGATTAGAATAACTTCATGTCTATCCCTTCGAGATTGTAGGGTTTCCCAACCACGTTCACTAAGACACTTTTAGAAGAGTTAACTCATAGCCCTGTTGTTATTCTGGCTGCTTCAATTTGTACCTTTTCAAGCAATTCAGAGTTTTCCTTAATGGTACAGTTGCCCCACTAAACATCACCATATTCCAGTTTTGGTTTTGATAAAAGCCGTATATATTTTAATAAGTGTTTCTCTATCAATTGTATGCTTGAGCAATCTTAATACATTCAACCTTTTACATGCCTTTTCATAAATACCACTAATATGATTGGACCAACCACCATCAGACTGTAGATGCAAGCCTATGTGTACATGACTTTTTTTAATTGTTTATCATTTCACTATTATATCCAAACTGGAATAGGAAAGGATCAAGTACTGAATCCTGGGGAAACCCAGCATCTAACATCTGAAATGTAGGTGTAAATCCTTCTAATGTTACTCTCTGCTGCCTAATGCTTCTTTCTATTTTCATAAAAGAATTTCTATGAGTAAATATTTATTTCTCTCAAACCATGTCAATGGTACGATGTACTAAAACAAACATATTTACAAATGTATAATTGCAAGATCTAGTCAGAAAGAGTAGATAAATATAATTAAATCGATCTTATATTTTTTCAACAAATATGGACAATTTTTTTAATAAATCAATATCTATGGTAATTCAAATCTTTGAAATCTGATAATTTTAATTGGGAGCAACTTTATTTTGGTCTCTTGTGATTAAGCAACTAATAAAAGTTATAAAATATGCTTCTTCTTGCTTCTGACCATGACTCTTTAATTAATTAACTGTTACTGTTGGATAAAATTTTAGTTGAACTACCAGCTACTGTAAAACAAGTATAAAAAAAACATCACAAAATTAAAATCAATGTTGTGTTAAGAATGTTCTTTTGTTATTTTTAACAATTTTAACCATTTCTATTTAAAAACATATTTTGTGACTATATGTTAGAGCTGGAAACATGATAATCATATGAATCCTGGGAGTGTATATAAATACTTTATTTCTATACTTTCTATTTCTATTTTCTGTCTAACGTCCTTCGTTTAAGATTTCTTTATTATTACATTAATTATTATATCTATATTAAAATTTTAGCATTTTCACATATTGTTTAAATTCTTGTTTATTTCGATAATTTCTTTCTAAAATACGATGCGATAAAATAATGATCGGGCGCGGTAGTCGCTAAATTGTAATGGCTGTCCATTTTCTCCGCTTATGAAAAGAAAATCACAATTAGTATGTGAAATACCCCGTAACAAGTTTTCAAATCACTACAAGTTACAAATAATATTGTGTTCTCTCTAAATATTAAAAATAATATTAAGTAAATACTCACATTCGTTAGATTTTGCTAGATTTTGTTAGGATTTCGGTGAATTCCGCGGATTTCGGTTATTCGATACACCCTACGAAGCTATAGACCTTAATCGGGTGATTTAATTATCATCACAAATAGTGTTTGACAAATACTTTAAGTGTCTGCATGAATCATGTGTTTTGTAAGCTGTTTCTGTAAAAATGAAATCATATAAGCTATGACATTTTATGCATGATAAGTAAAATAATTTATAGCTATTTCTCTCTTATTTAAAGTAACCACATAATAAGTGCCACGTAATCTAAATTTTTTTTTAGAATTGACTGGTTCGCTATATGTATTTCATGTAATTTTTAAAAAAAAGTTGACAAATATTAGATTGCTATGAATTTCCACTGGCATCAAAAAACACCGGAGATCAATCATCGGTTGTATTTGATGAAGTTTGTAGAACACGGAATCTATGATGCTGTGAACATGAATGATCAAAATTCACTTACTATAGCAATAAAGAAGATCCACATCCTTTAAATACACTGTAGTTTTAATTACCAAAACACCTAATAAACTTGGAATTAATTATATATAAAGTTAACACCATTTCAATTCAGACTTTAAATAAAATGTCTGATTGTCTTAACATTTCTCAAATCTTATAATTGTCTTTAAGCAACATAAGCTGCAATTTTCATGTAGCGATTTTTTATTTTGAAATTGGAGTTTTTTTTACTTAAATGACAAAAAAATATAATGATTTATACACTTCTGTCTGTCATATTTTTGTAGAAAAAGATATTTAGATGCCCCAATTGAAGCAAGAATACATTTATTATTTGTCAAGATTATATAGATGTATCTGCTGATACTATACATGTAATTAAATGACACTTTGAATTAGAATAAATATAGCGTTATAGAGCTTATAGAAGATATAAAGTTGATAAAAACAAAATTGTAAAAGGTTTACATTATGTTAAAAGAATATTTTATTATGTACTTTTGGAATCTAACAACTTTTTCATAAAATCGCCGATACATTGGAAAAGCGATCGGGCGCGGTAGCCGCTATATTGACAATCCTAGTAATGGCTGCCTATTTCGGAGAAAGGGTGCTGGTCACTTCGCTCCAAAACCATTACGCCCCATGCACGAGCGCCCCAAATTTGTTGGGAAGCGCCCCAAATACGTTTCACGAGCGCCCCCGAGCAAATTTTTCCGAGTGCTCAAAATGGTTAATCATAATGATTGATTTTTTTACGAGCGCCCCAAAATAAGTTTCGCTTTATAATTTTTGGAATAATAAGGGCGCCCCACATTTCAACAAAAAGTATCAAACGCTGATATAAAAAGATGACAAATAGTTCCAAATTCCGTTCTTTTTATACATCAAAAGCATGAACACCGAAATTGATATTCATAAAAAAAAATGGCAATTATCTACCCAATTGACTTGTCTCCTAATTACCTCCTCCCCCCCCCCCCCCCCCCCCCCCCCCCCCCCCCCCCGGGTAACGCCATAGATTTTGTTGACATTCATACGATGGAGAAGTGTCTTCTTTGCAAGGAAAAGGTAAGTGAATTTGTTTTTATTCATAACCAAAGCAACATTTTCTAGCTCTGTTTTTTTTTTTTTTTTTTTTTTTTTTTATGTCGCAACTGTGTTTATTAATACTCACGGCTGTAAATATTTTACTTTCATGGACTATCAATTGCCTTTGTTAAATCGGCCGGGATATTACTGCTTTGTTTGTCTAGACATGGTTGTAATCGTTGGTGTATATTTAATTAAAGTCTATTGTTTGTTTAACTTAAGAAAACCCCTGGAACTAACACAGAATACACAAGATATACACGACAGGTGTATTGACAGAGTGTTGAAAGTCTTAGCATACATGAATACGTTAAGAAAAGTCCATTAATTAAAAATTCTCAAAATATTAAATTCCTCACCCTGGGTTGTAAAATAATTATATCTACAAATCAAAGATACGTAAGAGTAAAATCCAGATATAATATGTCACACCAGGGGTACATCTTATGTACATCTATACATCATGTGCACATGCCACATGCAGTAGATACGTAACCGGTAATTGGTGATATTGTTTGTTATAAAATTGATAGTTAAATATCATGCACACACATTTAACATGCATTTAAACATACATCATTTAATTTGTTAATCTGCTGTAAATGTATAATATTCAATATTGTCAAAGTTTTAACACACGTATTTTTTAAACGAACTTTATCATGTTTATTAAACAATTTAATCAGCTTCAATTGCATATAATTATGTCTTATGAATTCTTTTAATCTCCATGACTATTAGGAGTTTGAATGATAAGTTTTATATTTGTAACAAAAAATACATTTATAACAAGGGATTCCATAAAGTTAAAATTCGAAATCAAATTTTTACAACCAATCATATGATATCTTGTAAAATAATTTAGATATAAAGAAAATAAACATCGATTTGTACGGAATCACGGAAATGGGGCAAAAACGGGTGTTAGAGAACTCCGTCATAATTATGATCAGATCAGGGTTATAAAGTACAAATAACAATTCTAGAATAATTTAAAGATATTTTTAAAGGTTTCATTTCAATATATCTGGTAACATCATAAATATATGAAGTAAAAATTAACATACGAAATTACGTACCGCGTGATTTCGGCGAGACTTGCGAGAGTTGGCTATCCCGTTAGTATATACATGTACGTCCCTACTTGCACATGTAACATAGAAATCTGTTAAAAGTTTTCCAAAATTTAGAGCGCTCAGTAAAATAATATCGTGAAAAATCGACTGAACCCATTTTGGGGCGCTCATAAAAATGAATAAAATTAAACGTGATAGCGAGATATAAACTTGGATTAAGAGCAAAGTTGAGTGAACTCATTTTGGGGCGCTCGTGAAAAATGATGCAAATTTTACGTAAAAGTGAGAGTCTCGTAGATATATTTTTATTGCAAAATAATTTTCAAAAGTTTCAAAATAATCCAAATAGTCAGATTCTAACTTTGTGGCAACGTAAAAGGCTGATTTGAGAGTAAACTTAGGTAAACCTATTTTGGGGCGCTCGTGAACATGATAATCATTCAAACTACATGTACGTAAAAGTAATATTCAAATGTAGGTTTTACAAATCGTGGGCACCCAATTCTTGTAAAATTGACTAATTTTAACGTTATACGATGGCGCTGGTTAAAAAAAATCGATTTTAGAGTAATTTAAATCGGGTCAACCCATTTCCAATATAAATATAATCCAAATCAAACTTAAGGGCGCTTGTGAAAATAACCCAACAAGATTTTAGACCAAAATCGAGTTATTAGAAAATTTTAGGGCGCTCGTGAAAATGATCCCACGTATACGTTAATTGAGATTCCATCGAAGATTTTAAGGATATTATCAAACGAACCCGTTTTGGGGCGCTCGTGAAAATAATGTAATGATAATGTTTACTTTGGGGCGCTCGTGAAAGATATTTGGGGCGCTCGTGAAATGTAATTGGGGCGCTCAAAAAAAATTTGGGGCGCTCTGGCTCTGGGGCAAAACGACAGTAACCCAATGATATTGTGTTCTTTCTATATATGAAAAATAATCTAAAGTAAATACCCATACTCGATAGATTTTGCTAGATTTTGTTAGGATTTCGGTGATTACTGCGGATTTCGGTTATTCGATACACCGCAATTTTCGCCACCTTCATATCCCGCATGAATCACCAAAGAAAGCATTTTATTGTTTATAGCGAGCGCAGCGGAACCAGTGGGCGCGGGAAAAAGAACGAGCTAAACCTACAGATTCATCAAGAAATTTTTTTTGTCTACGTCCCATAATGCTCTCTAATGTTTTCTCCCGTGGTGCTATGCCAAAAATGGCTAACATTTAACTCGTAATTTAGGGCGCCTGGAGGTTTGAATACACGTTTTGAGTACAGCAAAAGCTTCGGTGAGACCCAAGAGATTTTTTACACGTATTGAGTCGATATACGTAAACAAATGAATATAGATTTGAACGTGTGACGTCACAGTGATCTCGCACTAGATTTTCCGCGATAAATTTAGAGGTGGATCAAACATCTGAAATGCGTGTACTATAGCTATTTCAGTGTAAACTTCGATACCTGCCTTAGATGATTTATGGGGGTTTTTTTTTTAGTGTTTTTTTTTATTTTGACAGAGAGACTATATAATTAAATATAGAAGCAAATTAAGCTAATTTTGCGTGCATGAACAGTAAGCATGCGCGGATCCAGAAAATTTTCCCAGAGGTGGGGGGTGGGGGGTCTGAAGGATTATTGTGTTTGCCCGGGGGTGGGGGGGGGGGGGGTCCGAGTCCGAGGCATATTTGCGATAATTTTACTATGTAAATTTAATAAATTTTCATTTTCCAGGGGGGACCCTCCGACCCTCCGACCCCCCCCCCCCCACTCCCCCAGATCCGCGCATGAGTAGTATAGGTAGAGAGAAAATTAAAAAAAAAAAATAGTCATTTTTGAACTAAATAATAAAGAGAAAAAATAAACAGTTAAAAAATCTATGCAGATATTGCATATTGTCAAACCATCAAATTGGAAAATGGGAAATGGGAAACAGGGACCGAAGGCACGGATACAACGTATGCCAAAATAAACAAATTTCAGTAAAAAAAAAAATGATTAGTTCAAAGTTCAAAACTTGCAACTTGTCGGTGAAAATTGACCCAATTTACCCAATAAATGTATTTACATGGGCATGACATGCAGATATTCAGTGAAGGGAATTATCGGGCTACGACATGAGATCACCGTTTTTACCGGTAGATGTAGTTTGATAGCATATTTCAACAAATATTCATCGGCAGTACCACTCGGTTGGCAAATGTAGTTAGCAACCTTGTTGTATTATATATAGAGGGGATATGATTTTTTTCAAAATGTTTGTTTTAATTAATTTTGTGCAATGAATGTATACATTAGATTATAGATATGTCGTAAAAGGATAATTTAAAAAATGAGTAAAGTCCCGGGGGTCTAGATACTTAGGGGTAGGGGGATGGGGGAGTGGTCCTGTCCTCAAGCACCTGTGGGTTTTAGGGGAAGCAAGTCTATGTATTTTGTAAGAATTATTTTAAACTTAGAAATATATAATTCTCTCTCTCTCAAAAATTCTTTGATGTTAGTTGATAACTGTCAAAATATCACCAAGTTGACAATGATGCAAGGTACGTGTAATTCTTGCTGCGCTCGCCACAACGGTAGCACCGTAAAACTTATTATTTACTCCTTTCTCTTAACAAATGAATAAGTTGATCGTAAAAAGTAAGAAAAATTAACAAAATTGTAGATCGGGTTAGGCCTACACCCGGGAGTGACGTCACCGGAAATAGAAGGACAACTCTCTCTCTTATTGTGAAGCCACTAAACAGACGACATCGACACAAACCTCTGAGGTAAATCCATGGGAATCTGATATCATGTGGTGGTGGGAGCTTTCTAATATGTTTAACGGTGCAACTGTTGGGGGCGAGTGCAGCATAAATTGAATTGTAAATACACATGGGTGCAAGATAATAAATTAAAGCGTGGTTTACCAAATGGATATATCAACATAAATAAAAATATTTTACGCTCCAGTATACATGTATAAACAGTTATGTTTTACTGTGTGGCGATCTGGAGGACGAAGTCATTAACAACGAGCACAATTTCACTATCAGATTCATCAGAAACGTGCACTGTTGGATCCGCCTATCTATTTGCTTAGGCTAGACATCGTGACGTCACGTTAGTAGAGCAGACATCATTCGACAGTTTTCGTCAAAGTAGCATTGCTCTGAACAATTTACCAAGTAAATAATGTAAAACAAATAGTTGCAAACCATTATTTAGAATCAGCAGAATGTTTTATATTCATCTTTTAAATGCATGACATTCTTAAAATTCATTTTACCTGTTCTAGTGAGATCATGACATTGGTAGTAATTTGCAATTTACACGGAATTGTGGGTATGAATCTGAAGACAGAATTTTCATTATGTCAAAGGTAGCAGTAGTCAGAATTTTCTCTTCGCCCAGGCGATGTTGTTAGAGCTCGCCACACGAGCGGTGCTTCGCACTGCTCGCTGCAGTTGATAATATGTTTTACGGTGTAACCGTTTGGAGTGGGCGATTCGCAAACCCAATAATGGGGCTAGATCAGTAGATGCCCTTTCATCAACTCTGGTCTGTCATCTCATATATTGTTTGTTTTGTTTACAATGGACTCTAATCTTATTGCTTGCCCATTACCCCAAGAGCTTTGGGTTCTTGTTAAATTTGTTAAAGCCCTGATACTCTAGACTATAGTCTGTCTCAAGTTACTGATTCCTTCACATTTTAACGTTTTTTTTCAAAAAATACACAGCTAAAAGAAATACAATTGAATTAAATCATTCATTAAAACCATAGACAATATAATGGATATGTCTATGTTAAAACATATGTCATCTCTTTTTTTTACTCAGAGATTTTCACAGGAACGGAAAACAGATTTTTTTTGGAGATTTATCTTTTTTCCATTCGGAAGTCTCATGGAACACCCCACACAATTTTCAAATGTTATCATCCAGACCTTATTTTATATCATTTGCAGAGAGATAGATAGAGAGAGAGATAGAGAGTGGGCCAGGAAATTCAAATACTTAAACATGTAATCGAATTTTCAAGCCAAGGGTTTCTGATCCTTGCCGCTCCTGCGGATCAGAAAAATACATGTATATAATTATTACTTATTAGGTTTGTTATTGACTCACTACAGAAATATATCGGGGTTGATCAATCTCATAGATAGCGAGGCAAAGCAGAGCCATCTATGAGAATGATCAACCCGATATAATTTTGTAGTGAGTCAGTAACAAACCTAATAAGTGTTTTGTTTTCCCGAGAACTATCAAGTGTCACATTTATTCACAAAAAGCGACGATCTAAGCAAACCCATGTACAAGTTGCCGAACATCTCGTCCAATTTAACTCATTTAAACTCTTCAAAATTATCAATCTCACCTTCCAAATACTCTTTGAAATTCTTCGCTTCACCCATGTTTACTTACAATATTTTGTTGCTATTCAATTTTAAGGTGGAATAACACACCTGGAAAAAGTCACTCAAATTAACAGTGAATTATTTGATTATGAAAGATATAATGATAAATAAAGTCTGTACATATGTCAAATAAGCGAAAAATTTGCAGTTTGGGGATAAAAAAATGAATATCTAAAAAAAATCAATAAAGCAAGTGAAAACAAAAGCCCCTGCAGGATTCAAACTCGGAATGTACGGATCCCAAGCCTGACACATTATCCACTCGGCTATGGATTAAGTTGCATGTTGCCGTCGATAAAATCCTTTTATTAAAACAAAATGTCATTTCGATCAGAAGTCAGCCATTTTGCGATGATGTGTAATATTCCACCTAACATTTTTCCACTTTCCTCTGCAGAGATTTGAGCAAATCTCGACGCTGCGATTGTTCTGCTCCAGACACAACAATGTGATGTCAATTCAAAGGGCAACTACTCTAATTTAAAACAAGCAATTAACATCATTTACCTCAAGAATATTTTAAATTATTCTACAATGACTGTGCAGTGATTTTGAATTTCTTGTGCAACAGACAAATCTGTACGCACAGCAATTCTTGAGCTCTGCTCAATTGAAACCATGTAGAAGGTTTCACAAATGGTACAAAACTATTTCCTCAGAAATGAAGCAATGTATATCACTTCTCATGCTGATGGGACTTCTGCATCAACTAGACATCAAGGAATACTGGACAACAGACCCGCTGACTTCAACACTCTTTTTTCCAAGCGTCATGCCAAGGGATAGGTTTTTGTCTTTGATGACTTTTTTTTTCATCTCAGTGACAAATTCGAATACATGCCACGTTGGGAAGAGAGCTACGATCCTCTCTTTAAACTGGGTCCATTGTATCAAAAGATTTTGGGCAGGTAAAGAAAATGTTCTGCATGTAAAAAGTCTGATTATATAGAACTTTATTTATTATGATACCAACCTGAAATGAAATTGGGGGGTTGTAGAATCACCTTGTCTCTCTGTATATTTGTCCAAGGAGTTGTCATTGAGATGAAAAAAAAGTTTGACCACAGGGGGTTTTGAACTAGTGACCTTTTGTTTACTTATATAATACTTTTGACCACTTAGCTACTATAGTTCTATATTCTGTCCCAAGTTTCTGCTACCACTATTTTTTGCTTAATATTTAGATAATCATACACATATATTTATGCCCTACTGGTAAATAAAGATGAATGAAATATGTAAGATTTTCCCATTATAAATCCTTTTAAGAAACATCAAATGTTGTGGAGCACATACATGTAGCTAAGTGGTCAAAAATATTAGATCAGTAACCAAAAGGTCACTAGTTCAAAACCCCATGTGGTCAAACTTGATTCTTCCTAGGTTTGACATTGCATGTGTATCAGCCCCATCAAAATTTATGCATAGATAAAGGCATGGTCCCTTGGAGAGGAAATCTACATTTCCGAGTGTACAGTCCAAATAAGCCAGACAAGTTTGGGCTTAAAACTTACATACTTTGTGATGCGGAAAATGGGTATTGTTTGAAAACGAAGTTGTACACAGGGAAACCTTCAGTACCCCCACCCCGTGACAAAGGTGCATCTTACGACTTGGTAATGTCACTTTATGAAACCATTATATTTGGCACATTCTATACTGTGACAATATTATTCAAGTCCACAACTATTCATGGATCTATGGTACGTGTCTCAGAGTGGGTGCCACTGGCACAGTCCATCCTAATCGACGTGGGATACCCTAGGAGATTAAAGAGGTTTCCAAACTATTTTCAGTTAGTCATTGCAGCATTCTACTTTTCTATTTTGCATAGACCCATTTGTGTAAACATTTATTTTGTGCTCTGTTGATCTGAAATGTTTTCAACATAAACCAAACTTTACCAAAAATAAAGTTTAATTTATTGAAAGCAGTTTTAAAATGCATGAATTGTAATCACACTCCAATCATGCATGTGGAATGTAGAATGTATCGAGGACTCTTGAATTTTGAGAACAGAGGGGAGGTGACAGTGTTATCAATTAGATGGCCCCCTCAGTGTAACCAAATACTAGGATGCCAAACCTGTAATTTAGATTTTGCTTACAGTGCTTATTAAATAACCTTTAATTAGCACTGTAAGCAAATCTACATTGGTAACAACAGATAAAAGAAATTGAATCACCAAAATGAAGAGATAGTGAAGCCACTTGTTGTTCACAGTTACAACAGCAACTGGGAGCAGTAATCAGACTGCTTCAAAGCTTGCAGTGAAAACTTTGAAATGGTGAAAAAAAAACCCCACATTTTGACCCTGATCATTTCAAATGTTTATGTCCTTGAATTACAAGGAAAATTGTGAAGAAATCGTAGGCTTAAATTTTTAAAGAAAACTGATCCATGAGCTCCTGAGCAACTCTGGTGGTAATACAGTGTATTTAACGTGTAGTACGAAAGGAAAATGTGCATATACCGGAAAATATAAAAAATTTATGGCTGGACTGGGAATCGAACCTGCATGGGACCCCTGCAACTCTAGTCAGGAGCTCTACCACTGATCTATCCAGGCCGATCATATCTACAGTCCATAAAGAACCAACTTATAATTACATTCCTCTCTCCTTAAATAGTTTTCGACCCCGAAGACACAACACAAGTTCACTTTGTTAGGACTTAAATTATATTTATATTGCTTGCACAAGGAAGCCCACGGCATTATCTGTAGTAAGAAAGGAGGAATGAGCACAATGAAAATATATGCCTGGACTGGGCAACATGTGTTTGACTTGCATTGTGTTTAAGTTAAATATGTTTTAATAGCATCAAAATAATGGAGCATAAACAAATAATCATTAAGTATAAGGATGTAACGATGACTTGGGTAAACCATTTTATTATTAACAAAACCAGTTTTCCTACAAATGCATTGAAATGCATACAAATGATATATATTGATATATTTAACTGTATGATATAGCTTTATCATACATGCTTGGCCATTTATTCAAGTGTCAAAAGATGGGCTTCGGTCAAAAAGAAATATTCAAAATGAAAAGTAACATTTAATTATCTAAAAGTATGTTACCAAAATAACAGGCTCCTTGCCTCTTGGTTCCTGCCATAATAAAAACATAAAGTTCCACACAAAAGTAGCAGGCAGACCATTAGCTCAGGCAAGTCCCTGGAGAGCAGGCTTAGTGGTCGCCATTTTTAAGAAAAATTGTTGCGACCAAGACTGTCTGCAGAGTGTTTGATTAATGTATATATGCAGCAACCAGCATGCAGAGGAGTGGAAGGAAGAAAAAGGCCAGGAGGGCAGACTTTATATGAATGTAGTCAATGCAATGTGGCATTATACATAGAGCCATGTTTCGAGATATACCACACCAATTAACCAAGACTTAATGTTCTAGCTTATAAGAGGCTATTAGGCCAGCCCACTGATGATCAGTGAACTCGCATCACTATTTAACTGTCCACCTCTTATCGGAATTTATAATTTATTGACATTGATTGACATTTGATATTCATACATAATTTAACACATGAATTGAAATGACTGTTTTGAATTGATTTCTGATAATTTTGCCAGCAAT
Source organism: Magallana nippona (assembly GCA_033439105.1). Lineage (NCBI taxonomy): Eukaryota > Metazoa > Mollusca > Bivalvia > Ostreida > Ostreidae > Magallana > Magallana nippona. The sequence continues at coordinate 24,755,898 of CM065926.1, forward strand.
TCTTTTTATTTTCTTGATTTGATTTCTTAAAAGTACTTGTATTGGGTTTTTTTTTTAATTTGGTTATGGGGAAATTTGATGTTATCCCCATAATAAACCATTGAATATCAAAAAATCTTCATTTTACTTAATTTATGTTGCCATGGTTACCGAAAAATAGGCATCAATGTAAAAATCATCTTGATTAATTTGTGTCAGAGAGAGTTGATATTAAACAACATCTGTGACAAATTTCAACAACATAAGTTAACAATTACTGAAATTATTTCATGTCAAATATGATATGCTTCTAAACTTGCTGATGTTCTTGAACAACTCGGTACTGGGACATAAGTTTGCGTAAAACAATTCAGCACACAAAGGGTTAATTTCAATTTTTGTCCAATTGTCTTTTAAGTGTCTTTTAACTGTTGCACATGAGCCTCTGGTGAGCAAATCTATTCCTCATGTGAGCAAAAAATGCTTATGTGCAGAATTTTGCTCACATGAGCATTTTACCTTATTTGCTTGTTAAATTGCACATAAGACTCACATGAGCAACTCACATGAGGAAATCTTGTTAGTCCTCAGGTGAGCTGCTCATGAGCATATTGTGAGAATGTTTTGGTATGAGGATGAATGAATTTAGTGAGTTTAGTCCAAAAGAAAAACCAGCATGTTGTATAAAATGAAATCTGAACAAGTATTAAAATAAGGAACTTTTATAGGATAATTCTTTCCAATCTTTTTGGGTGTTAGGTGGAGGTCAGTGAAGTATCTTTTAATTTCATGGGCTTTTTCTTTCTTCCTACTGACCCAATTAAACTTTTAAAGTCTTGAAAAACAACTATGATAATTTCAATTATAAAAAAATTGGCCTAATGTAGATTATATAGGTTTAGAATGGTCTGATATACAGGACTTATGTTTCTCCATAGGTATGATGAATACATCGGAGAGGGTGTGGTGTCTCAGACGACCACGTCTATATATATATATATATATATATGTACCAAATAGCTGGGTGCTAATTTTTGTTAACTTGGCCTTTAATACCAAGTGGCAAAATTTAAAGTTAATATAATTAAGCTTTTAATAGAGGATTTAATTCACAAAAATTAAAGGTGACATTTTAAAAATAAATGGTATACATTATTTTCATATACTGGTACATGTCCTCACCAAATTTACACCTACCAAATAGCAAATAAATTTGCAGAATATAATACGCAGTTGTGAAAAATACACATCCCCATTTTGGGGTCTAAAATTTGTGAAAAAATGTAGTTCGGGTGTATAATAAGCACTTAAACTTTTGACCAAATTGTCATGGTAGTTCAGGTAAATTAGACAAATTTTACATTCACGATGTGACATTTCTGATGCAGATTTTTTAAAAGTCTTGACTTTCTGCATTGCGGTAATCTTCAAACAGCTCAAAGGGGTGACTGCATGATCAGAGAAGAGGGTATTCACTCATGGTGTTAAAATTCTTTGCCCCAGGTGTACATTGTATGTCTGAGATGGTATATAGATTTATCATAATAACAACTAGGTCAAGTTCTGTTGTGGGTACGATCCAGCTATTTCCCACAGAGTTATGTCCCTTGGATGAAGAAAAATTCCAATTATTTGCAGTTTCCGTGCATTTTCTTCACAGAGGTTGCACATATTGTAATGAAATTTAGTATACAGATTTATCTTAATAATATCTAGGTCAAATTTGATTTTCGGTAGGATCAAGCAATTTTTGACAGAGTAATGTTCCTTGGACTTTGAAAAATTCCATTTATTTGCAGTTTCTGTTCATTTTCTTTCCAATGGAGGGGGGCATAAGTGTTTCACAAACATCTCTTGTTTTTAATTGAAAGTGATTATTCATGTGTATTAATTTCAAAAAACATGTGGTATGAGATCAGGCCCACAATCGTGATCTATTGCACAGATCTATTTATAACATCTGTAATGGCGACATACATGGAGATGGTGAATGCACAGCTCTGATTGCCGAGTAAACATTAAAATGGCCATTTTAAAACAATTTATCTATCCACGAATTAAGAGCAAACATTTTTCGCTAAATAGGCCAAACAATAATTTTCCATTGTTTAAAAAATGCGGTAAACAAACAGAAGTAGCGTTTCTGTATAAAAGCTATCATACTGAAGTACGATAACCAATGTTTTACCTGTAAAAAAAAGTGTCAATATTCTATTAGGGTGTATAATACGCATCCCTTTCTCGCAAAATAATTTTCTGTTAAAAAGTATGTATTAAATTCAGCAAATTATGGTTGTTGGGTTAAGAAACTGTCCCTCACCCTTTAATTGACACCAAAAAATATAATAGTTACATCTAAAATTATTATTGCTGCACAATACTCATGGTGGCTTATTGTTCATGGAAAAATGTAAAATGGTGAAGTTAAAAACACCATGATAATGTTTTCCACGTCTACAGTATCTTTAAACTTTTTAATCAATCATACAATGTTTTACTTACTAAACAAAGCCAATTTTAAAAGAACTCTAAAAACACACTACAGAGCAAATGTTTCATATTGTGTACATGTACTATATATTGTCATCACTTTCAGAGAGTGGTGGCATGGATTTGAAAATTCACAGTGTTGTGATCTGGAAAATCAGAACATGCTCTGTAAAATTAACAGTATCAACTTGAAGAAAAAAAATGAATGGGTATAATATAATAAAGTGTGATATCATTTTTGCAGGTACCTGATTCAAGGTAGCCAGCTAGTTCCCCTGTAGATGAACATGCCTGCTGATCCCTTCAGTCCCTACCGCTCCGTCCTCGGAACATACACTGTGCTACTGCAAGTAAGATCAGTATAGTTCGAGACTCCTTCAGATGTACTGTATAAGGGGCAAAAATAAAACAGGGGAAATATTTCCCTGCACACAGTATTCACATTGAGATGTATAAACAGTATGTGTTCATGTTGCCGTAATGAATCACTGTTTAATTGTAGGTAATTCTGCCTGATTTCGGGGAAGACATTGTATTTCTGGATGTTCTTCCAACCAGTGCAAAGTATGCAACTATCATATCTTAAGAAAATTTCCCAACGCATCCATTTCCAATACCTACAACCTGCAACACAAGGTGATCTATAATTATTCAACCATATATACATGAATCTTTTTTAACAGAGATCAATACATGTACATATATACAATGATATGAATATTTCTTGAAATTGTCAGGAACCAAAAAAATAAAAATCAATGTAATATATTCATTATAGAAAATGCATAGTACAAATCTGGTTCGTTTCATTCATCGTATGTTGGATATAATCTATATATGGAGGTTTAATATAATACATGTGTATTATTGTTACATGTACACAGCAAACCACTGATTTCTGCCAGCTGGAAGTAATCCCACTGAGTGCTGCCCTGCAGTATCCATGGTAACAGCTGAGGATGCTGGTACAGAAAGTGACGGTACCACCACAAAATCTCCAGCTCATCGGCCTGACATCTGTAATGTTAGTTATCAAGATTCAATATACAGTACCTTTGATTGTATTCCTGAAGCAGCAGATAATACAACACATGCACTATTGATTTGATCTGAACAATGAATTTATTTCTTAGATAACCAATCTTGCATATTGAGTAAGGCACATATGAAACTTTGTATATACATATTTTACTTAAAAAATATATGTGGAAATTTGAAATAGTGCTCACTTATTGTAAGGGGAAGTTCTGCTATGTGGTGCCCTTGTTATCTTTTGAAACTTAAGATATTGAAGGTTGATTAAAAGTTTGTTATGGCTAACCCTGTAGTGCTTACCTATGTAGTGAGCTTACAATGCTATGTTGTAGGTTACTGAAAGGTGCCGCAGCTCAGGACACCGCGTACAAGCGGTGCTATGAGCTGATGTTTGTGGCATTGATTAATGTGTCCGGGGATCCGTTGTATCAAGAATTCCGTAAGCAGGAAGTGCTGGTTAAAATTCTAACCACCTTGGGAGAGAAAGTACAAGCAGCTAAGGACAAAGAGGTCAGTGCTGAAAAAGAAATCCTGGTGTTAAAAATCTTAAAGAAGTGTGTAGAGTTACAAACTTTTAGTTATTCTTAACATTTCAGTATCACAATAAAGATATTTATGAATATTGGGTAAAGGCCTCATCTCTGTCTCTATGTTGATGTACATGTATATCCTGCTCTCCATTTAAGAACACTTTAAAAAGAGAGTTCCAGTATATACAGGAGTTTTTTGAGGAACGCAGTAGTTGTCTGTTACCCTATGATCCTGGGGATCTATTCACAAAATATCGTACGTCTACGATTACACCTTTAACTTACGACAAACGTACGTTTACGTTTAGGGGGCTATTCACAAAAGCTGTCGTAAGATAATGACGTTGTCGTAAGTCTATTACAGTCGTAAGTGTCTCCAAGTCCTTGGTTACCGACAATGCTCATGCGCAGTAGGCATTGTGGAGAAATGACGTCACGCTGTATTTTCGCGCATTTACATTGGGGGAACCTTTTTAGTGCATTAGAGCACAGACATATATAGCAAAGTTACTTCTTTTCTTTCCATACGCCTATTCTAATATATGCATGTGTGTTTACAATTATCGGCAGAAAAAAAATCCACATGGGCCTGACGTTAAAAATATTTCTTTTTATACTAAGATAATTCTCTGTATACTATTATAAAACAGAGAATTATCTTATTATAAAAAGAAATATTTTTAACTTCAGACACATGTGAAAAAATCTTATTTCTGTATGAAATTTATTTCATGTTTTAAATTTCCAAAAACTCTACTGCAGAATTTGTTTGTAATAAAACGTGGCATACTGTCAGTTTATCCCTACATGTACATTCTAAATATGCCGGTTTTTTTGTTTGTTTTTTTTTTGTCTTTTCGGCGATAATATAGTTACTAAGTATTATCACCCGCGTGTCCATTGATAATTTTCCTTTCGATATTGTGAATTTTTTTAAAGGTCATCTGAAGAGTAAATGTAATATTTTTTCTGTAGAATAACAATAAGAATTTATTTTGTTAATGACTATCATTAGATTTTTTAATAAAAGTTTAGCCTAACAGGATGTATTTTGGTGCATAATTTGATAAATTATGAGATCATGCTTCATTGTATTAAAATTTGGCGGTTGAATTTTTGGAATATGCGAGCTGAGGCTCACTCTAGGAAAATAAACGTACAAATGTTTAAATATTTTGGCCTTTTTAATTGTATTGTATTATTTCTTTGCCAAAATTCATATGAATTATAAGCAATGGAAAATAACATATGTACATAATTATAAACATATTACACTGCACTCTCTCTAAGTCACTATTAACGTTATACAATATTCTGAAAATTATTCGTATGTAGGAGGAGAGCTACTATAAATTAATAAATCGAATGGTAATGTAAATAATAATAACAATATATTAATTGGATGTAGTCAGACATTCCCGTTTTTTACCTGCCTCACGCAGATACATTGCGAGATGGCACAATTGTTTGCGAATATGAATAGAAAAGAGTTGAACTAACTTAAACATCGAAGGACGAGTCCAGTAATATTTCTTTAAATACAATACACGAAAACATTTATAAAAAGGACAGATAAGTACAAAATGGAATTCATCCTCGATTTCACCTAAATTACAATATTTGCAGATACGCCCCGATCTGGCAGTTCCATTATAACGGCATTGTTCTACCAAAAGCATATGCGATGACAGTCTATATTTTGTTAAAAGGACAACAAGATTTTCCGGAATATTTTTACGCAGATAGAATTGTAAGGAAAAGACCTTTTTAATAAGTTTATAAGTTTCTTATAGGCTGAGTCTACTTTGCATGTATATAATTAAAATAGCCCCCCCCCCCTGTAGATCCATGCATGATATGTAGCTCGCTGAATACATTACACACTGATATTTAATCAGTGTGTATGCATATGACTGTTGTTTTACTGATTTAATTCATATGTAGGAATAAAAGAAAGCGCCTCGATTATCAAATAACTTTCGTAGTTTTACCTAATACTGATTCGGCATTGATGGCGCGTAATACATTAAAATTGCGGTGACATTTACATCCCATATCAAAGTTATGTGGATAAAAGAAGTAGTCTCGCTGTCTCAATACATACTCTTCTTTCTGTTGACACCAAAAATCTATTATAAACTTGTAAGTTACATATTGTAATAAGAGATTCGGAACATCCTAAATGATTTTAAGCGTGCATTTTATATCTCTATTCCTATATGTGCAAGGTTATGAATTGTATACTCGAAGGAGTATAATTGTGTTTCAATTAAGATAAAGAAAAATAAATTCCAACAACCATTAATATATTTTGCTACACGGTATACATTCTTAGAGTTCTGGCACTGTACTTTCATGGTAAACCATAGTGCGTTAATGAATAGGAGTTTCTTCTCTTAATTTTGCTTATGACAAAACGAAGGTAGAACTGTCATACTTCAGCTATAAACATATCAATTATAGACTTACGTCAACTCAATAGTAGACGTAAACTTACGACTGTGAATAACCAAAATCTTACGAAAAAATCTTACGTCAAACTTACGTCTACGATTTAACGTACGATTTTTTGTGAATAGATCCCCAGGACTCTGCATCACTGGGGTGGATATCAAGGTTAGGCTACATTACTTAATACACAACAAATAATAGTTGTCAATTTTACATGTGTCGCAGTGGTTATTTCAAAGTTTTATTTTGCTTATTTATATTTGGCGCGCATTGCCAATCGAGCATGTTTGAGAGGTGAATGAGTGAATGTATGAATGAGATATAGTTAGTCACGTGAGGATTTTGTTTACGGGTATATGTTGACCACGTGTTTATTGTTTACTACTAAATTAAAGCTGACCAATAGAAATTTACGACTAAATTTCATTAATATGCATGACTTTACTAACTCACTATAAATAGCGTAAATCCCGCCAATTCCCCAACCCCACGACTTTTATCTTCATGGTAGATACAGTGAAGTATACCTTTACCTTACCTGTACAAGATATTTCATGTATTTTGTAATACCATATTTCTGGATACCTGGTAAGCTTTCGTTTACCTTGTAATTGAAATATCTAATTATATTTATTGTAAATTACTTTTATTTCATTTTATTCAAATATTCTAAATCATCATGCGATGTTGCGTATGAATTGTGTAACTGTTGGTGAGTGTGTTTGTACTTATAGGTTTTATATCTTGATATAATCCTCAAAATAAAAGAACCACTATGTAGCTGAAATCAGTTTTCAGCGTTATTTATTCACAAGACCCTGCGACAATGGCGCCTACGTTGATTTTGAGGAACCAGGATCCAGAACCCATTACGAGGATGGAGACCAACGCCCAGTGAAGTTGCTGACCGTTCTATATTTTGGTAGGCCTACCGACACAATAAGCACTACCAAGAGTGGTACTTGGAATTCCACCCGAGGTTAGTCCATTCATTGCTGAATTGCCGGCAAAACCAATACGGAAGAAAGTGATTTGTGAAATTTTCACCAAAGTGTGCAGTATTTCGTTCTGAAACACCAAGTTTTCATTCTAATCCGCGGAGGACCAGTGAGGAGTGATCCTTTCTCGACGTCGATCGATCGTTTATTGAGCTCAATTAATAATTAAAAAAAAAAAAAATTATTGTGCACTTCATATATATATCTAAATGTGTTGTGTTTAACAAAACAATTGTCTGTGTACATGTATCTGTTGTATATATGTTATTTCCTTTGTGTGTGAGAGTTTGAGTTATACCGGCCGGTGGTGTGCAAGGTGTCAGAATTGTGTTATTTTGATCGGGCTCGATATTCTTATAATTCTGACGTCAGGGTTTGTTTATGGTGATAACTTCCGGTATTTCAAAAACGTGGTTTATGATGTACAATTTACCTTGTTCCGTTTGAATTTGACATTGTCATTAGAAATTAGGACTGTTTATACTATTCATGTGTACAATTATGCCATCCAATATGTGGTATGTCATTCATTTTTCGTTTTGAACAGTCAGTTTTGATTTGAATAACCCCTCGCCCAACCCACCTCGTCCCCGTGCACTATCACTTTATTTGATTTGCAGCTTTACTAACAGAAAATACAGGACTGAAAGACAACTTGACAGACAAGCAGGTGTACACTGTGTCAGTGTTGTTGTATAGGTTTGTTTTCTTTATTCAGAGTTTGCATTGTGGTCATTGATTTGAATGTTGTATATTGATCATGAGAGTGTATGCATGTATTTGATTGAGATTGAGATCAAAGTTTGATAGAGCTTATGTATGTGTTTGAATTCTGACAGATGCGCTTTGCGATAATTGCTTTTATTTGGTTTGCAATTTGTTTTCAATTTTTGAATCATTGTGGTTGTAAAATGGCAACAAATGCAGAAAGTGCAGGAAAAGGAGAAAATCCTGAGAGTAGGAGAGAACTACAAGATCTCATTGATCAAACTAATTCAGAACCACATTACAGGATAATTCCAAAAGATGAGTATGAGATGTTAGTTAAGAACAGTCACATGTCGACTAAGCCACCCTTAACAAGTACCCCTAGGGATCCCTTTGCTCATTTAGGTATAGGTGCTAAGCCTAAATTTTCACCTAGAGTATCTTTACCAACCCCTGGGTTACTTGATACATCTGCTCTATACCAGAACCCCAATCCAACCCCTGTGAAACTCCCTACATTTAATGGAGAACAAATACAAAAGGGTGAAGTGAGTTTTGATGTGTGGTCATATGAAGTTAGATGTTTAAAAGCTCAGTATCCTGAAAGTGTTATTTAACAGTCTGTTAGAAGCTCTTTGAAAGGTACTGCCAGGGAGATGCTGATTCCTCTCGGAGAAACTGCGACAGTTGACATCATTCTTCAGAAACTGGACGATTTTTACGGAAATGTCTACACTGCGGAAAACATTATGCAGAGTTTCTACAGTGATTACCAAAGAGAAGGTGAGAGTATTGTTACTTTTGGGTCAAGATTAGAACAAACAGTTTCTAGAGCAATTAGATTTGGACACATTGATGAGGTTGCAAAGGATGCAATGTTAAGATCAAAGTTTTGGTCAGGATTAAGAAATGCAACTCGAAATAAATATGAAACTATGAAAGATTTTCAATCTCTTTTAAGAGAAATTAGACAGATTGAACAGGAAGAGAAAAATTTGAAAATAGAAACCACTAAGCCTGTTCAGAGCAATACTGTGTGTACTGATATTGAAGATCATGTGTCAAACTTTGATTTGAAACAGCAACTTGATGAATTACTTGGCCAGATGAAAAGACTTGATGCTCAAATGAGTAGGTTGGAACAAGTTCATAAGAATTCATCTAATGCTAATAGAGATTCTTTTCAGACACAAACTCAGAATTCCTTTAGTGGAAATAGGGGCAATTCTTTTGGCTACAGGAAAAGTGACCAGAGTTTTCGAGGAAGAGGAAGTTTCCAACAACTGTCTGGTAATAACAGAGGTTATGGTAACATCCAAAGAGGTAAACCTTTAAACTAATTTCGTCTTCTATTGCAAGGCGAACAGGAGATAAATTCAAGAAAAGCTCTTACTCTACAAAACCACAAAATGGAAATTTGTTGGAAAGACTAGTTGGTGGTTCCAATGAATCAGAAATCATTGTTTCTGAAGTAAAGACAAAAGCTCTTATTGACTCTGGCTCAGTTGTTACTTGTATATCAGAAGAATTTTATAATTCATTAGACCCAAAGCCAGAACTTTTTAGTATTACAGAATTTGGTTTAAGTGTACATACTGCTAATAGAGGTGAATTACCTTACAAAGGATACACTGAATTAGATATTTGTGTACCAAGTTTACATAACAGTACACACTGTATTCCTGCTCTTGTGGTACCACAAACAAACTATTCAAAAAGTGTTCATGTCATTATTGGTACTAACTTTATTCTTATTTGTAGAGATGTTTATGACTCGCAGTTCCCCGAGATAGAGGTACCAGATGAATGGAAGCTTGCATTTGACAGTATGTGTAATGAAACACCAGTTAAGAAACCGATTGCAAGGCGTCATGTGACCGATCCATCTGATGTCTAAAAAAAGAATTGTTTACTGTAACCATTTCCGGAAAACGTCATGCGCATGATCGAGTAGAAAGTAATGGCAGACGTCAACAAATGTCAATCGAAAAGTTCAACTTCTGACCAGCCAAGAGTTAAAGGAAAATTCGTAAAAAAAGGTACAGCAAACAGATCAAATCGATTAAAATATTTTAATAAAGTTAATTCTGACTTGAGTAAAACCAGAGGAAAAGACCACTCGTATACACGCGAAGCAGACGATTGCTATCCCAATACACAAACAGCTGGTCATGATGTTTATTACGATGCGGACATTGCGCTTGTGGAGACAGTGGCAGAAGACAGTGATATTTCATGGAGGGACGGCAGGAGGATAGTTGAACTGAAGCATATGGCTGACCAGATGTTTTGCGGTAAATGCTCTCACCCCCTTCATTTGTCAAATATCGTGGACGAAAAGATCAGTGGCCTAGGAAGCTTCCTACATATTCAGTGCCCCAGTCCCCAGTGTCTATATATCAACACGGTAACCACCGGCAAAAGAAACCAGAAGGGTGTATTTTACATAAATAATAATGCCACTATAGGTAAGTTTGATAAACTACATAATTTTATGTAAAACCGTGCAATGTACGAAGTCGGACACTGTTATATGTTTAAATGACAATCCGATATATTGAAATGTTTATAGTTACATATTACATATTTCAGTTAATGAATTGTCACTCAGTCATGAACATATGAATGTAAAAAAGATGAAAAAAACCCCAAACAATTCAAACTCTATTAGCCATATGCTTTATAACATTGTATAATGACACCACACTCCTTCCTTCTCATGGCAGACACATACAATCTGGAGCAATAAATAACAAAAACTGCAGAACCTCTTTTTGTTGGCATTCAAGCTACATGTAGATTCATTTGATTTGAAAAATTGAAACATTATGGAAATTAAGTTATTTACATTAAACACAGCAAAGATTCATAAGTATTTGTTCTCATAAATATCAGTTATAAAATATTTCACTATCTCTTCTTTTTTTAGCCATGATTCACTCTGGAATGGGCCCAACCCACTTGCAGAATTTTTTAGCTGCATGCAACATCCCACCACCAAACCAATCACAATCATAAGGCGAGAAAAGGAAATGTCCAAATCCTTATTAACTCAGGTAAAAATGATTTAGATTGTATTATTTTAGGGGTTTTTTTATCGAGAAATCTTAGAATTGGATATACTAGCAGTCACAGTGGTTAATTCATCAGTATTTGCTGAATAATTATTTTCGTGGATTTTTTTTGTTAAGTTTATCCATGAAATTAAATGTGATTTTCACTTTATCCACGAAAATTGATGCCCTTGAATATTAATGAAACCACAGTACCAAAATTGCTGTAAATCTAATAGATAATTATGATAATGATTTTGGTTGGTTTCCCCTTGAGAGAACATTTTTTTTCTAATCATATAGCCTTATGTCTATCCATTTGAGTTTTATAATCTTTAATCTGCCAAAACTAATAATATATTTTTGACTGTAAGTGTTGTATGGAAAATTCAAAGTAATTGTTTAACAAAGATACAAATTGTTTACTCAACAAACACTTTTTGATAAATTTATGCATTCTAGCAGGTAAAAAAAAGATTTTAAGTTTTTTTAGAGGACATAATTAAACCATATTATTCATGTTTTAAGGCAAAACAGTCATGTGATAGAGTGAGAGATATAGATAGAAAAACAGCACAGAGAGCACCAGCATGGAAGCCAGCTTTGATGCAGCATGACAGACACGTGGATCTGGGTGTCAGTATAACAGTAATACAGGTCAATTGTTTCTTTAATATATTATGATATTCAACTTAATGAACAGGAATGATGTTTTTATGTGTTATGTATTTATGTGTTCAATTTTTTCTCTCTTTTTTAAATAACGAATGGTATAGAGCACACACACACACACACACACACACACTATCTCTCTCTCTCCAAAATTATATATGGTATCAAGTATAGCTGTTAATAAATTTTGGTTAAGTTTTTAAATTCTCTTTTTATTATTTTACAGGCCATAGTAGCATGATAGGGCCAAATACAGACAAAGTGATAGACTTTGATTATCGAACACGGTTATGCAGCATTTGTACTCATCATTTTTCGAGAAGAGAGACAGTTCCACCACATGTCTGCAACAGTAATTGGGAAGGTAAGTAGGCTAAATATTTAATTCATTTATCATTTTTTATTAATTTGAATACATGTAGTACATCATATAGGATATGTATGTGTTTTAATCCTAGATTTTTAAATCTATAATTAATATTATATATACCAGTATGTATGCTGATTTACAATTTTGCACATGTAGAAATACAAACTCTTTCATGAAATGGTATACAATATAGATTTTAAACTATACGGTCAAAATAACTTTTTCTTTAATTGAATTTTAGGTGTGAAAGTTATTTCAGGTTTTCAGTTTAATCTAATTGCCTCTGTTTTAACAAGCTAGCTTGGGTATACCTGAACTATGGATTTTATTTCTTTTTAATTAGCGTTCAGTGAGTAAAACGGGCTGATTTTTTTACAATAGGTTCAAGTAAGGCAATAGAGTCGGACATGGCAGCAAGTATGTTGGGAAAAATGAAAGACAATGGGTTTGAGATCAGTGCCATTCATCCAGACAATGACTCCACTACTGCAGCACGACTGAAAGCAGAATTCCAAAGTTTGGAAAAAAGATGTGATAAAAATCATTTGAAGAAAAACATAACCAAACAATTATACAGTCTCTCAAAATCCCATAAGCAACTGAAGCAAGAGGGAGTTATCTGTTACATTACAAAATGTTTTATGCACCCTCTATCCATCAAAAGGCAATCGGAAGAGGAAGTTGGAAGGAAATTAGACATGGTTGTACCACACATATTTGGTGACCACAATTTGTGTTCAGCTATCTGGTGTGCCTACCACAAAAATCCGAAAAGTTACAGGTTAGTAGTGTTAGATTTTTGCAAGCTCTATGATTTTATGGTGTAGATTAATTTGGAGCATATTGTTTTATCTTTTAACACTCAGTTTGATAAAAATGAATTGTAGATGTATGTGTCTCTTAATAATGAGAAGAATGATTTATTCATATACAGTAAAACACGGTTATAGCGAACACGCTTATAATGACGCTTACAGGGAAGTGATTTTCATTATTTTATTACATATTGTAAACTTGACGGATATAACAAATTACGCTTGCAACGAAGTAAAATTGCCCATCCCTGGGACTTCGTTATAGGCGTGTTTTGCTGTACACATTCATTGATATGAAGCCATATGTAATGTAACAAAATACTTATAAATCTGTTGATAGAATGAAATATCTGCCTGATGGTAAACCCCTAAAGGATGACATGTTGAGGGAAGCTCTAAACAGAATAACTTTGAGCCTAAAGCGGATATTACCTCAGCTTGTGTGCCTTCAACAACATGGTTGCAAGTAAAGCACCAAAAAACCAGTGAGAAATTAACATATGATTTGCCTCAAATCAATTAATTTAAGTGCATATATCTTGATTAATATGAGGAACTCAAAGCACATGAATGAAAATCAGAGGCGTATTCAACATGCAGAACAGGCATTGCTAGTGAGCACTCATTTTTCATAAAGGCGTGTTCAACAGAGTGAGTGCTCACCAGCACCCATTCTGTTGAACACCCCTAATATCTTATTCTTTTATACATGTATTATGTTGCTTATGACTGTACAAACAATTAGTCTCCAGGAACATATAAAATACATGTTCGTTTTATCTTTGCATGTCAAGATCTATAGTTACCGGTAATCCTTAATAGGACTGCCTCAAATCTTATTTTGTGAGGAGTTTTTTTATTTTAATTTAATTCCAGTGCATATGGGGGAACAACATCATTGGCCTGGAGAGTATCAGCTGCTGTTCTACAGAAGAATGAAGGATATACATATATCAGTCAAGTATGAATAAAACAATTTTTTGATTTTGTTTTTTGTTAAAAGATGCCACCATTTAGTATAAAGCTATGTGAAAGTGTGTATATTAGGCTCAGTACTGGCACGCTCCATCTAGGCCTTTAGCGCAGTCAGTTAAGAGTTGATTTTTAAACTGAAGAGTCTTTGACTCCAGCCTTTTTGTGGTCATATTCTTCTTTATCTATTGCATTGTCGACCAACATTATTTCAGAATGGTTCCATAAACATTTAATTTTTTTTTTCATTGAATTAATTAATTCATTTTTTTTACTTTTTGAAAATAGGTAAATGAAGATGCTCTTCTTTCATCTGGGGTTGTCTCTAAATTGCATGGTATTAGAATGGACAAGAAGAAACTAGAACAAAAATCAACAGTCATCCATAGCTTTCAAAAGAAGACGACTTCTGCTAAAGGTAATGATGCATGAAAATAGTAAAAACCTAAAATGCAATGCTATGTGTCAAGTTCACAGGTCAATTACAATAAGAAGTGATTTTTCTGCATTTGTACTTTTATAAAAAAGGAAGCTCTATAAAAACTGAGCTTAAAGATCAAGGAACCTGAAAAATGACATAAAAATTTAGCATTTTGTTATCCCTCTCACAAACAAGGTTAAGGTCAATTAAGGGGTTGTTCAGTTGTGTCCGTTCCATATCTTTCTTTTGGAGGAACAGAAGAAATTTATTACCTCACTCAAAGATTATTGATGACCTGAGGGTTTGTCATGATCTTGACCCAAGGTCATTTTGGAAGCTCAAGGTCACTGTAAAAATGCATTATTCCTGTACAGGTCATATCTTTAAATGATTAGAAGATAAAACTTTACTTGTCTGTGACCTGAAAATATGTCTTGACCCTGAGCTTTGGTCTTTTATGAAAGTTCATTGTGCAAGATATTGCAGATACATTTGAAATTGTATCTAAGAACACACCATCTTTTATTTTTTATTGATAGTATTTTCCTTTATTTTTACAAGCATATTACTACATTGTGTAGTTCTATCATTTTGAAGTCCATGCAACCTGAATGCCTCGATCGGAAAGCAACCGACCGTAACTAGCTCTCTTTTTTTTTTTTTAGAATTAATTGTTACACAGTTTAAATAAAAAGGAGCTTGTGGAGGTTTGATTTTGATTAGGTTGTACATGCTACTGACTAACACCTACATAATTTAATTGAACTGTATGGAATACAATCATGCTTTACCAAAAATTTTCATTTCAGAAAAGAAAACAAAAAAGAGAGTTTTCCCTACATTTGTGTGAAGGAAACACATATGGAAGCAACATAGAGACTGCTGTAGAGGTGGATATTGAGAGCATTCCAGGTAAATAAAAAAGATAAATGCCACACTTCTACATGCACTATATCATAAATGAATTCACATTATGACATAACGTTAGTCATTGTTGATGATGTAAATTTATCAGTGAAAGGCCCAAAAAAGCCACAAATTTTGGAATGCATGGATCAAAGTTCTCAAAACCTCACACAGAAAGCATATTAAAATAAAATAATTAATATATTTTAAAAATAGCAAGACATTTTCACACCTTTTGGTACTCTTAGAATTGTATTTATAATAAATATATTTTGAAGATTGGTCAGTAGATGCACAGCTTCGTGACACATTTTCATTTATACAATTTTGTTCCAGGAATACTAGATCCAAGGAAGGGAGAGTGTATCATGTCTGATATCGAAACAACTGGTTTAAGTCGGGACAGTGACATTGTTCAGCTCTCTGCATTTGATGGCAACACAGAATTTAATGTCTATATACGACCAAATCAGCCAATCAGCAAAAATGCTACCGCAATATCTGGTATTACCTTCTCATTCGAAAAAAACATTGTCTATTACAATGGAAGAGAAGTGGAATCAACGGATTTGAGATTAGGTGTATTGAAATTTTTGGAATATCTCCAAAGTCATGCCAACCCTATACTTGTAGGTCACAATATAATGTCATGTGACATTCCCGTCCTTTGTCATAAATTTCATGAATGCAGCATGCTTTCCGAATTCAATTAGTGTGTTTACGGATGTGCAGATACACTGAAACTTGCACATAAACTGTACAAGAAAGAAGATGTAGGGAACTACAAACAGTCTAATTTAGTGAACATTTTGCTAGGGAAATGTTACGTTGCACATAATTCTCTAGAGGATGTCAAAATTCTGCATGAACTATTCACAAAAGAGTTGACCTGCCATTCTGAGGATCTCTTTCCTTTCCATATTCATATCCTGCAGAAATCTTTCAAAACTATGGTGGAAAAGAAGGGAATGTCAGTCGCAACATCCAGAAAGATTGCAGGGTCTAGCTGGCCTAGGATTTCGGCATATCATGCTTGCTCATAAGAGGGATGAGCTTAGAGGTGTTAAAACTCTTTTAGGAGAGCATGGTATAAAAGGAAAAGTTGTGTCTAAAATAGTTCAGTATTTTAAAGCTCATGAAGAGTGACTAGATTTTTATGTCTTTGTATCCAAAGGTTAAGGTGAGCTCTTTTGATCATCTGATGTCTGTCTTTTGCCCATTGGTCTGTCCAACCATCTGTAAACTTTTCACTCTTTGATTTCTTCTTTAGAATCACTATATCAATTGTTAAAACCATAACCCCCAGGCAATACTGGGGTTCCATGAGAGGTTCAAATAAGTACCGGTATATTGTAAAATTTCTTTTCAAGAAATTAAGTGCTGCTTCAATTTGTGAGATTAATTATTATGCAAAACATTGTCACATACATATTGCAGATTGTAGAAGAGTTTCTGTTGTTCTGTTGTTACGTGGCCCATTGGCCTCCACATAAATTCTGCTCTTTTTTTTTTTGATTTCTGAAATCCACTGTGGCATATATAACTTATATTAGTTTTCTATTGTTGAATGTTGTACAAGTATTATTTAAAACTATTTATCTCCATTAAATGTATGTACATACTCTATTAAATTATTTTGCAGATCAATTGTACATACATCAGAGATATGTATATTACTTGGATTTTGAATTTTGATATTTGTCAAAAAAATACAAGTTGTTGAACTTTTTTTTTTGCGTAATATTGCATATAGTATACCCCTATTGTACAAATAACTGTTACTACATTTTTCAAAATAGGAAGTTTTTGTTTATCAGATCATGTGTGCATTAATCAAAGATGTGTATATTTGTGGATTTGGATTTTTTGATAACTTTTGAGAAAAATTCTTGTTGTTGAACTTAGTCATTTTCTTTCAAAATATTGCATAGTACCTCCTTTCTCTGGATATGTTGTCTTTATCAATTCAGGGTAGACATGCAAATGGATTATGGATATCTGTTCACACAAAAACCCAGTTTGCTGTCACACTAGCATCTTTTCCCTTGTTGTATTAATTAACTGGTAATGTGACAAATTTTTTAAATTTATTTTTTTATGTTAGATAACGTTTAGGTTAAACATGTGAAAATAACCTTTTTGCACTTACCGTACTAGTATATAACCTTCCATATCATACACAGAAATGGAATATGTTTGAAATACTATGTAACATTTAAAATTGATTAGACAACCAGTAATGTCAGACCAATGATTATTATATGTATTTTAGAGAAAAATTAATTTAACCTACATTGAATATGTAGGGTAGGAGTCATGTCTAATGGCATAAATCAACTCTGTGGTCATAAAAGTTGAACCAAACTTGGCAATAATCATATGAAATTTGACGAATTAAGAGTTTATTATAACATAAAATTATTACATTTCCCTTCAATGTTCATTTATTTTGATTGTCAACTCATGTGTTGGTTCATATGAGCAAAATGCATTAAAAAGTCTGAAAATTAAGAGGGGGGGGGGGGGGTACAAGTAGTGTGATGTAGTGTAAAAAGTAACTTGAATACCCCACTTGATATTTTGTATTTATGTTACTACAGATATGTTTTATAACATTTATTAAAATTAAGAAGTTTGATTTGTTATTAAATTTTTGCAGATCAAAAAACATGCCTCAGGACAATAAAATTTTGTTCAATATGATGAGTACCTATTATACAAGGCAGTGGCATTGTAATTAGTTTAATTTTGAATGAAAGTTTATATTTTTATTTACTATGAATGGTATTAAATGATATTTGATGGTTATTGTTTATTTTTGTAATTTATTAATTTTCTACCTGGCGGATCTAATCCTAACCCAATTAAAATAAAATACTGGAAAAAGTGTGGTTGCTATGGCAACCATACCGCCCTTTAATCAACGATTATAATAGTTGAAATTTTATCAAAATGTTACTACTGATATAAGGTATAACATATATAAAAAAGAGAGAAATTTCACGAATACCTGTACGGAAATTCTTTTGAAGTAGTTACCGACAACAACCCGCTCACATATGTTCTCACCTCAGCCAAACTTGACGCAACCGGCCACAGATGGTTAGCTTCATTGAGCAACTACAACTTCTCTCTTCGATACTGGATAGGTGCTCACAATGCAGATGCCGATGGTTTATCTAGAAGACCACAGGACATAGAGGAGGTCACTCCTGATGTGGTCAGTTCCATATGTAGCGCCTGCACCGTAGACAGAACCAGTTGTCCTTATCTGGAAAACATGATTCTTCCAACATCTACACCAACTTGCAATTCAGTAAGTGCACTTATTCTTGACAAAGCAGACAGAAATGCACATTCCCCTTCTTTTGTCCAAAATGATGAAACTGTTCAGATAGAAGATTCATGCTTACTATCTAATGTTAATTGGGCTAAAGAACAGCATAAAGACAAAACAATTAGAAGGGTTATTGAACTGTTACAGGGAGATTATCTGCCCTCAAATACAGTTTTGAAATCTGAATCTGCAGATGTTTGTAAATATTTCAGGGAATCTGACAAATTGTATTTACAAAAGGGTGTATTGTATAGAAACTCTGTTTTGAATAATCAGAATGTCAAACAACTTGTTTTACCGGTCCATTACAGATATATTGTTTTCAAGCTCCTCCACACCAACTTAGGACATTTTGGCAGAGACAGAACTGTACATCTCATCAGAGAGAGGTTCTACTGGCCTGGTCTAGAACAAGATATAGGTGAAAGTGACAGATGTGTGAAGTTTAAAACTCCTGAAAGACTTTCATCAGAACTTGTTAACATCAAATCTTATCAAGCTTTAGATTTAGTATGCATTGATTATTTGTCACTTGAAAAGAGCAAAGGTGGTTATGAAAATATTTTAGTAATAACAGATCATTTCACTAGGTTTTCTCAAGCTTTTCCTACAGGAAACCAAACTGCTAAAACCACAGCTAAAATACTTTTTGAAGAATTTATAGTTCACTATGGCTTTCCTAATAGACTTCACAGTGACCAGGGCAGGAATTTCACCAGTCATGTCATCAGAGAACTCTACAAGTTGGCTGGAGTGCAGCAGTCCCGCACTACTCCCTACCATCCGATGGGAAATGGTATGGTCGTGCGATTTAATCAGACACTTATTCGTATGATCGGTACTTTAGACAACAAACATAGAGGATTGGAAATCCCATGTAAGTAGTCTGGTTCATGCATACATTGCGGCCAAACATGATAGCACCGGCTATACTCCTTTTTATTTGATGTTTGGTAGACATCCGCATTTGTCGATTGATGCATATTTATGTCTCGATAACGAAACTACAGAAAAATCCAATAGTTCTGACAATTATGCGAAGAAGCTAGAAAAACGTTTGGATTTTGCGTATAAGATAGCTTCTCGTGAAGCTGACAATAGCGCTCTTCGGCATAAGCACCGTTTCGATAGAAAAGTGCGCGAGTCTACTGTTCATGTTGGTAGCCGAGTGTTAATTCGCAATGTAGGTCTAAAAGGTAAACAAAAACTGGCGAATAAGTGGGTCAGAGACTCGTACATAGTTGTCAGTCAGCCAATTCAGATATTCCAGTGTTTAGAGTTAAGAAAGAGTATGGTCAGGGGAAAACAAAAGTTCTCCACAGGAATATGCTGTTACTTATTTCATATATCCCCAGGTTCTCAGATGTAGAGCAGTCCCAGTCCAACAAACGTGTTAAGCCCAACCCAGGTATAGAGCAGTTACATGAATCTGTTGAGACCCCAAGTCCAAACCAAATGGCATTAGACAATTCTGATTCTGAGTCTTCTGACAGCGATCATGTATATGTGATTCCACAGAGAGAGGTAATTTAAGACATGACACTGTTCAGAACTCAACTCCTAGTGTTATACAGGGTAGATAGAGCCAATAATTTTGAGAATAGTACGGAGACTGGGTCTCTCATCAATTAACATCAGAAGTGTACTATGTTTGAATTTTGCAGGGGAGAATGTCATGTGTTTTTAATAAGGTCTTGTTTTCGTGTTGTATTTTGTTTAAAATGTCGAGAGCCATTTTCCCAAGCAGGGGAGAATGTCGCAGTTGTTATTTCAAAGTTTTTATTTTGCTTATTTATATTTGGCACGCATTGCCAATCGAGCATGTTTGAGAGGTGAATGAGTGAATGTATGAATGAGATTTGGTTAGTCACGTGAGGATTTTGTTTACGGGTGTATGTTGACCACGTGTTTATTGTTTACTACTAGATTAAAGCTGACCAATAGAAATTTACGACTAAATTTCATTAATATGCATGACTTTACTAACTCACCATAAATAGCGTAAATCCCGCCAATTCCCCAACCCCATGACTTTTATCTTCATGGTAGAAACAGTGAAGTGTTCCTTTACCTTACCTGTACAAGATATTTCATATATTTTGTAATAACATATTTCTGGATACCTGGTAAGCTTCCACTTACCTTGTAATTGAAATATCTAATCATTTTATTCAAATATTCTAAATTATCGTGCGATGTTGCATATGTATTGTGTAACTGTGAGTGTGTTTGTACTTAAAGGTTTCATTGCTTGATATAATCCTCAAAATAAAAGAACCGCTATGTAGCTGAAATCAGTATTCAGCGTTATTTATTCACAAGACCCTGCGACAAATTGTTCACTTTGTTACAAATGACTGTTCAATGTTTGTTAAAGGCTTGGAAAAGATGGACTGGTGTCAAAAGAAAAATGGTGTCTGTAGTCATCTGTTTCTGCCAAACCCCACAGGTTATCTTGTGTGTGTCCCACTGGTTTGAAGTGCAGGAAGATGGCAAGCAGTGTTAAAAAGATAGCCTTCTTCCCTTCTTCATATCCACTGTAGATGATTGAACACCACTTATAGCCATTTGTTTTCCCTCGGACTGAATTGTCACACTTTCATTGGTTTAAACATGGCCGTGACTGCCTCATATATCTCTATGTAGGTTCATTCAGAATTAATATTAGGCAATATGGCCGTCATTGGCTGCCGCTTCGCCTACATCTAGATATTTCATATTATTTAACAAAGAAACCGTGTTCTTTTAAAAATTATTCAGAGTAGTTGCCCTTTGGAATTAATTTTAGATCAGAGTAGTTGCCCTTTGAATTGACGTCACATTGTTGTGTATGGAGCAGAACAATATGGCAGCATTAAGATTTACTCAATTCTCTGCAGAGGGAAAGGGGAAAATTAAAATTGAATAGCAACAAAATATTGTAAGTAAACATGGGTGAAGCGAAGAATTTCAAACAGTATTTGAAAGGTGAGATTGATAATTTTGAAGAGTTTAAATGAGTTAAATCGGACGAGATGTTAGGCAACTTGTACATGGGTTTGCATAGATCATCGCTTTTTGTGAATAAATGTGTCACTTGATAGTCCTGAAAACAAAACACTTATTAGGTTTGTAACTGACTGACTTAACAGAAATATATTGGGTTGATCAGTCTCATAGATCGCTCGACTTCGCCTCGCCATCTATGAGATTGATCAACCTGATATATTTCTTTAGTCAGTAACAAACCTAATAAGTAATAATATTGCTACATGTATATGATTTCTCCTGGTGATCTTAAACTTGATCAAAGGGCCCATTTCCTTTAAGTCTTGTTCTTTTTGTTAAGAAATTTAATTGTAAAACACAAAACCGACAAAAATTGGTATAGAGATTTGCAGAAAAAATGAAACAATAAGCGTCACTTTTACATGTTCCTATTTGTAACTGCTTAATACAAGATTTCCTGACCTATTTAGTTCCAGAGAAGTTCCTGTTGTTTGCAAGCAGAGGGAGTGTCAGGTGGATTTTTATGGATGCCAATGACATGATGGATGTCTTCCTACCACTGAAGGATTTACATAATGTCATCGCGTTAGATTACGACAATGCAGATGTTCATCAAGACGTCATTATTAAGTGAGTGAAAATAAAATCAATGTCAGATATTGACAGATAATTATATCCCCGTTCCGAAGGAGAAGGGATATACTGTTTTACCCTTGTGTGTCTGTCCGTCTGTCTTCTGTCTGTCTGTAACAAAAATTACTGTTGCATTTTTCTCAGCAACTATTCATCGCAGATGCTTGAAATCTTTACATACTCTTTGTTGAGGCATGCCATATGTTGGGATATTGTACCAATCGGACGTCAACTTACTGTTAAATAACGACTTTGTTTATTTTTAGCCAAAATTTTCAAACAAATTTTCGTCAAAGATTTCTACCAATCAGATGTCAGCTTTGTGCTAAATGACAACTTTGTTTATTTTTAGCCAAAATTTTAAAACAAATTTTCATCAAAGATTTCTTGGCAACTATTTATCGCAGATGCTTGAAATTTTAACATACTCTTTGTTTAGGTATGCTGGGATCTATTTTTGTACCAATCAGATGTCAACTTCCTGTTAAATGTCAACTTAATTTGCTTATTTTGTATATTCACATTAGAGCGGGGATATTACAAGTGAACATTGGCTCACGGTGAGATATCCTGTTCGGTCTTGTCTGTCTCTGTACATGTAGCCAGCTTTGTATGTGTTGTGTTTTTTTAACTCATGTTATGGTAGAATACTCCAGTCTATCAAAGTTGGTGACCTTGTAAATTTTATTTCAGTGGGTATCTTAAAACTATTTTTATTTACTAATTCTACTAAGTTAACAGGGGCATCAGGAGGTACATTTCACATTGGGGCGGCAAATTTGATCGATAACCAAGGGGTGGGAGTGGGGATTGAACCGAATTTGACTCAAAATAAAGATATACCGGTATATGTATTCTACGATGTGTCCAGTTATTATTTCTTTTAATGTTATATTATTATCACTTTTTTGTTGGCACTTTAATTAAGAAGCAAAGCAAAATCATTGTACTTATTGTTTGTTTCTTTACATTTGATGATAAACACATTTAATTAGAAGTTTATATCCATGTATAAGCATCAATTTTGATTAAACTTATCAGTCTCTATTGCACATCAAAAACATCCAAAAATGAATATCCATGAATCCCGTACTGACACAAATTTATTTGTGGAAAGGTTCAAACCATGCAGCTGTAGCATCTCTGTGAATTGGCAGGATCAGATAATTTTTAATCCTGTTTTTTTGTGTCATGGTAAAACATAAAATTTCGAAGTTCGTTTTGATTATAAGATAGTACAGTGACAGAAAATTATGAATTTGTGATATTTGCCTCGTCAAAATGAACCATAACTAACCATAAAAAGAACTCAAACTAGGAATGATTGAACGATTTTTCTTGCCGAAAAAACGCTTTGGAAACTTGAAATATACAGGATGGTTAATACATGTTATTCCCTCCAGTTTTGATATTGGAACAGAAATTAGTTAGTGATAATTGTATTAAGTTGTTGAAGATATATATTTTTATTTTTAGATATTTTTGCTACTTTCAGTACTTTGCACAATGATTGATATGCTCATTCATTGTAATATTCTCCGATAATTGATTATAACTTACAACTTGTTATTCATAAAAGCAAGAGACCATATATTCTTCTTTTTTTTTAATGTTTAATGCCGAAACTATCTAATTAATTCCCTGTTAATTGTCAACACACACCAGAAACAGGTATATATATATACCCCCAATCTTGCTTGTGTAAACAATAGAGTTCACACTTCGCCGCTCCATTGAACGCAGATCGCCGTTATCATCGCCGCTCCAATGAACACGGATCGCCGTTTAAAATTCCATTTTAGCCTTAATTTAAAAAAAAAAATCATTTTTTGGGGAAAATTATCGGGGCGGTGGCCGTCGCCGCTGCCACCCCCGTTCCGATGCCCTTGGTTAGCAATGTTGCTCTATGTTTTCTTCATTATCTGGTCCTTACTCCTCCAAACTTAATAAACCATGCATTTCAGTACATATACTAGTACTTATCAAATTAAGTATTAAGAAGTAAAGGACTTAATTGGGTGCTGAATGTGAGCCATAAATTTCAGATGCTGGGGGAGGTAAAAGATTTTGGAGCAGGTTAAAATCATTGCGGCAGGTGCCCTGTGATGGTCTTATTTCATATTAATTAATTAGTTGTTACCATTTGTCTTCACTAAACTTGGATGGTTCATGGCTGAAGCTTCTTGTGATACAAATGTACTAAAATTGTCTGGCTTGGATGCTGTACTAAATTTTAGCCGTAAATTCCGAATGTTGGGGGAGGTTAAAGATTTTTGAACAGGTTCAAGTTTTTGGAGCCCATGATGGCCATATTTATTATTACTGATTTAACGTAGATGAATAATACAATTTGTGATACTGACCATCACTAATGTCCATGACACTTACTGAATCTGATTGAGCCATAAATTATGGATGTTGGAGGAGGTTAATGTTTTGGAACAGGCTTATCCTTTTGAGCACATTACATATCAAAATAGCTACTGTACTTCACCAATTCAAACTTACACGGTTGATGTAAATATGTACATGAGGTTCAGAGATATTTTCAGATAGGGAGTCAAAGTGTTTGGAGCATTTCAAAGTCTTAGAGATGGTTACACGTTGAAGCTTATACTGTTCCTAACTTGTTCAGACTTGCATTGTTGATGAAACTGTGGATATGTAACATACAGGTTTTAATTCAGATATGGAGTTTGATATTCATTTTTAGGATTTATTATATAGGGCAGGTTAAAGTTTTTAAAGCACTTCAAAAAAGTTGTAATATAGGTTGTGTATTTTTTCTGCCATGCTTGTTATCTTCATAACCACAAAGAAGAAAATTGTTACCTTCATGACAGTCATTATTAAACCTAATTTCTGTAATTGTAGATGAGCCGACTTTGATGGGAGTGATTCGAAGGTAATCGTGTCTTCCGACCTGGAGACTACTGATGGTTTGGCTGTAGACTGGATAGGTAGAAACCTGTACTGGACGGACACAGGTGGGTTCCGAGTTAGTAAAGAGAACTATATTAATACTATAGGTACCTGACATTTCTAACTGCTTACCTATTATCTGAAGGTCGAGATAGAATAGAAGTAGCCAAACTTGATGGATGATACAGAAAAACAATCATCAAGGAAAGATTGGATGAACCAAGGGCCATAACCTTGTACCCAGACAAGGGGTGGGCTACCTTTATTTACCCATCATTCATTTTTAAACCATATATATCTGTACATTTAGCATGCACCTGTCTTGTGTCGGACTTCACAGGGTGTTCTCGAGTGCAGAAAGATTAGCAATTAATATGATTTGATTTAAATTGATTACTTTGTGTCCAGTTATGCAGTTAAACGTTATTGCTTTACATGTTAGACACTGTTAGACACTGTTAAAAATACATCTATCATTTTTACAAATTAATAATGACGATATACAACATACATATATACATATTAGACACTGTTAAAAATACATCTATCATTTTTACGACTTGATAATGAAGATATACAACATAGATACGTTTCTTCACAATGTTTTTTTAACAACAATCAAAGAGATTGACTATAATAATCAATTAAATCATTTCTCTTGATGTTGTTTTGGTTTAGATCTGCAAACGTTATTGCTTTTAAGCACAAAGGTCGGTTGCTGTTTGTCTCTGCAAACTTGATGTACTTCAACAACGCCGCCATATAGGAAGAAACTCTTTCTTTACCCATCATTGAAGTGGCAGACGATATTTGATACCGATGTAAATCGTACCGTCCTTTTTATGTAAAATTGTAAGAACGAAAAACAATAGAATTTTTCTTAACTCCGCCATTTAATTTTCATTTTTGCATTGTAGGCCTATGCTTTTGATCAATTCTAATGATTATCAAATAATTAATTGAGCTTGGATTTCATTATGATAATTTTTTTGGTGAGACTTTGACAGTAATATCGCTTGGACTAAGTTCCGATCACGAAATTACAGTAATTGCTCTTGGGATATAAAATTATCATTATACATCGATTGTTTTGGGGGAAAATAGCAGTTGTCGATTTTGATCGCTTGAGCTTGAGCTATGTTCCGATCACAAAATTACAGAAATTGTGCTTGGATTATAAAATTATCATTAAATATCGATAGTTTTGGGGAAAGTGGCGGCAATCAAATTCGACATTTTTTAGGTGCGTATTATACATAGGACCTGCAGGGTTTTTTTGCCAACTTTGGGGGTGCTTATTATACACGAGACTATATGGATACTAAGACTAACATATGTCCCTGTTTGGTGCTTTGCTAGGATTTCCTAATGGTTTATCCATTGACTATCAGATGCAGCATTTATACTGGGTGGATGCCAAGCTAGACAAGATAGAAACGGTGAACACAGAGCGGTGTTAATCAATGACATCATTCACCCATTTGGCTTGGCGGTGGTGAGTTTAATTAAGAGTTTAATACTGTTAAAGCCATTAAATAAGGAGCTTGGGAGATGTTTTTACCGTAAAGTATCATGTATAATACGCACTCGTTTATAATACACACCCCCCAAAGTTGGCCAAAAAATGGTGAAAAAACGGCAGGTCCTTTGTATAATACCCATCCAAAAAATGTCAAAATCAACGGCCGCCATTTCTCCCCAAACTATTTGTGTTTCATGATAATTTTATAATCAAGAGCAATTTCTGTAGTTTTGTGATCAGAACATAGCTCAGACGATGATAATCGACAGCCGCCATTTTCCCAAATAATCATCGATGTTTAATGATAATTGTATAACCCAAACGCAATTACTGTAATTTCGTGATCGGAACTTGACCCAAGCGATATTAGAGTCAAAGTCTCACCCAAAAAACACACAAGCCATTTTTATCGTAATGAAATCCAAGCCCAATTAATTATTTGATCATAGTTATAATTGATGTAAAGCGTACAATGTGAAAAAGAAAATTGAATGGGCGGAGTTTAAAAAAAAAATCTGTTACTTTTTGTTCATACAATTTTACATAAAAAGGACGGTATGATTTACGTGGGCGGTATCAAATATCATTTGACACTTCATAAAGAAACAATTTTTTATACAAAGCGAATAAGTTGAAGATCATCAAGTATGTAGAGCAACCGAGCTTAGTGCTTAAAAGTAAAAGTGTTTGCAGATCTAAACCAAGCGACATCAAGAGAAATTATTTAATTGATTTATTATAGTCAAACTCTTTGATTGTTGTTATAGATGAACACTGTGAAGAAACGTATGTATGTCGTATATCGTCATTATCATCAATGTATTTTTAGCAGTCTTCGTTTAACTGCATAACTGGATTACCCAAGAGACCCTGTGTGTTGGGTAGGTCACTACAATGAGAAATTATGTATCAAGAAAAAAAAGAAGTTGGTTGGTCACATGATCAAATCCTGTGAAGCCCAAAGGGCTTCTCAGTAGATTTGATCATGTACCAACCAACTTCATATCCCAGTGAACTTTTTAACATTGCTGTTTATTACTTATATTTATGTTTTAAAAAGACAAATCGTTCAAAACTGTTAAAATTACCGAGGTTTTATGTTTACAATAATCCAAGCAACAAGCGATAAGCACGTGCTATGATCATTGTGACGTCATGAAAAAGTTCATACAGAATTGAACGTTTTTGCTATTCTATAGGTTCATATAAGGACACATATTTGCAAACGTAAATATTAAAGGGTGTTTTTGCTAAATGTATTACTTTTAGATATTTACATGACTATTGATCTGCTTTCAATAGATAATCAAGTAAAGTTTCAACATTTACCAGCAATAAACAAGTTTTTTAAGATAGTACTGTTTTTATGTTACTTTTTAAATATATGCTTTTCTTATGGTAGTGTGTTTTCTTTGTTGACAGTACCCAGTAAAGAGAACAACAACAGTCCCGTTTATGTTAACTTGGGGTGAGTAGCTTGATGCACCTTTATTAGGTCACTTGAGTCACTCAGGTGACCTATTGCAATTGGTCTTTGTCCATCGTCATGCGTCTGTGCGTCGTGAGTTAACAAAGAACGAGTGCACTTAAGCTATAGTGAATGGGCCCTTTTTCAGTGCCTTTTTTATGTAGAACATATCAACGAATTGCTTTTTTTCTGTAAATGGATGGATATGGCACTGATGGATACTTCTGATTTCAATGCACGCTTAACTTTACCAAAATTAGCATACATTTTAAACAATTGAGGATTTTTAAATGCCCATAGATAGTCTAGATCCAGAAAAATTGTACGAAACCTATTTGAATTGTGTCTATTTAAATCAGTGGGAGGAGGCATTTAAATTGACATTACTCTGTTGGTGGATCGATTGGCTCGTTTGCTGAATTATACTTTATGCGTTATTTTATGTCTGAGAAAAAATCAAATAAAGCTTTGAAGTTGCTTTTTACCATAGTTATCAAACAAACATTTCTGGACGCAAAGATTGCATTTAAAATATTACATAAAAATAAGCGCTTGAGCTTTAATGGGTACATGTATTTCTCAAATGAAATACATGTACGTGTATGCAGTTTTAACTGCGTAGTATTATGACTTAAAATACTGCCGTCTTTCAATGTTGTGATTTTTATGATACATTTCAAATGTCACTAAACTCTCTCTTAATTCTTTCGTTTATCTTAAAATCAAGTACATTCAAATGCTATTTTGCTGACTTAGTGTCTTGATATTTCAATTAAATTAATCTCCTAGAGAAAACGTACGTTTTAAAAGTTAATGTCTAAAATATTACCAGTAGAACAGCATGAATAAAGTTAGATTTTGGAAGAAATGTTACAACTTGGGGGGGGGGGGGGGGGGGGGGTTGTTAAATATAAATGAACTTTTTTGACACTCTTGAAAACAAAATATCAAAAGAATGGAGGAAAGGTCACATGATTTATCACTTTGATAATGCAAATGCTGGAGAAAGGACAAAAAGTATACAAAAAGGGATGAGAATAAAAGTAAGTATGTGGCTGTATAAAGATTACCATTTGCTTTTTATCACACAATAACAAGTTTTCTAATTAAAGTTATCAGTTATCAAATGCATACATTTTCACTTTAATTATAGCGATTTTTGTCATAAAACACATGGATAATTTACTGATAACTCGAACAGGATCTTCTGTATCTGCGGAATCATACTGTATCCAGGGATAATAAGACTTGGGGGAGACATGCCTAGACTGGATTTTGGCTTGCAAAATATCTGGATTATTTTTTCCAACAAATATTTCATATCCACCGTCTTCACTTACATGATCAAATGAATATGAAAGAGCCTGTTTTAACTGATGTCGCAGGGTCTTGTGAATAAATAATGCTGAATACTGATTTCAGCTACATAGCGGTTCTTTTATTTTGAGGATTATATCAAGCAATAAAACCTATAAGTACAAACACACTCACACTCACAAACAGTTACACAATTCATACGCAACATCATACGATAATTTAGAATATTTGAATAAAATGAATTAAAAGTAATTTACAATAAATATAATTAGATATTTCAATTACAAGGTAAACGGAAGCTTACCAGGTAAACAGATATATGTTATTACAAAATATATGAAATATCTTGTACATGTAAGGTAAAGGTACACTTCACTGTATCTACCATGAAGATAAAAGTCGTAGGGTTGGGGAATTGGTGGGATTTACGCTATTTATGGTGAGTTAGTAAAGTCATGCATATTAATGAATTTAGTCGTAAATTTCTATTGGTCAGCTTTAATGTAGTAGTAAACAATACACATGTGGTCAATATATACCCATAAACAAAATCCTCACGTGACTAACCAAATCTCATTCATACATTCACTCATTCACCTCTCATACATGCTCGATTGGCAATGCGTGCCAAATATAAATAAGCAAAATAAAACTTTGAAATAACCACTGCAACACTGATGAACACCAAAAGTTAGCGAACATAGATACTCTTCAGTTAAAACAGGGAAATCTTGCAAATCCTCAGCAGCATCAATTTTACACATTTTTACGGCAGTTCTTCCAGTATCTTTAATGAATAAACATTTTAATGGGTTTACTTCAATTGATTTTTCCAACATTCTCTTTGCCACAGTGGAATCTGTTGGGGAATTTTTAGATAGCGGTGGTCTAAAAGCGTTTATAAGCGGAGCAACAATTCTAACGTAGCCCCCAATGAAGGGAACTTGGGTATTGGTCACTACGTTTGCCAAAAACTTCCACGTTTTCAGTTTACCATTAGCAGACTCAACCGCCCACCTGATTTTTGTAACTAAACGTGACAAGTTGGCTTCTTTTGTTGAATGTTGTTTACTTCCCTTGTGTAAGAAAAAAGGACTTTCTGATTTTAACCCAACAGTTTCGATCATATCTAAGGAGTCCCTAAACCCACGATCTAAAACTAAAATATCTTTTTCTTCGGCCCATTTCAACAACCCTTCACCTTCACGCAAATGCTAGTTTAAAATTGCGGCGGCGTTATTTTTTCCGTCAGCTAGGTAGGGACCTAGAATGTCCAATATATATCCGTATATAACACTTACCACACATACAGTCATTTTCGCCTACCCATCGCCCAAGCAGTTATGAGAGATTCTCCTTTAAAGTTTCATTTTTTCCACCCTTCAAGGGCCTACACCGTTTAGGGGGCACCTGTTTTTCACAAACAATGCAACAATAATGTTTTGGCATGGTTTTTTTTTCTCTGTAGAAAATTCTGTAGAAAATCAATGTTATTTCCCTTAACTTTAACGACTTACTTTTGTAAATTATGACAAACACAAAAAACCCTAAATATATAAAAGTTTAAATGGTAATTTTCTACAAAATACACAACCTGTACCAAAAATCACGAGACAATTATTTAAATGCGATACTAATCTACAATACTGAATTAAATAAACACCAAAAATAGACCATACAAAGTCGATGGAAAGCTATTTAAAACGTGTCAGTGTTTTACAGTGAGCACATTTGACAAACGTATACCTGGATAGATCCCATGTGACTATTTAAAATAATTTATTCAATGCGTGGGTTCAACATAGGTCACGCGGGTAATAGCTCTTGCTTGCTATAGGTAAAACCTTGAAATTTTCATATATTTTTCATTTTTTAAGTACCAGCCTAACGTAGTACAAACTTCTTATTCACACAAGAGTTTTCTAAATGTATAATGCATATTTTTTCTTTTCCACAAGTTTGAACTCAGTTAGGCTGACACTAAACAAAGGCTTTGAAATGAATGCCCGTCCTCGATTTACTATACAAAATCACGAGTGTTGGCTGACCCCTACTATGTTTTAGAGCTTCGTGCTTTTTATATACAGTAAATTCAGCGCTAAAACTTGTTGATTCTTATGGATTAGATATCAATAGGTGATGTTAGCTAAAAACTTATGCTTAATTTGAATCTTAATTTTTTTCACTTTTTACCGGGACCCATAAGTGTACTCGTCCTTTACATTCTTTTCATACAGCCTTCGGCATATCGGAGTATCAATATCAATAGCATATTTCTTGACCAATATCATGCGGGCTCGCTATTCAAAGAATTTAAAACCCATGTGACATCACTAGTATAAATAACCACCGCCATGCTTAAATCGCTCATATTTTTCTTGGCGCACGTCGTGCGGGCTATAAGGTATTATCTGAGAATTTTTTGATTAAAATTAGAGTTAAGACGATGTCTTAACTTTGAGTGTTTTATACACGTATTTTTTCAGTGTGTTATTGTTTCTCAGACGTGGTCTGGGGGTTTTCACGTGGTGCACGTGAGATACGAGTTTGTTATTGAAACTTACATGCATGTCCTCGACAGAAAATTCTGACGTTTTATCAATAATGGCAGACTCGGGTGATGAGTCTTTTGAGGGCTTTGATAGTGAGGACATTAGAGAGGCAGAGAAGAGACTGGCCTCTAAAATGAATGAAATACGGTCAACTGCAGGTTCTGCAGTACAAAATATTACCGAACAAGGGCCTTCAACTTCGACAGCGAAGCCGTCTTCAGCATGTAAAAAAGGTGGCAAACGTAAAAGTTCGAACAAAAATGCCACGAAAGCGAAGAAAAATAAAAAGGCTGACATTTCTGGTAATGAGATTACCAATGCCATTTTGAATATGGGCACTGAAAATATTGACAAATTCAAAGAAATGATGGGAATAAATGACATCATTGGGTGCATTTATAATCTTCAGAATGAAAGATTAAATCAGTTAGAACAAGAGAGTGTCGATCTTGATGTCAATAATAATGAGCATGAAGGCTCAAGTGTAAACGATGAAAATGATTTTGACTTTTTCATTAATGATAAGGAATCAGTTGAAGTAGATAAAGAAGTTGATAATGACTGGGATATTCCAGAATGGTTCTCGTCAGACAAAAAAGGCAGAAATGTTGATGACAAATTAGCAAACATGATAAACACTCTCTGTACTAAAGAAGGTGAGACAGAGAAAATTATTGAAAGTCACCCTAGACCAGCAAATTGTACATTTTTATTAGCTCCAAGGTAAATCCCGACATCTGGAATATCATGCCAAAATCTGCCCAAAGTAGGGACTCGGGCTTTCAAGCCGTTCAGAAAACTATTGCTACAGGGATTGTTCCCTTGCTTAAAATAGCCGAAATGTCAAAGTCGAATGAAAACTTGAAGGAAGTTAGGATAAAACAGGCAGTTATTGTACTCTGCAACTCTGTCTACCAATTGTCCCAAAAGAGGAGATTTCTTTTGAGAAAAGTTTTGCCAAATAAGTTTTCTGACATATGCAATGCCACTCAGACAGTAACAGAATTTTTGTTTGGCTCAGATATACAAAAGAAAATAAAGGAGTTGTCAGATTTTGATAGGTACAAGAGGGACAAATTTACCGGTAATAGAGGTACATATAACAATGTAGGCTACAGGGGGAGAAGGAATTTTTCCTACAACTATTATTATGGCAGAGGAAGAGGCTCTAATAGACCTTTTTTAGGGGGAAGAACTCGAGAAGCGAGATCAGACAAGAGAGGAAGATGAGAGAAATACTAAATGAGACAAACACGGTAAGTGTTGGTCAAATTAAATACCATATATCTCAGTGGAAAAAGATCATTAAGGATCCATGGGTTCTGAAGACAATTCAAGGTTATGAAATTTCGTTTGATGAAAGACCTTACCAAATAAAAAAGACATCTCAAATTTCTTTTAATGACCAAGAAGCTATGGTTGTGAATGATGAAATTAATGAACTGCTAAGAAAAGGTGCAATAAGAGAAATAGATGAAAGGGATGATTTATTTATTTCTAATATATTTGCTGTTCCTAAGAAAAATGGAAAGCTCAGACCTATAATAAATTTGAAAAGTCTAAACGAATTTGTTTTATATGAGAAATTTAAACAAGAAAATTTTAATCAGATTTTGAGCATTTTACAGAAAGAAGATTTTTTCTGTAGTGTTGACTTAAAAGATGCTTACTTTAGTGTTCCAATTGCAAAAGAATTTCAGAGATATTTGAGTTTTCAATGGAATGGAAGGACTTATTGTTTTACAGTTTTACCATTTGGATTGTCTTCAGCACCCAGAATTTTTACAAAGATTTTGAAACCTGTTTATGCCTATTTTAAATCTATTGGTATTAGATGTTCCTATTATCTGGATGATTCTTTAATTATGAACCAAAGTTTGGTATCTTGTATGAAGAATACTCAACTGATAATAGATACCTTACATTCATTAGGTTTTCATGTTAATTTTGAGAAAACAGTGACAACACCATCTCAAGTAATTGAATTTTTTGGGTTGATAATCAACTCAAAGAAATCTAAAGTATTTTTACCAAGAGACAAATTGGATAAAATAAAAAATACTACTAGAAATTTATTGCAGGAAAACTGTATTAATATAAGAGAGGTGGCAGCTTTCATTGGACTCATTGTACATGCATTTAATGCAATTTCAATTGGACCCCTTTATTACAGATCTTTAGAAACAGACAAAGTTAGGGCACTGAATGAAAATAATGATAATTATGATGGAAATATAAATTTATCAGATCAAAGTAAAGAAGAAATTGTTTGGTGGATAGAGAATATAGAAATAGAAAATGGTAAACCTATTCGATTACTGCCCATAGATTTTTGATGATAGAATCTGATGCCTCTTGTAATGGAATGGGTGCTTTTTTTTAGAACAGATTACTTTAGCAGAAATTGGTCAGAACAAGAGAAAAGATTCCATATCAATTACTTGGAGTTATTGGCCATATACTTTGCGTTACAATATTTTATGGATAATGAAACCAATGTTCGTGTAGGCATAAAGTGTGACAATAAAACAGCCATCTCTTATGTAAATAATATGGGTGGAATGGTATCAAAAGATATGGATTCTTTAGCAAAAGATATTTGGAGATGGTGTTGTACAAGGAATATATGGATAACATGTCAGTATCTTCCTGGAAAATTAAATGAGGTAGCAGATTATTATTCTAGGGAAACTTCTACATCCTGTGAATGGAGTTTAAAATTAGAAATTTTTCATAGAATTACTAAACAGTTTTTTTGTCCAGATGTTGATCTTTTTGCATCAGATGAAAATTTTAAAATTCAGAAATATGTGTCTTGGTGTTTTAGTTTCAATGCATGGAAAATTGATGCATTTGCATTTCTATGGACAGGATTGATACCCTATATTTTTCCTCCTTTTCATCTATTAGGAAGAATTTTTAATAAGATTAGGGAAGATAGGGTAGAAAAAGCCATTGTTGTTTTTCCTGTCTGGCGATCCCAAACTTGGTTTCCTCTTTTACTATCAATGATTGTTTCTATTCCAGTTAGACTGCCAAGACATGCAGATCTCATGACAGAAGGAAAAAGAAACCACCCTTTGAACAAGAAAATTACTCTAGCCTCCGCAGTTTTCTCTGGAAAACCTTGCAGGATAAAGGATTTTCAAGAAACGTTAAGCTTGTCATACTGTCTTCATGGAGAGGATCAACACAAAAACAATATGACCTTGCATGGAGGAAATTTATTTTTTGGTGTTATAAACAAAACAAAAGTATATATGAAACATCTGAAAAGGATTTGATGTCATACTTGTTTTTGTTATTCAAAGATGGAAAGTCTTCCTCATGTATTAATACTCATAAAGTAGCTGTTACTCAGACTCTATCATTATTAGATCAAAAATGGAATAGAAATTCACCATTGCTTACTAAATTTATGAAAGGCTTGTTTAATTTAAGACCAAACTTGCCAAGATATAAATTTACATGGGATGTGAGTAAAGTTCTGATATATTTAAAATCTCTTTTTCCTTTGGATTCATTAGACATGAAGCATCTTACCTGGAAGTTGTGTACACTTTTAGCTTTATCAACAGCAGCTAGAGCACAAACTCTCGTAAACTTGAATATTAGGAACATGAGTTTAAGTTCAGTTAGAGTTGTTTTTTATTTTTCATCATTACTTAAGACATCTAGACCAGGAAAGTCTTTTTCTATTACTCTTGAAAGATTCAAGGATGAAAAAATTTGTGTTGTGCGTACTTTACAGGAATATATCAAACGAACGAGTAAAAATCACAAGTGTGATCAACTTCTCGTCTCGTTTAAGACCTTTAATAAAATTTCCACAAGTACTGTAGCTAGGTGGATTAAATGTGTGATGGGAAGTGCAGGAATAGACATTAGTACTTTTAAGGCACATTCAATTCGTGGAGCATCCGCCTCTGCAGCGCTGAAAAGTGGTGTCTCATTATCAAACATTTTGAACACTGGAGACTGGTCCTCATCGAAGAATTTCAGGAGATTTTATTTCAGAGACATTGAAAATGTAAATAATAATGATTCAAACTCTTTTATGAATGGTGTATTAAATTGTGATTGATGTGATTTTCCTAATAAACATGTTGATTGAATTTATTGTCAATTCTTTAAACATGCTATTGATACTCCGATATGCCGAAGGCTGTATGAAAAGAATGGACCCCTCATCCAAGCATACCCCGGATGTGATGGATGAGGGACATTCTTGGAGTACAGCCGGAGGCTGAGGAGTATCAACTTTCCCACCCATGTGAGAATGCATGGATTAGTACACAAATTTATTTTCCCCGCCTCTTTTGATACTTGTGCATTGACAATAAATTTGCTTTAAATTATGAGCGATTTAAGCATGGCGGTGGTTATTTATACTAGTGATGTCACATGGGTTTTAAATTCTTTGAATAGCGAGCCCGCATGATATTGGTCAAGAAATATGCTATTGATATTGATACTCCTCAGCCTCCGGCTGTACTCCAAGAATGTCCCTCATCCATCACATCCGGGGTATGCTTGGATGAGGGGTCCATTTTTAACTTCTTCTTAAAAACTACAAGGCCAATTGTTACCATTTTTGGTGTGTCGAAGCATTTCTATGATAATTGTGAAATTCTTGGCTCTACCTCCCCCAGGGGGCCACTGGTGGGGCAAAATATGCAAAAAAAAGCCAAATTTTCAAAAATCTTCTTCTCTACTCCCACACATGTGAGGAAAAAACTGAATGCATGGTTATGATGTCCATGAAGCCCTCTGCCAAAATTGTGAAATTCATGGCCCCTGGGTCAGGGGTTCAAGCTTTAGGGTGGGGCCACTTTGGCCATATAGTGAAAATGTATTAAATCTTAGAAAATCTTCTTGTCTACTCCCATATATATTTGAATAAAACTGAATGCATAGTTATGATGTCCATGGACTCTTCTACCTAAATTGGGAAATTCATGACCCCTGGGACAGGGCTTTAGGCCCTAGGGCAGGGCCAATTTAGCCATATAGTGAAAATGTATTAAATTTTCGAAAATCTTCTTCTTTACTCTCACACATGTGGGGAAAAAACTGAATGCATAGTTATGATGTCCATGGACTCCTCTACCTAAATTGGGAAATTCATGACCCCTGGGACAGGGCTTTAGGCCCTAGGGCAGGGCCAATTGAGCCATATAGTGAAAATGTATTAAATTTTCGAAAATCTTCTTCTTTACTCTCACACATGTGGGGAAAAAACTGAATGCATGGTTATGATGTTCACAAACTCCTCTACCTAAATTGTGAAATTCATGGCCCCTGGGTCAGGGGTTCAGGTCGTTGGGGGGGGGGCAATATGGCCATATAGTGTTAATGCACATAATGTTTAAAAGTCTTCTTCTCTACAGACACAGAACACGGGATAAAAACTAACTGCAAATTGAGAAAAAAAATTATCCTGTCATCTTTAATAATATTTCCTGTCACCTGAGTGTGTGGCAAGGGTTATGGCTGGGAAGGGGGGGGGGGGGGGGGGTATGTATTTGTCTTATTTTATTCTGCTCAGGAATGAAAGAAATGAGTTAATTCACATGTTTAGAAAAGAAAAATAATGTAGCTGTCCATCAAAGTTATCGATATGATATTGTGAAAGCATTTGAAAGGAGTTCAGGGAAGAGGATTATAACAGTTAATGGAGTTATCTTCCCTTGCTTTTTCAAAATGGAGTTATCCTCCTTCACTTGTTCATATTTGGTGTGAACATATTTTATTGTATATATAATATACAAAGGGTTCTTACAACAAGTTCTTACAACTTACTAGGTTCTCACCCTAATACATATATAATACAAATATTTACAATTGTCATAAAACATGAGATATATATATATACATATAGAAAAGGAATGGTAAAGAACAAAAATATGAAAACACAGTATTATATTTATATAAATCTGCGAGAATTGGTTATAAAGTTTTGCACAGCAGTGAAGATTCTAACATTAATTTCATAATCTAAGTTATCATTACCCCATAGTAAAGTATGCGAATCTATAATACCCAAATCGTGTATTTGGAATAGTTCGTTAAATAAAATATTTTTTGCATTCAAAAATCGTTAGCAAACAAATAAAAAGTGATATACATCTTCTAATTTCTTTCCAGATATACAGTTTGGAGAATCAATAATATTTCTTCTGTGTAAATCATAATTAAGTAAACTATTGTGCCTTAATTTTGTTAATGATGTTAGTTACTCTTTTACCATGAAGAAAATATTTAGGAACTTTTGTATCACTCGTATTATTAGAAATGCTTCTTTGAAACTGACTGATGGATGTTGATTTCTTGGTATCCGAATTTAGTGAGTTCCATTTGCTTATAGCATCTGGAATAAATGATTTTTTTATATGTATCGTGCCTAACTCTGGGAGGTATATACAGTCAAACTTGTATTAAGCAGTCACCTTTGGGAGGCACCCAAAGTGACCTCTTAACAGAGGTGACCTTTGAATAGAGACTTAGGAATTTACCATAATTAATTACCTTATTAAAACAATTATTGGAAGTTTTTATATACTTGCAATTTAGCATACTGATCAAAATGACAAAATAATTAATAGTTATTGATTTGGAATTTAATAGCATTTATTACATTTAAAAATACATGTAAGTGCAATTACATAACAAAGAATTTTGCATGCAACTGTTAATTTCTTTTTAATTTTTGAAAAAGTCTCTTATTTTCGTCTGCATTCCAGATTTGCACTTAATATTGTCTTCTGTTAACATATCATCAATATCTGTAATTTTATCCAAAATTTGGAACTCTTGCATAAACTTTTCAACATGATTATTTCTTAACCGACTGTATCTGAACTCAAAATCATACTATTAAATCTATCAATTTTCTTTAGCCTCGTCGTGGTCATTTTTGACACTAAGATATTCTGATACAAGATTGTAATGAATTTTATACATGATTGTTAGTTTAGCTATTTCCCTTCTTTTAGCCAAAGACTCCCACCCTGTTTCAAAATACAATGATTCCCTGGAGGCCAAAATTGGTAGTCCCATGACAATTCTTGCAGCGCGTAGCTGTACTTTTTCTAACTTTTCGATTTCTGCGGAAGAACAACCATCCCATACAACAGAAGAATATTCTAATATTGGTCTTACAAAAGTTAGATATAATTTAGATAATTTGTCTCTACCTAAAGTAAATTTAAGTTTCTTAAGTAGTCCTAATTTTTTGCAAGCGATATTTACTATATCACTGATGTA
Source organism: Magallana nippona (assembly GCA_033439105.1). Classification (NCBI taxonomy): domain Eukaryota; kingdom Metazoa; phylum Mollusca; class Bivalvia; order Ostreida; family Ostreidae; genus Magallana; species Magallana nippona. Next base: position 24,795,303 of record CM065926.1, read on the forward strand.
CACAGACCATTTCAAATCATCAGAAAACGTTAAACCTAGATGTTTATGAGTAAAAACAATATCTAACTGACAAATCTTGAAAAAACAGCTAGTTCTGTGATTTCCTTACGTTTTGACTTGTCAAAAAATACAACTTTGGTTTTATTAGGATTAAATTTAAGTAACCAATCATCAGACCATTTTTCTAATATCTTGAGGTCATGATTTAACACATTTTCTAAATTTCTTAAGTTTTTATCCGCATACTGGATTGAATTATCATCTGCGTATAATCTACAGAAGGACAACATATTTTGTGCAACATCATTGACATAAATTAAAAACAGAAGGGGCCCAAGTACAGATCCTTGTGGCACTCCGGCATTAACACTTAAGTTGGATGATAATACATCTTTCTACATCATCTTTTGATATCTGTTATACAAATAGATACTAAACCACTGAAAAAGATTGCCACAATTTAATACCATAAGTTTGTAATTTAAAAAGAAGCCCTTCATGCCAAACTCTGTCAAAGGCTTTTGAAAGATCACAAAAGACAATGCAACATGATTTACCCTCATCAATATTCTTAACAATACTATGATATGTCTCAATTAACTGATACACTGTTGAGTGACCGGGTAAAAAACCGGCTTGGTATTTATAAAATAATTTGTTACTATGGAAATAATTATAAACATGTTTGAAAACAATTCTCTCCATTATTTTACTTACACAGCTTAGTAAAGAAACAGGTCTATAATTACACGAGAGTGTAGAACATGTGCCATTTTCCAACAATTAGGAAATGATCTTTCTAAAAGAGACTTATTAAAAAGTAAACATAAAGGCTTGCATATTGTAAACATAGTTGATTTTAACATTTTGTGACTGATACTATCAGATCCAATAGCGTTGTTGACTGGCAAAACAGATATAATGTCACTTAATTACTTCAAATTCTTCAATAAAAATATTGTCTAAAGTTTCGTCACATTGTAAGTACAATTCTGGTAAAACTTTACCGGTAGTCAAAATATTAGAGATTATAGATGAAAAATATTTGTTAAGCACCTCTGTCTTATCAACATCAGAAAATGCTATTTTAACATTATTTTTATCATCTGTGTATTGTAAAGGCGGAATTTCACTGGCTGTTTTTGTTTGAAAAACATCTTTCAGAAGTTTCCAGTATAGTTTGTTATTGCTTTTACTAGAGTCATCAATAAAAGTTTCAATGTTGTTGTAGTAGTTAGAAAATGCTTGCCTTTTCATATTGTTGACTTGATTTCGAACTTTTTTATATTTTGACCAGTCGCAGATTTTGTTAGTTTTCATTGCAATGTTACGTAGACGTTCTCTAATCCTAATTGTTTTACTAGGGTAGAATCGAACCATGGCTTATCCCTAGGTCGAACAGTAATGCTTTTTTCTGGAATACACTCGCATACACATTTAAGGAAATGATTAGTAAAATTTTCAGCAGCGACAGACGTTATCGGCTTTGGATATAAGCATCACAACCTCCACCACTATATCATAACGAATCCAGTACTATTTTATAAAAGTCCACTAGGGGATTATATGGAGTGTTATGATATTTAATTTGATCCTCGAGATCTTAGTTCCAACATGCCCACACCTGGCGGGTGCCCTAGCCAAGGTGTTACCCTGGAAAGTCTCCTCCTCTACATGGGGAGTAGCCCGTGTCCCAGTCTGTATAAAAAGAGGAGGCAGAAAGACAGCTTCCAGATGACTACTCTTTTATTAAGATATAATAACAATTTAATATTACATTTTGACAATAAATATCAATATTAATTACAATGAAGTTTATCAACATTAATATTTATTACAAAAATCCCTGAAAATAAAATATTATTTGAACCCCCTGAATCTATTAACTTTACTCTTGAGAATGCGCACAAGTATATTTATTAATCTTACCTGTATAAAAAGAGGAGGCAGAAAGACAGTTTCCAGATGACTACTGGAGAGCTGTGTTTCCCGCACACCCATTTTATACGCACGGACACTGCGCTACAACATTCTCATCCTAATAAGTAAATGCGATCAAGTGCATACTAATGATCTGACACACCGTCGTCAGCAGTAGCATTTTATTTATATTTCTGACCCGGCGTCGACAGGCTCATCACTGGACTTAATAACACATTTCTCCATGAACATAAATAAACATCCGCTATCTATATAACACATGTACCAGGTACTTTAACCAATTTCTATAGAATTTCCGTTATGATATAAGAGTTGACCATTTACTTTCTTTAATCATTAGATTCAACCTATCAAAGTGAGCATTTTTGTAATCCCAAATTTTATTTAAATCACCTGCTTCAAACTATACCTCAGAACAAGCGAAATATGTGTAGCCTTGTGGTCACTAACAGTAGAGTCAATTTCAATAGTGCCTGCTTCGCCTACTTGAATATCTATTGTTGTGAGAATAGGGTCAATAAGTGTACGTGTCGTGCTGGAAATTCTTGTTGGTTCGTGGATGTTGTTAATTAAACTATAGTTGGACATGACATCGACAATTGGGTGTGATTGGGGAATATTGAGAAAATCAACATTTAAATCTCCAACTATGACTATTTTGTCGAATATTTCCCCAACTTTATCTAAAGACCATAAAAAATTTGTCCAAAATCTATTGTCAGTGTGAGGAGGACGATATATGCAACAAAGGAAAAGGTTACAGGTATGGTTTACAATTTCTATCCACAAACATTCTATACCGACTGGTTCGAATTCTGCGCGTCTATGTATCTGAACAATATTTGAAACATATATCATAACCCCACCCCCGTAACAATTTCTGTCTTTTCTATAAATAGTATTAAAACCGTCAAGCGTCAGACTATCATTCGACACAGTGTCATCGAGATGAGTTTCGACAGTAAAGCATAAGATGTCGAAATCATGAACTAAAGTATTAAGATGAGCAATTTTGTGTCTGATACTTCTAATATTTAGGTGAAATATGTCAAGGACATTGTCAGTCATTGGTCCAGGATTGACCACAATATCACCGGATATCATCAAAATAAATATGAAAAATTGTAGGTAAAAATTGATTAAGACTACAGAGTTATCCCTAATACATATTGCAGCATTTATGATGAGAATGGCACATGATTTGAATGATGAATACAATTTCAAGAATTTATAGAAGAAAGTGGTGGTCTTTGACAAACATCTGCATGAAAAATAGAAAGAGCCGATTGCAGCACGGTATTGCTCAATAGAGTTAACCATTATCAAAATGTTGGAATTTGAAAAAAAAGCAGGTAACATAAGAGGCTGCAATCAGTAGAAAACAATAATGCCATACAGAAAAATAATGCCTATAGAAAAATTGCGCAAAAAAGTTAAACATAGAAATTACAGAACATGTACTATGACAATTGGTAACGTACTGTTCAAGTGAAATCTTAGAAAAAAATACAACAAAACAAAAATAAATTTTACAAATGTGAAGGTAAACATAAAATGAAAAAAACAAGGATGGGGAAACGAAACAATTGCTTTTGGAAAACTCTCCATTTGAACGAGTACAAAAGCACAATTGGTAAATGAAAAATAACAAAAAATATGTACAAAATATGTGCGAACAGAGTAGTTGCATAAAAAGAGTTGATTTGTGTGTAGATGAAGAGAAACGTTATGATGAATAATATTTAGATTTATATATCATTGCTTATATTTTACTTCATTGAATTACAATGACATGTAAATTTTAACATCTGTAGAATAGTGCATTATGTGTTTAAACTGGTGTGATATCTTTAGTGTTATTAAGAGGTAGTTTCTAAAACAATAGCACTGAGTTCACTTTCACAAGATGAGTGGAGAAGGTTGTTAAGTATATCACGGTAGTGAGGCCATCAGTCATTGTCTTGAATGTCGTGGTCAAATTGAATCAGGTCTGATTCCTCGCGAATGTGATATACTTTGCCTTTGATATCTTTGACCGATATTTTACCGTTCGATGACCACACCTTGCTTAGTCGACCGCGACGACACAGTTGTCTACATAAATACATAAGCCTGTCTCGGAATTTGGTAAGGTCTTCATTGATCCGGATGTTCTTGGTGTCAGTGTGTGATCGCAGTTTTATCAGATCCTTTAGGATTCCGAATTTCGTGTCGACAGATTTCAGTCTGGCGATAATCTGTCGGGGCCCATTTCGCGGTTTTCCTACCCGGTGGGAGTTTACAATGTCGTTCGGAGAGAGTTCGATCCCAGCTTTGGTTGTGACATCGATGATTTTAGTTTTTGTGTCTTCAGCTGAAGATTTCGGGGCCCATTTCGCGGTTTTCCTACTCGGTGGGGGTTTACAATGTCGTCCGGAGAGAGTTCGATCCCAGCTTTGGTTGTGACATCGATGATTTTAGTTTTTGTGTCTTCAGCTGAAGATTCAGGAATGCCCGAGATGCAAATCAAAGGTCGTCTCCCATATTGTTCCAGTTCGTCTAACTGCATTTTAAGCTGCTTGTTTTCATCACGTAGTTTATCAACCTGGGTACATAATGGTTTGACTTTTTCAGCTATCATCTGTGACATTTCTTCTTGGAGAGACTCTCTTACGACCACTCTCACAGCCTCAGCTATTTTTGTTCATATTTAGTAATAAATCATTAAATACACATGTATAATGTAATTAATAAGTTGTATGATCAAAATAGTTATGCAAGTATTTTATCATTTGAAACAAAAACAGTTTTTAAATTTCTTAAAATAAACAAGTACAGACTTGTTAATAGTAAAGTAATAAGTAGTATACTAGCCACCTTGTTTTAGTTTATCTATGAAAACTTATAAACATAAAACCTATTTGGAAAGTTATCATACCTGGGAAAAAAATACTATGCATGGAAGCTGTGCTCCTTTTCAGTAGCAGGTCATACACTCTGATATGAGCAATAGGTCTTGTGCTAAACTATAGGACTAAGAGTCCATTCCAAAAGAATTAAGGCAGGGAGGAAACTCAATTAAATGCATTTATGAGATTCCTCCACAATTTTTTGTATGGGCTTTGGTACTTGGGTGACCGTTAAGGCCTATTGGCCTCTTGATGTACATATCATGATGAATCTTCTATCCATCAAATTCTGTGTCAATTCTTAGTTGTGAACATGCTGGTTCTTGTGTTGAGGAGTGTAAAAGCATCAATGTTAAAAGTGCTTAGTATTTGTTTTTATTCAGTTTCAAAGGCTCACATAAGGAAATAATTTACTATACATGTATATGATATGTGTAGCTTTAATTAAATTATTTAGCAAGACTCTGAGGAGAGAATGATGAAGAAAAGTGAAGTTTAATGCATGAACAAAAATTTATGATCAGATATATACCCTAATCAGCTAATGTGACTTTTAAGAGAGAAAATTGACACTAACATACCTACCCCAAAATAAATGTACATGGAAATTTTACATGTTGACGTACAGACTCAACACTAACCATGAAGTTGCATCATGCCCACCTAAAGAAGAGTTTCCTTTAAGGATATTCCTAGAATATGATCTAAAAGTTAATATGTTGACCAAAAATAAGGCTCTAAATAAAATAAAAAATGAAATTTCAACAGAAATTGTCATTACTTACATGTATAAGAGCTATATAATTGACCAGTAAGTTCATTCTGATTAGTTATTTTCTTGCATAAGACCTTCAAGATAAGATTTAACAGTAAGGTAGTGGCAATTCTCAAGGCTTCTGTCTGAAAAATAAGTGTCTGAGATTTCACGATATTATGCGGATATTAATTCCTCGCGTTTAATTAGGAATCTACGGTATACCAGTGTTAAATGTTATACATGAACTTTTTGAACTCTGAGCATGTAAAATGTGATTTTAATTTGGATATTTATTTGTTTGTAATTTCAGACAATATGACAAAGAAAGCGATTATAGCCATGGCATTGGGGATCAGTCCTGATTTTTTTTTATCATTGCTGTTGTGGTTAGATAAAGGAGAAGGTATTAATTTTGAAGGATTTGTCATATACAGCATTAGATATGAATTTTATTCCTCATTTTAACTAAATGCATAATGTCATTAAAAAGAAGGATGATTTGAAATATTGTCCCCTATTAATTGTAGGAAAATTTCTGTTTCATTTTGCTTGTACTTTTATATACTGTATGTACCCTCATACAATCCCTTTTTTGTCCAAGGTAAAACAAGCACATGGAAGATGTACATAGTTATTTATGGTTGCACATTTAATCTTGGTAGACTCTTAGCTCCGCTCCACATTTGAAAGCCCTTAAAGTACACGACCAGAATTAGGTACATTTTTCTCCTTCAGCTGGTCAATGTATTTTGTCAAAATCTTTATGTGAAAGGAGAAGAACGTTCCTCATTGGGCACATATGTAACTTATAACTGCCAAATAAATGTTTGATATTTGGATATTTCTTACCGGTAGTAAATGTGTACATTTGTGTTATTAAAAAAGTTATTCAAATATTTTTACAGGAAAAAAAGACGAACATATGAAGTTGGGCAAAGTGAGTTCTCCTCCCTTACATACTCTAACCCAGAAGACAACTCTACCAGAAGACAAGCACAGAGACCATTAATGTGGACAATAGCTCACTTTCAGGCTCGCAAGAATGAAAAATATTCAAGTTTAACCAAAAAAAAGGTCAGATTTATTTGGGAGAGGGGCTGAGTGATGTATTGATATGTTAAATTTAATTCATTACAAGCAATGAAACTTGCTGTGTTTGTTAATGTGAATATTTTTGCAAAAATAGGAACATTTTTCAACATGCAATCAAACAATGATTTTATATCCAACAAAAATCAATCTAGATACATGTATATTTAAAATTTAAACTATACTGTATAAGTTTCACAAAATTTTCTTTAAAAATTTTACCAAATAGTACAAGAGCATAAAAGATATGTATCTGACTGCAAATAGCAAGAAATCATGCTGTAAAGATTTTTTATTAAAAATTCTCTGTTGAAATAGAATTTAACTGTTGATGCATCATTTTATTTTCAGGAGATAGTAACATTTCTTTTGCCATCTAAAGACATAAAGACAAAGGGATAAAGAACTCCGAGAAAGCGGCCCTGGTCACTCAAGTGGACACACACAGTGCCAGCCACTCCCAGCACTCGCCTCACAGGGTGTTCAACAAGAGGATGTTCAAACCAAAGATTTCCAAAGAGGCCAGAGCCTTAACCCCAGATGTTCCCTACAAACCAGTTAAAGTCTGCAAAATATCTTACTCCATGTCATACTACAGAAAAATGTCTATAAGCAACATTCTGTGACATACTGCTTGGAGTTCTAGTATTGAAACAGATCTATGGGATTCACTGCAGCTTGTGCTTGGAGCTTGAAAATATCAAGCATGGTGTATTTATACATTTGAATTTGAAATTCTAGTGATTCAAGTAGGGACAGCTAGAGTTGTGTGACACACTGCTGATGCACAAAATCCCACCAATTCACCGACTGCTGTACTTTTGTTTAATATTATGATGAAACATCATAGAACAGTTTCACTTAATATTAGACTTTTAGATCTGCTCAGAAACTATAATATACAAAGTCACTGACTTACACATCATTCATGTGTATAGTTTATTCTCTTTATTTACAGCATTGTAGTCCTATATACATGTATATATGAAAACACAAAAAAGTTCCAGCTATTTACACTAGCCAGCTGGATCGCTGGGGAGACTGCCTAGGAATATGTTGTTCTCTGAGATTGGAGCTATCAGTGTGGATGAAGTGTGGATGTACTTGTTTGAGTGGAATTCTTGTTGCAACTTGAGGTCTAGATGTAGACTTTTTTCATGTTTTAATTATTCAAAATAATATGATGTAGAACAGTGGTATTTTTTCGTCATTTTAGCTCACCTGCTTTTGACATCACATGAGTGACTCAGGCCTCTGGCCTCTAACAAAATTAATAATGAATGTACATGTACTTTGATTGTACATGTATTTATAGGTTTGTTCATAAATAGATAGCTGTTCTTTTACTACAAGTTTTCATAATTTTCTTTTAAAGGACATTGTCATGATCGATTTTAACAATTTCATTTCTACATTATTTATAGTCATTATATATTATTTATGGCCATTTATGATGTGTGTCTAACTTGGAATATGAGCAATATCTTATGAAACCATAACCAATTTTGTCAAATTTGTAACACTCATTTAATTAGTCCAGGGGCTTTTTGAAGACCTCGTAAGTTGTCAGAACTTGTGTCCTAACCATTTGCATATGTATGTTATATATATATACAATAAGATATGTTCAAATCAAATCAGTCCAGGGGCTTTCATTTATTTTGTCAAAAGTAAGGTTGTAGTCCTTAAACAAGGAGAGTTAATAAGGGTAATATTAACAACAGTAGCAGTTACTTGAGCCACGCGAAGCCTCTGCTTTGTAAACCAATTTTCTTTTTTAAAAAGATTGGGAAGGGAGTATTTTCTTTTCTCTTTTAAAAAACCCAGATAATGCATGCTTTTTTGTTAGTAAATATGTAAAACATAACATTATGAGCGTACTGTTACTTCAAGTACAGTTTTGATATTAAAATGGGTCCCTACATAGCAAGTTTTTAGTTATTTAATAATTTAAAAGTAATGTTTTACTCTTAGAATTATTTGTATGATGTCCTGGGTAAATAAAAAGACCAATGTAATGCACGTCTTTCCTGATTATTTTTCCAACCAGAATCTCCACAATATAGCATTGAATGATTTATTTATGACGTTGTCATGACAACAAATGCCGTAAGGTGAGCAGACAAATAGAGTAACGTGCGTTTGCGCTTTATGACAATTTGTCTGCTCAACTGATGGCAGTTATTTCATGACGAGTCAAAAATAAATCATTTAATGCTCATATTTACATTCCCTTATTGATGAAATGTATTGCTCTATTAAATAAATTGGTATTAACTGGAGATCACAGAGGGAGTAAATTAGTAACAGCTGTTTATAAAACTGGTTTACACTGGTTTTCACATAGACTGTTGAGATGAGCCTTGAAAATATAATCCATGAAAAATAACTCTTGAAATTTTGCTATTAACAATGGAATCAACTTTATTGTTGAACATTGTAAAACATGGTGTTAACAACATGCATGTATGAATCATATTTTTAAACCGATAATATAGAAATCAATGTTTAGAAACTACTTATGTAAATTACATAAAATACATACGCAGTGATTGGGTTGTTGCATTTAGAGGCATTTAAAGATCACCGAATATAAAGGAAAAACAGTAGAATGTAATATAATGTACATGTACATGTATACTTGTACTCCCTTTTTCATAACACATTTTCAGCAAAATGCAACATATTGGAGATATTAATACATTGATCAAGCAAATCAAGTTTTAAATCCATGTTTTTCAATGAAATATTATTTGAGAGTCAAATTACATATTTTATTTTCTTATATAAATTGTTTTGTTAGGATAGAAATGAAAACTATTACAAAATTTGACATTCTTTTATAATTTCATTTGAAGACAGTGTATAGAGTTTAAAATTTGCTCTCCATAAATACATAAGATTAATCTCTAATGAATTATGGCCAGTAACGCCAATACAACATCTTTTTATTTAAATGAAAAAAATTATCTGTGAAAATAAATAAAAAACTCTTTTTGTGTTCATATTTAAGGGCCTCAAGATGTTTCAATGAAAAACTAGTACCCAGTGAGTTACTTTTGGTATTTATTCATAGTCAAATATATCTGTAATTTAATCAGATTTAGGGCCATCATACTTTGTAAGTTGGGGAATCTTCCTATAATGTTAGGTACCCATCAAAGATTGTGCAATATATAGCATGATATAAACAATGCAGTCAAGTTCAACACAACAAATGTCATCAGGCCTGAATAATGAAATATGTGGAGAATGGACAAGAAAGCATGTCAAAAACATATAGATTCCTAAATACACAATGAACATATGTTCTGGTATATCCAATCAAAGTATATCAATGATTTATAAAAATGTACCCAGATAAAATGTAATTCTTATAACTCTCCACATGGTAAAGTGTAAAAGCTCTGACAAGTTGATTATCATCTCATAAAATGAAACAGCATTCTATCTGAATGAATGAAAGCATGAAGAGAGAAATAAAGGATTTGAATTCACAAATCCAAAACCATAAATAACAAATTCAAAACCATAATGTCATTTCTTTTCTAAAGACATATAATATACCACAACTAATTACATGCTACAAGTCAATATGTAATGAATAGCATATGCACAGATATCTTAGCTTTGACAACCTATTTTGCATCAACATTCATAAAAATTGAACTGTTTTCAAACAGATGCAATAATGTCACAAACAATAGATTGTAATGGGTGTGATTTCACAAATTTTTGTGCAGTATCATTTAAGTCCTCATATCTAATCCATGTAGCTTTTTGAGATGGTTCCCCTACAAAATGATCGAACAAGGTATTCAACATCATGGCCAGAACCTCTTTTTCATTTACAGGGCTAATAATAACTTTGTTCAATAATTCAATCAACTACCTCCCTCTTATCAGGTGAAAGTCTGTAAGGTTTATGGTGTTTTGAAACAGCATTTGGTTTCAAATGAAACGTGTGTTCAACAAGAGATGTAAAACCTAAAGAAGGGTTTTCTTTTGTGACAAAAATATCCCAATATTGATATAAACACTTTTTCAACATATCACACTGCACACAGACAAATTTTTCTGAGCAAAATCAAATATGATATAGATGTGTTAAAATCATCACATGTTTTGTTTTCTTCAACAAACTCATTTGGCTGACCCTTGACCTTTTCAACATTATTACAAAGATTGACATTCATACCAACATTTTTCTCATGACAATCAACAGGTAAAATGTTAAAAGACCCATCAAGAGTAACAAAATCAGCAAGTACTTTACCTCTGTGTAAAGTTACAGATTTGTCAGAGGGATTTAAAATTTTCAGTAAAATACAACCAGTATTATGTACAGTGACACAGATCGAGCAACAACAAGACCAGATTTTGACATAAATTTGCTGCTGGTACATACACCTTGTAACCCTTGTAACAGTGTGTTTTGGCAATATACCCTGAACAATACATTCAGAATTTTGCTGAATAACGCATTGTTTACATTTCACTTTCAGTGTTCTAGTACCATAATATTTTGAACAAAAATCAAGTACAACATTGTTTTTGCACATTAACTCTGTGCCAATAATCAATGGGTGAGAAGCGTCCCACATAACATGTACAAAAAGATCATGTTTACCATGCACTGAAGAGCAATTAACAATAGCAGTGCCTAAAATACAAACATCGTGAATCAGCAAGTTGAACAAAACTACACGAGTTTTCATGAAAATCAGATTTCAAGTGATTAGGTAAACTTTGTACAAAGCATTGATTGCACACCCAGAATCTAACAATGCAGCTATTTCTACATCATCAAAATAAACAGGCAGATACATAAATTGTGAGTTAATACAATGAGTAGAATTTTCACAATCTGTGTCATTATTAGCACTATCTGCATGCAACCATGCGCATCATGTCAGTATTGGTTGCATATTTGACACTGGACGACTGAAAGCGCGGTTCTGTGTCCTGTCCATAAGCACTTTCGCTGAATGTGGCCTGGACCATTACAACGATGACAGGTACTGGTACTTCTGGATCGACGTGGTACACCACTCCCACGAGATTGGATATTAAGGTGATCCTCCATCAACTTGCGGAGTTGCTGAACTTGTTCCTTCAATTCGTCCACCTCTGTTGAGTGCATGGAACTGGGCCTCACGGCGGAAACCTTTGGAACAGATTGGGATCCTAGAAAATTCATATGGTATCCTGCTGCCTCGCCGGACTTGGCGGAAACAAGGGCTGCCTTTAAGGATGTGTCCATACCAGCACGAACGAAGAAGGCCAATGAAGGTGGCAGACCTTCAATAAACTGGAATAACATATCACGGTCAAGCTTTCCAAGTCGCCTGCCTTTTTCAATTATCACACTGTGGAAATCATCAAATGACTGTGTTGCACCTAGCTGAAGCTTGTTAAAGGCAGCGGATTCAGCCATCAAAGCTGGGTCATATATGGGTCACATACTGTTTTTTGAACTTTTTCAAGTAAGGTATCCCAGCACTGTTTGTCTGTGGAGGGGAGTGAATAGTACCAAATCTACGCAGGGCCAGCCAGGTGCACGTGGAAAGCAGCAATTTTCCTGGCATGGGATTGTTCTAAGTCTTGTTGCAAGTCCATAAATTGTAAAGTCATAAAACTCTCAAATTCAGCCAGAAATTTTTCAGCATCTTTGTGAGAATATCCTGAAAATTTTCAGATCGACATTTTGTCGGTGATCATGTTGGGTAAAACAAGGATACAGGTATTCTTTGGATTATCAGTAGCACGTGTGGTTATGTGTCTTGGGGTGGAAGAAGTATCACACTGATTAGAATCACCAGATATCTCAAATTGGTAAATATTACTCAAGTCAGGATTTAAAAGCTGATCGGGATTCATTGCAGGATAATAATGTTTGATGTCACTATGTTCACTTGCCTGATACTCGAGATCGTCCCCGTGGTCGTGAATGGCGGGGAAAAGGTACTAGGTTATCGTCCACTTCAATTACTCTGAACGTGTCATTCGCCGCTTCAGATAGGTTGTTGTAAACATGTAAGTTTGAATTCTCCACCATGTTACAGTCGCAGGTTTGGGGAAGTGAGAGGCATAAATAAAGTCATCACGAAACACGTGTTAAACGTACAAATCCTGCCATTTTATTATATACCGGAAACTGCAATTAATATAAAAAGAAAAACCCAAAACGTGCAAGACATATTAGTTCCGGATTTGTGACCTGACCTCACTGACCTGACACCTAATATACAACACTAATGAAAATAAAAGATTGTGATACATGTATCTCTAATACTTAATTGACTGTCGCCCCAGAGTATTAAAACATGGGTGTTTACAATATTTAAATTTAGAATTTGAAATATTTCGTTAAACAAAGCATTACTCAAATCTGCATTCTTAACACATTTGATAAATGGTGATAAATACCCTCAGGTTTTCCATGCACATGACCTTTCTTTTAACGAATGGAGTCGATTTGACGAACATCCAATGGAAGTGGATTCCATTCATGTATACTAGTAACAGTATGAACAAATAAAGATTCATATGATTGTAGATATTTTGGTATACAATAATTCTGTGCATTTCTAGTACGATAATGAGATGAATTAAAAGGCTTATTTGAAAAAATACCCGTAACATAGGTAGGTAAATAGTTTTTAATCTAGATGCTTTCCTTCTATTACATAATGTATCCAACACAGTTTCAAAATAAAGTGATTCATTAAAAGCAAAATTTAGTAACACCAATGACTATTCTTGCTGCAACCAATTGTATTTTTTTCTAATAGAAGAAAATCCTCTCCATACATCATGTATATTCTAACCGAAGCTTACATGAAGTAAACAACAATGATGATAATTGGTGGTTAAGTTTAAATTTGAGCTTTTTCATTAGTCCTAATTCCTTCTTCACATTGGTTGTAAGATTTTATATGTAAACTGTCCATGTGAGGATCTTTTTCTGACTCTCTCTCAATCTGTCTCTCCTCTCTCTCTCTCTCTCTATCTCTCTCAACATTTTACATTTTTAATAAAAATTAAAACAAATTCCTAATTTAAGCATAGACAATTAGTTAACTGTTTGATTTTTGTCCTGTGTATTTCAAATATTCAATCTTTCTATCTGTTTGTTTCCCCCCATCTCTCTTACTTCTTTTCTCCTTTGTTCTCTCTGTCTGTCTCTCTTGTCTGTCTGTCTGTTTCTCTCTCTCTCTGTGTCCCTTTCTGACTCTCTTTCTCTCCTTTTTGTCTCCCTCTCTCTTTTTTCTCTCTCTACATTTTCTACAATTTCTAATCAAAGGATAGACAATTAGTTGACTGTTTGATTTTTGTCCTTTGTATTTCAAATATTCAATCTTTCTTTTTGTTTTCCCCCCAATCTGTCTTACTTTTTTTCTCCTTTGTTCTGTCTGTCTCTTTCTCTTCTTCTCGGACTCTCAATGTCTCTCTCTCTCTTCCTTCACTATTTTTTCCTTCCCCCCCCCCCAATCTCTCTTACTTTCCTTCTCCTTTGTTCTCTCTCTCTCTCTCTCTCTCTCTCTCTCTCTCTCTCTCTCTCTCTCTTGCAACTTAAGTACAAAAAGCTAAGAAAGTTTTCAACTGAATTTAAAAATCAAATTGATTTTGCCAATTTTATATACTTTTAAGAGGGCGTCTACGAAAAAACCATGCAGAAAAAGCTATTCATGTTAGGTTCTTTATTTTAGCTAGTTCCTTTTATCATAATTATCAATTTTAATGTATTTTAAGCATTTCCTGTGAATTTGGTCAAAATCTGGTAATTGCTATGGATTACAGCACCCCCTATGGTTGCCATTAGCAACAATTCCATAAAGTAGTGAAAATCATGAAGAAAATACCTAATTAATGAGTAGCTATATTTCGTTTTGAACAAATTTCAATAGAAAATATATTTGACAAACATACATATATAAAGAGTGTTTATCATATGCATCATATAAAATTTTAAATTCTGAAAGCACCAAAGACAGACAATCTTACAATCTCATAATGTTCTAAAAATAGAATTTCACTGATCTTATGTCTTAAAATTCTATAACACCTGATACACACTTTAGAAAAAAATTAATTTCGTATTTTCTGGAAAGTCTTTAAATAGCATATTTTCATTAAAAAGGAATTCTTCAGAAAAGAAAAATCTACAAGCTATGCTTAAAACAAATATACATTATTTTTATCAACAAATCCATTTTTATCAACAAATCCATTTTTAACCCACACAGGAACTACATGTTTCTCTGTTATTTATAAAAAAAAATTATTGTAAAATCATTTGATAATGTGAACATGAAAATCTGTTTTTTGTAACTGTGCATTATGTTTTCAAAAGAAAGATTAAAAAAAAGATTTTAAAAAACCAAAACCAATATCATAGAAAGACCCTCAACTGTCTCTCATTATTTTCTTAATACACGTACATTTATTAAATTTGAAAAGTTGTCATTTTTGCCGAAAAAAAAAAAATAAATCTAAGCTTAATTAAAAAAAACAGTCTTGTATACATACTGTTAATAAATATTATTTGATAAGGTCAATAGTGAACTATTTGCACTTTATATAAAGCTTAAAAAATAAAAAAAAGTATTTTACACAGTATTTCTATTAGAATAATTAATTGCATCTAAACAGGTATTACAATTTGTTACATTATACATGTAATTAAAGCAATATTCATTGAAGATGTATAACATAGAAAATCAATAATTAAGGAAGGAGTCTTTTCTGGTATTCCACTTGTCAAAAGTAAATTTGATTAAATGTTCATTAAATGAAGATGAAAGGAAATTGAAATATCATATTTTTCTATATTTTTACTATATTATACAACTTGGCATAGAAATGATAATCAAAGTTTAGAATTTTAACAAGGACTATATTTTTGGTGGAACATTGGCGTAGGAGAATATCACGTTTTTTGCAATTCAGATTGCTAAAATCGGATTTTCTCTCTTATCAAATGGTCAATATATTAGATTTACTGTCAGTTTATATTTTTATGTATAGTCTTTATAATATGTAAAAATCAGAAATAATTTGTTATTGGAAGCATAGTAAAATAATCAAAATATCTTCAAAACTTAAGAAAATTTGAGGAAATGCGGGCTAAGCAATATCAATTTTAGATAAATATTTATTTCAATTTAGTAGTATAAGCTGATAGACATTCTGATAATCTATCATTTCATTGAAGAATACAAACTTCATATCTTAAACAGATGTCTACAAAACTGCAGATAACTACCTTTATTTTTATCGTCCTTCAAGTTGAGAAAAAAGGTAGTGACCTTGACCTCACCTTCATGTGAAAACAAGGAGGTCAAATTTGATTAAACTGATACAATCAGTTGGTGATATGATCTGTTTGTCCATGTAAAAATTTTTCAAGAATTTCTTGTTATAAGAAGTATGTCTAATAACGAGAAGAATCCTTCCTTAAGGCTAGATTGATAAATTATCAAACTTATGATTTTAAACATCAATTTTTTTCATAAAATCACAATTTCAAAGTAATTTCATATTTAATTCAAAACCAGTATTAATGCATACCAACTTGTCTCTTTCATTTACATGTAACAATCATTGCTAAGGCTTACAAAACTTAACTAATATTTTGTACAAGAAGTACAAATATATGAAAACTTCTGGTACTTACACATGTATTTAAAATAATAATTATCAAGACACTGTAGTCATTAATTTCAGTCTGTCTTTTTATAATCATACAGGATATCTAATTACCTATGTTTACTCACAAGAAACATTCAAGAATGGCCAAAGACTATCTTAAATCTGTGTCGTAAAATTCCTGTCATTACTTGAGAGTACACAACTCTCTCTGTAGTGAAAAAATCAAACAATTTTAAATCATTATTTATCCCACCACCACATTTAAGAACAAGATATCGAAAAGTAAAACCTATTCTGCAACAATGTTGGATAAAAGAGCAAATTTAAATTGTAAAATTTTATATTTTTGAAAATTATGGAGATTTCATTTAACTCAATATTACAGTATTCCTGCTAACCTATCATTCATAATATCAATATTTGTGTAAATTACGTAAACATGATTTCCAACAATACCGGTATATTCCAGTCAAATGCATTTAATCCACAAGTTCACTGGCTATGTCTTGAACAGTATCAAAATGTTCTGCTGCCTGAAGACTACAGATGATATTTTCAAGAATTTCATCCTGCTCATCACCGACCTCCTGCAACTTCAGTCGCTTATCCATTGAAGTAGAACTTTAGAGTTTCTGCTTTTTTGTGACAAAACTGGCGAAAACACCTCTAATTTGCTGCTGTGTAAACCATTCACATGGACTAAAAAGTCTTTCCCCATCTGAGTCTTTTTCTGATCGCATCCACTTGCTTACTGTGTATGGGTTTGCCTTTCAACCAGTCTTTTCTCCTTCATCAAAAATCTCAAACAAAAACTTTTTCACAGCACTGGAAAATCCTGCACTTTTCTTCCTTTGTTTCAGTGCATATGACTGTGTTTCACAGGAGACTTCATCAGCCACTCTCCGATCATCTGTTTCAATGCTGACACTGGGTTGAGTAGATCTGATTTTACATGCCTGCACCCACATTCTTTTCGAGGTG
Organism: Magallana nippona; assembly: GCA_033439105.1. Classification (NCBI taxonomy): domain Eukaryota; kingdom Metazoa; phylum Mollusca; class Bivalvia; order Ostreida; family Ostreidae; genus Magallana; species Magallana nippona. The sequence continues at coordinate 24,812,613 of CM065926.1, forward strand.
TCCAGTATGTTGTCAGCCTCTCCATTGTCGTACACATGATTACCAACAGCTAGGTGTGTTTAACAGTTGACTCTCTTTTCTGAAATCTTACACAATCAGGATCACAACATGACAGCAAACGACTTGTAGTTTTCTTTTGTCTTGGTTTCTCAGTGGGTGGTTTGGGGTTTGCAACAATCTGTTGTGAAAAAAAAATAGAAGTATTACATGCATGTTCACTCAAATGTATAAAAATCGCAACACAAAATTGAACAATATGAAACAAATGAAACTTTTAAGATTAAAATCTTACCATAGCTTCTTGGATGTCCACCATGATTTTGTAACACTTTCAAGCTTTTCGGATGGAATAAGCTGCTCTCCAAAACCGTAAGACTTGAATGCCAAAATACCACTGTCCATAAAGGTGAAGTTGTTGTACTGGCTTATGGAGATCTGAAGCTGACCTGACAGTACAGGCTGGGTGCTCATATCAACATCAATGATGGAAGTGAATGTATTTCGCACTCCCCCATGACTCTCAAGAGCATCTTTCATCTCAAAGACATTTGTGACATTATTACCTTCATTGATGTAATTTAAGATATGCATTCTACAACTCCCTGTGCACAAGTCACACAAATCTTTGCCAGATTGTGCTTCACTAAAATTATACTCTCTGATTGTCACAAATGACTTGTTCCTTAATTTCCAAAGGCATGCCAGAAGAGGGGTACAGTGGTAGCATCCAGCATTATCAGAGCATAAATATACTTCTCTCAGATGTGGGTGACTCTCATGAGGCATCTGAAAAATGTGGGTAAGAATTTTGGAAACTGAACCAACCCTGTGTTCCATTTTGAAGAAGGTGGTCATAGGAAAGAATGTCTAATGGTTCATCATCTTCTGTACCATTTCTTCGTAAGAGGACACATGATCCATGCCAACTGATGCCTTGCTTTCCGAACCATTCACTCTGAGTTTCTCTGAATGTCTGTGGCAAATATTTCATTGCCCAGTCCATGATTATAAATCCTTGATCTTCTCGAAGGTTGTTCAGAATATCGCTCTGACATGCATCCTGATTCACAGTCCTTATGCAATGATTTCGCCTGTGCTTTTTGTGATAAGGTGTGTCTTAAAATCATTCTTCAGATGCAATTTTACAGCTTGTAATTGATTCTTGAAATCCTTCACTTTTAACTCATCAAGTCCTAATACAGTTTTTCCACTGCTTTCTCAATGATGGAAATTCCTGATTCTTCTTCACTGGCAAGGTTGTCAATACCATGTAAAGATTTAATCTGTGATGCTGCACACAGTTTTACTATCTTATATAATGTTGCTCTTGATGGAGGTACAATATCATTGTCCTGGCAATATGCAACATATGCGGTGATGAGTCTTGATGCAATCATTGTACGGATTATTTTAGGTATTTTGACTTCCAATCCTGACGAGAACTTCAAGTGTTTGGAACCAAAACCCACTGTATGAAGGTACATAGGAGCTGATATGAACTTTATAAAATGCTGAATTTTTCCTTTTGATATTCTGGCTTGAACAATTGTTGGTGGAGCAACATAATGCCCAGGCCAGTACGTAGCTGCATGTTTTCTTGCCATATCAATTTGGTGGATTGTCATACCCTCAATCATTTCCAACAATGTGGCTTTGCTATATTTATTGGCAATGAGGGAAAGAATCTGAGTTCTAGTTGTATGGTCTGCTGCCTTCTTATACGCCTCAACTACCGTGTCCGTCATTGAATCTTATTGGGATACCATTGAGCTGCTTCTGTAGCTGCAGACTACTTCGTCAACTAGATCTTGACCTTGACCAGGAGCTATGATGTCACAAATAAATTCAAAAGTAGCTTTTGCATGACGCACACAGTATGCTCTATGAAAGTATGCAAGTCTTGTAGAGGTTGGCTTGCTTGAGAGCGAAGGAACTCCAGGTGGCCATTTGTCAGCATTTGCATAGCATCATTGTACCTCTCCCTTGAAGACTTGTTCATATCTGACCAATCTGATGCAGCAGTGGACTGAGACAAATGCAATGTTTCGCTGTCTGACATATTGATGTCTGTAAAAAAATAAAATGACATTTATATAGAGGGTAAGTTTGAGACAAAAATAAACTAGAGGTACTGTGAGCAACCTCACAAATGATACCCCCACTAAGAAAACATAAGAACACAAGTATTTCTCATTTGGAAAGTCAGGACAGGCAATCTTTTTGTCAAGATTTTGCTTTTTAATTTACTTCTAATAATTTTTCATTACAAAATATGGCCTAGACAGGAATTATGCATTTTTTTTTTACAATGACCTCGAATGTGTATAAATGACCTAGGGTTAAAATCAGAACACACCCTCAAGTCATAAGCAATCTTTATGCAAGGTAGGAACTTCCAACATTTATCAATAAGAAATATAGAGCAAACACAAATTATGAACTTTTTCTTCTAATGACCTTGAATTTGCATAAATGACCTTGGATGAACATCATGACAAACCTTTAGATCATGAGCAATCTTTGTGTGAAGTATTAAGTTCTACAGTTTCTTTATAAGAAAGATATAGACCGGACAAGAATTACGCTTTTTTTTTTCTTCCTGTGACCTTGAACTTCACCAAATGAACTCGGGTAAAATTCATAACAAAGCCTCAGGTCATAAACAATCTATGTGTGATATAAAAACTTTCAATGTTTCTCCATAAGATAGATATGGACAAGACATGATTGCACAGACAGACAGACAGAGGGACAAGGTGATTCCTATATACCCCCTTAACTTTTTTGTGGGGGTATAACGATATTAACTCATCGATTTATGTTTAAATTGAACAGCTTATTTCAAAATAATACATATTGTATATATATTACATGTATATAGTACATCTTTGAGGGTTTATTACACATGAGGGGATTTTTTGTTTAACGATATATTGAATGAACGGAAAACAGTACCGTAAATTTTCTGTTCGCATAGAATAAATAAATCTTTTGAGACAAATTTATAAGGTTAATGACTAATAAAGACAATATAACAGTTAAAAGGTGGAGAGAATATCTTATCAAAGCTTTCAACAAGAGGTCCATGAGCCTTATTGGTCACCTGAGTAACTGCAGTGTGACTTTTGCAATGTATATTCATGTGCATTAATTATAATTACAGGGCTATTAATGAAATCATTTTTAATCTGGGATTGTTTAACCCAATAAACTTTCTAAATTCTAAAAATCATTAAAACAAATAGTAGCATAACATACAGTGAAATAATTGAACAAATCTTAGTACAAAAAAAATAATCGGGTGAAATTACACCACCCTACCCTATATAATCATAAGAGCCCTGCCCTAACACCAAAACGCCTGACCCAGGGGCCATGAACTTCACAATTTTGTAAGAGTCACCCTTCCTCATCATAATTATGTACTTACAGTTCATCTGCTTTATATTCAGGATCAAAGAAGAAGATTTTTTAAAAATTAATGCATTTTCACTACATAATTATTAGAGCCCCACCCTCGCGGCAGAACCCCTGACCCGGGAGCCATGCATTTCACAATTTTGGTAGAGAGCTCAATGCTTAATTACAATCATGCCAGCAGTTTGACTGCTTGATGTCCAGGAGTAAAGAAAATTTTTTTAAAAATTGCATTAATTTTGATGGTTTTAGCCCCACCCCTCAGACCCCAGAGAGGCAGGGGTCATGAATTTCACAATTTTAACTTCCCTTTACCCATAGATGTTATATGCCAAATTTGTTTGAAATTGGTTCAGTGGTTTCAGAGAAGAAGCTAAAAATGTTCAAAAGTTTACGACCGACGAACAACGACGGACAAAAACAGATAGCAATAGGTCACCTGAGTAACTCACGTGACCTAAAAATGTGATGCAAAATCATCTTTAGACTGAGTATACAGTTTCAATTCATGTTTAATACCTTATGTGTGTATTCCTACAATTTAAATGATACTGTTCTGTTCACATCTTTTAGCGTATTTTTAACCATTTGTCAATTACATGTATGTACACAGGATTTCTCCAACTGATGCATCTGCACACATGTCAGTACAGTGTATAGTTCATTATGATTCAGGACATTCTGCATATCGTGTATATATATTGTACAAGTAATATTATATGACTTCTGGGGCCCAAATTGGAATAGAATCATCTTATCTAATTATAATATATAATTATTACAGTAATTCTATGAAACGTATCATCTGATTGGTCTAACAGTCAATTCATGTGACCTGAACTAAAAACCATGTCACTAAACATACTCTGATGTCAGCTACATAATGCAGTACACATGCGCAGATACAGATTTTTTTTCGAGGGGGGAGGGGGGGTCCGAACCATACTTAATATTTTCAATAATTATACTGTGTGAGTTTAATAAATTTTAATTTTCCAAGGAAGGTTTAGACCTATATAACCAAGCCCCCCTCTAGATCCGGGGGTGAGTACATATTATGCTGCAGCAGCCTATTACTTAGAAGCGCAGTTTTTAGATAAATGATCAAAAATAGTAAGCAAGCTCACTCCCCCATTGTCTGAAAAAGCTACATATAATGGACATTACACATTAAATACACTTAATATTTTTATAAATGGGCATAACTCCCAAATATTGTATTGAGCATGTACTATACCTAAATAATAGTGAGAGTAACAGTTTGATACATAGTGTACTTGCCTCTGGCTCTTGCACTTTGTATCAAACCCTGACTTCTATAAGACATGCAACAGCTATTATACCTTTATATAACTATTATGATTCCTGTGAGTTTGTCACGTACTATATATTCAATACTCATCTATCTTTGCAGAGAATACAAATAATTTATATAGCATATATATATATAAGCATGCTATGCCAAAATAGTGCACATCCATGCAGTACATGTTTCGAAAGAAAATCTGACAGTGCTGACTCTAAGCGCTTTATGGAAATTACCATGTCCAATCTCAAAATGAGCTTTGCATCAGACAAACATTATAATGTTGAGCCCTGCATTTCCATATCATTTTAAAGAATTTTAACATATTTAAATAAGACAAAAAGTAGCCTCTAACACCTCCAACACCTATCCCTTTATTTAATTAGGATGCAATGTAAAATATGATGTATCAAGTATTACTACAGTTTGTATACACTCACCATCAGCATGGTCAGTTTGGTTGGACTGAGATATTGGTACATTGTCTGGATCAACTGAAAAATTAAAGTATTAATCTTATAATATCGTCACTAAATTGTTAATATACAACATTAGCTTCAATTATTTATTCTTTTACAGGGGTGACAAATATTTATCAAATATGCTTCATTTTCACTTTTCCTTCCAACTATAAATCTGCATAAGCAGTGTGAAAGGTTAGAAAAACGGGCGCGTCTTTTAACCACAATGAACCGCAATGAACCACAATGATACCACAATGAACCACAATGAACTGATTTTAAGTGAATACATTCATTATATATTTGGTATAACTACCTAAAAGTGTCATTTATACAATTAACAGGTAATTGACGATGTACATGTGTACTAATTTGCATTCACAATGTTGGCAAATTCAAAGTTGCCATTCTATACTAGTTATAAATATAAACTCTTTTATTTATAATTTAATTTGCTACGAAACATGATTTAATGACGATTCTCCTTGTTATCTTGAATAAAATAACTGTCACGAGACCATGTGATATAAAAAATGATTTCAAACCAGAATCGAAACTTAGTTTGACGGCGAAGTTTAGCAATTTAAAGTCATTTTTTGTTCTTTTTTTAATGTATAGGACTGACAGACGAGCTAAGATTTCTTTTTAAATTGTGGAAAAGTCCATTAAAATGAGATTAAAGATGTGATTAGAGGTCGTTGGATAAAAATCATATTCTATCACAAATATCATGAGAGATCTTATATATATATATTACTATATATATATATATATATATATATATATATATATATATATATATATATAGTTTTGGTTATCTTTATAAATCTAACATGGAATATCATCTGTTAATTGAATTGATTTTCTAATTGTGATCGAGTTATAGAAATTATAGTGACATGTACAGAATTCTTATTTATAGATAAACGCACATGCATTAGTTGTTAATGGCTCAGGAAAAGCAGACGTTGTTAAATTGGAACGTTTTAGAGCATTTCTACATTGATCAGTGCACCATGTATATCCACATAAAATTATAATGTTTTCGAAAAAATGTGGTGCTGTTCCGCTAAATTTAAACAATTCCACAAATATCATAATTCCTAACTACATTGAAAATAGTGGTAAACGTGCAAAACCCGAATACAGATAAAATATCACCCCATTTCTAATTATTTTTACTAAAGTATATTACGATCTTTGCTGCTGGTGTAATCGTATTCCCTGGTACACCGGTACATATGATCAGCTCGTTTATTTTATGAATGATAGAGGTTTTGAATAAAAACATGTTTCTTCAGTTTGAAAAAAAAAAAATCTACTCTCTATGATATGATGTTATTCTTCACACAAAAAATTGCACTAGTCCAGCACCTCTCTGTAAATATTATTCCATCAATCCCTTTATACATGAAATTGAAAATGTAACCTTAAATCTTGATATTTAGGTTAATCGAACAGATATCTTTTTAGAATTAGTTTGATTATTATATATCGATAAATAGGTACATTCCAATTGTGACCAATTGACATTATTTTCCGGTACTTGATGCGTGTATGTGAGAATTTAGAGGAGGCGATGTTTGGGTTAGGGAGGATGAAAAATGTACTGGATGGGGGCTATAGTTGACAAAGGGACAAGCTAGCTGAAGTTCCTCCTGTAATAGCCCAACAGATTCACCGAAAAGCAATTAACCCTCTCCCAAGCCGTGTATTCTGTCGTTATTTACAAAGTACAGTGGTAACTTCATTTTAACAGAGAGAGAGAGAGATCCCCAATTAACAAGGTGTATCGTATATCCCTTCCCATCTCCAGTTTTGGATACCCCTAATATATATTGGGAGGCTTTATTACACCTGCTGTCATTTAACTGGCCCTGTATATACGAGAGCTACTGTTGGCGTGTGTATACGAACAACAATGCACAGGGGACCTCATAATTAATGTGAAGGAATTCTTACTTTACATTTAATCCATATTTGGGAAGCAATCACAAGGTGTAAATATGAATAAAAACATTTGTAAAATTTTTAAGGCAACTAATAATCTATTCTTTGCTTATTACTTTTAGTTCAAGTTCAATTTTCTCTGGCTGTATTATTACAATATTATCTAGTCTGTACATTAATTTGGAATTTTTTATTCCTTTTCACCTATAAATTGGACCAGTATGTAAATATACATGTTTGGATTGGAATTGTTAATTAAAGAATAAATTCTAAGTTCAGGCACGTAGGATCAATCTGGAGTGGATTGTTTAAGATGAAGAGGAAGTTTACAAATTTCAGTAGAATTCTCGCTATGATATCGTTCGTTATTTGAAAATCCCCATAGTTCAGAATCATTTAAAATAATGGATGGTACAATCTTCAGTTATCAAACAAATCTAGATGACACTTTTTTAAAAATTTCGTACAATGATTTTATTCCCTTTTCTGATCAAGAGTCTATGGACAAATATTAAGAGTTGATCCCTTCTGTTTTGTTTTTGGGGGGGGGGGGGGTCTCGATAAATTAGAATGAGCGTTTATTAGTACCGTTGTACTGCACATCATAAGCACACAAATTTAATCCAAAGATGACAATGATTGTAAAATTATCTTATTAAACCAGTTAATCACACATTTTCAAATTTCATGTAAAGTGACTGATTTCTTTAAGAATTAAACAATATATACGTCAACTTATCTAATTATATTAAGCTTTAATTAAAAAATAATATTTACCTGATATATTTATATATCAAAATTTACCTTAAACATGTATATAGATATTTTTTATTAATTCATGCTTTACACATTTATAATATATACCAACATCTAAGCGTTACATGTATTGAAATAACGAATTCTGAATGAATGAAATATGACATGTGTACCTGAACATACATACACATAATTGAAAATGCATTAATTCTGTAACATAACATGCCGTCAGAAATTTTTTGAGATATATCATGGACATACGCGATGTTCCTCAGTTTTAGATAATTTACCTTGATATAACATTTCTGAAAATTTTTGAGAGAATCTTGTTTAAACATCTATGCAATTTTTTATACTCCAACAACTTATTTTATAAATATCAGGCTGGTTTTTTGCCTGGACATTCAACTGTTTACCAACTTTTAGAAACTTATCATTCTATTGTGAAAAGTATTGATGATGGTAATTACTGCTGTATGATTTTTGGTGATCTTTCAAAAGCTTTCGACAGGGTCTGGCATAAGGGTCTCATTCATAAACTTAAAGCATATGGAGTCTCAGGGCCAATTCTTGAATGGTTTATTAACTACTTATTAATGAGCAACAGAACACAGAAGGTTATGTATAAAACCAAACTATCTTCTAGACAATTCATAAATGCAGGTGTTACTCAGGGCTCAGTTCTTGGCCCATTATTGTTTTTACTCTATGTAAATGATGTGGCTGAAAACATGAGATCAATTTGCAGACTTTATGATGGTACATTATAACAGTGTTCAAACAATATTTCTGTCATAGAAGATAATCTTAATTATGATCTTTATCTACTTAAGGAATGGTCAAAACAATGGCTTCTAGAATTTAATCCACAAAAAACAAAAGTTGTATTTTTTAGTTTTAAAAATGTTGAAAAATTTCCTAATTTGTTGTTTGATGATTGTGCTTTGGAATATGTCTCACAACACAAGCATCTAGGAGTACTGTTATCTTCAAATTTAAGTTGGTCTAATCACATAGACACCATTGTTAAAAAAGCTTATAAAAAACTTGGTCTACTTAAAAAACTTAAATTTACTGTATCCAGAGATATTTTAACACAAATGTATGTATCATTTATAAGACCACAACTAGAGTATGCTGTTGAAGTTTGGTCTGGATGTACCCAATTTGATATTGATAAGCTAGAAAAGGTTCAGTTATATGCAGCAAGAATAGTTTCAGGTCTTTCAATAATAGCTTCAAGAAACTCTCTATATTTGGAAACAGGATGGGAACCCTTAATAATGAAACAAGACCGCTTTAAATGATCTACTATGTTCAAAATTCATAATAATCTTGTTCCTTCTTATCTAAAAGAAAAAACTCCTGGAATTAGAAATGTCACTTCCCACTATAATACTAGAAACTCCTCAAACTATTCTTCACCTAGATGTAGATTAGAAGTTTTTAACAAGTCATTTTTTCCTGACACTACACGAAAGTGGAATAATTTGAGTATTAATACAAGGGAAGCTACCTCATTAAGTATTTTTAAGAAAAAACTACAGAGCGTTTTTACAAAGCCTCCTAAGTATTTCTCCTTTGGTAAAAGATTTTTAAACATTATTCATACAAAATTAAGGCATAATTGTATTCTTAATTATGATCTTTATCGATGTAATATAATAGCCAACCCAATGTGTTCACGTGGAATTTTAGAAGATGCACATCACTTGTTCTTCGTGTGTAAAAAATATTCATCATTAAGACAATCATTTATGTCTAATCTTTTATCGTTGAACTTTTTGAATATAATTGATGTACATCTGATACTTTGGGGTGACAAGTCTTTGTCTTATGATGAAAATGTAAAAATATTTAAAGAAGTTCACACTTTCATTCAGAAGTGTGGAAGATTTAACTAAATTATTTATATGTAATATTGCATAATTTTCTTACCCAGCCTAATTCTTATTCTAGATATGCACAGTATTACAGTATTTAAAACTAGCATTTTATTTCTATTTCACTAAATGTACTATAATTGTTATTTATCACATGTTTATCTCAATATGTGGTGGATATCACTCATGGGATAAATTTTTGATATTCCACTGTGTGTTCTTATGCCACTTGACGTCATAATTAAACATTACGTAGCTTCAGGCGGATGATTGACGTAGAATGAAAAAGTAACAAAACAATTCACTTGAAAAGTGTAGAGTTCTAAATGTGAAGCATTTAATGCTGTTTTGATTTTTTCTTTCATGAATTGATAAAAATATGCTCGAAAATAAAATGTTTGTTTGTTGATCTTTAAGGAACTCTTTTTCCGTGCGTAAAGTTGTTGACGTCTTGTAGTATATGTGTTGTGCGGTTCACATTTATAATTTTTATAGAAAAGATTGAGGTTTAACAAAATACCTAAGTGGTAAAACATGTGATAAAAAGAATCTCTCATGATTTGCGATGGTATATGACTTTTATCCAACTCGTTGTGCGTTTTCTATCCCCTCGCCAAGGCTCGGGGATAGAAAACACACAACTCGTTGGATAAAAATCATATACCATCGCAAATCATGAGAGATCCTATATATATATATTAACTGTATGCATTGTAATATATTATTTATACAGTAAGGAGAGGACTATTTTAGTTTTTAGAACTTGTGTCCAATCCTTTTGGCATTTATTAGTCAATAAAATATGTTCAGCTCAACATTTCTCCTTTATTTGCATTTAAACCTGTTACTGCCAAAAAATTTAAAGCGCAAATTAATTTTTTTGGAGTTCGATATTTTATTTTTGTCTTTTAATAGCATGCAAAATGCAATTGAATGCTTATTGATAATGTAATAGTACACATTTTCAACTGAAACTATACATTCATATAAAAAATATCAAATAACATGAAAATGTAAATTTGGAATTACAGAAATGGAATTCTTCACACTGCGGAAATAGAAAAAGTTGAAAATAATGGATATTAGGTCGCGTCTGACCTTAAATTAAACTTTAATTAAACTTTTACCTTTTGAATAACATTTATCACCTTAATAAAGTTCATTGTGGTATCATTGTGGGTCATTGCGGTTTATTGTGGTTAAAAGACGCGCCGAGAAAAACTATTATTGTTACCACTTTTTAAGGATTTTGATGTGCATGTAATAAAACCATACCATTGACATAAAGGCAACTTTGCAAATCATCAGTTGGGTGTAATGGTGGATTACTCAATTGTTGAACTCTGTCTATAAATAAAAAAGTCCCCATATAATAATCATTGGGTTATTAATTTAACTATCATGATAAATGTATAACATGTATAACAAGTTCATATAAATGTATATAGCTTGTTACAATGAACATGTTTTACTAGTACCGGTTACTTTCAGATAAGCTTTTTTGATTCATAAATTTAAAAAACTTTCTTATCTCAAGTTTTTGCTTTGTATATTGTTAAAGTTGTAATAGATTTTTTCCTAAGAAAATCATGGATCCATCCATACTGCCACTATCATAAAATGTTATACTTAATCAATATTTGAAAATAATTACCTCTGATTTCTTCCAAAATTTGTTCACCAAGACTGAGGTCTGCTGTGTGTTTAGAAACACATGTTCTGCATACAGCTTTAAATAAAACCCAAAATAAAATGATCTTATAATCTTGATCATTCTTATTTATTTGGACACTGGAGTATTTAATAATCATGATAATATCAAATAAATTATGATTAATTAATCAAAATGTAATGCAAAAAAAAAATAAAAACACACCATGAGACTAAGTACACAATCATATAACAGAGTTATGAATGGACCAGAAGCAACATACAACCTAAGCTAAAAAGTTAAATCACGAGATTTTGTCAGATCTGCTTATAATATAATCATGTAGACTTATGAATAAAAAATAACAATGGGCCCTAATATACATGTACATAGACAAAATGTAGGTAGGCCTATACATACACTTAGCCTATGCGTGGAGCTTTTGAAAAATATGAAAATGCACGGAAACAGTTCTTAAAAATATATACCTTCGCCTATGGGAACTGAGAGTTGCAGACACAGCCATAGCTCTCTGCTCATAACTGGCGTGATGCCTCTGTCTGGCTTTGTTTTGGAATTTCCATGAAACGGATGTGCACATGATCGTTTGCTCCGCTTCCAATACAAACCAAGAAAATCCCTGTGAAACTGGCAAATTTTTCTTTCTTGATGTGCTGCAGTAATGATCTGCACAGGATCAGATAACTTTCTGGCAGGTCTATGCCTTTAGAGTTCGCAGTCAAGTATCTTAGATGGTTATATGTTGTTTTCACACAGTCTTTCAAACAATATATTACATTACTGTCACAATTTGTCGCTGTGCCAAAGCTGCAAACGCCAGACGACATTTTCCCTCCATGTAAACAATAGGTGTTTTCCCCCTTCACTTACTGAAGAGTGTACAAATGGGGATAATTTCATAACATTTTCCACTGATTTTCAAAGTTTGATATCTTGTAAATTACAGTAAATCCAACAAATTCCCTTGAAACAATGGTAAACAATATAATTTTGATTTAGATAGACAAATTAAAAATATCATTTATCCGTTGTATCAAACATATAGCCATTCAGCATTTGGATACATAAAAGTCAATTATAGATATAATTTTGAAAATTTTAGAAACAGAAAATAAAACAGAACACTCTATCTTGGGGTAATCATTTGCGTAATTTTTATAGAAATAGCAAAAATTAATTAATAGTGATATTTATGATTATTTACAAAAGCATCATTTTATTGAATATTTGTGGTAGAAATGCATATACCGGTATTTACATTCTACTGTGTTTTTCCATTGAATTCTGTGATCTTTAAATGCCTCTATAAATGCAACAACCTTATAACTGCGTATGAATTTACATTAGTAGTTCCCAAACATTGATTTCTATGTTATCAGTTTAAAAATATATTTCATACATGTTAAAACCCCGGCCGGGCTATGTTCTACACTTATGCATTAATAAAATTGATTTTATTGTATATAAAAGCAAAATTTCAAGAGTTATTTTTCATGGATTAAATATTCATGCTCATCTCAACAGTCAATGTGATAACCAGTTTAAACCGGTTCTAGAAAACAGCTGTTCTTGCTGTTACTAATTTACTCCCTCCGTGATCTGCAAATTTTCATAACGCGCTAACTAGCTGTAGTTATGAGACTGTATCTTTCAAAAAATCATGATTCAATGCTATAATAAACTGAACTTTAACAGGTTTTATCTGGTAATTTTATACTGCTTACATCGTGCATCATCGACGACGTCATAATTTGACGTTGCAACGTCAGTCGAATCTGTATTGAATCTTGAGTTCTTTCAGTATTTTGCCAATAAAATTTACCAGTAAAGTCTGCATTTTTCTTTTAAGCATTATTTCTATGTACTACGGTATTATTCAATTGCAGTAGAATATGAGATGCATAAACATTGTTAATAAACAGAAAAAATGGCAAAGTTAACATTGTATGTACGTTGATGGCGACACATAAATAAATATTCCTATACCTGTAGAATAAACGAAAGGAAAGGTGCAAGCGATTTGCGTAAACTTGTTACACAAGTGTTTCTGGATACCACGGGAGAAAGACAGTCGATATCACGTGTAAACATGTACATGTATGATAAGCTTAACTTATTCCGTCAAAAATACTTGATTATTTAATTTCCAAGTACAGCTGTAATTAAATATTTTAAAAGCCATCGTGCTTTGTATAAAAAAAATCTTGCCAATGCATTCGTCATTACGTAATCAGCACCTGTTAACGTTGATTCGTCGCGTGGTCAATGTATTTCCGGTGAACCGTTACTTATTGTAAGATCGATCGTATCCGCTTCGATGAAGACGACTTTTGGTATACAAACCTTGGAATACATTATCAACATGTGCACTATATAGAAGTCTAATCTTATGTGTGATGTCTTTGTTGATAATTCGTCCAATAAAATAAAAAGGCACCCTAAATGTGTGTACATCGGTGACTTTTGCCTACAAAATTCTCGATTATTTGATGCGTACTAAATCTAATGAAAGTTTGACTTGTATGGCATATAAAAGAGGATTCAGATTACCGGGCCTTTTCCTTCAAAAAAAAAAAGGAAAACAACTATGAGTGCAGAGAGATTTGAAATGGTATTTATTTCTATTCACCCCCCCCCCCCCCAAAAAAAAAAATTCGATCGGTTTACCGCTGAGTTCATTACAAATCTATATATTATAACACAAATTCTACATACTTGCTATGAATTCAGCCTTTTAAGACAATGTCACGACATTATTCACGTGCTACTGCTTGGCTCTAAAAAATCATATGTTTTATAAAAATATTTATTGTTACCTATCTTCGCTTCCAAAAAGTGAACCCATATTACTTATACCCCGGCATCTAGCTGCTATAAAACGCCAGATTTTGTGTGAAAAGATCAAAGCCTTGAAACAAGTAAAATAATCATGCAGAATAATGTACATAGACTGTTACAGCAATACATCAAAATTCGAGATTTACCTATATCTCTATTAAATTCAATTACCGTATTTCTGTCATATTTATTTTTAATAATTTGTTATTGTATCGGTAGAATTAAATGATTAATCCTCAGTTATACACTGCGCATCATCAGCATTACTCCATGCAGTTTCAAATTGCAGAAAAAAGAATTTTTAAGACACTCAAATATTTAAATGCACCGCCGTTATATTGACCTTCAGCACTGATCCCTGTATTTTTTTAAAAACTTTATTGTAAATAAGCTTTTCATGGTATTTTCATAAATAAATCTATTTTCATCAATTAATTATAATGTCTACAAGATTATTTTATTTTGTTTTTGTTGATTTTATTAAATTCAAGTCATGCGTAGTTTTATCATTTCATAACATTACTTTACAAAAAATGACGTCCCTGTTTTACATTTTTTCATCAAAACAGTGCCATATTGTAAACTCCATTTATAAAAAAGTATAATAGATATCGAAAAAAGAATAACAGTTATGAAAGGCTAAGAGTCTGCACAATATTTCAACAAAATATGGTGATTTTTTAAGATAGGGCAATTTTTGTTGCTTCGTGGCTCTAGCTCTTTGACACTTGCTAACGCGGGTAATGTATTTTTTCTGCAATGTCGCTACCTTCATGGGTGCATGATCATATCCCGAATGAATCATGCACCAAAGAAAGTAATTTATTGTTCAAATAAGATAAAGCTGAGAAAGAATGAAATTTCCATCAAAAAGATGATTATACCCCCCCCCCCCCCCCCCGTTCGGAAATTTCTGGATCTGCCTATAGCTTAATTAATAGTTACTAATTATAAATAATGCTATCAAAACTGTACTATCATTTCAAATATCTCTTTTTAATCTCATGCTAAGAAAGAATTAATGAAAATTCTACAGCAGAAACCAAAAAGATTATTAATATTCGACAGAATCATCACTTTTTTTCAAATAAGGGGGAAAAAGAAAAATAATAGTGAGGGATCTGTGATTTGAACCGGGAACCACAGAATTTATGATCCAGTGCTAAAACACAGGGCTATCTACGCTATTGGTCTTAGTGTGCAATATTTATAAAAGGTATATGTAAATCACAGTTCATGACCTTCATTGTCATCGGCTGATATTAACTCACTTCACAGTCAATTTCACCGACCACGTGACCAATAATTGAAGCGCGATTTCTTCTGAGCACTGACCCGGTGATGGTGACAATTGCTAAGTCGCAGAAGTTCCTGCCGAAGAAAGTCCCCATTGTTTTAAAACTTTGTACAACAGGTATGCATAAATGTTAACTAATATTTTCTCTAATATTATTGATATATGTATTGTTTTTAATTTGTTTTTAAACTAGAATTTGTTTGAAATTTAAGATAATCAACGGTATCTTATCTATACTACTATATAAAAAAATGGACCCGGCTTTTGTGCTTCAATACCGGTGAATCGAGAACACATTGTGTTTTGTTTTAGCTATTAAAGACATTGTACCTACATGTAACTTAGTTAATTTTTCCAATCAGAACCTTTTTTAAAAGCGTAATAATCGGCAAAAAGGCCCCAAAACATCAGGATTTGTACTATGTAATCGCCAAGACACTTAAAATTCTCGGGCGTATCCGACAAGCGAAATAAATCGTGTTTTTCCGAGCTCTGCCCCGGAAAGGCCCGAGAAGTTGCGACTGGGCCTGAGCTTCCGCTTCACATATGATTTCAGTAAAATGTGTACAAGTTTCACAAAACCAGTGGGTTACAGGTGCGCATGCCCGAGAAAATGCACTTATTTTTATTTTTTAAAATTTTTTTGGGATGCGCACCAAAGTGGCAGTGTCATTAGTGATTGACGGTGGCCGCAATCTGGTAGATGTAGAAGTCCCTATTCGAGTGACGTCATCATTGATAGTAATTGCCCCCCAAGTTATGTTATTAATATCGTATAACATAGGTAAAGCTCACTCGCGACGTTCCTCAGTTTTAGGTAATTTTCCCTGATAAATTATTTCTTCTTTATTTGCGTTTAAACCAGTTAATGTTAAAAAAAATCCATTGCATTACTAGGCAGTTTTTGGAGCTATAATATTTTGAACTTTTCTTTTAAGATCAATTCTATGTAAGAATCAAAATTCGATGGCCACACAGAGTCACAGATTTTCTTCATACTTTAAAATTTGATAGACTTTGATGAGTAATAAAGCCTAACACCATTTTTTGTTGTAATATGGTACTGTTGCCATGGTAACAGAGAGTAAAGGTGCAAAAATGACATTTTAATGCTTGTTTGAGAACATATTGTGAGTAATGTGCACAAATTTGGGTTTTTATTATTATTTTATTATTGGGAATATATTATTAAACAAGATTGTCATTTTTCAAGAAAAAAAAACATATATGGAGAAACACATATTTTTAAAGTGTTTCCGTGGTAACTAAAGAGAAATTTTAAAATATGATTTCTTCATTTAATTGATATAAAAAATGCAAATCTTTAGTCTTTTGGTACACACGATCATGGTTTGCAATTAAAAATTTATAAATTAAAATTGAAATTCATTGCTATGGTAACAAGGTGAAAAATAAGGTATATTCTAATATTTTGACGCATTTTTGAATGGGTAATATTCATATATAAAGTATAGATAAATTATATCTGATGAGAAAATATCAAGTTTGACCTGAACTTGAAAGAAACTTGAAAAAAAAGTCTGGCATTTGCCGAAAATAATTGCCGTTGCTATGGACTTTTCAAAAAGGAAGAATTTCTGTGTGATTTTTTATGCAACTTCAATTTCCATAGCAACAACTCTTCTGTGTTGAATTACAAAGTTGTTTGTGGTATAACATAAAAATATAGGCATATGTTTACAAGTTCCAAAAAAAAAGTTGCTAAAAATTTCTAAAATCAGAAATTACAATCTTCAATTTTTCAGTTTGTTCTATTTCTTGGCCTTGTTACCATAGCAACGGGTGTGAATTTTCATAAATAAAATGTATATTGCATGAATATTGGTAAGGATATAAAGAATAAATAATTTCCCATTTCATCTAATAAAAAAATGCAAAAGACCAATTTTAAAAAGATCTTATGGTTTCCATGGTAACATTTGAAAAGTATTGGTTTTTCCATCAATTTTCTTCTAAGAATTGACAATCAAACAAAGATTGTTTTAGGTCTTTGATATTTACATTAGTAGGCAAAAACCTTCTTATATGGCTTTAAAGTACGTAAGTTTTGCTATTTTTCCACAGTTATCATGGCAACGGTTACCCCAGCAGCCAACTTTAAGTGTCTTTTTGCGTTTTACACCTAGGTGTGTCCATGTATGAAATGTAAAGAAAATTGGTTACTATTCGTGGCGACCCTTTTATAAATCATTAATTCTTACATAGAATTGATCTTAATAGCATGCAAAATGCAATTGAATGCTTATCAATAAAGTCATAGTATATATTTTCAATTGTAACTATATCCAAATAATTTGAAAAATATATAACATGAAAATATAATTTTGGAATTACATAGTGGAAATCTTAACATTGCGTAGATAGGAAAAAAATAAAGAATAATGAAAGATAGGTCGAGTCTGACCTTAAATTCACTCCTTCATTAACAGCATTGTATAGACCTTGAGTTCAAAATATTGTATTTGTACATGTTTGGTAGTATTCATAGTTTGTACAAAAATACTTGTCACAGAGCTATCTTTTAGTTATGGATAAACGAGACATTCTTGACAGGCATTGCCATGGTTTTTTTAAAGTGTGTGTGTGTGTGTGTAGTATTTCTTTAACTTCAATTTCACTGTTAATTTTCTTATTTTCACTTCTATTTATTACATGCTCCCAAAAAAAGGGGGGGGGGGGGCTCCACGATTATTTAAATCTTTATTATTAGTAAATTTAAAGGAAAAAATTCTGTTGCGAGAGGTTTCCTGGACCCCCCCCCCTCCCTCCCCCTTGATTCTACATGCCTGCTTCAATTTTGAATAATTTTCCATGAAAGATTATTCCTCATTTATTTGAATTTAAACTTGTTAAGGCCAAAAAACTTCAGCTACATTAACAGGCTATTTTGAGTTAGAATATTTTGCTTTTCCCTATTATAATAGAATGTAAAATGCAACTGAATGCATAGAAATAAAGTCATAGTATATGTTTTTCATCGAAACTATATAAACAAATAGAAAAATATCATATAACATGATATATACAATGTAATTATGGAATTATGCAATGGAAATATTCACATTGTGGTAATAGAAAAAAAATTAGAAATATGGAAGATAGGTCCTGTCTGACCTTCAAAATAAAGACTTTCACTTAAGGAGGTTGGCACCTGAACCACAAGTAATGTCAATCATCCGAAAACCATTAAACTATTCACCTCTTTTATTTGTGTACCATGTCACATGCCATTTTGTTTTATAATATGGGGCCCAAAACAGAAATGATGATAAAATTTGGCATGGAAATTGATTATGTGAAGAAATCAAACAAATATTTATTGTTTGAACTATTACTTAATTAGGATTTTAGTCATATTATATCGCAAATATAAAAATCATTAGCAATATTATCGTTCCAAAACTTTGCAGACAAATAGACATAAATCTAAATAGTCAGCATTTGAATATGAAGCTGTCAGGATGAAGTCTAAGAAGATCTACGAAGAGCAGCAGCCATGGGTTGAAGTCGACGCGGATCAACATCGCCATCCTCAACATTGGATTCCAGCTATTTTTGGTCAGTATGTTTTTCTTTATATTATTTCCTTTTCCCCTCCCCCTCACCCCCTCCTCCCCCCTGCCCCGCCCCGCCCGGCCCCTTCCCCCACCCCACCCCACCCTCCTTCCATCTGGGTTAGGCAATTCTATTCATGAGCCTCTGGTAAGTGAAATAGAATTTAGGTTAGGGCTAGTTGTAATCACCCCCAATTTCATGTTCTAACCTATTCTCAATTTCTACTCTCCGATGATTTGATCTCGGGCTGAAATGTTCGCGGCGATCAGCTAGGACGTTCCGTAATGAAAACAATGTTAACAATACAGATAATTTATTGATTATTTAAGGTCATATAATTTTTTGATGATACATTTTACCTGGTCATTTTTATACATTCTATAAATGATGCAGCGATGATAAACAACTCAGCATTTGATAATAACAAGAAATCCCGCGTATATCTTGATTCGTAAGTGTTCTTTCTCAAATTCTGCCATTATCAGGTTAATCGTATAGATCGTTTACCGAGATTAAACGCTTATCATGAATATCGCTTCTCTTTTCCTATCGTGTATCATTCCTATCGTATCGTGCGTGTATACTGTTCTATCGTGCGTTAATCCTATCCTATCGTGCGTGAATCCTATCCTATCGTTTATCTTGTAAAAAATAATGTTGCGGGTACTGTAACTTATTCTCAATTTCTACTCTCCGGTCAATATTCATTGCTGCGCCGCGGCAGTGATTGCGACGCGGATCAACACCGCCATCCTAAACATTGGATTTCAGCTCCCCCACCCCTGGGGACTGGGGTGGGTATCAAAGAATAAGTCCTCAGCACCGCTCCATGCTTGTTCGTAAGAGGCGACTAAATGGAGAACGTGGTGTTTTGAATTTTGTCTCTTAATCATGTCTTCAATTGTATTCGTGTTTCTAATCTATTCTCAATTTCTACTTTTCAGCTCCCCCACCCCTGAGGACTGGGGTGGGTATCAAAGAATAAGTCCTCAGCACCGCTCCTTGCTTGTTCGTAAGAGGCGACTAAATGGAGAACGTGGTGTTTTGAATTTTGTCTCTTAATCATGTCTTAAATTGTATTCGTGTTTCTAATCTTTTCTCAATTTCTACTTACGGGTAAATATTAGATGCAACGCCGCTGGCAGCGGCTAAAGCATCTGAATATGAAGCCGACAGGATGAAGTCTAAGAAGATCTAAGAAGAGCAGCAGCCATGGGTTGAAGTCGACGCGGATCAACATCGCCATCCTCAACATTGGATTCCAGCTATTTTTGGTCAGTATGTTTTTCTTTATATTATTTTATTTTCCCCTCCCCCTCCCCCCCCGCCCCGCCCCATCCCGCCCAGCCCCGCCCCGCCCCTTCCCCCACCCCACCCCACCCCACCCCACCCTCCTTCCATCTGGGTTAGGCAATTCTATTCATGAGCCTCTGGTAAGTGAAATAGAATTTAGGTTAGGGCTAGTTGTAATCACCCCCAGTGGACTTTGTTTAAATTTCATGTTCTAACCTATTCTCAATTTCTACTCTCCGATGATTTGATCTCGGGCTGAAATGTTCGCGGCGATCAGCTAGGACGTTCCGTAATGAAAACAATGTTAACAATACAGATAATTTATTGATTATTTAAGGTCATATAATTTTTTGATGATACATTTTACCTGGTCATTTTTATACATTCTATAAATGATGCAGCGATGATAAACAACTCAGCATTTGATAATAACAAGAAATCCCGCGTATATCTTGATTCGTAAGTGTTCTTTCTCAAATTCTGCCATTATCAGGTTAATCGTATAGATCGTTTACCGAGATTAAACGCTTATCATGAATATCGCTTCTCTTTTCCTATCGTGTATCATTCCTATCGTATCGTGCGTGTATACTGTTCTATCGTGCATTAATCCTATCCTATCGTGCGTGAATCCTATCCTATCGTTTATCTTGTAAAAAATAATGTTGCGGGTACTGTAACTTATTCTCAATTTCTACTCTCCGGTCAATATTCATTGCTGCGCCGCGGCAGTGATTGCGACGCGGATCAACACCGCCATCCTAAACATTGGATTTCAGCTCCCCCACCCCTGGGGACTGGGGTGGGTATCAAAGAATAAGTCCTCAGCACCGCTCCATGCTTGTTCGTAAGAGGCGACTAAATGGAGAACGTGGTGTTTTGAATTTTGTCTCTTAATCATGTCTTCAATTGTATTCGTGTTTCTAATCTATTCTCAATTTCTACTTTTCAGCTCCCCCACCCCTGAGGACTGGGGTGGGTATCAAAGAATAAGTCCTCAGCACCGCTCCTTGCTTGTTCGTAAGAGGCGACTAAATGGAGAACGTGGTGTTTTGAATTTTGTCTCTTAATCATGTCTTAAATTGTATTCGTGTTTCTAATCTTTTCTAAATTTCTACTTACGGGTAAATATTAGATGCAACGCCGCTGGCAGCGGCTAAAGCATCTGAATATGAAGCCGACAGGATGAAGTCTAAGAAGATCTAAGAAGAGCAGCAGCCATGGGTTGAAGTCGACGCGGATCAACATCGCCATCCTCAACATTGGATTCCAGCTATTTTTGGTCAGTATGTTTTTCTTTATATTATTTTATTTTCCCCTCCCCCTCCCCCCCCCCGCCCCGCCCCATCCCGCCCAGCCCCGCCCCGCCCCTTCCCCCACCCCACCCCACCCCACCCCACCCTCCTTCCATCTGGGTTAGGCAATTCTATTCATGAGCCTCTGGTAAGTGAAATAGAATTTAGGTTAGGGCTAGTTGTAATCACCCCCGGTGGACTTTGTTTAAATTTCATGTTCTAACCTATTCTCAATTTCTACTCTCCGATGATTTGATCTCGGGCTGAAATGTTCGCGGCGATCAGCTAGGACGTTCCGTAATGAAAACAATGTTAACAATACAGATGATTTATTGATTATTTAAGGTCATATAATTTTTTGATGATACATTTTACCTGGTCATTTTTATACATTCTATAAATGATGCAGCGATGATAAACAACTCAGCATTTGATAATAACAAGAAACCCCGCGTATATCTTGATTCGTAAGTGTTCTTTCTCAAATTCTGCCATTATCAGGTTAATCGTATAGATCGTTTACCGAGATTAAACGCTTATCATGAATATCGCTTCTCTTTTCCTATCGTGTATCATTCCTATCGTATCGTGCGTGTATACTGTTCTATCGTGCGTTAATCCTATCCTATCGTGCGTGAATCCTATCCTATCGTTTATCTTGTAAAAAATAATGTTGCGGGTACTGTAACTTATTCTCAATTTCTACTCTCCGGTCAATATTCATTGCTGCGCCGCGGCAGTGATTGCGACGCGGATCAACACCGCCATCCTAAACATTGGATTTCAGCTCCCCCACCCCTGGGGACTGGGGTGGGTATCAAAGAATAAGTCCTCAGCACCGCTCCATGCTTGTTCGTAAGAGGCGACTAAATGGAGAACGTGGTGTTTTGAATTTTGTCTCTTAATCATGTCTTAAATTGTATTTGTGTTTCTAATCTATTCTCAATTTCTACTTTTCAGCTCCCCCACCCCTGAGGACTGGGGTGGGTATCAAAGAATAAGTCCTCAGCACCGCTCCTTGCTTGTTCGTAAGAGGCGACTAAATGGAGAACGTGGTGTTTTGAATTTTGTCTCTTAATCATGTCTTAAATTGTATTCGTGTTTCTAATCTTTTCTCAATTTCTACTTACGGATAAATATTAGATGCAACGCCGCTGGCAGCGGCTAAAGCATCTGAATATGAAGCCGACAGGATGAAGTCTAAGAAGATCTAAGAAGAGCAGCAGCCATGGGTTGAAGTCGACGCGGATCAACATCGCCATCCTCAACATTGGATTCCAGCTATTTTTGGTCAGTATGTTTTTCTTTATATTATTTTATTTTCCCCTCCCCCTCCCCCCCCCCCGCCCCGCCCCATCCCGCCCAGCCCCGCCCCGCCCCTTCCCCCACCCCACCCCACCCCACCCCACCCTCCTTCCATCTGGGTTAGGCAATTCTATTCATGAGCCTCTGGTAAGTGAAATAGAATTTAGGTTAGGGCTAGTTGTAATCACCCCCGGTGGACTTTGTTTAAATTTCATGTTCTAACCTATTCTCAATTTCTACTCTCCGATGATTTGATCTCGGGCTGAAATGTTCGCGGCGATCAGCTAGGACGTTCCGTAATGAAAACAATGTTAACAATACAGATAATTTATTGATTATTTAAGGTCATATAATTTTTTGATGATACATTTTACCTGGTCATTTTTATACATTCTATAAATGATGCAGCGATGATAAACAACTCAGCATTTGATAATAACAAGAAATCCCGCGTATATCTTGATTCGTAAGTGTTCTTTCTCAAATTCTGCCATTATCAGGTTAATCGTATAGATCGATTACCGAGATTAAACGCTTATCATGAACATCGCTTCTCTTTTCCTATCGTGTATCATTCCTATCGTATCGTGCGTGTATACTGTTCTATCGTGCGTTAATCCTATCCTATCGTGCGTGAATCCTATCCTATCGTTTATCTTGTAAAAAATAACGTTGCGGGTACTGTAACCTATTCTCAATTTCTACTCTCCGGTCAATATTCATTGCTGCGCCGCGGCAGTGATTGCGACGCGGATCAACACCGCCATCCTAAACATTGGATTTCAGCTCCCCCACCCCTGGGAACTGGGGTGGGTATCAAAGAATAAGTCCTCAGCACCGCTCCATGCTTGTTCGTAAGAGGCGACTAAATGGAGAACGTGGTGTTTTGAATTGTGTCTCTTAATCATGTCTTAAATTGTATTCGTGTTTCTAATCTATTCTCAATTTCTACTTTTCAGCTCCCCCACCCCTGAGGACTGGGGTGGGTATCAAAGAATAAGTCCTCAGCACCGCTCCTTGCTTGTTCGTAAGAGGCGACTAAATGGAGAACGTGGTGTTTTGAATTTTGTCTCTTAATCATGTCTTAAATTGTATTCGTGTTTCTAATCTTTTCTCAATTTCTACTTACGGGTAAATATTAGATGCAACGCCGCTGGCAGCGGCTAAAGCATCTGAATATGAAGCCGACAGGATGAAGTCTAAGAAGATCTAAGAAGAGCAGCAGCCATGGGTTGAAGTCGACGCGGATCAACATCGCCATCCTCAACATTGGATTCCAGCTATTTTTGGTCAGTATGTTTTTCTTTATATTATTTCCTTTTCCCCTCCCCCCTCCCCCCCCCCCCCCCCACCCGCCCCTTCCCCCACCCCACCCTCCTCCCATCTTGGTTAGGGAATTCTATTCATGTGCCTCTTGTAAGTGAAATAGAATTTAGTTTAGGGCTAGTAGTAATCACCCCTGGTGGACTTTGTTTAAATTTCATGTTCTAACCTATTCTCAATTTCTACTTTCCGGTAAATATTTCTGCCGTGTTACCTTGTCAACAGTTGAATTGTGTGCAACTTAAATGTGAAATGGTAAGGGATCAGCAGCAGCAGCAGCCTGATTTCAACAACTTTTGGAGAATCTTTTGACTTGGCAACAGCACTCATCACTAACATTTCCAAAAATATAGAAAACAGAAGGATTTAATTGAAAGCCATTTCTGTCATTGGTAAGGAGATACTCACAAAATGATGTTAGCAAAAACAGTTGGTAGAGAACAACTAATATTAACACAAGTTGGAGGAAGACAAACTCAACAGAGGTCAAAAAATGTTATACAGCTTCCACACATATTAAAGGGGGCCAACATTGAACTACTGCATCCAAGGAATGTCAACACAGAGAGTTGGAGGATAAACATAAAGGGGGGCCAACGATGGACTACGGCATCCAAAGGATGTCAACACAAAGAGTTTGAGGACAATGTAAAGGTTGCCAACGATGGAACCACTGCATCCAAATGATGTACACAAAGAGGTCGAGGAGGGCAAAATAAAGGGGGGCCAATACTGGACTACTGCATTCAAAGGATGTTAACTCAAAGAGTTGGAGGAGGACAACATAAAGAGGACCAACAATGAAATACTGCATCCAAGGGATGTCAACACAAAGAGTTGGAGGAGGATAAACATAAAGGGGGGCCAACGATGGACTATGGCATCCAAGGGATGTCAACACAAAGAGTTGGAGGAGGATAAACATAAAGGGGGGGAAATAATACATTAAAAGATTTGTGTGACATTTAACTGGATGTGTAATCAAACATTATTTGATTATGAGTGTACTTCATTGTTTACAATAAAATGAATTGTTGATACCATATATCTGGAAAAAAAAGAATTGTTGCACCAGTAATTTTTTATGATTTAAAAAGATTCTAATAGCAATTAATTTCTGCGTACACAGTATTTCATTTTGTGATTCTGAAAAAAATGTGAAAGATATCATTGCAAAATAATCAGATATACGGTATCATGGTTATTGTGTTTTAATTTTTGCCATGCTTTGTTTTGCTTGTAGGTTGCCCCCACAAGCATTTGTTTGACAAATTGTTCTTACAAATTCTTTTTGCATTCAAAGTCTTGTGGAGGTTGTTATTTCTTCTAATGAGACTGTGAGTTGGTCAGGGTGAGTAACCTATTTTGATTCTGGAAACTTGAAATTATTGCAAAGTATATAATGATTGTCATCATAAAGATTAGAAAAACCATAATGAAAAAAAAAGATTCCTGCTGGGTTAGAGATATTACTTGTTCTTATACTTCACAAAACTTGTATGCGTGGACGCTGTTCAGTAGATACTTAGTAAGAAACCAGGATGCTGAATCTTAATTAGCAACAAATTTAATTCAATGTATAATGACCACATTTGGTCCCTAAAAAATCAATGGTCCGATCATAGTACATGTATCAGGTTTTATGAAATAAAAAATACTCCATCAGAGGAATTTTCAAAATTTTGATTAATGTAAAATCGCGAGAAGCACATCACGCAGATTTTAAAATCTCACTTTTATTTTTCAGACAGATGTAAAATAAATATAAATATCTAGCAATATATATTTATTAACTAGACAGTTTAAAATGATTCAATATTGTTCAATACCCTTCAATTATACACTGTAGTTTCTTGGTGATTTAAATTAATAATGCTATCAATTGAGGCAAATTTGTGTATTTTCCTAATTTTTTCCCAAAGATCCAGGTTTCTTTTATTTTTAAGGTACATAGATATTGCATGATCGTACTGGAATATATTTTCCTTAATCATAAAATATTTTTGTCATATTTGTGGGTCAGTGGGTCCAGGGCAAAGCTCTGGTTGGGGCTCAGGGGACCAAGCCCCCGGCAGCTCCTGAATTCTAGAGATTTTGTAGGGTAAAAATGAATTCTTCAAATTTAGACTTTCTTCTCATGATTTTACTTAAAAGTAATAAAATTATTTACAGTTTTAAAAGGTTTGTAGATTTAAAAACCTGCAGTTATCCCATCAAATCCTCTGCCTTGCAAAAATATAGGAAACATTTTATTTATCACCTTTTGTCTGTCGTCCGTCTGTCCATCCCTCTGTCTGTCTGTCCGACAGTCCAATTTCAACCAAACTTGGCACAAAGCACCCTTAGGCAAAGGGGATTCAAAGTTGTGAAAACTAAGGATCACACCCGTTTACAAAGGGAGATAATTAGGAAGTATTGAAAATTTTTGAGATATTTTCATAAATCTTCTCAAGAACCATGTGGCCAGGAAAGCTGCAACTTATGTGGAAGCATCTTCAGGTAGTGTAGATTCAAAGTTGTGAAAATCATGACCCCCCAAGGATAGGGTGGGGATCAAATTTTTACATAGGTATATATAGAGTGAATCTTTAAAAATCTTCTTCTCAGAAAGCAATCAACCAGGAAAGCTGAAACTTGGGTGGAAGCGTCCTCAGGTAGTGTAGATTCAAAGTTGTGAAAATCATGACCCCCGGGGGTAGGGTGGGGCTACAATGGGGGGGTTGAATTTTTACATAGGAATATATAGAGTAAATCTTTAAATATCTTCTTCTCAAAAACCAAACAGCTAATAAAGCTGAAACTTACATGGAAGCATCCTCAGGTAGTGTAGATTCAAAGTTGTAAAAATCATGACCCCCCAGGGGTAAGGTGAGGCCTCAATGGGGGATGGGGGAATTTTTACATAGAAAAAATTTTAATTATTCTTGTAAGCTTAAATGTTGTTATACATGGTTTTACTAAAAAATGCGAGCATCTTGACATATTATTGATTCTCAATTGCTTAGAACCTGGACAATTTTTGGGCCCCACCAGGGGCTTAAAGTTTGATGTAGTTTATAGATATTGCTTAAGATCTTCATGAGAACTGTAATAATCATTATGTGATATGACTTTGAAATTATCCTGTTCAAAAGTGGCTCAATGTTCAACATAATAATATCTGAAGAAATTTTTCAAAATCTTTTATATCTTTATTCTACTACATTGTCCAGATATTTTGTATACGACTCCATAAATCTGATTTCATTATGGCTATTGTTGCTCAGGTGATATAAGGTATGTAGGAATCACCTTTTCTGTCCGTCCATCCGTCTGTCTGTCCATATCTTTCTTATGAAGAAACATTGGAAGTTCTTACTTCACAAAAAGATTGCTTATGACCTGAGGGTGTGTCATGACCTTAATCCAAGGTCATTTGAGCAAGGTCAAGGTCACTGGCAGGAAAAGTGCAAAATTTGTGTCCGGTCCATATCTTTCTTATGGAGGAACATTGGAAGTTCTTACTTCACACAAAGATTGCTAATGACCTGAGGGTGTGTCATGACCTTGATCCAAGGTCATTATGGCAAGATCAAGGTCACTGACAGGAAAAGTACATAATTTCTGTCTGGTTTATAATTCTTTCTAATGTAGAAACATTAGAAGTTCTTAATTCCCACAAAGATTGCTTATGACCTGAAGGTCATTTGGGCAAGTTCATTGTCATTGTTTAAAAGATGCTTAATTCCTGTCTGGGTCATGTCTTGTATTAATGGAAATGATTAGAAGGTAAAATTTGACACAAAGCTTGCTTGTGTCAGGTCATATAAAATTAATTGTTAGATTCTCATCCCCGCTTTATTTTATCTTTTTTGATAAATAAATTGTGTGGGAAAATTTTCGGAAAAAAATCGGGCACGGTATACCAAAAATTCAAAACGTTTGATGGCTGCCTGACATGTGGATTATCGTTTGTTTCCAGTCATTTTTGTTTTCATAAGGATTCAAATGTTTTCATGCAATAACAGTTAAGTTGAAATAGACTGGAATTCAAAAATAGAAATGGGTGTGTGTAGTCATATTAGCATTAACAATATAAAAAAAAATAGTGCAGTTTTTATTGATAGAATATGGACGGTTAAATTGATCATAGCATCCATCATTTTCTAAAATAGAAAAATACTCGAGGTGTGATTTTTTTTCTCAGCGAGGGGTATCATTTGTGAGCTTGCTCACAGTACCTCTAGTTTATATGCAATCATTGTTCGAAATTACCTAAAACAAACATTGAATTTTGTAAAAAATCAGACCCTCTGTAGATATTATAATACATCAAGTACTTTGTAGAATCCTCGAACAGTATATGAATTTGCACACACAATTATAACTATCATACAGAAACTTAAGACGGATTCACATATGCCAAGTCATCCATTGAGGTTGAACCCTCATCAGGCATGACAGAACTATTTTCACTATACTCTGTGCCGTCTTATCAGTCCGGAATTATTACGGAATTTTATTACCTGTTTTGGTTCATTCTGTTTATTGTATGTACACATAAGTATTTCCGCCCAGGTAGCAGGCGAGATTCCCATGCCGTTTCTGCATAGTTTTGTCGGCTTTACATGCTCACAGTGTAAGTAACATTATGTGCATATGTATTTTCAGGGGCAGAACTATTGTTTCTTAAATGTTCACTTTGCAATTTGTATTATTTTGCTGTAAATTAACTTTTACTGTAAATGCTCAGTTTCGCGGGAAAAATATTCTATGGATGTCCATGATAGTCATTATTATAATTTCTACCAAGTTCATTTTCACTATGATCTTGCTTTGTAAAGTTTATAAATGAACAGAACTGTAGTCTGAACCAGGTTTATTATGCAGAGCTGTATTATTATGTCAATCTCTAGTCATTTTGTGTACATTATTGTACTTATTTCTTTGTAGCTTTTTACCACCTTCACCCAACTTCATATGGTTATACTGTCTGTAAATAAAGAGACAGAACAATACTCTGTCCCAAGTTTTTGCCTCCACCACTTTTCGCTTGATATATCGATAATCATAAATACCTTTGTGCTCAAAGTATGTTCATCCACTAATATGAAAAATTTCCAGATTATCTGTTTTGAAACGCCCCCTCTACCGCTTCGGGTTTCAATACACAACCCAAAATAGAAAGTCTACGGGGATTTTGCATTGCATCAGCCATGAAATAGCCAGGATGATAATGTTAAAAAATTGTGCGAGGTATTCCGACTAATTCCAAATAGAGAAAAGATGTAAACATTTTCCATTATAAATCTCCGTAAGAAATTTGTTTTCGTTTGTGTGAATTTTTATGAGTGAAAAATGAAAATGTGTCAATGAAGATATCTTGGATATTATCCCTTTTATTGATTTAAACTGTATTTCTTTTACAGGTATGTATATTTTTATTAAAAATCATCAAAAAGTGATGGAAGCAATAACTTGGGACAGACTATTACATTACATGCAGGAGAGACATTTTATGGATGTCTGCTTTCTCCCCTTCTTGTTCTTTTTGTGATTGGAAAACTTGCAAAACCTGCATGAAGATTATAGAAAAACCATTACACTTTTTTTTACTATGACTCATCCTCTGGTTTCAATCCTATCATCAGCAAGTTACCTTGAGGTCTACAAGAGAAATGGGTGTCTCAAGCGTCCAAGTATAAGAGATACTATTGTGTCCTGTTTACGCCATTCAGCTTCATCATGAAATTTATCGGAGAGCTCAGCATTGTGAAAAATGATCCAGCTTTCCAAACTGAAGGGTCTCTGACATCAGCAACAGAGAAAAGAACGAAACAAAACAAACTTTTCCTGTTCACAGTCGAAAAACTGAACTAACAACAGATGATGGAGTCAAACAAGAACGACAACCAAGATCTCCTATTCACAAGGCCAACCATTCATCCGAGCTTAACCTTTACAAGAGAGGAAAGATCTCCTATGAGAAATGGATTTCTATTATAAATGCTGTGAATACAAACATTTATCGAAAATTTGTACAGCAACCATAAAATTTGGAAGCTCTCGTCATCCTACAGCTATGCATATTGATCAGAGAAATTCTGAACCTAAAGTTAATGGGATAAAGAATGCAGTCATGCAAACAATAACCCTGGATTCGCTGACAAAAGAGGTGAGATACCAACCCCAGAGGTAGCAGATAAATATTTCCATCTATGGGACATAGCCGATCACCTGATGCCACTAGATGCAGGAATAAACATTCTTCTTTTGATTGGACGTGACCTTGGTGATGCACATCACGTACTTGAACAAGGTATTTGACCTCCTAATGCTCCATACGCTCAGAAACTTCATCTTGGATGCGTTGTGCGGCAAACAAAGTTGCAGTTATGTCTGATGGAAGAATTACCTTATTTACCTCTTGTCCAAATAATATCATTGTCAAGGAGAACCTACCGAGACAGATACAGTGTGATGCAATCTTCAAACATCCAGAAAGAAATGAACCAATCGGACAGAACATTTTCCAGACATCTCATGACGACGACAAACCAGGACTGTCTGTGGAAGATAAAGAATTTCTAGCAATTATGGATAAGGAGTTTTGTCATGACAAAAGCGGACAGTGGGTTGCACCATTATCATTCCGAGAATGATGCAAACTTCCAGATAATAGACAACAAGCACTAAGAAGAGCCATCATTTTAGATGCTAACCTTAGAAAGAACCCAGTCAAGTGTGAACATGCAGTAACTTTTATGAAGCGCATTCTGAATGCAGAACATGCAGAACTAGCACCACCACTAAAGGAAGATGAAGAGTTCTGGTTCTTACCAATCTTCAGCGTAAACCATCAGAAGAAACCTGATCAAGTCAGAATGGTGTTTGACTCATCAGTTCAGTGTAATGGATTGTCATTGAACAACATGTTACTACTGTAGAATCATAATTGTTCCTGGGTGACCAATGTTCGTGGCTTTTGTGGGTAACCCTTGTCCATGAAATTTACATTCCCACAAACCTATACACTATCATTTGTTTAATATTTATTAAAATTATCCTGATTACACTACCAAAGTATCTTGCCCTGACCTGACGAACAGTCTACTTGGTGTTTTGATGCGATTCAGACTTGATAATATTGGAGTTATGGCCAATATTCAGCAAATGTTTCACTGCTTTAAAGTGCCAGAAGATCACAGTTATATATAGCTGTGTGACTTGCAGAAAAATGAGAAGAAAACCAGAACATCAATTCATGGCTGACTTACCTGAAATCGGTTAACGCCTGGTCCTCTGTTCTCAAGTGTTGGAGTGGATACCTTTGGACCCTGGGAAGTTTTTGCACATCGTACTAGAGGACTAGAGGAGGACTGGCTCGTGCAAAACACTGGGCTGCAATGTTTTCACGTCTCTCGTTGCAAGCTGTTCACATTGAAGTCGTCAAAGAGATGAGTTCCTCATCCTTCATTAATGCACTTTGGAGATTTGTTGCTATGTACGTGAAAGTGTTACAAATTTTTTGGGCTCAACAGAAAGCCTTGGAATCAACGCTATAAACGTGGAAGATGGACCTGTCAAAAAGTTTCTTCTCGACAACAGAACAGCATGGTTCTTCAACCCACCATACTCATCCCACATGCATGGTGCTTGGGAGAGGATGATAGGCCTTACAAGACAGATCCTAGATGCATTCTTGATTTAGTAACACAGCGAAGAAGTTGACACACAAAACCATACATTCTTAGCAGAAGCAAGTGCTATCATAAACTCCAGACCATTAGTACCGGTTTCAACTGACCCAGAGTACCCATTCAAACACAATAAAGGTGCATCATTTATTGTATAATAGTGGTAAAATACTGAAACAAGAACAAAATATGAAGTACTCATTTTCTCTAAAAAGTATCGAATACTGTTACTGTCATAATCATTATATTGAGAGAAACGGACGCTTGTAACAATTTTCTATGGAAACTCATGTGTGGAAGCATCCTCAGGAAGCGTAGATTCAAAGTTGTGAAAATCATGACTCCCGGGGGTAGGGTTGGGCAACAATAGGAGTCGAATTTTTACACAGGAATATATAGAGTAAATCTTTAAAAATCTTCTTCTCAGAAACTAATCAGCCAGATGATTCTTTAAAATTGTTTAGACTTTGGCCCCTGGACGATTCTTAGGCTTCACAAGGGGTTCAGATTTGATGTAGGTTAATATCCCATATATAAACAATTGTTTAAACTGCAATGCTCAGCATGTGATATGACTATAAAATCATCCTGTGAAAAAGGGACTAATGATAATAAACATAAGAATATCCAGGGGGAACAATGGATTTTTATTTATACAGGATCTACATGTATTATACTTCTTTGTCCCGATAGTTTGTATTATGACTCCATTAAGCTGATTTTATCATACCTATTGTTCCTCAGGTGAGCGATGTGGCCCATGGGCCTCTTGTCTTTCAGAAAGCATTGAGTGCATGCTTGAACAAACAAAATATTTTCATTAGAGATGTATCTATCGAAGACTAATAAGTGACAAAAAAATTTTGCTTGTTCACTTTTAAGCTGCGCTTTATATTTACCATTCGAAAAATGATAAGAGAAATGTCAATTTTTGACTGATTTTGATTAAATTATAAAAATAGCATCACTTCTGACGTCATTTACTGCCAGTGAGTGCAAATAAATCAAATAAATAGATAGAAAATATATCCTATATCAACTCGGACTTCGTAAAAATAATATAACAATTTAATGCACTTTGAAAAATGGCAAATTATGGGGTGAAATTTGACTCATATCATATATAGTCCTTTAAACTATAATGCATTTCTTTGGTGTTTAATGCGGGTATGAGGGTACTGGTCATTAATATGATATTTATTCACACAAGTGCCATTTTCTCCGATTAAAAAGAGGGAAGAATTTTGGTGAAGAATTTTTAGGCTTTTTTCATTCAGTTGATTTCAATTGGTTTTCTTTGATAGTTATGTGTATTATCAAATGAGCATAAAGTGAGAAAAATAAAAACAAGGGACAGAGAAATATATGCATACTTTTTTAACGCTTTCTTTTTTATGAAACACATTTTTCTTCACAATTGTCAATTTAGATAATTATGTTGATTTTAATACCCCATTTTTAACACAGTCTTGTCCTGTTGATTTCATTTGTTCTTAAAATGCTTGCATTTTGCCAATTTAATCTCATAGAATATTTCCATACAATTTCAACCTTTTGATCTCCCTCTGATGAATTGTAGGGGGAGTCAGGGATCCCTCAAGTCAGCCACAAGACTGGTGATCCATCCTTTCAGGTGAGACACCTACATCTTTGCCATCTGCAGGGACTACAAAATCCGAGTCTGGTCTACAAGGGTGGGTATCTGTATGGACATCAAGAATGATAACCCCCCCCCCCCCCCCCCCCCCCCCCATCTTATTTGTAGTAGTATAACGATAAGGCTATTGCATACAACTCTTTAATATTTTATGTTCTATGAATTGTTCTTTTCACAGAATCACGAGTGTGTTTCAATATACAACATTTTGGAAACTTGTCCTGAGCTTAAACATGCACCACCTGCAACTGGCAAGTATAGCTGATATCTAAAATTCAACAGGTTTGATTGTTAGGACCCCCCTTGTGGAAAAAAAAACCAAAAAAGTGATAGGGTAAACATTTTCAACCAATCAGAGGAAAGTTGTGCTTAAATACAGGTAACTCTTGATGGCTCGGACTTGGATCGTTTGAAGTGAGTCTCTGGTCCCAATATTTATGCCCCCACCAAAAAGTGGTTAGGGCATATAGTCCTTCTGTCCTTCCATCATCATCCACTTTCCGATCATTATCTCAACAACCGTTGCACAAATTAAACTCAAATTTTATAAATAGATGTGTCTTATGAATATACAGGTTGAGTTTGAATTTGGTTTCGGTCCAATGATTTTTGACAGAGTTATGCCTCTTGAACTTAGAAAAACATTGGAAATTCACTTTCTGATCATTATCTCAACAACTGTTGCACACATTCAACTCAAATTTGATATATGGATGTGTCATAAGAATATACAGGTTGAGTTCGAATTTGGTTCCGGTGCGATGATTTTTGACAGAGTGGTGCCTTTTGAACTTTGAAAAATATTTTGATCATTATCTCAACAACTGTTTCCGCTCTCTAGTTTTTGAAGGGATGCATATATATAAAGCTGATATTTCATATGAAGGTTATTTACAAGAAAATACAGATCAAGTTTGAAATCAGTTCCAGTCCGATAATTTTTAACAGAGTTATGCCTATTGAACTTAGGAAAAATTGGGAAATCCTTAGTTTCCGCTCTCTAACTTTTGAAGTGATGCATATGTAAAGTTCATATTTCATATAAGGTTAATTTATTAGAAAATACAGGTCAAGTTGAACTTGGTTCCAGTTCGATGATTTTTAACAGAGTTATGCCTCCAGAACTTAAAAAAAATGAGTAATTTTCAGGGATTTATAACTTATTCTGCAATCAAAAAAATGTTTTACTAAATTTGGCATTTGAAATTTTGGTTGCCTGCTGGGGCATTCAAGGCGTTACAACACATCTAGTTCCCTATATAACTAAGCAAATTTTCTCTTGATTTCTCAAACTCTTGATCCCTTGAAGTAAAACTGCAGTCCTGTTATTCATAATCTATTTGACTCTTGATACCTTGAAGTTGCTGTGTAAATGCAAGCCTTACTTAATTAACACCTATACTTTGTCATTTGAATTGCTCCAGGTGGTAGAAACGTGACCTGGGAAATTGGATGTTTATTCAGGTGACACTTGTCCTGCAAGGTGATAATTGATCAATGATTGACCATACTGTGACCTAATCTAGCCGTCTTATGAGGATTGGAGACGCAGTGAAAATGAGAAATTAATTATGAGACAAGACAATGATTTTGAGCAAAAGCAAAGTAAAAAGAATTATAAAAATGCAGAAATTATGCATATCAGCATCATTGTCATTATGACAATTATTGCTGAACAAATATCCTTGGCAATCTGGTGAAGAACCTGTACAGTGGGTATCTATGACAAGTTGCCTCGCAGTGCAGTAGTACTGAGCAATCTGGTCATAATATGATGCATGAAATAAATAAATATCATGACTTTATTTAATAATTTTTTTCTATTTAGTTTTCAAAACATCCAGATCTGTATATAATACTGCCAACTAACGTTGTTAAAGCACATGCGTAAGGTTAGCACTAAAATAAATGGCTTCATCATAACATCCGGTAAAACTAAATTAAAAACCTGTTGGTCAACCCGGAAAATTCCGAACTCTTGAAAACTCGAACTCTTGATCCCTCGAAGTTTTTCCTTGATCCCGTGGACTTCGAGCCATCGAGAGTCACCTGTATTGTAAATGTATTGCATTTGGCTGTGTATTCTATTTGCATTTTCTGTATTGGGACAAATTTTTGCCTGCACTGTACCATATACATTTGTATATCTGGTTTTTTTGTGTGTCACAAAATTTGTGAAAGTGGGGAAAATGTGTAACTTTTTTATTGGCGTCAGTCATGTTTTGCAATTTTAGAAAGTTTATATGTATATGGTATAATTTATATGTCAGTGAATGGTGAATGCAGTTTGCTATGTGATTCTCAGGTGCTGGCCACAAGCTGGTAAAAGTGATGACAAGTGATGCTGTCAACTTGCTGTTATGTGTTCACCTGAACTTTACAGAACGCAATCAGGTAAATTTCATGTACATGTAGATTTCGATCAAAATCATGTTATTTTCAAATTTTTTCCCTAGTTTGTAATTTAATCCATTTCAGGAAATATAAACAACAGTAGATCAAAAAGACATGTCCAATATACATTAGTTTATTAAGTTGCCATTTTCAAATATATTGGGATTATTAGTAATGTACATGCACAATATCAAAAGAAGTTTAATTTGCATATATTTTGTTCAATGTTGTAATATTAGATTTTAAAAATTTGTAATAGAACTCTAAATGAATATGTAAGAAAAAGAAAAGAAATACAATATTCAATGAACATGTACATGTACCCTCAACAATGAGATATTTTTCTGTTGTAGTTTTGTTTTATACAACCTGAACTACAGAGTGGGCATTTGCAGCACATACATGTTGCGACAGTAGTGGGTGTGGCTGAGGATTTGATTGACTTCTGTGTGACCGCGGATAAGCTGTGGACCCTGTGGACCAATAGCTCGGGGGAGAGCACGCGCGAGTCTGCCACATGTCAGGGTAAGCCCCACCCGATACTCAGTGGAAACAGGCATGACTCTCTCGCAGTCTGTGTCTTTGGGATATTTTTTACACTGGCTCGTCATGTTTTAAACAGATGGGAAAAAATTGTGACGTTTAACTGATATGAAGTCTTTGTTGTTGTTGGTTTAGCTCCCTGATATGTAAGCTTATGTGACCTTTTCTGATCTCTATCTTGTGAAAATTTTTCACATTTTTCTTTCTCCCCACTTTCCTTTGATCAGCTGTTTAGAAAAGCTGTTTAGAAAGGGATATAAGAATCACAAAAAGCTGTTACCTATGTGAGCTATGTGGTTCATGGGGCCTCTTGTTAAAAGTCAGAAAGCTACCAAATTTTTGATAACCTTTTCAGAATGTCCTATAGGTTGAAATGACTTGGACACCCAATGTCAGCCATTTTTTTGTATTTTCGTAAAGCCAAACATGACTTATAAAAAGGCATTGTCCACCATGTTTCTCTTTCTTAAACACTATACCTTTTCTCCTATTTTAGCCCCTGAATTCTGAACAGTTGAAAGCATCTAGATACATCTGTCTGTCCGTCCGTCTTACATTTTCGACTTCTTCTCCCGAACCACTGGGCCAATTTTAACCAAACTTGGCGCAAAGCATCATTTGGTGAAGGGGATTCAAGTTTGTTAAAATAAAGGACCACACCCTCTTTCAAGGGGAGATAATTAGGAATTATTGAAAAATGTTGGTATATTTCAAAAATCTTCTTCTCAAAAATTATTTAGCCAGGGTGGGGCCACAATGCGGAGGGGGGGGGGGGGGGGGGGGGGGAGGGTGAAGTATTTAGATAGGTATTTAAAGTGAGAAAAAAAAATTAAAATTGTAAAAAACCATTTGCCTAGAAAACTAACATATATGTCCCTGCTACAATTAAGTACCTAGATTATAGGAAATAGACTATAACCACGAGGCAAGATTTTTACAGTGAAACTGAAAGGGTAAAATAAAACCATGTGGTCTAAATTTAACAATAACATTCGCAGGGGTAGGAAGTCTACATGGAGAAAATGTTCCAACCCAAACGATTCAACCTGTACGGCATTCACAAAGCTCTAAACATAAGTATTTTAAGTCTCTTTTTTTCCCCTTCAACTCTCAAGCTTTGGAATAATCTTTGTGAGGTTTTAAAAATTTCTCCTTCATTTTCAATCTTTAAAGCAAAGCTAAAAAGCTGGGGAGTAATAAATTCTTGTAAATATTTTAGTTTTGGTAACAGAAACGAAATGTACACTGAACATTGTCAACTAAGAAGTAATGCCAGCTATCTTAATGCATGGTCTTCATTGCTGTATATGTACCTGTACTGTACCTTGCCTTTCTCTTGTCATATAGGTGTACCGACGATCAATGGATGCCACTGTACCCTCAGACCTGGACATTGACACACTAAGGCATGAAGTCACAGAGGCAGTGGAAGATGCTGTAAGCTTATCGGGGATTGCCAGATTTATACAGTCGCACCTGTTTTAAGAGGCCACTTGTGGGACAATGACAAACTGGCCGCTTAAGACAGGTGGCCTCTTATTCCAGACACAGGCACCTGACGTTATAAATTTTTCTCATAATTTATAATGTCAGGTGCCTGTGGTTTCAAATTAATGAAGAAAAAGCACCGAGTATATTCATTTTGGCTCTATTGCACAGATCTATTTATGACTACTCTAATGGAGCGTACACGGAGATGGTCAATGCACTGGCCGGGTTGTTAAATAAACAGTTTATATT
The DNA here is from genome assembly GCA_033439105.1 of Magallana nippona. Taxonomy (NCBI): domain Eukaryota; kingdom Metazoa; phylum Mollusca; class Bivalvia; order Ostreida; family Ostreidae; genus Magallana; species Magallana nippona. Next base: position 24,850,995 of record CM065926.1, read on the forward strand.
AATTTTAAATGGCTGTTTTAATTCAAATTATTTTTCAACGGATTTAGAGCAAAACATTTTCTGCTAAATACGCCAAACAATAATTGTTTTAAATGCGGTAAACAAACAAAAGTAACGTTTCCGTACAAAGACTATGTTCTGAACTACGATAGCCAATGGTTTACCTGTTTAAAAAAGTGCCAAAATTCCATTGGGGTGTATGATACGCATCCCTTTCTCACAGAGAAATTTTCTAGAAAAAAGGTGCGTATTATATTCAGCAAATTGCAGTAATGTTAAGCTGTTAAGCGCAAGACTGACCATTTGAAACATTTCAAAAAAGGAGGGGTGTCAACTCCAAGTGCAAGTATTGAATCTTTCCCAAGCAGTGACTATTAAAATATAGTAGAAATATTGTCTGTGCTTGATTTCCAAGACTGCCCCCCCCCCCCCCCCCCAAAAAAAAAAAATGTTTGAATGAATTTATCCAAGTAAAGTTAAAAAAGTTTATTAGGATAATTATTTTCAATCATTTGGGGTTTGGAGTAGTGGTAGTATTACTATTACCTATAAAATTGTGTAAAAATGTTTTAGTTTTTTTTAACCCATTGACCTATTTTACTTGAAAAGTCTTGAAGTACAACTTAGGGCTGGGACGATTCAGAGTTCATTCGATTTGGTTTGATTTTGGTTCGAAATGCTACGGTTCATTTTTTTTTCGGTTCGATTCGATTCAACATATATAAGCCTTAATATTTCTCATTATAAATAAAAATAATTATCTTTACCTTGTAATTTTTCCTTTACTTAAGGATAACAAACAAAAATGTTATGTATTCTATTCAAATTAAATATTTAGAGGATGAAAAACTTGCAGGAAATGGAAAAACTTGTTGTGCAAAACTGTATACAAAGGATATTTGATGATATTATTGGATCACATGCTAATGCAGTATCTGGAAACGATTTTGAAAATAATTTGAAAATAATTTTGCAAATATACAGTAGTAGTATTAAAAATATTAAAAGAAAAATTCAATGGAAAATTGTTATTCTACAGCCAATTAATAATTACACAAAATCTAAACAAGCTTGAAATTCAACCATACTTAAATTTTTCCATTTCCAAGAAGCTTCTTTCTTTTTTGACTCTATTAAGAATAAGTGCACACAAATTACAGATATAACCCGATTATTCCAAGGGATGAAAGATATTGCATTTATTGTCATAATGTTGTTGAAGATGAACATCATTTTTTATTTGAATGTCCTCTTTATAAACAACTACGAAGTGAATATTGTTCACTTTTTAGTAACGGATGTATATCTTATAAAATTCTAAATTCAAGACAAGAATTAACTTGAGAAAATATATGTACTAACTATTTGTACCGTATACTGTTTGTATGACTTGCGCCACATGTGGTTTCTGTCAATAAATTGAAATTAGCAGACATTGAGTTGGTAGATCCAGTTGTATATTTAAATTGTGATGTACACAAGGTACAAATAGTCGTTGATTTATCTTCTTTTCCATCATATGAAAGGAATTTAAATGTCCCCACACTTCTGAGCGTCTACTGGTGGCCTTGTTTATTTATACATGTTAGGTAAATTTTGAACCAAACCGAACCGAAATCCGGAATTCTGGATCGGTGCACCGAATCAACAGGAATGAATTGCGGTGCACCGAACTTTTCGGTGCACTGCACAGCCTTAGTACAACTGATTAATAAAAGATGGCCTCAAAATTCTTTCATATTTCTTTCCCCTTCCCCATCTGTAACACCTCACTTAAACAATTATGTTCTCTCTTTCCTCAGGTGTTGATCACTCTTCGCTTTTTGGCTAAGGGAGACTACTTGTCAGAAGTGCCCGACCTGCATGGAGTCTCCGTTCCATCTGCATCAAGGATATTACATTCTATCTTCCCAGCTCTATGTCAGCAGCTTAACAACATCAATTTCCCAACCACTGCGGATGAACTAAACAGAGTGAAGGATGGGTTCTATAAGATAGCCCATTTCCCAAATGTAGTTGGTGCTTAAATAGATGGTACATTGATACCCATACAGGGCATGTCTGGAGATGATGAACCCCACTTCATCTGCTGTAAGGGTTTTCCCTCTATCGATGTTCAGGGAGTTGTGGATGATGACCTTCGGTAAATATTTATTGACTAAAAATATATATATTAAAATCATACATTACAAATAACTTTTATTAGAGAAAGATTACACCAACCAACTAGTCAAATTCCAATCTAATTAAAATTAGATCTTTGGGCACGATTTATTTGGAGCAGATCAAAGATCTAATCTTAATTAGATTAGTCCACTCCAAATAAAGTCATATTACACCCACCCACCCGCTCACTCCAAAAAAAGTATAGCAGAAATAATTAGGTTTAACTAATTAAGCTTATTCCTTTCAGTTTTACCAATGTTGTTGTGAAGTGGCCTGGGTCAACACATTCCTTTATATTGGCCAATTCCTCTGTACCTCAAATGATGGAAACTTTGAGTGGACCCTGAATTCTGGGAGATTCAGGACATCCTGAAAAAATGGTTTTTAATTGACCCCATTCAGTGATCCAAGAGGCACCAAAAGAAGAGAATTACAATCAAGCCCACTGTTCAACAAGAAATTCAGTGGAAAGGGCATTTGGGGTTCTTAAGTGCAGATTCAGGTTTGTTCATTTTTAATAAATTAAGATTAAATCCGCCTCAAGATTCATCCTTTACATGTTAAAATTTTAACCCTTATCGTGCTTATTGCGGCATTTGCCGCAACCGTAGACATTGTGCGCCAGTGCTGGTCAAGGCAAAAGTCGTTTTTGTATATCGTAAATTCCAAAACCTATTTATAGATGAAAAGCGTCTATAAACACTCTAACATTTGTGTTACTATTTAGTCATATCCTTTTCATGATCCCAAACAATGTTTGTTAACTCTTATTTGATTGGTTACTTGAAAGAAATCAATAAAAAGATGCGGCTTGTGTAGGCCTCTTGGTATCACACCGGTAATTGTTTTCACTATATAATTCTATGTAAGAAAAAAATTCGTAAAAAATCGAAATATTTTTCTCGTGAGAAAAAAAATAGATAGCAGTGTTCTATGATACCTTATGCATTATCTAACATCAAAAAATGGGCATGCAATATGGCATTTTCTCAAATTTTCTAGCTGCGAACATGCCTACCCCCAAAACCACATGTTTTCAAGCTGTTTGTAAACAGACTGCGCGCTCCCCAGGAAGTCGGCCTTTATGCTCTTTAAGAAATAGTTCCCGATAAAAGTAGAATCAAATTTACAAAGTACAGAAATTTCCCTAATCATAGATATCAATTTTATTAAAATCCAATATGGGAAAATGCAAAATGCGGGCAAAAGAAAAAAATATTCCCTATAAATGTATGGAACTACAATTGACTAAGTTCATTTTCATTGGTGGATTACTGGTGTGATACCTTGAAGACAACTAATATGTCTTAATTCAATGCCAAATTAGCACAGCAGGTCTGCTAATTAATAATGAACATCATATCTCTAGCAATTACCAATAGGAGCAGATAAGCCGGAGAAAATGAGGATTGATCTCCCTTGGGGAATAGCTTGCGTTGCTCTCCATTTCCTAGTAAAATATGTCCAATTAGTGGTACAAGTTAAACTGTCATAATTTTGTAACGGTGAGAGATATTAACCTGAAATTACCTACATTAGTTAGACCGATATTTGTGCCGATAATTTCAATAAAAAACTGATTCTTAATTTATTCAGAAAAATTAATATATTACTAATTGCTTCGAAAAAATGCAATGTGAAACATGAATTTTTAACCAAAAAATGGAATTTGAAAGTGTTAATAGAATCTGCATCTGGTAAATTTGGTGCCAAAATAAAATCCATTAATTATATTTTACAGTTTGACCACGGACGGGACCCACTTGCAATTAGTGATTAAGATAATGGCTTCTCTATCGGCTAGGGGTGTTGTTCCTTATTCCTGTCTTCAAAGCCAGGGCTGGTCGCTTGAAAAGATCAAATGCTAGTTAAAACGAATAAATAAGACCTGAATCTTCAATGTTAAATGTTCATAGAATCATACCACAATTATCGAAATAACTGATCACAGTACATGTAAAATGGGTAAAGAAAAGCTTAAATGGCTGTCCAATTTTCAATTCAGAAAAGGGAGTATGCCGCACAACAAGGGGAAGAAATCTTAAGGGAGCAGTTATCCTGAATCGAAGAAACCACAGACAGTTAGACTAAGTAGTGAGCTAGATGAAGAATTAGTTACAATTACTAACAATGGCCATCTAATGACTGTTAATGACGCAGAGGGCAGGGACAGCAACATGATGATTCTGAGACCCGGGGGAGAGAGCCCAGGACCATTGATTTATATGGTTACAGTGAAGCTGCAGGAAGCCCGGAAAGTGAAACATATAGACTTTTACACAATAAGAAGACTTCCGAATTACGGAACGAATCATTTAAGGAGCATCAAACCTTGAAACCAACCTGTGAGGGGAGTTTAGATTGGAACTACTCTCGCGACCAAAAACGAGGTCTGGCTTGGATAACATCTCTCCACTGCGTCAACTGCGGGTACCATAGTCCTCCATGTAAGTTCTATGAGGAGGTGAAGTCCAGGGGTCCAGGGAGGAAAGCAGCACACCTCAACGTAGCAATGTCTGTGGGTCGTATGGGCACCTGTCTGACGACCGAGGGGATGCGCGGAGTGCTCCTTTCAGCCAATATCCACCCAGGATCAGCCAGTAGTATGCAGGAAACAGTGAACAAAGTTGGGGAAAAAATACTGGAAACAAATCAACAAAGATTGAAAGGTATTCGGCAAAAAATTCAGGAAAATACTACAAAATGTGGGCTTCCTGCAACCTCAACTATGCGAGCGGAGGAGGACGCAAGATACAACAATTCTACATTCAGCGCAGTAGGGAAAACCCCGTTTCAAGCAGCAACACAAGTGACTTACACTATGTGTGAAAACGTGACCACTAAGAAGAAAGTCATTGCAGTGTTTTGTGGAAATAAACTGTGTAAAAAAGGAGAGGTCATGCGGAGAGGAGGGGCGAATGTTACCTGTCCAGACCACCAAGACTGCACCGCAAACCTAGCTGCAGATACCAACATCGGAAATGAAAAAAGGTGGGCGGGGGAATGCATCCGTGAGATCCAGCAGGACCCCCACCCTCTTACCATTTCACACCTCACAACGGATGGAGACAGCGCCGCCGCAACAGGAGCATCTGAAGAACAAGAAAAACCCATAGAAAACCTTAAGGACTTGCGGCATTTCTTTGAATCACAAAGGAAACAGACTAGCAAAGCACCGTTTAGCGCCTCGATGTTTCCTGGCAGAACCAAGGCTGACCGTGAATCTGCACAAAAATGTTTTGCACAGGATTTAAAAATGCGCTGCAGAAGCGAATATGAAAATGCTTACGATCACTATGGTGGGGATATCAGAAAGTTGACGCGCGCAATGTCCTATGCCGTAGACTCCATTCTCTCCTGCTACCGCGGCGAATATGGCAGACCTTGCCAGAAACATTCATTTGCTTGTAAGGGTCTGAAAAAGAGCCACTGGAAATCCTCAGTGTTACCGAAAAACTTTAAAGTGAACATGAATGACAATGATGAACGTTTATTAAGAGACTGTGTTAATTTAACTCTAGGGCCAAAAAATTTGTGCAGGATAAGATTTCATACTTCCACGCAAAAATGTAATCTGTTAACAGGGCATACTTAAGGTCAAATTCAAAATGTATAACAAGTAGATAAACTTTGAACCTAAAATCCATAGAGTTGTTCATAGCTTAAATGAGGGATGTGGGAATTCTACCTTAAAACTGTGTGAAGCTGTAGGGGCACCTGTTGTCAAGGGTGGGAAGGTTGTGCATCTCCTGAAACAGCAAGAAAAAAGACAGGCCTATTTTAGACAAAGACAGCAATCTAAGTTGTATAAAAGTAAACGAAAATATTATAGAAAGGTTAGATATCAGCTGTATGATGAGAGAAATGAAAATAAATATTGCAAATCGTTAACTGATCCTAAATTACCCAAGAAAGGTAACTCATGTACAGCACGTATAGAGCACAGTTATCATAGAAAATGATATTATGTCAAAATATATTCACCATGATGGGAATTTAAAATATACAGTCAAGGTATGCACCATGTCCTAAACATGTCTTAGGTTGTCTAACTTTGCATCTTTGTCTATTGTTATTTACATGTTGAGGTTCGAATGAGAGGTGTTGAATATTGATGCAATGCGTGTTGTGACAGAGATGTGAAACATGCATGTGTCGTTTAAAAATGTCAAAATTACTTGTATTTACAATGTAGGAAAGTCTGTGAACGTATATTCGGGTTTTTCGGGCGGCTCCGGGCATTAAAACTGTTGTTTGAATGTATTTACAAAATGTGTTGTTATGATTGAAGATTTGACATTGTGTAATATGTAATGTTTCAGAATTGTGTAATAAAAAACGCATTTGTTCATCAAACCACGTATTGTCAACTGTAGCAGCCATTTTATGCAGATGAAAAGGGGAAAACCCCTTTGAAACTGGAAATCTTAAAATATCACTTATCTTCATGGTATCACATCGTTAATTGTTTTCACTATATAATTCTATGTAAGAAAAAAATTTGTAAAAAATCAAAATATTTTTCTCGTGAGAAAAAAAATAGATAGCAGTGTTCTATGATACCTTACGCATTATCTAATATCAAAAAATGGGCATGCGATACGCCATTTTCTCCAGTTTTCTAGCTGCAAACATGCCTACGTGTTTCAAGTTGTTTGTAAACAGACTGCGCGCACCCCAGGAAGTCGGCCTTTATGCCCTTTAAGAAATAGTTCTCGATAAAAGTAGAATCAAATTTACAAAGTTTAGAAATTTCCCTAATCATAGATATCAATTTCATTAAAATCCAATATGGGAAAATGCAAAATGTGGGCAAAAGAAAAAAATATTCCCTATAAATGTATGGAACTATAATTGACTAAGTTCATTTTCATTGGTGGATTACCGGTGTGATACCTCTTGTTTACCTCTGTTTCAAAATGGCGGCTGACACCGAGATCGATAATTTATTTGCAAACGATTTCTGAATCGCGGAAAATAAATCAGCGTAAATTTGATACAAAGTTTGTCCTTGTAATTTCCTTATCAAGTAAACAGGTAAGTAAAAGTACGGTAAACTGTGTTCAGTTAGTTTAGTTAGGGGTAGAAATTGCGGGATCGGAAGACAAGCGCCAGATAACAGATATGTAAGCCTCGTTGTTTATTTAATAATCCATTGACAAGCTAATTAAAGTGGTCACATTCCTTGCGTAAACCTAGTATGTCTTATTATATACCGAGCTATTGGTATATGTAACGGTACATGATCTATTGATTTTTGATTGTTTGCGTCTGTGTAATAATTATCGGTAATTATTTCACATTGCGGAAACCGTGTAAATTGTCTCTTTGTCCGAATATTTCATTATTAAGAGTGACAATTTAGATATTTTTTCCCTCTTACTTCACAGGTTTAATCAATCGTGAATTATATTTTCACTATGACTTTGAAATAGTGAAAATTTGATTCGCGTAAACTTTATATACTGTTCTAGGTTCTGATTCGCAGAAAAAACATGACGCAGAAAAAACCTGATATACTGATACATTACTCTATGAGAGTCATGTAATCTTGAATTAGTTATGAATAAGAGGAACAATATTTACCTTTCTCAATTGTAATGGAACAAGATGGTATTGCTTTATTTCACTCTAAAGTGTCAACTCCACCTGGCACAGTGCATTTAGATAATGTACCAAGAATCTAATTTGAAAACAGTATGTTTTACAAGTAGGGCAAACATATTTATTGACATTTTAAACTCTTATACTCTGTCCCAAGATACCATCGATTCACATTTGCTTTATTGCTTGATATTTATAAATAATTCGGGGTTCAAATGGTGTTCTTTCAAAAGTATAAAAAATTTCAAAAATTTTTCAGTTGAAACGCCCCCTTTGGCTTATCAGGTTTTAATACATGGCTAATAAATGTGATGTCTACAGGGATTTTGTATTAATTGCAGCAGACCCGGATGATAACGTTGAAATATTGTGCGAGGTATTCCTAGTGACTTCCAAATGGAGAAAAGACTAAACATTCCCCATTATAAATCTCCATAAGAAATCTGTTTTCGTTCCTGTGAATTTTTTTGAATGAAAAATGATAAAGATAACAATAATAATAATGTGTCAATGAAGATATCTTGGTAAGATTCCCTTTCATCAATTTCAATTGCACTTCTTTCATAAGTATGTATATTTTTATTAAAAATCAGTCAAATGTGCTGCATAAATATCCTGGGACAGACTATAGTCTCAAATTGTTTCAGATAAGAAATACAAACAAAGGCAACTACAATAATCATAGTCTGGAACTTACAAGTCTTTCCCAGGTTTTTATGTCCTCCACAGGTGCAGGACCACCTCCTGTACCTCTCATCTCTTTCAAACGTGCAGCTTCTTTTTTTTCTTTTTTTTTTGTGGCACTTGAAAAATCCTGCCACTTTTTCATGCAATCAACAACATCCTGTGAGATCTCTGAGATGTTGACAGAGTTTACTCTAAAAGCAATTTGATGCATTGAGATGTTATCTATTGGACCTCTCTCTCTCTCTCTCTCTCTCTCTCTCTCTCTCTCTCTCTCTATGATTTGATATTGTTTTTTATGTAAATTTTGCATCATTCAATCATTCAGTCCTTTTATTGATCGATTTGGTCCTTATTTTATAAACATGTAACTGTACTGTATAATGTAGGCCTAATGCATTCATTATTCATGTGTTTATGTAGTTTTTCAAAACACATATATATATTTACTTTAGAGGTTTTGGCTGTTTCATATCATATATTTGTGTCGATAAAAACCTATTATAAAATCAATCTTAATTAATTTTAAAGTAAATTTGACATGTGAGTTGCTTAAATTGTTTTCATATGTAAGAAATTCGAAAAACGAAGATAAGAGAAATGTATAGTAAACAAGTAGGTCAGTGCAACAGCTATTTGTTGCCAACGTTGCATTTTCTGGCTGTTGGTAAGACCAGGGGAGAATTTCCCTTTTATAGTCTTGATGTTGGCCGAAACTCCCTGTGCCAAAGCCTCCAGCTCATCTGTGCTCCAATTTGGCTTCTGTGTTGCTAAGAAAGCTTTTGTCGTAAGTGTAATCTTAAGTGTGTTTCCAGAGCAAGCTTTTAGGAATTCTCTTAAGTTTATTTTTTTCATTTACGAGTGGTTTCGTGAAAACGACTTAAGAAATGACTTATGGATTCGTAATGTCAAATAATTAAGATTAAACTTAGTGTTTTTTTGTAAAAAGGGCTACTGATTTATGTACTATGTAAATTGAATTTACTGTAGGTGTGTTAAAAATGCATATACTGAAATCTGATGAAGTGGTTGTGAATTAATTGAAGGATGGACTGAGCTTCGTTAGACCTTGTGATCCCATTGACCTGGGTGATGGATATTGGTCAGCTGAAGACTTAAGTATGTTTTGTTTTTGTTTTTCAATTTTTAAAAATTTTTAAATCTCATGAGTCAATCACTGCTGTCGATCTTTGTTAACAATTCTACATTTTTAACTTCTCTTCTGAAACTACTGAGTCAATCTTGACTGGATTTGGTGTGTAACATTAAGATTATCTATTGTCCACACTTGGGGCCGTTGAGAGGTCCCTGTCGTAAATCAAAGAAGGTATTGTATTTCTCGAATGTGTTAATTTTCTCAATTTTCATTACTCCTCAAAATTAAGAACCAGAAACTTTGAATATGATTTGTTTAAATATATAAAGATGTTCCCAATGTTCCCCTGTGCTAAAATGGTTTGTGAGAACCTGCATCTTATTAAAAAGAAAATACAAATTTTGAAATTACCAACCTGCCATTCTGAAGACCCTTTATAAGGTTTTATTACCGGTATACCCATGTGACAACAAAAGCCTTTGCTACATTTTTAATCTATGTATGTATTGGAGATCATTATCTTGAGCATTTTAAAAATGAGATTATGCATGCATAATATTCAAGAAATTCAACATTGAGTAACAATTGCTATAGATATAAGAAAACTTGCATTATGCAACTTCATCATATGATTTTGACAGATGAGATGACTCTGGCAGATGTGAGGACTTTGGAGATGTGTCCGAGTTTGATTGGCAGCAAAACCTTGGAGGACATGGTGGTCCAGTTTGAGGAGTCCCTCCTGATGAAGGAGTCGCTGGAGGAGGCAGTGAGGCCCATAGTGAGGACCTATTCTTCAACACTAGGTACTGATGACTCGTAATGAAATGAGAGGAATTAACATCCACATAAAATTGCAAGGGGTATTCCTTGGGTATTTTAAAATCTCACTTATTTTTCTGACAGTTGAGAATGATGTAAGATCATTATAGATTTTATTTACTCATTAGTTTGTAATGGTATAAAGCAAGAATTCAGCAAAAACATATCCTTTATTTAGATGTACATGTATCTTGTGATCTGCTATTTTTTTTTTACTTTAGAAATGTTAATTCTTCAAACTCAAAGGATTACCTTTAAAAACAATTGTAGATAAATTCAAAGCCAGAGCACAAGTTAACCTTCCATACAAGTATCATCAACATCAATGTAAGAGAGATATAACTCTTTTAGTTTTTTAATTTGAAAGTTATACCAAAGTATTTAATGCTGATTATTTTTTTTTGATATGGCAATTTGGATACATGCAAAAAAAATATGTAATGGATGGTAACAGGTATTGTTTGATGTGTATATCATTATTCATTTTGACAGCTTGGGTGAAATTTCTCTGGATTAATTAGGAGCTTTGGTCCAGAACATACATGATTTACCAAACTGTCTGCATGTGGTGCTAAACTCCTTAGATCCCACTAAGGCAACACTTGAAGAGGAGGAAAGTGGTAAGACTTTTGTTAAAAAGAACAATGGACATTATTGGCTGTATTTGGCCACAAAATATACGATATTTTCAACACCTTAGTTTTGTTTATTGATGTGGTGCATTGTACTAAGATCGATACTGGCTTAATTCTACTAGCACCAAAATGACATCATTTTTCATTATGACGTCACTAATGTACGCTAAACATGGAATGATCTTCAAAAATCGTTAAAATATACTGAAATATGAATAATCTTTGCTAAATTAGAATCTTTCACATGCATCACCCACTTTTATATTTAAAATACACATTTTCTGTATCGGAACTAATTCACATAGTACTTAAAATGGTGGCAGTTAAAAACTGAACAATGTGAATTTTAGCAAAAACGATTACGGAATTACACATTTTACTGACGTAATTCAATCAATAAGTGAAGATCCAGATAGAAAACAGTATAGCAAGATGTACGTTAGAAATAAAAAAATGGCAAGTCATCTATTTATTTTTTGTAAATTTCCTTCGATTGGTCAATTTTACACAATTCAGTCATAATTTCAATCATGTCAGATGTTGCATATGATGAAATTTCGGCGTTATACTGCATCTTTGCTGGTGGACTTTACTGACAATAAAATACTGAAACATGAAGCAGATTGGGTTATTTATCTCATGAATTTGATTATAATAATTTGGACACAGTTTAATCAACCTTACTTTATGCTGGGTAGAAAAAAATATTGCACATGTAATCGCAAATTGACAGAATATCATTTTAAAATGTGGTAGGGCAAAGCAAAAAAAAAAAAGCAAAAAAAAAGATGGTTTTGATAATAAGAGTTAGTATTTGGGGTATTCCGAAACACTTTTTATAACTCAGTTGCAAGATGGGTAAATTCCTGTATATTACTTAGTCAGACACATTGTCTTGTAGTGTGTGATATTTTCTTATTTTACGGACATATTTTTTTGTGATTTTTCTTTAACAAACCCTCATTTATTTTGCTTTTTTGGGTAACGTTACATGTTATACTTCTGATAATAAATATATCTGTATTACAACTTTAAAGATGACTTTACATACAGTACGGCTCACAAGGGTCCCGACATTTTAAAAAGACACCAATCACCGTGTTTAACATCAATGCTGAGAGTGGAACTGTCGGTGCCTTCGATCTATTGTTCTCTGTTACGGCTTGGAAATGAGAAAGAAAACATGTTACATGGCGAAAATCATTCAAACATGGGAAGTTACTCGGCGTACGTAACAAGCGGTATTTACCCGTGAAAGATGAAGGATTCAAGAATAAAACTTTTTACATGCTAAAATATTTATTTATTTACGTAAAAGAAACCTAAAAAAAACAACCAGAAATTACACCAAAAAATATTACAACACACGCAACAGTTAGAACAAAGACCAAAATAATCGCCAATAAAGTGAAAGGCTGGATCAAAACACTAATATTTTCTTTGTTTTTTTTTTTTAAGTACATGTATACAGTTTATTAAATTTATGTTTAAGTCCATTTGCATTTAACTGTAATTTGTGATCATAGTAGTTTGATCAATCGAATCATAACAGACGGTAGACATTTAAACAATAAAATGCTTTCTTTAGTGCTTCATGCGGGAAATTAAGGTGGCGAAATTGCAGAAAAAATGCATTAATTTTTCCGTGCAATGATTGCTGCCTTCATAACCAAAGAAAGCATTTTATCGTCATATTTACATCTTTCTTTTAACAAATTAATAAATTGATTGTAAAAATTAAGTAAAATTAACTAAATTACTGTTAATGTATATCATTACATCATCTGACATTTAGGATTTTTCTTACAGTTCATGAACAGACATGCGGTAAAAAAAAATGAAAACTTCGAGGAACTAACTAATGATTCTCAAACAAATGCGAACAAATTAGATGTCAAGTGATATAATGCCGATTTCAATTGTATGATGGAAAGCACAAAAGACTCAGGGTGATTTAAAGATTGGGTATTTCTATTAACTGTGCGCACATCATCTTGATGTCATTTTTCAACTTCACTGTGCGCCGTGGTGACGAAACATGTTTTTTAAATCAGATAACAGAAATATACCTTTTCATCAAATTGAATTTAACTTCGTATATCAATAAAATAAGTGTGGTGCATAAATTAATCTGTTAGTTATGACTATTATAAAAAATATATGATAGATAGCCACATTGTCTTCATATTTTTTTATTGACCCTCGTACATCAAAACATGTTAAAAGATGATGCTGGTTTAGAGTGAAATATGCATAGATTGCATATAGTCATCTCAAATGCCAGAGAAATCTTGTTGATTTCAAAGAGCCATGGCTGAGTTCCCTACAACGAAATAGACAGGCCTACGTCACATTCCTGTTTCACACAACAACCCTTAGTCCAAGCTCTTGTTAAAATGGTTCTACAATCCTTTTCCGCAAGAAATAGAGGGAATCATACTTGTTGGATGTAAATATATTGTTATATTGTCTTTTGGAATCTTTTATGACTTATGCCTGGGTCACATTTAAGCTGATGGTCGGGCTAACAAATTTCCTTGTATTGTCGGCTGAAGAAACATCATTGTCCAACACTGGTATTGAACAACGCGGAGCAGTCACATTAATTCCTAGGAACACCGATAACTTAATAAGTTTGAATATTTATAAGTTGGCAACTTGTCGTCCAATCATTGAGCGCTGGGCCACAGTTTTATTTTCACAGTCGGTTGATTACATAAACAATTCCGCAATTACTAAATATTCACTTGTAACCACATAGGCATCGCTTCAATTTATTTAATAATTGATATATCAAAATCGCCCGGCAAACCAGACGAAACCCCTATGGTCGTCCATCGATGTCTGTGGGTCAACATAGAAAAACCAAAAAGCCTAAATGTCCGCCAGTGGTCGGACGATGACGGAGGCTTGTTCGATGGACTATTCAACAACTGCTTCAACAGAAATCGGGCGCTGACGCAAATGTGTGTGTGTGTGTGTGTGTGTGAGAGAGAGAGAGAGAGAGAGAGAGAGAGAGAGAGAGAGAGAGAGTGCTAAGCTAAACTTTACGTACATTTAATTTTAATTCACTAATATAGAATTTTTATTTAATCTAGTTTTCATATAATAAATCCTTTAATGCACAAAGGCATTGTGATAAAACCCGACCAAGCAGTTTCAAAGTCCACATGCTATACTTGTCAATCAAATCACTAGCCCGTGAGCTGCATCACATGCTCCTTCCACGAGAAGAAAAACATATCTTTCCTTTGTTTTTCAAGTCCGTAGAAAATAGAAATATGAAGTTTTACAGTGTTTGTTATGTTTAATGATTCTTACACTGCATGTGTGAAGTTTAACTTGTATATTACTTTCTATCTCTCTCTCCTCTCTCTCTTTCTCTCTCTCTCTCTCTGATTGTATACATGTTTGTGCAAATATTACTAAACTTCTCTATTAAAGTCTTATTATACCCATGCAAATGAAGTTTAGCAGTTAGGGGGGTATATTGGTTTCACCCTGTCCATCTGTCTGTCCGTCCGTCTGTCTGTCTGTCTGTAGATGCAATTTTGTCCCCCCCATACAATTTTTTACTACTGCATGGAACGTTCTGAAAATGTGTACATATGTTAAACACCATCTGAAGATGTGCACCTGCAATTTTTATTCATATCAGAAAAGATTTAATGATTTTATGACAGTTTTCATTTTCCTTATCCTGTATATTGTACACTGGTGTTGAAAAGGGAGCTAATCCTTACAGATTTTATTTAATTAATTAATGGTAAACACTCTAAAATATATTTTATATAAATACATCCAGATGGAGTTTTTTTGTTTTTATTTCTTAACCAATTTTTTGTTTTATTTATTATAAGTACCGGTAACGGTATTCTATCAACTGACAATGCAAACTTTTTGTTTGTCAATGATAAATTCTTAGGAGATACTATAAAGAACATCAAAGACAAGTGTGGCTGAATTCATTTGTCCCAAGGGGCCATTATATGAGCCATGGTTTAGATGGAGCATGTGTTTAGGAAAAATTGATAATCTGTAAAATGGGCTGTGGTTTTGGGGTTATTTTAATACTGTTTCATATAAACCAAAAGTTTCTATCATTATATAAGGAAATAAATTATATCATTATTTATTAAGAATTTAGCTATTGTTAAATGCTGTTTGAATTTATTAGTAAAGTAAATTGATGAAGTGACCCTATAGGGCATTGATGTAAATAATATTCAAAATTATTGATATGGTTGTAGTGTTTTAGCAATTTTAAAATTGTTTGTAATATTAAATTCTCCTTTTTACATATTTTTAATAGTACCCGGTATGCTAATTATGATAATGTTTTTGGAGTTTATCAAAGTGTAACAAGCTCATCAAAGAAAATCATAGTCCTATGGGATCAATTGTCTGATATGGAGTTGCATGTAGAATAGGAGAAAGTGAGGAAAATTTGAAACAACTAATTGCACCTGTCAAGACTCTAATTAGAAACATATTCAAGGTTTTATCAACAGAAGAGCATTGCTTTGGTTATTTTCATTTACTGGAAAGGGACGGGTTATTGATACTTTGTTGTTTTTTTTAAAACAATTAAATAAAAAAATATCATTGGATACAGAAATTTGTAAATGTATTACATATGTATTTACAGTGAAGTTCTGACAATTTTGATTTTTTTCTTTGTAAACTAAATTTCTTTTTACAATTCTAGAATTTTTTTTTTTTTATTTATGTGTTGCAAACCTTTATTAGTCAATTCAGTTATTTGTCCCATTTGAAATTAGCCTTGCAGGGGTATTAGTCCCATTAGGACAGTTCTAGTTTGAATAAATTTTGTTTATTTTAGATTGTTAATTTAAACAACGATTTCAACACAATGACTTAAAGTTTGTGGACGATATATAACCAGGTTTATAGGGTCTATATATTTCACAGCACATGCACATAATTAGATTGAAAATAAAGTACATGAAACTGTACTTGTTCTAAGCTTGTTGTAAAAAGTTATAATATTATTCATCTATTTAATTAATCAGTTTTCTTGTACATTTATGTACCCAGTAAATGATTTCTTTTTTTAATCGCAAATTAATACTTTGTGAAATTTCTGTATGTATAAAGTTGCTGAATTGTTTTATCCACACGCGTCCACTGTTTTACATGTAGTTGTTTGTGTATAAGTAAAACGATGAATCTAACAAAGTTGAAGTAAGGTATATCTATTTATCTCTTGTTTTAGGCTTTCTGCTGGTTTTCGCTGCAGTACGGATTCCTTAATACGAAATTCTAATTTTTAAACAAAGGAAATGGAAAGTTTAGAAAAAATACTTATCATATAATACAATGTATCAAAAATTAAGAGAAATGTTTCGGTTGTGTTAAAATCCTGTTAAGCCTATACTCGTCATGTTCATGATGTTGTGTTGAAGGCTTCGTAAAATGTCGACATTCCATTTAAAAAAGGCGCCGTATTTAACATTAAATTTATTGTATTTACATTAAAGATATATGAATAAATAATATACTAATGAACTTTGTTTATTCTTGGCTTTTGAAAATGGTAAGAATCATTGAATTTTAAAACACAGCATTTTTTAAGCCAATAACATCCCTTGTTCTTTAAACAGATGTTTAAAATGGAATGAGTTATGGTATATTGTAATAAGATTTGAAAGAAAAAAATGACTTTAAAAGTTATGTTAGTGTTTGATTCCAAAATTTCCATTCAAATAGAAATACATATACATTTAAGTCTATGTAATCCACACAAGTAAAGTTCTTTTATTAAAGTAAATCATCCATCGAAAATAGAATTTAGTGATTTAAATACTTGCAGTTTGGCATATGTATCTTGTTGTTATACTTTGTATTGGCCCGGTGGTTTAAACATGTTTTGTACACTTTTTCTGGTTCCGTGGTTTATATATTATGTTTTGTACATTTTTATCTGGCACTATGGCTTAATTATTATTTTTTTGTCTGGTGCCTGTAGATATGGAGAGTGAGCAGCAGCTGATAGGTGGACAGATTTTGACCAGTGACTCAGCCATTGATTTCCTGACTACCACTCTCCATCAGTCATCGGACACTCGATTCCAAGTTCTCCGGGATCTCCTGGTGTTCCTGACCTCTACCATCAGCCTCGGAGACCGGGTAATCACAATTCTATGAAACATTTATTGACAAGATCAAACAAGTGCCCAGTCATTATTCACAAACATACCACAAATGTCATCAGTAAATTACCAGATCAGAAAAACAGAACCTGCACTGACAATGAGTATATAACTTTAGAACACACGTGTATGTAATTAAGTCTCCAATACAAAGCTTGGAGACTTATTAATTTTGCTCAGTTCTTCGTTTCCAAAGTCATGACCCTAAATGATGGTCTTAACCTTTCTTATACACATCTTCACATACTATGAATTTTACGGTTCACTCCGCAGCCATTTATGGGGAGCAAAGTTGATAAATGGGAGTAGAGTTGATTGAAAATAAACATTTCTCAACCTTGGTGGTTGTCATGCAACAATCATGAACACTTAAACTTTCTTTCTGAAATTGGCCTCTCCCTCTTCAAGTTTTTTACATTGTTATTATACTGGGTAGGTTGTCTTCTCCTCTGGCAGAAAGATGACGGTTATTCAGTAGAGGAAAGTTTTTATTTATCTTCACATACTGTAAATGGAATCAATTGATGCTCTTGAGTGGAGTAGGGTGAACGAGGATGCTTTGTAAAAAATTAATATTATGGTGTATTTCTGATCTGATTAGGATGGAATTACCCCTGAGGTTAGTGAGACAGTCCTACAGTCCTATGCTCTGTTGAAGTGGGCGTTGACCAAAGTGGCCACTCTCAGCCACTCAAATTCACTGTAAGTACAAAGTCACACATACATAGACAGATATGTGTTATGTTGACCAGAAAATGGCAGACATGTGCAAACAAGATACTGCCAGAAAAAGAATGCCTTTAATTCTTAAACTGTTATTTTAGATAAAACTTATCCTTTTGTTTGTTTGTAGGGAAATGAATCTGCGACAGCTAGCCACTCTTGAATTGATGGAAAACTCTGGATTGACAAATGTGCAGAAAGCAGGTTTGTGATATACCATTTATTAATACTTTATAGAAAATGTGTATTTATTCCAAATGTGTATAGTCCTCTACACCTTTTTGGAGATAAGTTTCAAATAAATACTTCAAATATATAAGTACTAACTGGTTTAATCTTGAACATGTTGAAAGATGGATATTTTAGAGACAGAGTTTCTCTTGTTATGTTATTCTTTATTCTCAGTCTCTCCAATGTGACTGTGGCTGAACTCTTTATCCGAGGCATCGGTGGAAACCAAGCACGAGCAAACCTCAGTCGCACTGAAAGAATCCTTGACAACACAGAGCAGTTATGCAGTTGGGCTGTTCCGAGAATAACCAGACACATCCAATTCTTACTCTGAAAACTTCTTGTTCCTGAAATTCCTTACCAGCTGTTGCCAGTACCTCCCTCTACAAGAATACTCTTTTCAGTTAAACCATTGGTGTGAAGTCAATCCTGCTTCCAGAAAATTCATGCTTGGGCTTTGTTATCTGCATTATGGGTAAATAGGGTTGGATACCGGTACACGGTACCAATACCGTACCGAATAGTTACTTTAAAAATACCGGTAAAATACCGTTTCATTTAATACCGGTACCAATAACGGTATTTCTGTATCTTTGAAACCTTTCTATAAATTTAAATGATTCAAAAAGCAATTTCAGAATCGCTAAAATCGTATTCTCCGCGTATTGAAAGGATAGGCTAAATAACGAAATGTATGCTTTATCATTCTTAGTACGATACTTGATTCGATTGCCGATATTTTAATTAATAAATCAATAAATAATTTAAAAAATAATAAAATACATTTACAATAATAGAGTTTAAATTTTATTCTGAGAGTAAATATAAATTTAAAAAAAATAGAGAAAAAAAAATATGTTCTTCATTTCTGATGTTTCGTCAATTAGCGCGACCAAACAATGGCTGGCAACCGAGCAAAACGCTCGGCTGTCTGGTCTCATTTTACTAGGAAGGGAGGTTGTGACTTGTGAACTTGTTATTAATTATGTTTCTAGTCAAATCAATTTGAGATTTAATTTGTTTGTTTGTTGATTTTTATTAAAAGATTAAAACATAAACATAGTTTATAAACTCACATTTTATGTAAATTTTATGTAACACTATAACACTGAAAGATCAAAAATGTATTCACTTAAATCGAACCATCATTCTCATAAATTAAGGCCTAGTACCGTATCGTTAAAAGTACCGTATCGTTTCAAAAATACCGGTATGGTATCGTACCGTTTCATCCTTAACGGTATCCAACCCTATGGGTAAATGTATTATTGATTTCTTTGCAGCCCAATTAATAATACCCCTGCTCCGAAGGAGTAGGGGGTATACTGTTTTACCCTTGTGTCTGTCTGTCTGTCCATCCTTCTGTCTGTCTGTCCATAACAAAAATTTTTGTTGCATTTTTCTCAGTAACTATTCATCGCAGATGCTTGAAATTTTAAAACTCTCTTTGTTTAAGCATGCCATATGGTGGGATATATTTTTGTACCAATTGGATGTCAGCTACCTGTTAAATGACGACTTTGTTTATTTTTAGCCTATATTTTTGTACCAATTGGAAGTCAACTTTGTGTTAAATGTTGACTTTGCTTATTTTGCATATTCACATCAGAGCTGGGGTATAACTAGTGAGCATTGGCTCACAGATATCTTGTTCAATTAGCTTATTGATGCATTAACTTTTTAAGGTTTTGAATAAATGGAATGGTTTTACCTTCTTTGTTAATAATGGTTAAATTATATTAGTTGAAGAAAAAACATGCATTTTTGAAATATGTATTGATTGAAGAATACATAAATTTTAACATTTGATTTGAAAAACAAGCCAAACAAGTGACTTGTAAAACCTTGTACAAATATTAGTACATTGATGATGTTTGGTTTGATAGAGAGTCCCAGAAGGCTGCACAGTGTAACACTGAGGCCAAGGAAGGACTGGAGACTGAGGCCTTCCTAACACACAGCCTGCTGTAGACAGACGAGCTCAACCCCCGGGTCCTGGAAGTTCTCTATTACCTCAAGGTCAGAGCTCTCACTGTACTGCTCTATTTGTTGTTACTGCATTGATGTATTTGATGTTATAAATGCACCAAGCCCTTTGGGCTTTGGCAGATACCAACCGCTTGGGCTGATACCAGGGCCAAGATCAAAACAGCAATTAGATTTTCTACATATGTATTAGTTAGGAGACAATAAAATTGTTGTGTTTAATTTTTCTTATAGATCATTCAACATTTTGAGGAGTTTGACTGTGCCGATACAGTTGTCCATTTAGCAAGAACAGCTATAAGTATTGCAGACCAGGATGATGAGAATACTGTAAGACTCCTTTTACATTATATTTTTCTCCTGCTCCCCTTTCTTGTAAAATTAATTTAGACTGGTACAGTAAATTGCTTACAAGTTAATGCAACTTTTTTCTGTTCCTTTTTCAGGCCACTTTGTGGTCCAAGATGTTCAAGTATCAGCTGAAATTGGGTCATAATGATGAAGCATACCATGCCATTGTTAGCAACCCTGACCCATCAAGGTTAGCAATTGCTTCTTGTATTTATAACAGTTTGTTTATTTAAATACCAGTATCCTTTTATATGCATCAGTAAGTACTGGATAATTTAATGTATATATTGTTCAATGTAATTTCAATGTAATTTCACTATAGTAGAATTCACAAAACATAATGATGAGCACTAAAATGAAAAAAATGAAAAAATGAAAAAAAAAATGCTTTTAAAGCAGAGACAAACTTGTTTCATGTATATACAATTACCAATTTCTCTGTACACAGGAGAAAAGACTGCCTTCGACAGCTTCTGGTCACTTTGTGTGAGAGGGGATTTTCAAACACTTGTGGGGTTCCCATACATTTATCTTCAAGAGGAGGTGACTTTACTTTAACTGCTAGTCTTTTATATTTTCAGTACATAGTATTTTGTGTATTTACATGTATTTTTTTGGTTGCAATTGTCACCCAATTGGTAGAAAATGTCGACATTTGACATTTGTCCCTTTTCACTATTGATTTTTTAAAACTATGTTTAAATTATTTGAAACTTGTTTATAGATGACAGGATAATCAGACTGTTTCACTATTTTTAATTTATGGTGTGCTTCCTATTAGCTTCATTGGAAAACCAGAAACAGTCTAGCATGCGCATATTAACTACAACTGTAGATTCCTTTTTTAACGCAAGTACCTACATGTAATTCTATGATCTTGCCATTTTAAATCAAAATACGAAAACTTCAATTTGCCAATGCTGAAGTTATAAATTATGATTCTATATAGCATACAACTTAAAAAAAATAAAAGCAAGATTTTAGAACATGGGAGAGGAGCTTCTCGTGATTTTATGTAGATATCTATTCCTCGCATTTAAATAGGAATTCAGAATATATGCCAACATGCTGATTTTTTCTTGTTTTTATCAATACCGTAATTCATGCCTTATTCCAATTGGCCTCTTTACCTTGATGTTTTTGCTTACTCATGCATCAATTAACAACTGCATATGTTTATATACTTGATCTTCATTTCATATTTCATAATACTAAGTATATTGATTTTACAAATAAACTGGTGATGGGCCTTATATAGAGTATCTAAAGTTTTAATGTGGTTTGCAGGTGGTTTCTATTTTGGAGTCCAGAGCCAGATCAGTGGACATCACTACACAGAACTACTACAACCTTCTCTATGCTTTCTATTTGTCTAGAAACAACTTTGGAAAGGGTATGTTCATGTTTAAGTTAATACTGAATTTTGAGATATTAATAGACCCATGGCTGGTGTTGTTCTATGCTTTATGTTAAGTTAATGTGTACATTTGAAAGACACAGATATAATTTGGAAGCCTCCAAACATTTGACTTGTTTTTTGGACTATTTTTGACCAGTTGTTGCATGTCCTTTGTAGGGGGGCTGTGATGTACGAGCACGGTATGAGGCTTGGGAGGGAGGTTCCCTCTAAACAGGGCCTCCAGAAGCAGGCCCACTGTTACCTAGCAGCCATGAATGCCCTCGGACTGGTCAACCCAAAGTATGCATGGATTGTGAAACCTGATGTTGGCAATGAAACACAGGTGAGAGAGAGAGAGAGATTTATAGAGAGACAGGGTATTAACCCAGAATGAGGTACCGTATATATTTTTCAGTAGATAAGTCACTTTTCTACGAAATATATTTGAAGATAAATTTTTCGCAATAATTGTTGTACAATTAAAATCCTGTTGTGACATTCTTTACTTATAGATACCTTTTAATCTAACATTCTGGTATATCCTCTCTCTAGCTTTCAAATTCTAATCGCGACTTACTGCAATCTAATCCTGACGGTTACTGCCTTCTTTTAATACAGTTGAACTTCGATATCTCAAACATTGTTTTGCTCCAACAGAAAGATCATACCTGTTCATGTGCGAATCTAGAAGTGGGGTGTCTGAACACCTCCTTCGGCCCCCTGGAAAATTCAAATTAATAAAATTACATAGTAAAATTCCCGAATTAGGCCTAGAGACCCCCCCCCCCCCACTTTGGAAAACAAAATTATAAAGCAATAGCATACAATGTAAGGAGAAATGAATGCAGTGTTTTCATCACGGAAATTCCCTTCATTGAGGATAGGGAATACATAAATTAACAAATTATTTTATTAATGTACGCCATTTCTTCTTTAAACTCTGTATATAAATAACATTGCAGGTGATGACTGTTGGATAGTTTCATTTGTTCATGTTTTATACATTGCAGAACAATACATCAAACTTTCTAAACCACGGAACGCAGGGTGATTCGAAATACCCCAATTGCATGGAACGCCTCATCTGTCTTTGTTTTTGTGCTATTAATATTTTTAGCGGTCCGTTCTGACCAATTGCTGAGAGATTGGGCTCAGAATGCACATTTTTGGACCAAAAATTCCCATGTGGACTTTTCGTAGCCCCTGGTTTTTATGCGCGGATTGGGAGCGCCAATGGTCTTACCAAGCAGGCATTCTTTAAATTTAAAATGACCCTTTTAAAAGACAACACGTAATCAAATAGTAGTATTTGATGAGTATCTTGATCTAAACTAGTCTCGGCAGACCTTAGTCCTATCTGATCATTCTCCAAAACAGAGAAACAATAAAACCACATGTTCTGAGTTTTAGCGTATTTTGATCCCGAGGCGACGCTTCCCTATTTTTAGAACCACCGCATAGTGAAGTACCATCATATAATGAAGAAGTATCAGCATGTAATGAAGAAGTATCATCATATAAAGACAAAGTATCAGCATATAATGTTGAAGTATCAGCATATAATGAAGAAGTATCATCATATAATGTTGTGGTTTGAACATATTTTATTGTATATATAATATACAAAGGGTTCGAACACAAGCTCTTACAACTTACTAGGTTCTCATATAATGTTAAAGTATCATCATGTAATGTTGAAGTATCAGCATGTAATGTTGAAGTATCAGCATGTAATGTTAAAGTATTAGCATATAATGTTAAAGTGTCAGCATATAATGTTAAAGTATCAGCATATAATGTTGAAGTATCAGCATGTAATGTTAAAATATCAGCATGTAATGTTGAAGTATCATCATATAATGAAAATTATCCACATAAGGCAGTTGAGGCGTTCCATACAAATGACGAGCATAAACTTCGATGGGTGGTTATGCTTTAGAAAAAGCGAGATTTTATAGAAATGATAGGTAAAACGAACAAGGATTTGCTTATCATTCTAGCACAGGCATTCTTTGTCTGTCTGTCTGCTTACCTAACACAAAATAAATATCAATTCCTTTTTTGTGCGAATTTTTTAACTGCATCAAGATCAACCTTTCCAGCTGCAGCCAGCAATACCTGCCTCTTGACCACTAACATATTTGCGTATTACTAATCAATTAGTTTCTGGAAATTTTCAGCTATTAATAACAATGACTTTTAAAAACATATCGTATAAATGCTGCATGCAGACTCTGAGACAATGTAAGTTGGTTATATAAAATCGCTGTAAAACATTTGGTTCTGCGCTTACACATGTAGTTTACTGTTGATCTGATATGGTTTAGACATCGTCAGTAAATCCCAAATGGTGTGAGAGCGAATGAAGATGTAAAATAAATGTACGCATCATTCGGGGAAAAAAATCTTAGTACTGCTGTTTAGATAGAATACTTTCATGATAACTTTTTGATAACCCCGCCCCATCAACTGAAGATTTTTGGTTCCATTTTTCACAATTTGGTCTCTGGTGTTTAAAAAAATGATTAAGTTTGCTTTGCGTGTCATAAGGTTAGCAAAAAAATCTGATGATTTATGAAAACGTCTAGTCAACCTACTTATTCTCTCTCTCTCTCTCTCTCTCTCTCTCTCTCTCTCTCTCTCTCTCTCTCTCTCTGAGGGATAGAGATAGATTTTTTTATATATATATTTATATCTCATATATATGCAAACAAAAAAATAAGAGGTATATGCGTTAGACCATATAGAACTAATTATAATTTCAATGATCAAATTTCCCAGTGTTGTAATCATATGGAAGAGGTCTATATGACACTGAAGGTACAATGCGGTCTATAGCACAGCGAATCTTAATTCAATATATTATAACACTAGTCTTATTGAAGATATAATCCTACTTATTACCTTGACCGTTTTTGTATTGGGCACATGGTCAATGTATGGGGTTACCCAGTATTCATCAGAAAAAATTGAAACACTTGAAACCAACCATACCTTTTACACATTCTTAAATAAGTATTCTGTTACTTTAAATTCTTTTTGATTAACAAGTGCAATAAGTGCATTTTCTAATAAAGTTTTACATAGAACCAACCTATTTTTCAAAAATTGAGAAATCATTGTACATGTATGCGTGGATTATGGTAAAGCATAATTATATGTGTTTGCTGGTTCGATTCCGTGGAACTTGTTGAAATAAGAATACTTAGTCGTCTAAGCTTACTTTTACCAGTTGAGCATTTGATTTCCTTATTTATACTATTGCGAGTATGAACACACCCAAAATAACAGATACTTCTCTCTCTTTACACATAGATCATTGTCTTGTATTCACAACTTGGAAGATCTGTATATCCAATGACTGAATAGTTACACAGATTTCAATTAATACAAATGTAAAACAACGCTGTTTTTATTAAGAAAAATAAGAGTTACATTTCAGTTTAAAATCAGGACTGCAACAGCTTTTGAATGTCTTAATAGTTCAATAAACTAGACTGATTCTGTGCGCACCGGATATCAAGTTTCACCATTTGTTATGTGGAGGGTCATGTAAATAACTGTAAATGTGACCATCCAACCCACCCGCACCCCCACGTGTGTCAATCCAATATTCCTGGAGCATCATATTCCAACAGTTGCATGAATTCACATGTCTATGTGCCAATATAACAAGCAATATACATGTAAATTGGACTAAAATTGAATTAAAATAGTGACTATTATATTCAGTAAAGTAGATATCTGATATTTTTTTCAAACTGAATGCTACATGTACATAATCTACTGTTAGTATTCTTTTTACATTTGATAAAGAAAGTTTTATTCCTGGCCGTTTGTGAGTGAATACAAAGATTAACAATTAAAGGACTAACAATCAAATATATTACACACAAAACTGCAACCCGCAACACTAAAAAATGGTATGGCTCGTTGTGGCAGATTGTTACGTCAAAGCATGAATTTAACGTCATTCTTGGCACTGAAGTGTAATATCGTCTTTTTGACGTGGCAGCGAAAGGTTAATGCTTAATTACTCCCCTAAGGAATTCTCTCTTTAAACACCGGTACTCGATTTTTAACAGTAAAATTTAAACACTTAAATTCTTAAAGTAAAACTTTTTTTTTATTTGTGAGAGTAATATATTTAATTAAACAGTGTATAATTTAAGAGTGTATATTGATGTGTATAGTGTTTAATTTAAGATTGTATATTTCATACATATATTTAATTTGTGAGAGTGTTATTTTTTTTAATAATTCTGTGGTATGTTTCAGGAACTGAACTTGGCTGAACTTTTATGTCTGTACACGGACTATGACCATCTGGAGGACGCAGTGTTGCTGACCATAGAGTACGTGGAAGTCTTACTGGGGACATACACTGGCCTGGACTGTCCTGCATTCAATCTCAAGGTAACAAGTCACTGGAAATTTAATGATTACTCTAATGACAAATACAGTAATGATAAAAACAGTAATGATATATAGCAAAATGCCAATGGATGAAAAACTATGATTTGTTTTATGCAATTGTTATTTGTTGTATCAGAAGTTTAAACTGAAATTATATGGTAACCTATATAAGCCATGACTTTAATAAGCTATTTACCAGTGGTTAACTTGTTCACTGCAACTAATGTAACAAACACTGAAAAGGGCATTAAAAGACTTGTTTGATGTAGCTGTGTTTCTATAGTGCATGTTCTAATTTTATTCGTATTGTGCAATTTTGTAATGAAAATTATTTTGAAAGATTTCTTGCCAACTTGATTTCAATTTCAGTCCTCTCTAAGGCTGTCCCCTTTAAACAACTGGTTACCTTACACCTGTATAGACCAATTGTCCCGAGCTCTTAAAGACGTGAAACAAGGTACGCTCTATGAAAGGGTATGAGTTCCTTTGTTTCAACAATATTTTTCCTACAACACGCAGGACTTACGTGGATTCACATACTTATTCTGTCAGAAAACATTTTTTTATAGGACTTTCATTTTAACTTGAATCTATTTTTTTTTATCAAGTGTTGCTCAAGGATATGAAAATGATGTGGTTGCATTATATAGGACAGGAATACACATACATGTACATCTTTGTTACAGCTGGCTGAAATGCTGGAGTACAAGCTGGCTGTCTACCACCAGAAAATGAGACATATCTCCGAACAGATTTTGACAAAATAACAGCGGCTACTCCTGTGTTCTCTGGGAGCACAGATTGAAGGACAAATATCAGATTTGTATCTTGATGAGAGGAAATGTAACATCGACCTGAAAAAGAGTGTACGGTCAAGGAAGAAAGAATATGACTGCATGCATCGCTATAGAGTGGAGAAAAAAAAAATGTTGTATCGTTTTCATTTTGTCATCAATTGGAATAAATTGTAAATTTGTAACGCAAATAGTTTTGTCTTCTGTACCCAACATTTAGAAACAATTTACATGTACAAGACACATTAATTGTGCTGACAATTATTGGTTATCTATGCCTAAATTATTTTAGACCTACATGTACATGTGTTTTAAAATGACTGTACTCTGTAGCCTTGATGACTACTTTTGCAGAAACATTAAAAAAAGCCTCATTTTACTCAGAGAGATAAATATTCATGGTACATGTATATATATATTATATAGAAGATTATTTGCAGCAGCATTTCTTTAATCTCAACAATATCTGTTGAAGAATTAGCACTTTCCTGGTACATAATTATATAGCTATGGAAGACAAAACTTTAATGATGACAGTAGTCAGAACTAGACATCATTGAGATGGTAAAATAGGATAAAAGCAGTTTGGAGGATTTAGCTTTGACATTAACCTATCACTTAGAAATTTTCAGGTTGGGATAGAATTTTGTCAAGCTCATTACTCCTTACCAACAGACTTTTTGGGTTTAATATGAGCATGATTAAGCCAAAGGGTAATAATTCATGCCTTGAAACTTAGATTAAGGTTGCTGCACACCCTTTACCCAAAAACTCTGTTTATGTGATGTATGAGCCAGATAGGGCTAAGGGGAGAGTAAATATGCCCTGAAATTATTTTTTTGCGTGGTCTGATATGACCTTGACCTAGAAATGTCATTCACGGTCACTGAACAAACTTTGTCCAAAGGTACTCGGTGGGTGAAGTATGAGCCAAATGGACCAAGAAGAGAGAACATATGATCCGGACAAGGATTTTTCAGATAATTCTTCTATGATCTTAACCTTACACCTAAAAACTTGGTTCAAGGTCACTGCACACTCTTTACCCAAGACTCTTTAGGTGAAGTATGAGCCAGATTGGGCCAAGGGGAAAGATATGCCCAGACAAGTGATCTCGAATGGACAGAAGGATGGATGGATGAACAGATTGATCACTATAGGGTGCCCGGAGAGCGGGGCTCTAATAAAACCCAATACATCATATAATACATGCATTTGTAATGATTAATAACATAAATCATATACCGCTCTTTCCTTGTTTCGCATTATTGTTTAATTAAGCAATGCAAGAAACATTATGCTAGATACAAGCCAGGTTATTGGCTTGTAGGGGCTGTACAATATCGGACAATTTGGTCTGGGAGTTTTCTTCTACATGTATGTGATGCTGTCTTCAGGCTGTCAAATAGGTTTTTAAGCTGAATATCCTTAGAATTTGTTAACAGCCATATGCTCTGGTTCTGTCTCGAATATCAGCACATTCACCATCACACTCATTCTACCTGATTGCACACTTAAAATTCATCAGTAGATATCTTGTTGTCTAGGTGGTCTTCCGGTTTCAACGTTCCAACGTGTGCAGAGCTGATCTCAGAAACTATCAGAGATATGACTTTGAAATTTTCAGGATAGGTAGACTATAGGTTGAAGTTGTGCACTATTAAGTTGTTTTGCACCAGTGGAGCCATTTCTTGAAGCTCGCTTAGACACGAAAATTGGGTACAAATTTTGTATCAAAATTTTCATACGTTATGATCTGTATCTTTTTAGCAGTTGATATTTTGTTAAGACATATTTAACAAAAGTGGTAGAGATTCAAAAGTTCTTTCTAACAAAATCAAGAAAAAGGGTCTGGCCCCTTTAATTATAAACCAAGAGACTCGTAAAGTCTATTACAAATAACTTAAACACGATAAATATTTCGTAATGCAAGTATTTCTATTAATAATTATTTTGTAGAATATTTTATTTTAAGGTTATTTTGAAAAGTTGTTTTATTATTGTTTACTAGTTAAGAATTTGATTATCATAACAATTCTTAAATTATCAAATATAAGATTGTGTTTAACTTGGATTAATTTTGTCTTGGAACTAAATAACGAAAGTAAATCGTTTCCTTTAATGTCTTAATAAGTCTCGCGAAATTCTCATATATAAGCCTAAATTTATTTAAACTAATCTTTAAATTATTTTCTCAAATTTAAATTTTACCGCGCTTAATTAAAAGAACTCTTCTGTGCAAGGATATAAACTAGTTAACGTATACAAAACGGAAATAGAAAGGAGTAAGTGCGGTGGTATGCATTTCTTGCCCCCAAAATTAAACTTCCATAGAGAGCTTTAAAAATATGGTTGAAGATAGTTAAAATCATATCAAAAATAAGTATGTAAAAAGTGATCACCCCAGTGACGTAATAATTTATAAATAACGTCATGAAGATTGTACTATTTTGAATAAATTAATATTTTGGAGCAAAACATGGGTGTTTTCCGACGGTTTTTCGACTGGGAAACATCGAGCGCCTGCTTGCTCAAGTACCATTTTAACTATGATGTGTATAATGATAAGAACAAAATCATATGTAAAAATCGTACTTGAGCAGACCTGCGCTCTATGCTATCAAAAGCAAAATATGAAGGAAAAATGACAATATTTTCATTTGTTTGCGAAATTGCGGGAATGTTCCCATATTTGTGACGTCGTAGATGAAAAGCTATTGGACAATGGTGACTAATATCAAGATAAATGTAATAAACACCCTCTTTATAATGTTTTATGAAGATTTGATTTTGATATGATGCTATTTAAAAATTGGTTAAAATTGGGGGCAGATATTTGACAATACCAAATATAGTCCTTTAAGGAATGAATTAAATATTTATTTGTTTTATACGATATGAAATGGTTTGGGGCAGTTTACGCTTTATAAACCGCGAAGCAGTTTATAAAAAAGCGTAAACTGTTTCAAACCATTTTATATCGTATAAAACTAATATATATTGAATTCATTGCTTATAATTTAATTTTTTTCTCTTAATTGTACTTAAAAACAGTCATTTGTCTTTTAAAATGACGTCAAATTGTACAAAATTCAAGCGTAACGTCAGGCGGATTGATACGTTTTTGACGTTAGTCTAACTATGACGTAGGCAACATTCTTTATACGATATAAAATAATACCTTTAGCCAATAAGAAAGCGCGTTACAACCAGAATTAAATTAAATACTAAAACATGTTAAAATCTAATTAATTATTTTATTCTTTCGGTAGTTCATTTTCGATCAATCCTGTCATTACATAGGAAGCATTTTATAGGTAAGCGTTATGCTTGATCTTGTTTTGATTTATTTTTATGTGTACTGAACTTTACTTTCATCCGTGTTTACATGTTTGTTTACATGTGTGTTTTCGATAGTGATTTTAATCTTTTAAATTGTACAACTTTATATTTTTTTATATTTGCTATTTGAACACTTTCTTGCGGTTTCCTGAAATAAACGTCTTTTGATTAACTTCTACGGATTTTGATGTTGATTCTTCAGGTATTGTGAATGTAAGTATCTCACACAGCCACAAATTAGAAAGAAAAAAAGTTAATTCCCCAATCATCACGAAAGGTGCAAACCAGAGTGTGATACATATTTTGTTAAGCATTGTAGAAGAGAAATGTTTGTATTAATGATATTAAATGATTCCCGTAATCAAAACACCAATGTCTATCTCCTTTAAGGATCTACAGGGCTGGCACCTAAAATATTCAATCATTTTTATCTTTAAAATGAAGAACAATTATAGATGAATGTAAGAATAAAAAACGTTAGTAGTCTTGAGACCTTTCGCATGAAATCAAGAAAAAGGGGCTGGCCCCTTTAATTAGGGCCCAAAAGACTCGTGAAGTCTATTACAAATAACTAAATAACGATCAAGATTTTGTAATGGATTATAGAAGCAAAGTTGTTGATCGTAACCATATCTGTTTGAAAAAATCATTGCCACGCTCATTTGTTACGTAATTAGGGATTTTTAGGGGCCAAAGTCTTTAAACTTTGACGCAATATATCTAGAGAAGGAGACATATTTTGTTAAGCATTGTAGAAGAGAAAATGTCTGCATTGATGATTCATATTGATTTCACCAATCAAAACACCAATGTATGTCCCCAATAAGGATCTACAGGGCTGGTCCCTAAAAATATTCAATCTCTTGTATCTCAAAAATGAACAACAATTTCAGATAGGTGCAAGAACAAAAGATGTTATTATTCTTGAGACCTGTCGAATGAAATAAAAAAAAAAAAAGGACTGGTCCCTTTAATTAGGGGCCAAGGGACTCGTAAAGTCTCTTACAAATAACTTTAAAATGATTAAGATTTTGTAATGCATTATAGAAGCAAAGTTGTTGATCGTAACAAACCTGTTTAAAAAATCATTGATATGTCCATTTATTACCTAATAAAGGATAATTTTGCACTTAAATCTTACATCGTTAATGTGCCGTATATTAGATTTGAAAAACACCTTGTTGAGAATGTTAAAGATATTGGCAGTTCTACACTTCATCTGAAAGAGTGGGTGTGGATTTTGAATGTTATCGATATTTCATCGTATCGGTTAAAAAAAATCAGACGGAAGACCTACTCGTTACTCGTAACGAGATCATATCTAGTTTTTTTTTTTATTTGTACATAGTTTTTGTTTTGGTCGGAAGTCTGTGCATGTGATGTATCTTATTTTCCTGACGTGGAATAAGTATTGAGAGTTACAATAGCAAAGTAAGAGTAGGTCCAGACAGTAACGGTTTGTTTTTTTTCTTCAGGGAAATGCTTAAGACTGTGATGTTATTAGATTGTTTCTTGATCTCTCAAAACTTTACATTGAGATCACAGACTTAAAAAAAGTTGTAACCTTCCATAAACGGAACAATTGACTGTTCCTTTTATGTCATGAACTACAAAATAAAATTGTTATCAAATCACCACCCTTGTTGTTCACATCCTATCACTGGTGCCTTTATCCTCATTTTGGGTTTTAATCAAACTAAACTCTGCAGTTTTATGAGAACCCCATGGGTTGCTTAGTTTCATCAGTTATCATCATGTGTACTAACTTGACATAGTAAAATACTACACAAATATTCAAGAAATACATTTATTCATATGAAGATGTTCACACCCCATCAAATTCTCAGTCCACATAATATTATTTAAATCTGCATTCTCTCTACATTTGTCACGGTGTGAAATTCAATTATTCGGACTATTTTTTATTAACTTTTCGGACTTTGTGTTAACTGATACAAAAACTTTTCCTCTATTTCGACAACTATTTTAAAAACGTTTTAAATTCCGCGCAGCCTTAATCCCACCTGAGGCACAGTCAGAGATGGACACTTAATCTTTTAATTGACTTCTATTTATGTTTATTGACACTTCATCTTTCATCTTATTAACCCTTTTATGTACATACTGCTAAAATGTCATGATTTACTCAATAGCTGTTTGATAATTGATTTCCGTACATCTCTATATATTATGTTAATCCTTCATTGTTTTATTCCATTGTTAACTATATATGATTTTAAATTGTAAACTATCGCCAGTTGGAATCAGACCTTCGGTGCTGATGCATAGCAAACTCATGTAAAAGTTTATTCCATGCAAATTCTAGATAAAAGTCTGAAAACTAAAACGCGTGTTGGTTTGTTGGAGGTTTAATGAGGCTGGGTCCAACAACAAGAGAATTAGTTAACGGTTGGCCCAGTATTAGCATTGGCGGATCCAGGGGGGGGGGGGGGGGACCCCCCCTTTTTCTCTGGGACATATTAATTTTTTTAAAACTTAAAATACTAATTTAAAGGCAATTTTTTCCATCTATAATATAAATACTATAATTATCTAGCATAAATGCTTTTGAAATCGCTTATTACTAGTATTTAAAAGATGTTCGTACAACGGACCGTAATATATTTCTTGTAAACAAAACACTTTCGGTATTTTATTGAAGTAAAGTAATTAGTCATGTTCCCGAGGCCCCTTTGTTTTTATTATTATATAATAACAATAATAACAGAGGGGTCTCGGGAACCTGGTTATAAAGTAATCTTCAGCATCCGGTGTTTATTTCTTTGAGTGAGCATGTGGAAAACTAAAAAATACATAAAGCAATATCGCTAAATACACAGATTTTTATTAATATACACTATTTCTAAAGAAAATTGATTGTACTTTATGAAACACCCCAAAAAACATTTTATTTTTTAAATGTTTAATCGAAATTCTGTTAAAAGAATACCGTGAGAAGGATTTACATGCAAACTATAATGAAAATATACATTCTTTCAAATTTTCTAAATATATATGATCTTGCATCTGCACTAGTGCCGGATGGCGTAGGGCACCCATTTAAGAGACCACAATTGCTTGTACAAGTTGTTTAACACATGTATCACCTATTTGGCAGATAAATTATCCCCACTTTTTGATATATCCGATCATTTAAACCTTTATTTAACAGGTAAGTTGGTAGACTATCAAAGCTAAAAATCGACTTCAAATAAATTTGCCAAAGATTACATTATTTTAATAGCTTCTCGGAGTTTGTCTGAATATATTTATTTTCTTATGTGACCTTTTCTATTAATCACAGACGCGCGTTCTCATTGCTGGAGACTTATTAATTAAGGCTAGAAGTGATTCAAATCCTTACCAAATCCAAAATTTATTTACCGACGGAAAATTCTCAAAACGCCTGTTTTTTTTTTTTTTTTTTTACGAATAAAAGGTTACGTTGGTATTGGACACCTCCATATTATGACGTACTTCCTATCGAAATTAACAATAAATCAAGTATCACCCCCCCCCCCACCCTTTCCGATACTGCTGGATCCGCCTCTGATTAGTTCCGTACGGGAGAGAGCGCCCCGTAATATATTAACTGGATTCTCTTGCAGTCTTACGTCCACCATACACCATTTGCAAACAACCAGCATTTGTCCAGCCCTCTGCAGCGGTGTGTGCATAAAAATTGACGCGCGTTAGGGCGTTATGAAAATGTGTATTTGGTATGCACAGCCACAAGCTTTTATTTTCGCTTGTGACGTTTGTCAACGTTTGTGACGTCATAATAAAAATCATCATTTCAACCTTTCAGTACCCTGTGTGTGTTACAGTGTTATAACTTCAGTAGCTTTCCACACACTTTACATGCAAACAATATGTGGAATGTAAATATTTG
Source organism: Magallana nippona (assembly GCA_033439105.1). Classification (NCBI taxonomy): domain Eukaryota; kingdom Metazoa; phylum Mollusca; class Bivalvia; order Ostreida; family Ostreidae; genus Magallana; species Magallana nippona. The sequence continues at coordinate 24,885,309 of CM065926.1, forward strand.
CAAATGTAAACATAAATGTATAATGTACATGTATTACTGCTAACTTACTAGTCGAAGTAATATAGATGAATATCTCGATTTCTGCACTTTTCGAACGACAAAACGACAGTCAATAAACGAACTGAACGATGATGTGAAAGAACTTGAGACGGAAGTGGAAAGTGCAAGGGGGTATAAATGTACATGTACGTAGAATCCGATTCGTTCATTCTCCCTTACCCTACGATATTTTGTGTAAATCTATACCAAAATATCATCATACATTTTACTGCAGATGTTATTTCTTCACTAGACTCTGAAATTCTTTTAAACGCCATCAACAGCTCCATACACACCCCTGCGAATGTGTTCGGAATGTTTTTTTATTTATCGTTGTTAGTTTGTAATAAATCCAGAGGCGATCAAATGAAAGTTCACGAGACTTCCTCGAGATTTATTCAGTTCCTGTGAAATTTCGAGCGGAAGTATGAGTGTTCGGATAATATTCTCAAAATACGTAAGTACTGGTCGTTTTTCATATCATATCTTACTTTGATATATGTTAAAACATGAAAATCTATTGAGATCTATGTCTTATTTCATCATCTAGCGGTTATTTAAACTAAACGATGATATTCAGAACAGAGTTATCGTTCGTGTTCAACTACTCAACACGTGGTTAGAAATATAAACATTGGGTTGCTTGATAAAATCATAGCCATGTTTGATGCTTTTGGTGGGCAATACCATGCTTTTTAAAAAAAAGAATGGGTGTCTGTTTTGTGTAAAAACATAGTATATCGAGCCATTCTCAAGGAACATTCTGCATAGAATAGTATATCTATTCATGCTATTACTAGGTCAGGCGCGGATCGAAAATTAGTTATTGTTGTTCATTGTTGCAACAGCAATAAAAACTGTATTTTCTATTGTCACATTTATTTTTAGAACTCATTTTATCTACCAATTAATGAAGATACAGTTTAAAATCAATACACGTCTAAATTTTATATTTGCCTACAAGAACCTAGATTCTAGGAAATAGACTATAACCACGAGGCACGATTTTTACTGCGAACCTGAAAGGGTCAAATAAAACCACCTGGTCTAAATTTAAATGACAATAACATTCGCAGGGGTGATACAGTGGCGTGGTTTGTTTACATGTGGTTTCCCATGTCGGTTTGCCAAAGATTGTTTATTAAGAGAAAGTTTGGGGCAAATAATGCGACAACTACTTGTATGAACAGTCGTAAACTGAATGAATTTTTAAGGTGGTATGGGACATCTATAGTACATTATAATCAAAACACTTTCACCGTTTTGAAATTTTCAAATTAACAATATTTATCCAAAAAATATGTTTTAAATTTTTTTGGAAATTTTTTGGAAAGGTATAACTTATAAATGCCCCAGCGGGAATCGAAGTCATGACTTGCAGATTCGTAGTTAACGCTTTAACCCATTGCGCTACGCTGTAAGGTTTCAATTTTGAGAAAGAAAAAGTTTATAAAATTATGCCTGATTTTATTGTTTATTTCGTTCGGAAGTACTTCAAAATATGGAGGTGTCCCATACCACCTTGAAATGCATTTTTTGCACAGAATGTGGTACGATATAATTTTAATTTAATCTGTTCAAAACTAGCGTAGTTCATGCGCCGTGATTTGCAAGTTTTTGTAAGTATGCACTATACATAATATATAGCTATGTACATGTATAATCAAACCCAAATTTTCTTCCTAGAGCTACAGCTATATGCACCGTATGTATATGTAAGTAAGTAAGTAATTTATTTATTTATAGTGACATTTGTATACATTTTCAAGTGTAACATAAACAGCAATAAGCATAGATTTTACATTCGGCACGTCGGGCCTATATGCCACTTTAAACACATTATAAATAGAAAAAAGATAATAACACAGCGTCAAGAGGTAAACAAAGATATGATTGAAAATATACATGTATAAGTATAAAGCTTCGGTTAGAACCATTGAGTTTGCACCCCTTGTTTTGATTTAACAGTTTATATAATACAGTTATTTTTATTTTCTGATCAATAAAGATTGTCTACGTGTAAAAGAATAATATAAGTATTTGACAACCTGCCGAAGGTAATTTGAAATAAGTACAATTAGTGCATCTGCATCTGACAATTCTAGTAATTTATTAAATCCAGTATTTTCGAAAAGGATTCTTTTATAATCGTTATATAAAGGACATTGTAATAAAAAGTAAATCCCGTTTTCTACACTTTTTTTTACAGCAGAAAGTACAAATTCGCTCCTCAACAGGTTCACCATGGTATCTACCCGTCTCAATTCTTAATGGTAAAATCCCACATCTAAACTGAGCCAAAATTGATCGCAAATGTTTAGGCATATCTAAAACTACATAGTTTTCTCAACCAAAAACTGTTTTAAAAAGTGCGTAAGTACGTAGTTTTGGAATATTAATGATCTCACTGTTCCAGATATTTAAATAGAAGAAGTGTATTTTTGATTGAACTATATTTATTTCAACGGTCATTCTAGAGTCAAAATAGTATTCTAAATCTAAATAGCGGAAAATTTGTATATTTGTATATGTATGTTACAATGAAGTGCATTAAAGTGGTAAAAGTTTCCGTTTGAATGGAATGTTTTAAACTTTGTATCGAACGTCAATTGTTTCATAAGACACGCCCATTTCTTTTGAAACGAGGAAAACAGGGCTGCGTTCAATATTGTAGCAGCTAGCCTAGCCGCTAGCTCATAGATATCTAGGTCTATAGAACGGACCGCTAGGTTAGCCGCTAGGTCTCTGATTGAAGTTGGATATATTCAACTAAAGACTAATTACAACGACATATTTTGTTAATTTCAAGCGGAAATATATATGTTAAAATTCATTTTAAATTATAGGATGAACAAAATATCATTTTATAAATAGATTTCATAGTTGTTACAAAGTAGTAACTAATGTGGCCATCTTGAATTTGATGCTTAGCATAAAATATTTAGGCTACGAATATCTACGTAGTGGCTAGGTTAGCTTACCGTTCAACAGCGTAGCTGCTACGTAGCCCTACAAAGCAGCTACGATCTTGAACGCTGCCCAGTAATCGTAACCACCTGATACGAACAAGGTTACAGCTCTGAACCGACAAAAGAGTTAACGGGGTTACAGCTCTCAATGCTGCCTGTGGTATTACCATTATACCATATACTATTGGGGTTAGCGTTCAGAACAGTAACACCAGACGCAGTACGGAAAGCCTCGTTCTTTTTCGCACACGGCATATACTATAGCACTGTAAAAGAAAAAGAGGAGGGGGTGGCTTAAAAGACTTACCTTTAATCAAAAGAAAAGAAAATGAACACATATGATTCGTAATATTTATCTATAATGTATTCATTAATATTAATTAATTAATAATTATCCTTTTCAAATATTTAAGTCTACTTACTTATCATAACACATTTTTGTCATATGCGGAGTCTTTCTTTATTCATACACAGTTCTCTACTCAGTAAAAACTATATACATGTATGTGCACCAAACACATTATCAATGAAAGCCAAATTCAGAATTTGTGTTCATCATATTCAATTTAACCGGTCCCGTGATATTGCATATAGGTCCAATGACCTAACATTTAGTCTGTGATTGGACTTTGAGCACAGACCGAATATTTGATTAATAGTTCGTTTTAATTCCTACATGGTATAATTTGTTTATTTTTTATAATTTGTCTAGATTAGATTACAAATGGTTATATATTAATAGATTTTACTGTGACAGAAATAATAAGTAGTTGTAAATATTACCCATATAAATTGCTGCGTTGTGTAAATTTATTAAAGACAGATGATACACCTACGTCATGCAGAGAAAAAAAGATGTAGCATGGGCCCTACATATAGGCGTTATAAATGGGCGCAAGACCCCCCCCCCCCCCCCCCCCCCCATCCCGCTGGTTAACACAAGCGGTGTTATTAATACCGAGCGCAGCGAGAGGCGGGCAAAGCCTTGGTAACACGTATATATAAGAAAATCAGTGAAAAATGAGAGATGAATCTGGGGTACTAAGGGCTAAAAAAAATTCCTCCAGTCCTGGGCGCCGCCATATTGGCCGCCATTTCGTTTTTAAAAAGTTAGCTCGATCGTCAAATGACTTGTGCTTATCGATGTTTATTGCCACTTAAACACTATTACAAACTTTCCAATGTTTAATTGAAAGTAATTAAGATGGAAATAATTGACTGTGCAAACTACATAACTTTAAAAAGTGCTTTAATCAAGAAATACGACTAGTTTCACGTATGTCTTATCAAATTATTAGATGGAAAATAAAATAAGTACTATCAAGGAACCGATCTTTAAGAGACTGAATAAAGTATAAAAAATTCAATTCGTCAACTTGGGAAAATTATAAGCATTGAAAGAAGTAAAATATAATTCTCGGAACCAAGAACTTTTCTTCGGCTATTTCCGAAGACAAAACTTTTACGTTTTACGTATGAAACATGACGTCATAATGTAGACTAAGCACGCGACGTTTAGTTTAACTTTGAGTTATTATTTGAGTAGACAGGCGGATCCTACTGTGTGCGTTTCAAATAATTTTGTTCTACAAAAAAAAACAACAAAAAACTGCACTGTGTTAAATCTGCGCTCGGTCCAACGGTCACACCGTTACATATTAAAAAGAAATGGCAACATGGGTAGCTCTTGGTAATAACCATAAACTTTTTAATAAAATACCTACTAGTTCATGCGTCTTCTAACATTTTTAAATTGATTTTTCACGTAAACGTTACCCGTACCGAAGCATATTTATTTTCGTACCATTTGTGAAGTCACGTGATAAGATGAAGCTTCAGAACGGTCACGTGGATAGACGCCAGTATTGGCTCATACGCATTCCTTTTTAAAATTTGTCAACTGTCCAGTTAAAGGTAAGGATGTTACAACATTTTATTGAAAGGAGGGCTTGTATTGTCTTTTGATCTCAGTAATGAATCTTTTTTAATAACTCAATAATAGTTGAAATACAGTACTTGAGTTTTGTCCCTTAGCCGCCATCTTTGGCCGATGGGTAGGGGACTTAATTAAAGAATATTCTTTCAGTAGCCTTTGTAAATTTTGTTATTTAACAGGAGAAATTCTTTGCATCGTAAACTGTATTTAAATTCAATAGGATTCTGTCAAGGCCTGAGCTCTGCTCTCTATGACATATATATTATAGTATATTCCTATCATATCGCGGGTTCTATGGTATCGCGGTATTTCTGTTTACGAAAAGTAGCACGCGCTGAAATTGACATTTGACGTCGGTATATTTTTAGACATGGTAAACAGAGGCACGCTAAACATCACTGAGGTATATAACAGAGGAAACTCACAATAACATTAGATTCTGGAAATATTTTCGCACTGACAGATTTTTCAACAAAATGATTTAACTACCGTGATATCATAGGACCGGCTCATATACATAATACACGTGTATTATTTATAATACCGAGCGCAGCGCCATAATTTTATTTAATGATATTTTTTGACGGAATTGTGGTATTATTTAAGTATTTAAACTTAAATAGCAATGATTAAACACACAAATTTCCAAATCAATCAATGTAATTAGCTAAATATCGCCAAAATGTGTCAGCCGGGTTCGCTACCCATTTTTGTTACCTGGAAAGTGACAATCTGTAATAAATATTGAAAAACTCATTCTATGATGATAAAACTTTTAGCGAAGACAAAACAATATGTAATAAAGTAGTCCTGCAAATTTCGTGCAGAACAAATAAGTATTTCCTAAGAAATCAACAAAAATCTGGTTTTCCGTTTCGAAAATCCCGGCCCGGCCCGGGTTTCGCTACCCATTTTAGTCACTCTCCCATTTTGTTAAACAAAAGTTAACTTGATCATTTATGACTGTCGCTTGTCGATGTTTTTCGCCCCGAAACTCGATCAAAAACTTTCCAATGTTTAATTGAAAGTAATTAAGATAAAAATAATTGAGTGTGCAAACTATGCCACTTTTAACAGTGCTTTAATCAAGAAATACGACTAGTTTCACGTATGTCTTATCAGATTATCAGATGGAAAATAAAATCATTAACATCAAGGAACCGATCTTTTAGAGACTGAATAAAGTAGAAAAAATTAAATTCATCAATTTGGGAAAATTATAAGCATTAAAAAAAGAAATAAAAAATTCTCGGAATCAAGAACTTTTCCTCGGCTATTTCCGAAGACATAACTTTTACGTTTTACGTATGAAACATGACGTCATAATGAAGACTGAGCTCGTGACGTTTAGTAGGCGGATCCTACAGTGTGCGTTTCAAATAAATTTTGTTCTACAAAAAAATCAAACTGCACTCTGTTAAATTTGCGCTCGGTTCAACGGTCATACCGTTTACATATTATATATGTCATAGAGATAAGTTGCCCCTGTGTTCTAGCTCCCGGACTGGGCGACCATCCGATTTTTTTTAGACCAGGAGTTACAGTCCTGCAGCTACGTTCATGTGAAACAACATGTACATGTATCACGATACAGCTGTCAACAGTTGAATTAGTTGATATTTTTTCATATTTTTTTTTTTGCTTACCTCCACAGAAAAAATATATATATCTTGTTACCTCTACCAAATGTTAGTTATAGGTGAACTTTTAGCTCTAGTCTTAGCATTGTGTTTTTCTTTAATACCTTGCTCTCAGCTATTTTGGACCACTTGGTTGTATGTAGATTTTTCAAATGAGATGATTAACTTTCACTGTATTATAGATACATGCATTTTTTTAAATAAAAACATCTCTATTTTAAAATGTCATTTGTCGAGTCACACGCCCACCATCTAAATCTGTGTTTTAATAAAATGCATACCTATTATTAATAGTATATACTATGAAAATAACAAGGCTTGCAACTAGCCGCCACTTAATTTGACAAGTTTTCCATGGCCGTAAGTTTTCAAAAATTAAATTACGGTTTATAAAAATCCTTTCAAACACTATAGTGGTCCATTTAGGAACAGAATTAAACTGTTTACGATGAAAAAAACTAAAAAATCACTATATCAATATGAAACTAAGGTAGACATAAACTTTTCTTACTTTCAGCCTCGGAGGATTGCAATGGGGGCTAGTTGAAGGCCTTGTTATTTTTTATAGCATAAGTATGCATTTTTTAAAAACACAGAGTGATTATGTATTAAGTGTATTATGATTTAAAGCACGTTTTGGTATTTTTCATGTTTTATTGTTTAGATATGCCACTTAGAAGCAAAGATGTCACTAAGGAGTAAAAAATTTGTACAAAAAATGAAAGTGATTAAATACAAGGAAGAGAGAAAAGAAATTGAAATTGTAAAGTTGGAGCCGAAATGTTCAGTTCCCAAGAAACCAAAGAAAGTTGTCACAGGGGAACTATTGGATCAGCCAACAACTTCATTTGTTCAGGAAGGTAATTGCCACACTTGCTTAAGCAACAAAGTATCAGTGATAAGCATGATGAAAAGCAATGTGTGATGTATTACAGACTTGTTTATATTTTGATGATTTCATTTTGAAAAATAGATGTAAGGACTTATGCATCCAGGAAGACTAAAGAACGTGAAGGATGGGAAACGTACAATACAGCCTGCAATGTTCAGGGCTAGGGTGGAGGAAATGTGCCCATCAACATGGGAATGTTGTTTTTGTGGCAAGGAGACAATGCACATCATTTACTGCCCAGACTGTGGACCAACAGCCCACTATTGTGAACAATGCTGCACACAAATCCACAGTGGTTGCTATTTTTTTGTACATGTTTATGAACTGTCTTTCTTTAAATGTTATTTTTTATATTCAAAAAATGTGAAATTTAATGTGCATGAGTATTCCTTGGGATTTATATGTGTATTTTACAATTTAAAAAAAAATGAATTTTAATTTTCTCTTTTTTTTTTTTATCAAATTAGAATGATATGTATGTCCCCCATGAAAGTTCATCGGAAACTTGCATTAGAAGGGTAGATCATAATGAATGCCCAACAGCTTACACCAAAATCCTTGCTGTAATAAGCCTATCAGGTAACTACACTACCCCCAATACCCAATAGATTTTGAATGTTTTGATTAAAAAATCCAAAGTGCTGAAAAAAATTATTGGGTAGGGGCATTTATGATGGGTCATACATCAAACAAATTTTTTTGTCAATCTGTTAATATAATTATAAATAAAACATGTAAATAATCATTACTTGCTGAGACAATAACCCAAAAATGCAGTTAATAGTTGTTTTGTTACATGTAAAATACAGATCAGTCACTTATTGGTGGATTTTTTTTTCATGTGCTAAACAGAACAAATGAAATATTTGGCTTTATTTGAATTTCAGGACATCAGCATAAAATAAATATGCAATTTTGCAAGTGTGAGATGGAGTCTGTCACATTGGTCAGGTACAGACTATGGCCGTCTTCTCCTGAAGTACCCCGTGTTGCGTTTGATTTTAAATTGATGGAGTTAGCTGTGGTCCTTCAGCTTGAGGGGTGTTTATCTTTAAAATCTTTCTGTGATGCCATTATTCAATCTCAGAATGGATTTCCTGTTATGGTGCGACCTGATGAGGTAATTATTGTTTTATTTTTCTGTTTATTTATTATTTTTTTTCACTTTGCTTTATTATAGATGATCTAATTAGGCAGGATCAACATAGAAATGCATTGTAATAATGAAAATAGCATTTTCTCAGTTGTCTTGTTTTTTATTGTCTTATTATTTATATTGGTAACAGAGAGATGATGAATTTGATAATGACTGTATTAAAAATCCAATGTGTACAGAAGGATCACTTTGTCCATCATCAGACCTTTTGACAGGAGTAACATTTTCAGACAATTAGCCAGATTTATATTTTACTTAATGTTTAATTTCATAATGAAAAGTTAATGTCACAGGCAACTCAAACAAGTGATGGTTAATTTTGAAGAATACAGTTTTGAGTTATATTTCAGCAAAATGACTTGGTAAATAGGGAACCAATCAATTTATATAAATCTTATTTAAGCATTATGATAAACTATTTTAAATTGAACCATGTATTCATCACAAAAATTGAAAGGCATTTGAATATATTGGGATTATCCCTTCAACTATTTTTAGAATCGGTAGGACAACAAAGTAGTGCCATTAAAAATAAAAGTTCCTTTATTAACAGACTACATATAAAATCTATGAAGCTATGTACTATTATGAACATCATACTTGTAAGTGAGGAGCATTTTTCCTGTAAGTATATTGAGCAAAATGTGATTTAACCTGAAAGTGTATGGAATTATTTTGTGTTATGTGATGCTTCACTGATAGGCAGGAGTTTTGTACTTTCACTTTCTTTTTCAGGGGTTGACGTAAACAGACGGATTTTGCGGGAAAACGAATCTGACATCAAACCACGAAACTCGGACCAAAGATGGACAACTTGTGTAGCTTCAGTTTGAGGGATCACTCGTTGCTGAACGAAAATTAGGGAGAATGCTGTGTGACATTTTGTTAACATTATCGGCTATGGAGAATGTATTAGTGGACTATACCCATATTGAGTAAGTAGCAAAAATATCTTATTTTTATTTTTTTTATTTTTTATCTGAAATATGAAATTCAACGGTGTGTGTTTTTATTTTATCCACTTCCTGTTCATCTTCTTCATCAATATGGATGCTTTTGTGGCTAAATATTCCAAGAAATTACATGAAAACAGCTATTTAGCTGCCAATCTCCAGTGTAGACTGTGGCATAATGGTCAGAGGTCAAAGTCCTATGGTCAGATAAAAGTTAAACTCCCTAACCTTGAATGGCATAGTTATTCCCCCGCTAAATTGTCTTTAATTATCAAACTCAGATTTATTCCTCCTCCATCTCTTGATTGTTCACATTTATGCCACAACCGGTTATGCATAAACCCAGATCATCTCTCGCTTGAACCACATGGAATTAATATGCAGCGTGTCAACTGTATGTCTGAAGGTGTGTGCAGACAACATGTGAATTATCCCCCTTGTGTTATAAATTTCCATTTAAATGAGTAATGGTATGTATTTTAGAGATTTAATTCACTTAAAATTATGTATTGTGTAATTTTATAAAGATAAAAAAAAAATATGCAGAGCACTGGAGGCCCATCTCCAACCCCTCCCCCCAGTGGTCTACAATTTTTTTTCTTCTTTACAAATTTTATTTTTAAAAACATTGCACATAATTTTCATTGTATACTCATTGTAAATCAGTTTTAATTTTTTAAACACATATTTGAAGAACACAACAGTTTAATAAGCTTAATTGTATTGATATCAATTGATTTTTCACCAATGACTGCAACCAGGTTGATCGGGATCGGGATTCTCTAAATTCTCACCCCTTTGTTTTGCCAGACTGGAGAGTGATGGTTCTAGCTGATTCTTTCGGTAGTCAGTCTTTACAGGCCGATTTAGTTTTTGTTTGACATACTGTATTGCATTTCTACATCGAACCCATGCTCGCTTCTTTTTCTGATTCAATGATTTTGCATGCTTTATGCTATACTCTGACATTTGTTTTATTCTTTGCAGAGCTTTCAGTGACTGAGACTGGGCACCAAGGGGAGCACCTAGGGAAGCAAGGGTTGTACACACCGCCAAGTCTATCCCATTGTTAGCTCGTAACAGACCTGAGAGAGCACGGGATTTTGCATTTCTACTGTAAGTTTTGTTTTTGGGAAGACTGACAGATATGGTTTGATTGACTGACTCGCACTTGTTTGTAGTTGTGTTTAGTTTCATTTCATTCAAGGCAGAGATCGAGAGAACCATTCCGAGTAATGATTTTAGAATAACCTTGTCTTTTTGATTTAACTTTAGGTCACCTGGTTCTAGATTATGTGCTCGGAGACCAACAGATTTGTGCCACCAGCTAGTTTTCTTACCACCCTTACAGAGAGTTACACTCCATCTGCAACCTTCACCGCAACCCCCACTGTAGCACTTGATGACCCTGTCTACAATTCTAGGTAGGCATTTTGAAATTTTATTCAAGTCACCATTATGTTTTTTAAACAGTGCCTGAAAAATGCCGTGGCATCGTTCTTTGATGTCATTGGCAAACATTTTCTGCAAATCAGACTTGTGAGTTTTAGTGTGTGCAGGAAACATTTCGGGAATGAAATCGGCTTTAACACCTTGTCGAAATAGACTTTGCCCCCTATGTATCCTATCGGCTAGTCGGCTAGTTTTCCACAGGGGGGACAGAGTGTTTTTAAGGGCGGTTTCTAACCCTGTACAACTGGTGGCATCGCCATCAGTGGTCACATATTTAACCAGCAGATCATGTTTAGCCAGTTTTTCCCCAATTTTGTATCCCGTCTCCCTCTCGGACAATGGTTCGACGGGATTTTTATTGGCCGTACAACCAACATGCCCATTTGGGCAGCTAACATCATATCCCTCTCCTCGGAGCCATGCTCCAACCCAGCATAGTTTATTTACCATATGATAGCTTATCACATTATGTTGGTCTGTCTCATCCTCACACGCTACACCAATTACTTGTGAGGCTCCCTGGCCCATTTTATGCCTGCTAGTGATACCCCTTGATTGATAAGAGGCATCCATTTGAATATTGATTGGATGTGAGGAAGGAAGACCTAACATTTCATTCTTTTTCTTAAGTTGTTTCAATTTTTGATCCATATCGCGTTCTGCTATTTCAACAATTTTCTCACCCACTTTATTACCTGATTTATACATTCCGGACCTTGCTGGGGGTGAAATGCCGGTACATGCCAGAATAAGTCTGGCCTGGTCATTACCTAATGGGGTCTGGTAGAGACCCGTTTGTATACCTAGATTCATTTCTGCAGCTTTTCTACCACAGCGCTTTGATGGAACCTCATGATACAATTTATATGGTTTCGATATAAAATTGCACCTCTTGCACCTGAATGTCCATGACCAGCCTAGCCCCCACTTAGTTTCAGATTTTATCTCAAAATCAGCAAGTTGGCATAAACACCTGGCATGTGATACATGCAGGTCATTTATCATGTCAAGGGTCAGACCCTTATCAACAACCCTCATTTCCCGACTGTCGGGTCTGGTGACACTTGAGTAAGGGCTGGGATCACTGGGGCGGGGGCGCAAAACCTTGACATTACTAAGACTTTTTTCAGCTCCTGACAAAGTGTAAGACTTACCATCAGGTGATACTCTAGTAATTAAGTTAAATTGATTAGCTGTTAACCGCAGTAACCAAACTGATTTAAATACCTGATGTTTAGAGTGGCCTTGACCCACTCTCCCCTTTCTAACATTGTTTCCACAGACAAACTTGTGCTTTTTTCTCTCACCTCTCATTTTGAATGTATACACAGGTTCAAATTACCTTGTTATGATGACATCACATTTCAATATGGCTGCCTCAGCTGTCTATGACATCATGACGTTGGGTTTTGGCGTAAAAATGTAGTTAGGTTTGACTGATAGGTTTACACATTGGAAGTTTAATAACTCCATTTCTAACGTACCAAATTTCACATGTAGCACCTTTTTAGAAACGACATATCCTCTTCTTTCTTGCAATTCCTTATTCGTGGTATTTTTGATGCTATTATTCTTGATTTGAGTAAAAATGTATCCAGAGAAGAGAAAAAATGTGTACTTTTTTAACTTAATATACTGATTTTTTTGGTAAATTAACAGTTAATTCTCAATATTTTGATTTATATTCTTAAATCTAGTTCTAAGAAGCAATTCAAACTGAAAAATCATGGTATAACTTAATATTTAAGTGCGTATAAGTCAATCAAAAGACAAGTCTGAAAACAGCTTTATTTACATGTAATGAGGGAGGGGTACATGTATTTTTTATAAGTCTCTAAAACTTTTACTATTTATTGGAATTTCATAAAACTTGGTAGTATGGATGTGAGTGATGTATAATAGATAATGATATGTTGAGAAAGCATTAGATTGATAAATGGGTTTACATATTGGGATTATCCCTTCAACTATTTTTAGAATCGGTAGGACAACAAAGTAGTGCCATTAAAAATAAAAGTTCCTTTATTAACAGACTACATATAAAATCTATGAAGCTATGTACTATTATGAACATCATACTTGTAAGTGAGGAGCATTTTTCCTGTAAGTATATTGAGCAAAATGTGATTTAACCTGAAAGTGTATGGAATTATTTTGTGTTATGTGATGCTTCACTGATAGGCAGGAGTTTTGTACTTTCACTTTCTTTTTCAGGGGTTGACGTAAACAGACGGATTTTGCGGGAAAACGAATCTGACATCAAACCACGAAACTCGGACCAAAGATGGACAACTTGTGTAGCTTCAGTTTGAGGGATCACTCGTTGCTGAACGAAAATTAGGGAGAATGCTGTGTGACATTTTGTTAACATTATCGGCTATGGAGAATGTATTAGTGGACTATACCCAATTGACATCTAAATCCAACAAAATACTTGAGATACAATTAAAGCTGAACACTGCTAGGCACCGTTACACAGGTATATAAACCCTTTGATTTTGTTACACTTGATTGCACATCTCAAACTCATGGCCGATGTATAGTATTCCTTTCATGGTCTTAGGATTTTATGCATTTATTTCTTAATTTATGTGCATACTCTCTTTGTATATGATGCATTGATATGTTTATTTGATGTTACCATTCTCCTGATTTGAAAAAAACCCATGTAAAATTGGATAATTTCATTGCGACCAAGTAACACAGGTGAAACCTCTACTGCGAAATACTTTAAACTGCTAAGAGGTCTGCGGCTTATATAGGGGTTGTAAGGATACCGGTGATAGAAGAGAAATATGCCGGACATTGCCTAATTACAAGCGGTGTTCAGTTTTAAATTGAATGAGCACCGTAGTAGCACTTATTTTCATGATACCATATTTTCATGGTTTGAGGATAATACTGGTCCAAGAAGATTTTATATCTGCAGTATTAAATAATAAACATTATAACACTGCAATATCAAATTGTAACATTTCTATAGGGGTCTCTTCATACCATGAAAAGCAATGATAATCAAACCCCCATGAAAGTTTGCAATTTCACAGCACATTCTATATATCCTTGCCTTTATAGTACTTTTTAAGCAGTAGTTTTATAACAGACAATATTTTCAGATCTATAAATCATCTTCAAAAGCACCAAGAAAGCATATTTAATGCCAAAAGCTCAACTTTTTTGTTTCTGTACCTACAGGTGAAAGATATATACAGGAGTCTTGTTGGGGATCCCTTTAATGAATACAGATTCCACAGATCTCAGTTTAACAACAGAGAGAATTATGATGAAAACCATGTTCAAATGGCTAATGAATGCCCTATCTGTTGTGAGGTATGTGTGTAAAAATGCAGACAGATATTGTAATTGGTTGACATTATTCAATGAATGCACCATACGATAGTGAATCTCAATGCCTTTTACTTGTTTTC